>OU342502.1:14817500-16017500 GCA_910589525.2 Ennomos quercinarius
CGGTTTGAAGGGCATTGTAGCTAGTGAAATTACTGGGCAAATGAGACTTAAGAACAGATCTCACAGTCTAGCGAAACTTTAATTTAGATTTCCGAGTGACACTGCAATCTGTAATGGGCGGCCGTGACGCTTAACACCAGGCGAACGACTAGCTCGTCACGTCATTCGTTTACATAAAAAAAAACCCATAAAAAAATAGTCATTCATTCGAAAGTTTGGCGATTGTAGCAAAGGCGGTTTGTTTCTGAAATATTTGATTCACCAAGCGGAAGACTGTCTAAAAATAACGTGAATAACTCATTTTATGGCCGATATAACTCGTTTTGTTCTATGCTGGTACAGTGAAGAGTTAGGCTGGATTTTTTGACCGGTAGTTAAGGTAACCATTGGTTAAAACTCCAAATTCTAACCAATGGTGGAAAGTTAGAGATTTTACAACTCCAACAAATTTTCACCATTGGTTAGAATTTGGAGTTTTAACCATTGCTTACCTAAACTACGCATCAAAAAGCCCACAGATACAACCAACTATGACATCATCAACAGCTTGAAGACGTCCACTGCGAACATAGGGCTTCCCGAGAGAGCGCCACTTTGAGCGGCTACTCGTCTTCTGCATCCATCGGCTCCTCGCGGTTTGCCAGCCACTAACCAACAGCACCAGGCACCAACTCCAACCCAACCAACTATTTATAGGGAACTGATTTTCGAAAACTATTTCTTCCTACTCATGTACCTATTATTATAGATATAATAATTGCATCCCATTCTCCACTAACAAACAACAGGGTCCTTGATGATTCTAATTAATAACCGTAAGCACAGAATAGTAACGGTACCTACTACGTACCTATATACCTACAGTACCTATATACTTACAGTATCAAAATTTGTTAGCATTTTTAACCATTGGTTACCTTAACTACGGATAAAAAAAACCCACCCTAAGTGGTTCAAACGGTCTTTTCATTTTTGAGTATGTACAGAGAAGAAGCACCCCCCATTCCTATTTCTACTTAAAAAAATGGATATGAAAGTAATTTAATATTTGAAAACATACAGTCACCTTAGAAGCTTTACTATACTAATTAGAGGTAAGAGGAGAGAGAGTCTGTCTTGATATTTATGGTAATTTGGTTGGAGTCGTTCCTTGTGGTCAGGGCCGTAGCCAGGAATTCACTTCGGGGGGGGTTCAGTTTGATTATCATAATTATATACCTACACGCACAGTTAAAAAACATTTGCTTCTTATCATCATCATCATCATCAACATCAGTCTGAAGACGTCCACTGCTCAACATAGACCCCCTAGCAACAGCGCCACTTTGAGCGGCTGCTCGCCTCCTGCATCCATCGGCATTCGCCTCCCCGCGGTTCTGACTAGGTCGTCGGTTCACCTAGTGGGCTGGTTGCTTCTTATACCTACCTACTCGTAATGGAGAGCTGATAAAGTAAGTATGAAATCTTTCGCAGCACGCAAGCGGTAAAATAGATTTTATAACAATTTTATCAGCTCTCTATACATCTAAGTACCTACCTATGTGTTTAAGAAGCAAACTCATAAATGTGTTTTTTTAAACGGTGTCGAAAAGTACGGTGTCGTAATAAGGTGTCGTAGTAATTTTTCCAGTAAGAATCTGTCATTAGATGATTAACGCCGGTCCTGGGTCAAGATATAGAGCGAGAGTCTTTCGGCTTTCACATTACATAATTTGCATTACAGTTTACGTTAAATCACTTATAGTAAACACTTATAGTATAAATATTAAACGCGCGAGCGAAGCGAGCGCTAATTTTTTTTCCACTGTATTGTTTTTTAAAAAACACGTATGGCAATTCAAATATGAATTACATGTCAGTCAGTACAAACGCGCTTACTATTATAAGAAAATACAGTAGGAACTTTTTTAGGAATTTTTTTTATTTGCCTTATTGTATTTTAGAAAATATGTATGGCAATTCAAACATTCTTGCTCTGCCCTTGGACCGGTGCAGATTTCGGGGGGGGGGGGGGTTTGAACCCCCAAAACCCCCCCCTGCCTACGGCCATGCTTGTGGTACAACTAGGTAATAGTACTTACTATATGGGATCACGAGAAAAGTGTTGTGTAGTTGTTCGTGGCCTCTGAATACGGAAAATGTGAAAGACTTGGTTGGTATTTTTTTTAATTTAAAGCAGGAGCCAACTTCTGTGTTTATAACAAATCTTGTGTTTAGTTTATGATCCCTTAGGTTTCCAGGCTAAAACTAACGTCGCTGCTTTCATTTCAGCGTTTTCAGCAATAAGCTATCAGTTCGGATCGAGCTGGTGATAACAGCAGACGCGTGCCGAGCTATCCGTCGATCGCGACAAAGCCCGCCAGAATAAAAAAAATAACTCATCGTGTAAAAAAAATTGTGTTTAAAAATAGAATCTCTTCGTTTGGTTTTTGTTTTAATTTAGGAAATGTGACGTAAGGGCAATGACTTTTTCGATGGATATTATTTAGATTTAAATAGTGTTAGAACACGTATAAAATGAATTGGAAATTTTATATGTGGATATGTGTGTTATTCATGGGTAAGTAAATAATCATTCTTAATTTAAAACTATATCTAAAAAAGGCTACTAACTCAAACAAATAAACAAGTAAATCTAGGCTTTAAATATTGCATACATTGCGCAAACATCGTAAAGGTTTTATTTACGTATTTATATTTAAACAAAGTTATTTTAGTTCCTAAAAGTTTCAATTCTGTTATGAGTCTACATGAAATAAATAAATTTAATTTATTTAGCAATTGCGGGTTTATTGCGGGTGATTTATTTTGTTTTGTATACTAGGCAAGTTCGACTTTCGACTGAAAATTTTGACATTTTCAGATCATGCCGATCAGAAAAAGTCAAAATTTTCAAGTCGGCTGATCCTTTTTTTTATATAATATGAAATCCAAACAAAATGCACAACTAAAACTAAAAAGGCTAATTTTAGCCAATCTCTAAATTTTTCACTCTCAACTTTTCGCGGAAAATCGGGTTAACGCGCGTGAAACGGCACGGAAAGGAATGGGTAGCAGCATTCTCCTCGGTACATTAAAATCTGCGATCACCAAGCCGCCTGCCAAGCGTGGTGATTATGGCATCCCCCCTATGATACGCGTCTAAAGTGGCGTTTTATGGGGGAGGCCTATGTCCAGCAGCATGATGATGATGAGATTATTGACATACTAGGTAAATACTTACCTATCTATGGCAGCGTATAGTGTTTACTTTTATTCATGCTTCATTAGAGCATTTCAATAAACATAAACATTATTAAAAGTTATTTAACAGATGCGATTTCATAATCCATCACGTCATTAGGTACCCTCCTCCTTCCTTCTCGCCCGAAGGCGTCTTCTTCTGTTACGACAATAGCCCGAACCTCCAAAGCAGGGTAGCGCCGCAGAATAAATAATATATAACCCTCAGATATCTTGTAATACCTTTCCACTTTTTGTCACCCATCCAAGTAGTGACAGCAGCGAACCTTGCTTAACTTTACCGATTAACTGCCAAATGACCCCAAACAATAGAAAATGTATTCTTTAAATGTATTCTATCACAGACTACATTAATAAAATTAGCCTTGTTTAATTATAACCTTTTACCTACATTAGTTTTTGATTATTTGGGTTTTTAGCTTAGTATACCGACCACGACACCTACTATGTAGGTACCTAAACCTATAATGCATAGTAATAGTCAAACACACTTTACCGGTACCTAGTAGGTAGTAGCGAGCTATGGGGAGAGCTATGCTCAGAGTTCGAGATAAGATTCGAAATGAGGAGATCCGCAAGAGAACTAAAGTCACCGATATAGCTTTGAGAATTAGGTAGCAAGTTGAAGTGACAGTGGGCAAGCCACATCGCTCGTAGAACTGACAAACGATGGGGAAGAAAGGTTCTCGAGTGGCGACCACGAACTGGAATATGCAGCGATAGGCCGGTCCCCGACTAGGTGGACCGACGAACTTGGCAGAACCGAAGGGGAGGCGATGGATGCAGGAGGCAAGCAGCCGCTCAAAGCGGCGCTCTTTGGGGGAGGCCTATTTTCAGCGGTGGACGTCTTCAGGCTGATGATGATGATGACCTAGTAGGTATTTGTGCACAAAAAAGCGCAAATACTTAGTCTGGGTGTTGTGCAGGAACCACGTTCCTCGGAGGTAGTTCCTGGGTCCCTATAGATACAGGGAATCTAGTTAGGGTTCAGGATCTGTGTATGTGATCGTTGGGCGTCATTATTTATTTACACATTTTGTTTTAGAGATGTTCAAAAGTAAAAATATTTATGTTTAGTGTACCTACTTAGGTGATCATGAACAAATTGATTCATCTCCCAGCTGCAATGTCGTTAGACTCGCATATTTACTTTTAATCGTGTTTCATTAGATACATTACGTTTAAACGATTCTTGTTAAAAGATAGGCGTATAATTTGTGCCAATGACTGCCATAAAACAGATCTCGTAACAACAAGGCGCTAAACTTTATTTCCTCGTCTTTAAAAAAATTATACATCATCACCAACAGCCTGAAGACGTCCACTGCTGAACATAGGTCTCCCCCAAGGAGACCGAGATTTGTAGCTCTTGCGACTTCCACCGTTGGACAGCCGGTTAAGGCAAGCCAGGGGTTAGGGGTCTCATTTAGCCCCTTGGAATCAGGGTACGCGGTGTCGCCACTCACCGACGACGCGGCTCGCCAGAAGCTGCCCCTGCGTTAATTAAATTATTGTTATTATTACACGATGCCAAAAGAGATAATTATGTAATCCGCAAATAGTATCTACGCAGGATTCGTCTATATCTATTTGGGAGGTAGTATATATTAAAAACAGGATACAGCCGAGGACGCTTCCTTGAGGAATAGAATTAGATCTCACTGTATAAATTTATTGTCGCAGTTTCAGAGTCACAATTTTCGATCTCAAGAATTCGTTCGCGATTTTGTAGGTACGAGTGCAACCATTTAGGTATGTGATATTCCTCGGATCCCTACTCCTATATCTAAGCTAATAATATATTATATTGGACTTTGTCATATGCTTTTGTCATGTCAAATAAAATTCCAATTGCGTACTGTTTTTTAATTATGATGTCTAACTAAGTTTAAGTACCTAACGTTTATAAATACGCAAGAGTCAACACTAAAAAAATTAAGGAATAATTTTGGTCAACGGGAAGTACCTATACGTCATAGGTTTTGATGACGTCACAGGATTATTGTGGCCATGGATGCACCAAGAGAAAAGGGTCTTGGAAGACCGGCAGACGGATGGAAAACACAATGATCTAACAAAGGCCAACCATAAAGGCATAACCAAAAAGGTTAAGATGTTTTAGGTAAAAGTTATTAGAATCGGTGAGCATAGGACTCCTTACCTAGAAATTTCACCGATAACCCTAACTAGGTAATCAGACATCATAATTTTTTTATCCTAAAAATAATCTTTATAATTTATTACCGATAATACTTAATACAAATATCAGAGAGTGCCAAATAATATTTTTATGAGCGCTATAAGATGCTGTTAAGAGCCAATACAACGCCAAATTGCTTAAAACGGCTTAGCTTGAAGCAGTGTCCTGTCACCAATATTGCAACAATGACTTTGAAACTAATATATGGTAAAGCTCAGGACTAATGCTACTGCAAATGTATAGTGAAAACACGAATTGATAAAATTTTCTCGATAGAAATAAATAACAAAGTTACCTCCAAACCGTACAAATAAACAGCGATTATTCAATGAACACTTTAAATAAGATCATGAAACTTTGTGTAGTAGTTAAACTAAATATAATGGAGGGATTATGTGTAGCGGATTTTTAAAATACCCTTTTTATTCAGTGTAATAATAAATTACCTAAACTATTGCGCGTTGGAACCAGTTTAACTTAGACCGCCCCTGCCGCTCGGCCCCTGGTTCATCCCCGCTTTGGCCTAGTACTATACATCTATTCTGTGGCTTTGGCTTGAATTCGCGCTGGCCTTGCACAAGCCCTTAAAAAGGTGTCTAATTCGACTAATTTACCCTTTGTTCGTACGAACGTAAATTCGTGAAATCAACGATATAGAGACGGAAACTACCTCGCCGTGTGGTGTTGTGGTTGAATGGTGACGGTGGAATAAGACCGCAAGTTCCTGAAGGTCTAACAAAGATCCCTTTCCATTAGCGTTAAGGGCATATGCTAGGCCAAGTTAAAGCCATAAAATAGACATATAGTACTAGGTCAAAGCGGGGATGAGCCAGGGGCCGAGCGGCAGGGGCAGTCTAAGTCAAAATGGTTCCAACGCGCAATAATTTAGGTAATTTATTATTACACTGAATATAATGAGTATTTTAAAAATTCACTCACCTTATTTAAAGTATTCTTTGAATAATCGCGGTTTATTTGTACGGTTTGGAGGTAACTTTATATTTTTTTTCTATCGAGAAAAGTTAATTAATTCGTGTTATTACTATACATGCTAAGGTATTTTGAAGCTGTATAGGCTTTTAACACCAAATGATATCGCTTTTCTGCAGGTAATGTCATTTCCATACATTTTGAGTTATCGTTTGGCGTTAACGCTAATGGAAGGATATCTTTGCTAGACCCCTTGGGGCACATTCTCCACGATGGAGCCTGTAATATGCAAACAAAACCACGCCACTCTGCGTCTCTGATTGAAAATAATCAATTCGTATATATATTGCCGATTGAAACATGAGCATAGTCACTGCGCAGTAACCAAGCACACATCGTGAGTCTCTCATAAAGCCAGAGGTTCTAGTTGACACTGCGTGGCGTGACTGACACATTACTCTCCCCACATCTCGCACCAATAATTTTAAACGATAACACTACAAAGTGCCGCGTGATAAATGCCTAGATAAAGTGTACTGGCTTCTTTAGATTAAGCTAATCTGTAGGCTGGAATTAGAGTTTAATCAGACTTTTATCTCTTCATCATGTTTTACATTGTTTTTTGCCTTTACTACATCAGCCGGAATACGTCCACTGTTGAACATAGGCCTCCACATAAAACGCCACTTTGGACGCTTAAGGATTTGGCATAATTCCCACCCATGGCAGGCGCCTTGATGATCGTATAAGATTTCAATGTACCGAAGAAAATGCTACTGCTCATTTCCAGCTCTTACGGCACTCACGAGAAGGGAAGGGGTGGGTGGTTGTATTCGCAAACTGGGACCACACGGTTAACCAACGGTTTTTGCCTTAACCAATATTGAAAAGGCAGTCCCTCGTACGAATAGGACTACCTCCCGTGGGTACTTACCATAAAAGCCAGCTAAGGGAATTTCTTGGGAATGGGCAGCAGAATTCTTCTCGGTCTTTTATAATTTACTGCAATGACCACGCAAGGTAAGCGTGCATGGTGAATATGCCAAGCCTCCCTCCCCTTTCCACTAATGGGGGAGGTCTACCTATATGTTAAATAGTGGATGGCATCAGAATGGCTTATTTGATGAAGAGAACCTTGAAAAGTCGTGGTCGATGTTCTAAAAAGTATCTATAGGTAGAAAAATAGCCTGCTTCACGATCAAACAGAAATATCACAGTATATCTCTTTTTATTTCTCTTTTTTATTCGACTACGGCAAAATAAAGAGCGTTATGTGTTTAGAAGTCTACGTTGGTATTTGCGGATTGTTCCACGGCCTGATAGCTCAGTAGTAGCTCTGTATTCTGAACTATATCGGTTCGATTCCCACCGGGACAAACATTTGTGTGATGAACATCGATGTTTGTTCTGTGTCTAGGTGTTATATTGTATTATAGGTAAGTATGTATAATTGATTTGTTAATAGTGTAGTCTGGATGACATAACATACTTTTACGTTTTAGCGGTTTTGGGATAATATTCATTATAAGTAGTCCAGTTTTTGGATTTCCAACTTTACCGTGTTTATCTAATTAATATTACTCCGACGGTAGGTACACTACCCATACATTTCCCAGTTCGACACATATTTTTAATTGCTGCGCCGAGTCAGGATCGTGCCGAGTCGGGGTGTATCCTGACAGTAGATGTACTAAAGACTTTTTTGTTTTTAGGCTCGTTGGTAACAGACAAAAATTAAAAGTAATGCTTTTCTCCTAGAGGAAAATAGACTTTTTTATCTTGGCTCTGGTACGCTACAATAACGGAGTGAAAAACATCGTTTTGTACTTTTGTGTTTTGTTTTTTTTTCTACCGAGGGTGGGGAGTAATCCTGATGGATCGCGCAGTATTGGCGGCGCCAATTCCGCCATGGCGACTAACGGACTAAACCTTATTATTATTAGTCACTACAGACATGAAGTCCGTACCATATTTTACTCATTATCTTTTTTTTTCAGCATATTTGTTTTTCAAATACGCTGCTTTTTTATTCTCCGCGCGAGAATTTACGACGCCAGCCTTCGAACGAAATTACCCAAACCCCTTTATTTGCTTAATATTCTTAACTTTTTTTTTCTTTGTACTTAGGATGATCCATGAATGAGATCTCAATCTCGCGATAGTTTTGTAACCAAATCACAGATAAAACGTTTCCTCCCCAATAAACAAAACACTTCAACCAGTGTTCTCCCTATGTTCCTAGAAATGGACGTAATATTATCTTTGCTGACGTTAACTCGCGAGAAAGTGTTTATATTCACTTTTGTCGAGTAGTACTATTAATGGGAAAACGGTTCTTATTTACACAGTCTTATTATCTGTAAAATACATTCTAATACTGAGTTAGTTGTATATATATATATATAATAGCACTTATAGCGAAGCTTGACTACCAGTAGATTACTGTACTTAAGGAATGTTCTGTGCGGATATCAATATCATTACTATTTTGTTATGACACTCTTATGACCACGAAAAAACGCTTTGAATATATTCAACGCGTTTTTTGGTGGTTTGTTAAGAGAGCAAATATTTACGTATTAGAATACCAAATATACTTAGAGTGATGGTGGCTGAGCGGTAGCATGTGTGCTTCGCAATCTTACGGCACCGGGTTCGATCCTCGGCCCTGCACCTATGACTTATCTAGTAGTTTATGAGCAGTTTGTGATGCCATCGCTCCGTGCTTCGGAGAGCACGTTAAGCTGTCGGTCCCGGTTGTCATAAAAACATCTATGGCAATCGTTACGGGTAGTCAGACGCCTGATAGAATCTGACGCCTGATGTAACCATCCCTGTTACTGGTCCCTTTGGGTTGCGAGGTCAGAGGGCAGTCGCTCGTGTAATTCTGGCAGCTCGCCGCTACAGGTTAGATTGGGAGCCGACCCCAATAACAAATGGGAAAAGGCAAAGAGATTATTAATACCAAATATTCCTACTTACTTAGTAACTTGCCTTTATTCTTTAAACTAGCTACTACAATAATATAAGTTAAACTATAGCTACACTTTCTACTACAAAGAACATTTGGACTGTATACTAGCCGCGATGGCCTATAGACAGTCCAAATGCTCCAGCCCACTACCGGTAGGTAGCGTACCCAACATGTTGTCAGCATTGCCTCGTTGAATTGCAAAAAGGACTTCGCAAGTGATCACCAAATCTTATCGAGCATATTTGAAAATTCACCTGTGCATAGTCGGAGTTGGCTGTAGTTAAAAGTCCAAGGCGGGTAGAATATACCAATACTGGTCTATGAAGGCGGGCGAACCTTTATTTTCGTGGTTATTTTTTTTTTACTCACAAAAACTATGCATTCTGGAAAACATACATAAATCCAATGAAAATTAAAATATTGGTTGACGTTTACTATTTTTAATTTTTATTTTTTTTCTATTTATTTTTGTTTTTATTTTTTTGGGTGTTAAAATTCTGGTGATCGTACACCTAAGTACATATTTTATATTTTTGGTGATCATTTACTATATCTGGTGGTAATTGAAACAAGCCATTAATTATCTTCAAAAATACCGCAAAGTGCGAGTGAGATAAAGGATCCAGATAAATTAGCGTTAGAAAACGTCACACAGAATCGGCACAAATACTTATTATTTAAGTACTACATATATAAAAATCGGCCAAGTGCGAGTCGGACTCGCGCACGAAGGGTTCCGTACCATTATCTATAAAAACGAGCAAAAAATCACGTTTGTTGTATGGGAGCCCCCTTAAATATTTGTTTTATTCTGTTTTTTAGTACCGGTAACAGAAATACATCAACTGTGTAAATTTCAACTGTCTAACTATCACGGTTCGTGAGATACAGCCTGGTGACAGACGGACAGACAGACAAACAGACAGACAGCGGAGCCTTAGCAATAAGGTCCGTTTTACCCTTTGGGTACCGAATCCTAAAAATGGCTTAGCAATAATGATAATAATTATTAATTTTAGTTTATGAGTAAGCGTGAAAAAGGCCGCAATATTATCAAGCTATTAAATTAGAATTAATGTACGCCAAATTATAGATTATTGAATTATTGATATCAGAATACTTATCGCGTAATAAGCATTATCTCACGTATTCTTTAGGCATAAGTAAGGAGAACATACATCGATGTTGTTTTAAAATAAATATCACTGACTGATAAAATAAATCAAAAATATTACAATATAAGTAGGTCCTATATACAGGCGCTCCGCGGCTTCACCGCAGTTATTTTTACGTTTACCCGCAGAACTAATTATTTTCCGGGATAAAAATCTCTCCTATTGTGGATATCATACCGCAATCTGTGTTTCAAATTTAATCTATCAAATTATTTTTAAATAAACACCAAAGAAAAAACAGCACAGCATCAAAATCCATCTATATATATAGTCTTATTGCGATGATCAATTTTCATACAGACATAAGAACAAAATTCAAACAATATATTTGGTTCTATTTCTTTAATATAAGCTTAGTAATCTACAAAAGCAGATTTTTCCTAAATTGTCATAGACTTGTTCGAAGTTTCATAGAAAATACCTATCTTCTATGAAACTTCGAACAAGTCTATGAACAGATTTTATCTTGGTTACAGTTTTTTAACCTCTGGACTCTCACTAGCGCGATATCGAGCCGGCATATGATTATTATTCTATATTGTTCTGCTAAATGCAGGTATTCCGAGTGTTAATTAATCAATCAATATTTATTTAATTCAGACAAAGATTACCCATTTTTTGTTAGTATCAAACTTACTCTATTATTAGTACAATTATTATTGGAGTTACATTAGATCATTAGTTATTACATTTTAATCATGTCATAACTCATTAATCGATTAAACTGTCACGTCAATAAATATAAATAAATAAAATGTCAACATAATTTAATTAATCAATAAATCTACATCTTTTCATAAAGATCCGGTTCGCCTTATCATCCACTCCAAGTAATGCCTCAAAAAGGGAGTACTCATCCGGCCTGCTATTGTGTTCAGGATGCTGTTGTGACTTGCCCGCACTCTGGTTACTAAGGATGCGATTTTTCCCGCATGATGGCGTGAAAACCATCCGTTCTTTGTGTTAATACTCCCTACAATAAACTGCCTGCTTAGTACGGGCGGTGGAGAAAACCATCTTTCCCCGCTTTATGTCACTTTCTTCATACTTGCTTACTTGTCAAGTGGAGTAAAGCAATTTTGTCTACCGCCCGCGCTGGGCAGTGGAATAGCTACTTCGTGTTATCGAATGTATAGCGCTCTCCTTGTTGTCCATGAATGACGTCATATACTACGGTTCTACTCGTAGATATTCAAAGCCTAGAATAGTATTTTATTATCTGTATCTGCATCCACCATCTCCATTTCACCATCGGACGACAAGACGTAGTACAGCTACACGCCATCCATTTATGGTTGATATTCCTTCAATTCGGAC
The DNA here is from genome assembly GCA_910589525.2 of Ennomos quercinarius. Classification (NCBI taxonomy): domain Eukaryota; kingdom Metazoa; phylum Arthropoda; class Insecta; order Lepidoptera; family Geometridae; genus Ennomos; species Ennomos quercinarius. Next base: position 14,829,340 of record OU342502.1, read on the forward strand.
AAAGCGGTTTGACTCGATATTTATAATCCAAGCAGCGAAGGAATGGAACACTTTACCAGCGTCTTTGTTTCCCGATAAGTACAATCTGGAGCTCTTCAAGTCGCGAGTGAATAGGTATCTTCTAGGCAAGCATGTACCATCGTAGACCGCGTCGTCACTTTCCATCACGTAAGACTGCGGTCAAATGCGGGCCTATTCAGTTATAAAAAATAATAATACGAATCTACCTCAAAGTTCTATAGAAGGTGTATAGAAGATACGTCCAACTTCCTTGATCTACCTCTATTCTATAATACTAGTCTATGATTGAAATAAATGAACTAAGCCCTATTCAAACCAGCGCGTATTCGTACCGCTGTGGGTAGCGGTATCCCGCGCGGGATTCCGCCCGGGTATTTTGTAGGAAGTTCCGCTCAAGTTTCGCGCTAGCCGCGGAACTTCAGTACAAAATACCGCGCGGTATTTACCGCTGCCCACCGCGGTACGAATAACGCGCCGCGCCGGTTTGAATAGGGCTTTAACGTCATCCAAGTAATGAGGTAAATAATTCGCCACTATTACACTTGCATTACTTACCTTACCTACTTATCTGATACGGTGTTTTAATTTGGTACACCAAGGTAAAATAGTACCTACTCTTGAAATATTTGTACACTTATTTTCGTCAACGCTGAAATCGATCAATCAATCATAGTAATTAATTAATTAAAAGTATAATGTTGTTGTTTTAAAAATTTCAATAATTGTATGAATATGTTCGTCCGAACATTAAATAACGAGGAGTAAGAGTAGGCAAATGAAATTCAACTACCTACTTCGAGTTTTTTTCAGGTTATCGGTATCTATAGATTCTACAGAACTTAGGTAGTACCAGTTCTGTAGTACAATAGTGCCTAATAGGTATAGAATAATAGGTATAGAACATGGATTTAATAACTATAGCTGACCCGCCCCGGCTTCGCACGGGTTACTTAGTTTTACGCCTTATCTCAGTCTAAAGGAAGAGGGAAAAACTACCTCGGAATATGGACTCAAATCATGCCAAGTTTCATTTGATCCATTCAGTAGTTTCGACGTGATGCTCCGCCAAGATACAGACACACAGACCGACAAACAAAAATGAAAAAATATATAGTTTTGCTTCAGCATCGATAATAAATCGCCCTCCAAAAAAAAATTGCAAAATATGTTCAATGTACAGAATTGGACTTGTTACAGTTTTACTATAAAGATTAATTATTGTAATAATTAATCTTTAAAACAAGATAGCGTGTTCATTTATTTCCGTATCTTTCATCTCTCTGGCATTATAGTGCGGGGACATCGCTCCGCTAGTGTTGTACCGCTAACATTAGGAACCGGTCGATTTGTCTCAGTACACTTAATGTATAACACAATATTATAATCTACCGTGACCTAAACCTTGCTCCACATAGAGCAAAGTTTAAGGTATAACTGTATGTAGATGTTATGAATGAAAACCAGGCGCGGCATTTAAAGAAAAGAGCACAAATTGGTCTTGTATCGTATACTTATACTGTTATTATTAAAAATTAATCTATCTTTAAGATATTTTATAGCGTAACATAAATATGAGTGACGATAAAGAATAACTAGGTACCTAATAGTAAAGTCGGACGGGCAAATAATCAAAATATTCCGAGATGATCCCAAATATACTAAATTGGGTGCATCCGTGGGCGTGTGCGTAAACATTATTACATTTTTACGGCTTTCCGCGTCCAGATGATTATTAGATATACCATACGAGTGCTCGGACAAATTGGTCATCGTTGGTATTGCCACAAATGATAAATAGTGTTATTTAGTATTACCTATAGTTAGTAGGTACCTACATCACGACTTGTGCCGAGGGGCTGACAGCAGTTTTACCTATAATAAACCTGCATTTGATCACTGATGGTAAGTGACGACGCGGTCGACGATGGAACATGCTAACCTAGAAGATTAAAAAAGTAAAAATATACAGCAAAAAGTGGTATTTACAACTGTGCGCTACCGTGCTTCGGAGGGCACGTTAAGCCGTCGATCCCGGCTGTTGTCGTAAGACAATAGTCGTTGAAGCAAGTCAGAAGCCGTTGGGCGGCCTAAAAATTCTGACACCAGAGCTGACCGCTTGCCTACACGAGAAGGAGAAGCAGAAGAAACCTAGAAGATACCGATTTGATCTTGGTTTCGACACAGCAGGTACCTAAATAGCATTGAATACATCATGTTTGGAGATATAAACATCAAATTTTCCTTCGGGAAATTTACTTTCCCTGCAACGCCCAGCCGGAAGCTCAAGCTCTTAAAAAATATAAACTCTTTAGTAGATTAAATGGGGCATAATTTATTAGGAATGTTAACGAATAAATCTGCTGCAAACAATGTTGTTTCAGCACTGCAGGTTGGTTGCAATTATTTTTATTCTCTAATGTCCGGCGCAATTCGCAAGACCTCAGCGTTTAGTTTTCAATCGCGACATGTCATGTTTCAATTCGTCTTATAATATATTTTTCAACACATTTGCTCAAAAAATGCATTTACAAAGCCTGTATACATTGTTCGAAAGTTAAACATTACGCACCATACAACGAAGCGTGCGGTAAAATAGGTACTCTCACCCATAGAATTATAAAAAAATAGCAGGAATGAATCTTGATTGACATCGAACTGACGTACAGCAATGGCGGCCGCATAAATATGTGTGACTGATTAAAGGATTGCCATGTGAAGAAAATTACCCGAATCCGACAAAAAAAAATCTGTTGATGGTATGACTTTTCGTATGACCAAAAAGCTACGTGAGCTTATAACAGAGTAGTCAAAATTGATGGCTTATTTTTTTTTTACTTTCGATAGGTTAGCGTTTGACTACATCTCACCTTATGGTAAGTGATGATGAGGTCGAAGGTGGAGCACGCCTACCTAGAATTAACCTATTTACTTTTGATTTGAAGTCACTTAAGTTGTAAGTGGATGGAAATACCTACGCCGGGAGTGAGTTCCATTCCCTAGCCACACGCACAATAAAGGAATCTGCAATCTCCCCTCCCCCACACTTGCCCCCACCTCCCCCCTCACTTAGTCTGCGTCCCCCCGCATTTGCCCCACCTCCCCCGCACTTGCTTCACCTCCCCCGCACTTGCCCCCCCCTCCCCCTCACTTAGTCTGCGTCCCCCCGCACTTTCCTCGCGTCCCCCGTACTTACCCTCCTCCCCCACACTTGCCCCCACCTCCCCCTCACTTTCCCCGCCACCCCCTGCACTTGCCACCACCTCCCCCCCCTCACTTAGTCCGCCCCCCCTACTTGCCCTGCCTCCCTCCGCACTTGCCCCCCTCCCCCCAAGAACCATGTATAGATTACATTTGGACAGTAATGAAGGGGTTGGCGATCTACGCAGCAATGTACGGCGAATGAAGTGGGAGCAATAGCTTCCCAGTCTCCACCGGGTGGTAACTGGGAATTTTATTCCCAGTTGCCACCCGGGGGCGAAGCATGTGGGGGCAACTGGGAATATACCCTGTACGCTATAGCGAAGAGAGAAGGGAGAGTGAAAAAGATAGGGAAAAAGGATGAATGTATGACGGTGAAGAGAGGCGCGCCTGCTTCCATTCATCCTTTTCCCCTCCCAGTTCTTTAACCCTTTGGACAGGGTTAGGGCGTAAAACTAACTAACCGGGTCAGGGTCAGCCAGTCAGTTAATAAAACTGTTTATTTGGCACAAAGATTTATAGCCAGGGTATTGCTTAAAATGTTTTATGAACACATAAATCGTATTTTTCTACGTTACTTTACTTTTTCTACATTATAGAAAACTGCACAAATATGCACGATTAGTAGGTCCATTACCGGTACAATATTTATTAACCTGCAAAGACCAGCACATGCATATGCATAATGGAAATATGCATTTGCATATAGTCAGATCTCTAATTATGATCAATATAGGTGAATAAGTTGTATTCGAACATAATTTGGTCATTCTCCCACACTTCCGGGTAATTTGCAAGTTTGATTGTTGGTAACACTAGCTGGTTTTGCGTATTGATTGCATCTCAATAATTTTATCGAAAAAGCAAGAAATTAGCGGAATAATAACAAGCTTACTTGTGAAAAGTGATCCCCTGACTTTTTTTTATTAACCCACTATGATTTCGACAAGTTTTAACAACGCAAGACGGCATTATTCTCTATTTCTTTGACAGCGTCTCGGGCGAGGTCCGGAGCAGTAATAGCAGGCGATAGACTTCCTATGATGTGAGTGTGTGCGTGTCCGCTCGTACTTATTAGCGTTCCGACTTCCTATGGGTACCTCGGTTCGGGATCAATTGGGGCTCAGTCCTGCTTTTTTTTATAAGGTCTATGCTCTCACCTAAGTACCTATTTTACCGCATCGTTCCTTGTATAGCACCGTGCGTAACCATTACGGTTTTTTTTTAATTTCAATAAAATACATAAAAGAATTTCACCAAGGAGTTTCACAGTACGAGAATAAATAAGCTGAATGATCGAAACTCCTTGGAAGCGATTTTGCTCAATACGTTTGTCTCACTTTAATACTAAAGAGAAAATGAAACTAGAGATGTAGTTCCAATTTTCACCACACGCACGTGGCGCCATTTGCATTGTAAATGCCCGCCATTTTAGGCCATTTTCATATTAGTTAGATAAGGAACGTCAAAGGAGCTACATATTACTGATCTGTGGTCAGAAAAGGTTGTTTGTTGCGACTTTCCCACTAATAAACGAAAGTTTGTTTCTTTACCTATTGTACTGTTTTCTCGTGAATGTGTTGAAAAACGTTGTATGATACACGTGCGGAAATTGGTTTCTACAAACTCGTGACTATGGTAAGCCCTCGACTTCGTCTCGGGCTTACATTCGTCTTCTCGTTTGTAGAGACCAACTTACCGCCCTTATATCATAAATAACTATAACCTACACTATACGATTCTCCGCCACTGCCGATTATTGTCAACCAATTTTGATGATTTTCTATTTATAACGTCCAGTGTACCAACCTTCTGGGTTGTACCATACGTGGTCGCACCTCTAGGAAATCTCTATTTATATACCTATAATTATATGTTCAGCAGTGGACGTCTTGAGGCAATGATGATGATGATGATGATGACAATTATATCACGCATAATTGACCTGACTAATCGTGGACTTGAAAGATGCCTTAGATAGGATACATAGGAAACACAAAAATGCAGTTATATTTTGTTTTTTCAAGTTTTTGTATACTATTCATAAGAAACAATACAAATAAAAACCAGTGAGTAAAAAAAAAATGCAAATAATTTATTTTTAGCACTTTATAAGTCAAAATTAGATAAGCTATTTAAAAAAACCACTAACAAGGATACTTTTGATCAAATCGTTCATTTTGCTTTGATATCGCTATAAAACCTCCCCATAAGAAATTAAGGTATTTATCTAAATTTATTTGGCCCCCATAAATGGTATTATTATTATGGTGGTATTATGGCATTATTTGAATTAGTAGCCTGCGGTCAATCCACCAAATTACACTGGGCCTTAGAAAATCGGTGTTTAGTCGCTACGTAAATTCCTAACGTAGGTAATATAAATTACTCTCGCACCGATCAAATCAACATATATCCACGTTTATTTATTATACTGAGTGTAGGTATCTCCGTTTTTATGGACGCTACATTACATAAAACGGATTTTTACTGTCGGACGCACTTTTTTTGATAGCCGCCTTCGTACATAGACTATATCATATATTTATATTTATAGAATAATGAGATGGATTTACGGCTGTATATTTTTTGAAAGAAATAGACGGTCGTCATGTTATATTCATACGTATGTGAATATGGAATGAGGGATTTGCTGGCCCCCACAAAAGCAAGGTTTTTATTATTCAAAGACTTCGTCAGAGACAACAAACGTGTAGGTGTACGTACCTACTAGGCTACGCTAGATTTAGAACACCTATCTTTTGGGCGTGTCAGGACTACTTTTTGCTAGCCATAGGTTAGGTACAGATCATGCATACTTACTTCTCTACTAATAAAAGTGAAATGTATTAGTCTGTTTGATTGTTTTGTTTCATGCCAAAACGGCCGAGCTTATTCGGATGTCATCAGTTTTCAGTAGTTACCTACACTAGCTAGCCCCTCTGGCAGTTTGGCCTTTGAAAGGCTTATAGGTTAGGCAGGTACTTTTAAAAGAATTTGCACATAAAATTTCACCAAGGACCAAGATTGACATGTGATAGTTTTATCCCGGAAAAAGATTGCAAGAGAAACCGCGGGGCACTTCTAGTAACAAATAAATGTTATTTTGCTACTAAATTACTTCGCTAACGCCTACTAGCACTAATTTGTTTGTCTAATTTAGTGTTGACTCTTCAATTGCCGGTCCATACAATGCCTAATAAACATGAGGCCGCGACATAGCTGATATAATTATTATATTTATCATACTATTTATTTCTACTACTATGCCTGCTGTCATCATAAAAGGTAAGGTTTAACGATGTACTTTTATGTAGCCAGTTAGTTATGGATGGCGTTCGACTATTATTCCAATTCTGGAAAGGAAGAACTAAGTCTCAAGTGCCGACCACGAAACGGAAGTCGGTTAGACTTTAGCCCCACTGTAACCGACGACTCAGAACCGTGGGCCGTTGGATGCAAGAGGAAAGTTTAGTGTATAACTATGCAGATGCAGCCATATTTGTGCCATACTGCCATTACCCTAGTACGACGAACTGAGGTACGAAATCACGCTACTTTGACACACACTTGTTCGACGAAAGTTCGACCCCACTCTAGTGCGACATAACGCTAGTTCGACACCGTCCGTCACTAGTTACGTTAGTCTGGTAGTTATACATTATGGTGCGTAGTGTAGTTTATAAAATAATGTATGGTACCTAAAAACCTAATGTCTTCATAGTTTGCAGGATTTATGCCATATTCGTCCCAAGTTAGTTAATCCGACCGTTCCGACCGTTCTTCCGTTCGACCTACTGTTCCTTTAGGGAACCCAACGCTTAGTAGAGTGGACGTCTTCCCGGCTGATGATGAATTGATGATGATGACGATGATTAATATGCTATTAAGTATGTACTTATAACGTACCTAACAAACGAGTACATTCCCATATAGAGGCAAATTAAAAGTGTTCGCATCATAATTTGCTCAGTCGTGTTTGTGAACAACCATAGCGAAACAGTAGTACTGGCCTATTATATTTTGAAATAAAGTATTTAGTCACTTAATAGTCGACAGTAATACCGACCGTTGATCAAGGATGCACAGATAAAACGATTGATAAGTATATGGCTGTTGGTCATCTCATGCATCCACCTGTTGAAGCATCAATAACTCTACCAACTCTAGAATAAATCGCTAACTTTACGAGTTTTAGTGACACACACTTTCGATATGATGATGACAGTGTGATGAGTCCACCACATCAAAGTTTATAGTTATAGCGTTGTTAAATTAGGGCGTAACGCTAAAATCCCTCGTAAAACTGGCCAGTATAAACGGTCGTAGCTTTGGTGATGGCACATTTTAACACCCTCGTAATTTTAATTGTTAACTTTTAGGACACATTATTATTATGGCATTGTTTTGAAACTGGACATGTCGTTTTATGTGTTTATAATGGTGACATTAAAAGGTTTATCTAGACTGTTCAATAAACATTTAGATAAAAGTACATATTATTTATTGCATGGATTTATATATTATGATTTTACTATATTTTCCAGCTTACGAATTATTTTTTGCCAATGTTTACTCATTCAGTTTGCATAATCAGTTAGCAAAACGCTGGTAAGCCGGATTTGCTGTTACTATCTACATATTTATTTTGTTATTTAGGCATAATTTGTACCAACTATTTTGAATATTCCATGCGTTTATAAGTGCAAAATAAGGCAACCCAAATTAAATATAAGGGATCAAGGTCACTTCCCTAAGGGACTCCTTATTGACCGTGTGATCTCTGACGTATCTCATAAATAATTGATTGATTTTACTTTGATTACAAACAAACTACAGTTTCTTCAGTGAAAACATCTAGAAAAATAGAGTACCCATCTACCCATGCTTGTGATGAATTTGAGCAGAACCCGATTTAATACTAGATCGAAGGCATTTGCCGGGTCATCCGTCAATCCACGTCACGAGAAGTGTTTATTGTTTCACAATCTGGTAATATTCTCACCTGGATTTGTTTCGATGAACGAAACTCTTTTGAAGATTCTCAAATGGCCACTATAATGGCATTTTATATTTGATTTGATGGTTTTGGAAATATGCGCCACATCTCAATATTTCATGTACAAAACAACATACTTATAGAAGGTATTGTTGGTTTATTTGTACACTTATAAGTATCTACAACAGTCATTATTTATAATTTATAAAGAATATTAATTACTCCGAATTGCTAAAATTACAACGAAATATATTAAACATCATTAATGAGAAAATGATCATAAAGTCTCATCATCATGAGACTTTATGATCTGATCACGCAGTCTAGTAATCTGATTACTAGATTGGGTGATGTCTCAGGATGACGTGCGCAGTGCAGTGTCACGCGAAACTTTATTGTTTTAAAGTTCCGGGTGACACTGCAACTGTATGGGTGGCCGTATCACTTAACATCAGGTGAACGACTAGCTCGTCACGTCACTCAATCACACAAAAAAAAATTATCGTAACTCGAAGGAGTTTATTGCACAATAAATTATATTACCAATAAATTTTAATTTATACACTTGTTTATGCCGAAACAATCGCTTAGGCTAATAAAATACTGCAAATCCTTTGTTATCTATGGAAAATTCCATCGCTGCAAATAGAGATTTTAAGTATTATCTACAACAAAGTTTATTATTAAAGTAAGTCAAGCACGCTTATCTATGCATGTCCTTTTATTAGTTGTCAGTGTTATCATTATCTCATTGATAAATAGCATGAAAAACAATAATGTAACTATTGCTGGTCAGACACATTCTTTATTTCTCCATTATTTTTCAGTTAACTGGAACGGAATGGTATTTGGCATGCCGTATTATAGCCACGTTTATTATCTTAAAATCTTCTATAGATTACAGCTCTTCCATAATTGTTTCCTCGAGTCCACGTGTCTCTGTATTGATTCTACACATTTCACCTACAGCAATATACCATAGTGTATATACATAATTGTCTACTACATAACTTTGTGTACATCGTGACCATGGAAAGACTCATTTGTTGACAAATTCACTTTAGGTATGTTCGTGTCAGACTTATTAGGACCAGATATTTTTATTTCGCAAGGCTTGGGTTGAGTAAAGGTACTGGAGAAAAATTGTTCAAATCAGATAAGAACATATCTATAGGTGTAGAAATAATTAAATAAGGATTCAACATATTTGATTGCAAAAGAATTGAAGACTTTGACATAATTTCCTTCTAAATTATCTAATACTTCTTTAGCTATTTCTATCACATAAGTATATAATGTTATTAGAGAAACTCGTTATACCAAGAGCATTTACAGTTAGGTTTATAAAAATACTAGCTGCGCCCCGCGGTTTCACCCGTGGATAAAAAGTAGCCTATGTGTTAATCCAGTACATAAGTTATCTATATTCCAAGTTTCATCCAAATCCGTCCAGCCGTTTGAGCGTGAAGGAGTAACAAATATACACACATAAACTTTCGGCTTTATAATTAACAACGCTATGCAACAATCCGTGTAAGTCACCTACAGATCTACCATTGCATACCTACATTGTTAAAGTATTCAAAGTACTATCTATCTCTGATGATAAACCTTATGATATGTGTAAAAATATGTGTGCGGAACATTTAATCCACGTTACTATTTGCATAAATATCTCCATGTGATGTTCTAAAGATAGAGGCTATGTTGTGTTTTGTAGTTATTAAAGATTAAAGATAACTACTATCCAAACACTACTATAGTAGGTATAATAGCTATATACATACATAATTTAAAATATTATATATTTGCAGCCATTGGTATTAGTAATAGCTGATTATGATGTTGCTGATGATTATAATTTTAAGTACTTATACTTAGTTATTTTACTATTATATTACATCTCTCATAACAACAATCTTCCAAACTAGATGCAGACCTCGCAGTTTTACCCGCGTTTCTCCATACAATCTTTAACGTCCCATTTGACTCCTTATGGATTGAATTTTTAGAAATCCTTTCTTAAACACCTCTACAACACTACAGCCATACCTGCTCTACAAATCAAATTTTGCCAGTTATTCCTAAGCCACGAATTTGCTGGCTATATTCAAATATATTATACCCGCGTAAGTTTTATTAAATGCTAAAATGGGCATACGTCTGACAACATCTCTCCTTCTCCCCTGATGGTAAGTGACAAAGTTGTCTAAGGTGGAGCACGTTTGACTATACAACTTAAACAAGATAGGTACAAGTCGTAGTTTCAACGAAATCTTGACGAAACTTGGTACCTATGTTGTAGCCTAGGTTAGGAGGCGTCCATAAATTACGTGAGGTGATTTTGGCCATTTCTTGACCCCACCACCCCCCTTTGTGAGATTTTATGAGATTTGGCTAACCCAGTATTCTCAAGATTTTACACGATTTCTTCTAGGAAAAAATTACGTGAGATTTGACGAGATTTTACCTGACCCCCTCCTCCCTAAACACCTCACGTAATTTATGGACGGCCCCTGTGTATGTGGTACCTACCTATACGTTCTACAATTTCATAGAATTTGGTGTCGTCGTCGATTTTTTGACTGAAGGGCTTTCTCCTAATAAGGAGGCAAGTTTCCTGGCTTGTTGAACTACTGATAGTACAACCAGTAGTAGAGCAATAGACGGATTTTGATAATATACGTATGGCAAAATATAATTGGGGAAAAACAAGAATTTTGAATATGAGCAAAATTGATCAAGAGTTTGCAACAGAATCTGCCCAACCGAACAATCGTCCCGGTGAGTCACCACCTCGAGACAGAACTCTACTTCTACTAATGATGCACAAATTGAACATAAGTACTTTTTTTTTTCAAAAGTTTTATTATGCTCGCGGGCTCTATAATTGTCCGCAGAACTACTAGCGCATCGCCAAGGGACACAAGCCATGAGAAACATGTAAACTCTTGAATATAAACCTTCACTTTTCTCAGCGTATAGTATGATAAAAAGAGGGATCTATCAACGGCTTGTTATCACACATTCGACACGTCACTGATAGCGCTGTTTTTAATTGACAATGCACTGTTTGCTGATGATATGTGGACAAACAGTGCGTCAAATGAGGTCTTGCTCGAAGCCACTCTCGATTTTTACGTAAAAATTATAATTATCATGAGCCCTTTCTTCCGGGTTCTTTTGATTTACAGGTGATTAGTCTGCCGTAATAGCTTATACATTTTACAAGATAACAAGAGCTCAGAGCTTCGTTCGTACCAGTTTTCTTTTTCACTAGCTGACCCGCCCTGGCTTCGCACGGGTTAATTAGTTTTACGCCTTATCTCAGTCTAAAGGATGAGGGAAGGAAGAGGGGAAAGATAAGGGAAAAGGATGAATGGATGAAGGTGAAAGTAAAAAAAAGCGAAGGTGAAGGTGGTGTTTCATCCATTCATCCTTTTGCCTTATCTTTTCCCCCTCCCTTCTCTCTTTCCCATGGTATAGGACAGGAGTGACTTTGGATTTGGACCTAATACTGAAGGTTGGATGACTGTCATTTCTGAACCACAAAACCGACGACCTTGAAATGTTTACAGGACAACATTTAAAGCAGCCCTCTTTTTAAGAAAAAAGAATAAATGAAATCGGACCACGCGTTAATGAATTACAACTAAGTACATAGTTGTACTTTCATCCCTTCTCCCGAGGGAACCATGCTGAATTTCAGGATTAAAAGTATCCTAATAGCCTACCTCGTAATATGAACTCAAATCATGCCAAGATTCATTTGAATCTATTCAGTAGTTTCAGCGTGATGCTTAGCCAAGATACAGACAGACAGACAGACAAAAATGATAGTTTTGGCTTCAGCATCGATAATAAAACTCTTAAAAAAATTCAAAATATTTTCAATGTACAGAATTGGACCTGCTACAGTTTTATTATAAGTGTAGATTATTTTCATTATGAAGTACACTACACTACAGTTCTTTTCGGAAAACTTCCTTGCGGGCTTACGTCGTTACGTACCCAAATAATAATATAATTCTGTCTATATTTCTAGTGACATCTAGGTAATCCTGTCATTGACCGATGAAAGTTAAATCTAGATAAACAAACATTGTTTCTATTGCCCTTCAACGAATTTAATCATGACCCCTTGTTTCGTTAGTTATTGGCGTCCTAATAACTATAATGGTTTCAATCTCACGTAGCTCTAGAGTCGTAGATATAAGTTTGACGGTACGAATGTCCAACGATATGTTGAAATCAAAATATCCTTATTGCGCTTTGTATATTACGCATGACGAACGTGTAATGTACACGTTGAAAGTTCCCAGATGTCAGTACTAATGATTCTAGAGCCAGAGTCGAAATAAACTTCACACGAAGCATTTTGGCAATGTAGTGTTTGTAGTGGTTGTAGTGACTTTTATTGCAATTTAACGTGAGTTATATTTACGGAGCCCTGTTTTTAAGCCTAGAAAAATTTTCGGGCGTAAATGCTTCACTACTTTTACGACAGACGTCAAGAGTATGAAGCGGCATAAACAATGACCCAGTTTAACTTTAAAAGCAGTCTACATGTCATTGAGCCTTGACTGAAAAGCTATTGTAAGATTTATCTTTACATCGCTATTTTTAACGTTAATTAATAGGTCAATCCCTATTTTTGAATAGGACTCTGTTTACATTGACGGAGTGGCGTACATATGGCGACGGGTCACGCGACCAAGCGATAACTGGAGGATAGAAAACGTATAAGTATAAGAAATTAACTAATGTTATTATCCTAGACCGCGGACATGTGAAATGAGTTAGAATATCCGACATTTTATTCGTTATAGAACACACAGACCAAGTAGAGGTTGACAGCGAACACAATGTCGGATATAGAAATCGTTTCGCTTAAGGTGACGAGTAGAGCCAGATGAGCAGGTCCAATTCTGTTGAAAGAAACATCAACCTTAACGTCGTAGTCTTAAATATCAATTCAGTCTGCACTTCAGCGCGGCGCTTACGACAAAGACAACGCACGAAATGGCTGATTTTGACGTTTTTTAATTAATATCTATTTGTATATAGTATTTTTCCAAAGACTTCTATGTATACACCAGACAGGACATCTCTAACTTGCATTGTCAACCACTGCAAATATGCCTATGAGCATCTTCTCGCTCATACTTATTATATTTACGATTTTTTTCTATATATTTATTAATCTTGTATTTGCGGTCATCACAAACGAGTTAATGAAATGAATTACATGATATATTAAATTCAAAGCTCCACGTGTTGTAATTACGCCAGGAAACGTCCCAAAAACACCTTGTTTGGTCTACCCACCGCCTTAACATCAAACTCGAATAAATCCAATTCTGAGAATTTTTGACATTTTGGTATCAAAAGAAAAGGTACTTAAAAAAAACTTTTAAACAATTTTATCAGTTGTTTATAAATCCGCATGGTTCTTGAGAAATAAACTGTCAAAATCATAATTCTTTATCGAAGCCACAGATAGATCCATGAGACAGTTTTACATAGATGTAGGTAGCTGAAATGTCCATCACAGCCAATCAGCGATATGTGTTTGTTCAACATGGCCGTTAGTCGATGTAAGCTTTGCACGTTTAAATCCAGATAAATCCACATCTATTAAATCAAAATTCTAAAATTCACACTGAGTTTTTTCAAAGATAGATAAATTGCATCCATTAAATCAGATAAAGGTAAATCCAAACTATAATATATATTAAATTATTGAAAGAATGAATGGTTTCAATACTGAATTTGCTGAACAGGATCGTTTTTTCAATACTGTTGCCATAATAAAAAAATACTGCCTTATAAATCATGGAATTGAGATTATATTATCACTTGTTCTTCAATATCTCAAAAGAGAGCAGAGTGGATTTATCCGAGTTTGAAGTTAAGCGACACAATTGCAAAAACATGATATTAAAACCTATATCTATTCGCCTATAATGTTTGGAATTTTCAGCGTAACTCACACACATACTGACTTGTTTTTGTTTAAGAATAAGGACTATAAATAATAAAGGCAATAACTTCTTGGCCTTCTGCAGCCGGAGCCCATCAGATAGCATTTACAGCGTGCATTGCTTCCTTCTTCATCATACATCTAATTATAGTTCGAGTGCTTCCACCAAAAATAGGAACATTCCCTTTGTTTGGGTAGTGAGCCGTACATCAAACGTTAGAAAGCTACTAAAATATTTAGTAATAAATGTTCAGTGGTAAATTAATGGTAGTTAGTGAATGTTAGTTACTTAAGAGGCAGAAGGCTCATTTAGGAATTTGTGATTCTTGAAGTGCTGGTTTCCTCACGATGATTTCATAGCAAGTGTGAATTCCACACAAAGCTTGGAAAATCATTTGGTGAAAAGCAAAGTAGAATTCTCTTGCTGTTGGCCTCATTAGTAAGCTCAAAAATTACATTCGAGTTACTCGAATTGACTAACTCGAATGTAATTTTCTCAAAATGTATATCATTTACAGGATTGAAAAAAAATGCATGTTAATACTGGTCGTATCTTTCCAACTGTAGAAATCAGAACACGTTTACGAAAAGTTTTCTCGATAGAAAAAAATCGTGAAGTGGCCTCTAAAAATTATTCAAATGGAAAAAAATTACATTAAATAATAAAACACTCCATTGAAATAAATCACAGTGTTAAGTCTCAATGCATCCAACTGTAAGCCCATTTTTTTTATAACAATAAGTATTTCTTTAATCATTAATTATTTGTACCGCAAAAAGGAAAAGTCGACGCGCAACGCAACGTAATCGCCATGTTTTTGACACGCAAAAAGTGACCCTATATATAATACAGTACACGTTCTATGTTCGTCTGCTGTAATAAATTGGTTGTTGTCTTCTCCGTAATTAACGCTGCTGTTAAATTCATCTAGGTACCTATTTGGGCTCTTATATAAAATTAATAGACCGCTTGAAACTCTCGACCAGCGTCTGTGTTCCCGAATCTGGAAATTTTCCAGAAGAGAGTGAAACGGTTTCTCCAAGGCAATCGTGCTTATTCGCATCTGGCTAAATGTGGTCAAACGTAGATATGTATGTAAGATCAAACCCAAACCCGCCCCGAAATCAGCGCCGGTCCAAGGGTAGAGCAAGAATGTTTGAACTGTCATACGTATTGTTTGAAATACAACACGGTAAATATAAAAATTTTCGCGCTCGCTTTGCTAGCACCTTTAATATTTCTACTGTATTTTATTTTATGACAAGCGCGTTTGTACTGACTGACATGTAATTCATGAATGTATTTTGCCATACGTATTTTCTGAAATACAATATGGCAAATGTAAAAAATTTCGCGCTCGCTTCGCTTATTTTTACTGTACTATTAATACTTATAGGAACTTACATGTATGGACAGCTGATAAAATTAGTAGATATAAAATCTTTCTTACCACACAAGTCCTACGAAAGATTTCATAAAGAGTAAGTATATAATTATAGTAATCAAGCTGAACCCCCGAAGAGAATTCCTGGCTAGGGCCCAGAGCTTACCTATTCGATATAAAAAAATTACAGGTGAGTTAACCGATTTTTTAGGCTTGGTGGAACCGATACCTGTATAAGCTAAAGGACGGCTACCTACTAATGAGCGAATTACTTACGTTACGCCTAAGTGGCGACATGTTCTTCCGAAAAAGCCCAACCCGTGGAGGCATCTTAATATAGTAGTTAATTAGGTAGGCCTAGCGACAGCTTTAGAAGTACCTAGATGTGTAAGAAGTCTTACCTCCGATGGGAAGGTAGATAGGTAACTTATTATCTCTATTAGGTTTAGGTATTTGTGCAAATTTAAAGATGATCCTTTTATGAAATTGAAACTAAACTATATAACTATATTGCTTACTAGCTTTTGCCCGCGGCTTCGCACGCATGTATTGTGTTATTTCTACGTTTAGGTAGTCTAATAATAGCTTAGTTCATGCATTTCCTCTATACCAAACCACAAAATCCACTAAATTTTTTCGAAGCTCAGCACGTATTAGCAGATTAGGTAGCACACGTGTAAAAATGTTGTTTAGGTTGTAGGTAGGTATGGCTTTTCACGTGTGATCAGATCACCTACACATTGATAAAATAGTGGGTTAGAAACTGCAAATCATAGGTACAATCTAGGCATCTAACTAATAAAAGTTCTATATGGTATAACAACATACCAGTGATACGTTCGATCTTTTCCTTGTCATTTTTACTTCAACAGATTGTTCTTGTGTTTTCACCATAAAAACCGTTCAAGTCTTTATAAGAGGTTCCAGTAAATTTTGTTTAGGTAGTAGGTATACCTACCTAATTACCTACCTATTATTTAGGCAGTTTAGAAAAATACAAAACACAGCGCCGTTTTGGTCAGTTTTCCATATCCGCGCGCTTTTCGTTCCCAAAGAGTATCTTTGTTGCATTCACCACAAATTTTTTTTACTTTCTGAAGATTGACTCCATACGAATTGAGTATTTAGCCAGTGTCAATTATATCTAACCCTAATACCCCCCCCCCCCCCCCCCCCCTTCCCTACCCTTATTATATTTAACCTTCTTGGAGCAACCGAGAAACCAATTATTTTTTACTCTAACCTGAGGTTTGTCCCAAATAGAATACAACCGCTTAGTTGTTCTTTGAAAAACCCACAGACCTAAAATATTTTAACTATTAATACTCATTCACTTACGTGAAAGAAGAAGAAGAAATCAAAGCGAACGTTACACGGCCATGTTGCTAATTCGAGGATCTTACCATAAAGTATAATTATACTTACCTATATAATATATTATAGGTACCCTTAGAGTACAGACTAAAAGCACCTCAGGGAGAACCTCATTATCTGTCAAGCGTACCACTTTTTTGGACACTTTTTATAAGAAGTGGACACTTTGATGTGAATGAGTCTGACAGATTTGTATAGAAAAAACAATTGACTCGAGTCGAAAAAATGGTACGGTGACTTTTTGCAAGCGTAGCTAATTACTTTATGTTTGTTTTTTTCCTTCGCCACTGACGTAGCGATACGTGTGAGCAGTACAAATATAATATCGTTTTGATGGATCTCTCTATGCTTTTAGTCTATATTCTAAGTAAGTACCCTTTTAAAACATTTTTCATAAAATATTTCGTATCATTGGCTAAGTACGAATGTCGTCTAATGCCAATATAATAAAAAAACATCTACTTTCTCACTATTTAATATATGTTGGTATATGTATCTATTTAACTTCTAAAATGCTAAATAACCTGTAAAAATATAAATAGGAAACCTATAAATTGTTTTGATTCTCTTAGAGTAGCGGTACTAATATTACTCTTTGGTCATATCCATTCACAGGGATTTTTTTTAAATCTGTGCTTCCAGATACTCATGTGGCACAGAGCGTAGTCGATTGTTTTTTTTCTAATCTGTGACAATATGTGGTAAATTACAACTTACCGTTAGGTTTTTTTTGGCGGGAACGTGGAAAAGTTCACGTCGTTGCATTGTATTATTTTTCAAAACTTTTTCTAGTGTTAATGTTTAAAATTGGTGGCGTTTTACGCATTAAGTGCTGAATTACGAGTATGAGTAAAATATTCCATAGCACGATGAAAATTACAATACTTGACATTGGCTAAATACACTATGTGTGGAGCCAAAATACAAGAAACAAAAAACTTACCGTTAGTAGCCAAAAAAAGCATAATATTTTGATGACCACCATTTTAATGCTTATAACTGTTCCTTGGTTTTTACAGACGTAAACTGTGGGTTAAGGTGGTTTTAAAAAAGATGACTATTCCGATTAAGAAAAGCTGCACATGCTCAGATACGTATGTGGCAATCATCTCGAAGCCAAAGATTATAAAAAAACGCTGTTTCTTCTGTGCACTTACCATTAAAAAAACCAGATAGTATGAAACACTCCATTGACATTAAATTAATTAATAAATACAATTAAAACATTGCGAGTAAAATTTTATCATAGTCAAACTAATATGTTATTATTCTCTTTGTAAGTACATATTGACTCTTTTGTGAAGTCGTCCTTCTCTCTCCAAATTTGCTGCGCCCGACGGGGTCCATAATGAGCCTACTTAAATAATTTTATACTTATTCCACCTATGTACACTATGGAAGCAATAAAATATCTGAATCTGAATCTGAATCTGAACACAGAGCAAGGTCTTAAAAATGTGTAGGTAATATAATTATGTAGTTTGTAAATAAATAAATAACTACTCATACAAGCCTTGTACTATTTTTACTTCTTAAATAACATTAGTTACGTACCTAAAACCTTCCCATTCATTCAATAACGCATTTAAAAATATTGATAGAGAGAGGAGAGTTAGTTGTATGAAACGTGCGCTACACTTATAGGTGTAGCACACGTTTCATACAACTAACTCTTTTCTCTATGGGAGTCCCATCTCTTCAGCGTAAGCGGTTATTTTCTCTATGCTTACCATAAGTAGCCAAAAAAAAACATCAATTGGCCATGTTGTTTAAAACCAAAGAGGTATATGTACTACGTACTAGAGAAGCTATTCGAAGCACAAATAGTTGTCATTTTTTGTATAATTAAATTAAAATCCGCTACAGTGCTTTATGAGATTAAATCGTCTAACCAACGATCACAACACGCAGCGCTAGTGCAATGGCACATTCGGATCATAATTTTTACTGCTATTCACTGCTGCACGTGCAGTCGCTTTGAGTGCTGAGCATCGTATGAGCGAGAAGATGCTCATTGGCATATTTGCAGTGGTTGACAGTGCAAGTTAGAGATGTCCTGTCTAGTGTATACATAGAAGTCTTTGTTTAAAACTCCGATTCATTCCGTAATGAAATCTTAATAATTGTCATGAATTTTTTTAACGATATTTCAATTTATAATATATTCTATTTTAAGCGCTGGTTATTTCTAAAACCGCATGAAAATCCATTCCGTATTTTAGGAGTTCAGTCATAACAAACAAACAAACAAACAAATAAACAAACAGACAAAGTGTATAAAAAGTGGCTTAACGTGATCAGCGGCTAATTTTAAGCCAACCTGTGTGATTATTTTTTTGATATCTTGCAATTACAGACTTTCTTATCTCTACAGTTTTATTATATGTATAGATATAGATAGATTTCGTCGCACATATGACTAAAGGTCCTACCTATCTCATTTTTGGACATTGTTCAGAAAACGCGTTTTAATAATAAATAAAATAATAATAAAAATCGTTTAATTCAGGCAATAGACCCATAAAAAATAAAATAAAATTTCAAATAATAGGACGATTACAAAATACAACATTCAATAAAAGTAAAAAAAATTAAAAACAATCAAAATGACACTTACGACGGCGGCTACGCACTGTCGTGCTGCGTCACTTTTTGTTATCGTTCATGTGCACAGATATCCAATATGTAAATATTGGACTCTGGACATTGTCAGAGACAGCCTCGAGTATTTTGTTACCAGAGCGGCGCAGTCGGCTCCAAAATGAGGCCACACGCGATCTAATAACCGCGAAAAAGTCGGGAACCCCTGCTTCAGCAAACATGTTTGACGCACTACAGCATCTCGGCAGCTTCATAAGGACCCGGTACGCGTCATTGTACTGGACCCTTATCGTGTTAATGGCTTTCCGAGTGAACGTTATCCACAGCTGACACGTATACATGCAAAGGCAATACGCTTTGAATAGCGTGGTCTTTACGTCAGCGCTGCAGTTAGCAAACCTGCGTGCAATCATGTTACTTCTGACCGCAAGGGCTCTCCGCTCGCGCTCAATATCAACGTCGTCATGCAGCCGCTCTGTTAACATGTGTCCTAAATATCTAAACTGCTTCACAACATTAATTGTTGTACCGTTCATATAAACCGCGGGCACTCTGTCCGGACCTCTACCAGAACGAAACACCATCATTTCCGTTTTAGAAACATTGTATTTCAATCCGTGATCATCAGCATAATGTTCACAAATTGAAAGCAGCTTTCGCAATCCCTTAATCGAGGGACTGAGCAGTACCATGTCGTCCGCATAACTCAGGTTGTTTACACACACATTTCCCAAATGACAGCCGACCTTGGCACTTCTCAGTTCCCCGATCAGTCCATTTATGTATAGGTTAAGCAGGTCCGGCGAGGTTAGCCCCCCTTGACGAACGCCACATTCTAGTCTATAATTACTAGATGTTGTGTCGCCCCATTTCACGTTATTTGTTTGGTGTCCGTACCAGTATCTCAACAGATTGACCACCTGACTAGGGACTTGTGACGCTAGTAGTTTGGCCCAGAGAATCTCATAATTTACCAGGTCAAATGCACGGCTGAGGTCTAAAAAGCTTTTAAAAGTTTTTAAGGTTTTGACATTTCTAACTTTCAGATAGTTTCGTTCCTCGCAAGTCCAGCATATTTATTTTTATATGCTTTTGTAGATAATTTCAAGTACTTTAATTACACGTTGAAACTTTTAACCTGTTTGCATTCTAAATACCTGTTTTGATTAATCAAAACAGATAGGTCACTTAGTGAAAACTTTGTTTTATTTAAAATAAGCTGTCTGTTTTTAGTTGCGACTTTTTTTAGACTAAGTATGGAAATAAATATACAAAATTTATGTTGTTAATGCTTTATTAGTGTGTTTTTTTTAGTAAGTTTTAGTAAGTTTAATGCTACAATACTTACTGTATTTAATTCAACACAACACCATAACTTTACCAAGTACCTAACAATAAAAAACTACTTAATCAGCCTCATTTTGAGGTTGCAATAGGTAATTGAGTATTATGAAGTTTAATTGTAATAATAATTAATTATCTTGTGATCCAAAATGTTAAGAGGTACAACGATTAGTCAGATGGATAGAGAATTTTGCGTTGACTAACATAGCGGTCCTAACTCAAAACAGCCAAAAAGTGAGATAGGACCTTTAGTCATACGAGCGACGATTTTACGTAGGTATTTTCCATTTCGCGCTGTAAGCCCTTCGGTTGCTGCCTTTTTTAGATTGAGCTATTTTTCCACGATCATTACGTTTACAACAAAATATTTAAGAAGCCTGTACCTATGTATAGAGGGAACAGACATTCACTAGCAATGGATCGATGGTGGCCGAGTGGTAGCATGTGCGCTTTGCAAATTTACGGCACCGGGTTCGATCCTCGGCCCTGCACCAATGACGTATCTAGTAAGTTATATGCTGTTTTCAATGCCATTGCTCCGTGCCTCGGAGAGCACGTTAAGCCATCGGTCCCGGTTGTCATAAGAACATCTATGGCAATCGTTACGGGTAGTCGGACACCTGATAGAATCTGACGCCTGGTCTAACCATCCATGTTACATCCTTATGAGTTGGGAGGTCAGATGGCAGTCGCTCGTGTAATTCTGGTAGCTTGCCGCTACAGGTTAGATTGGGAGCCGACCCCAATAACAAATGGAAAAAAGCAAAGAGGATGATGATATATTTACTGAAAATAGGATTTGCTGAAACAACTTAGTATTGTTGATCCCGTTTGTTACAGTTCGGCGGTCGACAGCAGTGGAGCCCGCCACCATGAGCGAGAGCGGCTCCGTGGTGCTTCACATGACGAACATCACACGGCTCACCGCTAAGGCCATCCATGCTGCCGGCTACAGGCTGCATAAGGTCGAGCATTTGTAAGTTTCCATTAGATTTATGTTTCACTTACTATATACCGTATACCTACCCCCACTAGGTGGACCGACCTGCCCCCGTATTATGTAACGCAATCGTAATCGATGAATGGGCTTCATTTGGTAATTTCCGGTTGGGTAAAATCTTCATCCATCGGTATTATGGTCCCTTATGCGGAGAACTGAATAGACAAAAAGAAGTAGTGAGAAAATACTAATGGGTGGAGATGTTACACAATGCCAACTTGCCGGAAATGACGAAATGAAAAGTCCATTCATCGATTACGATTGTCTTAGAGTAGCCCCCACTGGTTAAAACCGCGGGGATCCGATGGATGCAGCTGCTCTGTGGTGCTCTGTAGGGGAAGCCTATGTTCAGCAGTGGACGTCTTCAGGCTGTTGAGGATGACGCTGATGAACTATATAAGTACCTACCTTATTAGCAGCCGGTAGCTTTGTGAGAATTTCAACCCTGCTATTCCTTCGCACTACCTGGCCTTAGTTAGGTAAGTTAAGCTTTCTGTGCTTTTTTTTTTGTTTTTTTTTACGTAAACGAATGACGTAACGAGCTTGTCGTTCGCCTGGTGTTAAGCGACACGGCCGCCCATAACAGATTGCAGTGTCACTCGGAACTCTAAATTAAAGTTTCGCGTGACACTGCGCACTGCGCACGTCATCCTGAAACATCCCACAGTCTAAAAAAGTTTTGTAGACTGTGAGATCAGTTCGTAAAGTCTCATTTGCCCAGTAATTTCATTAGCTACAATGCCCTTCAACCGGCACACAGTAGTGCTTGCACACTACTGCTTGGCGCCAGAATAACTGGTAAAGCGGTGGTACCTACCTAGACGAACTTTGCAGAAAAGTCCTACCACCTAGTAGCCTACCTAGCTTCAGGTAAATTTTTCAATATACCTATTAGTAAGTATAACTAGTTCATCAATTGAGTTTTCTCTTTACAGATCCGTTATTGACGCGCCCAGGCTTGAACATGTGGCTGTCGAAGATCTGACTAAGATGCCTAATCTCAAATCTTTGTGAGTACCTATAGGTAATAGGAACATAATACGATAATACCTACTAGATATAAGTATTCAAAGTTAGTACCTACCTATATAGATCTACAAATTTCTATACCTAGGTACTATAGTAGATGCTAAGACACCTATACCTCTAGAACGCGACATCGTCGATGATTTGATGGATAGATGCATAGAATTCTGAATGCAGGTCTGTGCATTGATGTTAAAACAGTGATTAATCATTACAGGATTGACTTATAGGATTGCGTGGGTACCAACCTACATAGTCTTCAAAAGATTTATCATAATAAATGATCTAACGCCAATCTCGAATAATTATACCTACCTAAGTAAAGTAAATCGTGAGTGTCGACTGTCGTAAGAGCCAGCTATTGGAATAGGTACCTCTATCTAGCTATCCAGATAATGGGCAATAGTATTATCCCGGGTCTGCAATTATAATTTAATTTGATTTCCATTCCAATATGTCTGCAAAGCGTAGTGGTTATAGCCAAGGCCTCGCCCCTAATAGGGAAGGCAATGTTCAGCAGCTGCAGTCGACGTCTTCGGCTGATGACTTTGATCATATATTTTA
The DNA here is from genome assembly GCA_910589525.2 of Ennomos quercinarius. NCBI lineage: Eukaryota > Metazoa > Arthropoda > Insecta > Lepidoptera > Geometridae > Ennomos > Ennomos quercinarius. The sequence goes on from OU342502.1 coordinate 14,852,835, forward strand.
AAGTTAATAGGTATCGCATTTTGTTTGCGGCGGAAACTATAACCGAAAGTATTCGCATAACAGCACGGGATCACAAGGTGCAGACGCACAGTCGTTCAATCGTGTACGTAATATTAACTTGAAGAAATGTTTGTGTGATGCATTAATATGCTTTTAACGAGGTTGCTTTGATTCCAGTTTTATATCTCAAGCGCCGCTGCTACACCGGATAGCTGTGCTGCCGGCGCTTCCAGAGCTCCGCACATTGTACGTATGTATGTTATTTTTGTGTTATTTAGACTTATTTTATTGACTAGCTGCATCCCGTGGTGTCACCTTGGTTCTAATCTCGCTCAGCCGTGCACTAATGAGTCGCTCTGACAACAGTGAGGGGTAACATCGAGAGGAAACCGGCATGTGGAAGAATCACAAAATTCATGTGTCATTCACAAATCAGCACTTGTCCAGCGTGGTGGAATATGGCCTACAATCTCTCGCTATGAGAAAAGGCCAGAGTCCCAGTAGTGTAAACGTATGAGACTGATTACGATGACAAATATAGAGGTAGAGGTAGAGTGCGATTCAAACTTAATGGCGGCTGTGAAGTTGGCGCGAAACGTCGCGCATTAAGGCGACGGGTAGAGCCAACAAGGTGTTTATTGGCACGTTTCCTGGCGTAATTAGAACATGTGGAGCTTTGAATGTAATATATCATATAATTCAATTCATTAAGTCGTTTGTAGTGTCCGTAAATACAAGATTATTAAATATAGCTCTATAGAAAAAAATCGCGAACCACCCTCTAAAAATTTGAATGTTCCCATTTTACTGACCTTCTACCGAATATATTTTTACAAAAAATAAATTAGTGTATTCCCAACAAACAATCAGATGCCGTGATGACTTAATAACTTTGAAAAATACTATATAAAAACTGACAGTATTATAATTTATTTGTTTAAAATTAATTTTGATCGTTTATGTTAGTTTGCCATTGCTCTGATTAGGTTTTTACTGGGTTTTTCCTAATCCTGCGCAACGAATGTTGGACCAATTTAGCCGTCCCAGTTTTGGTTTCAATAAATATTATACATTATAAACTTTTCTAATCATTTTTGTAATACATTTGCCTACAACAGTCATTTGCAGCTTCCCCAATATAGATAATCTTATATGATCTTTTAGCGGAATTACACTAGATATACTTTTTTCATTTTGTTATTAAGATGAACTTCCGCGAAGTCACGCCTGAGTCAATCAATTATAAAAATAGATATCAATTAAAAACCGTCAAAATCAGTCATTTCTTGCGTTGTCTTTATCGTAAGCGCTGCGCTGATGTGCATACTGAATTGATATTGCTTTTGGAGCGGGATTGCTTAATGGTTATACATAAATATTTGCAGCATGATCACAACGTCAGGTCTGCTGGAAGTTCCTAACTTGAGCCATGTGCACGACAGCAAGAAGGCAAACATGTCCTACTTGCAAGCTATGTAAGTATACCTACAGCTATAATAGTATGGATGGCTGCGTCCAGCCACTTTGTGATCCATCCTCACCCGACGATACCTAAGATACGTACACGTAGCTCGTCCATTTTTAGGGTTCCGTATCCAAAGGGTAAAACGGACCCTATTACTAAGGCTCCGCTGTCCATCTGTCTGTCTGTCCGTCTGTCACCCGGCTGTATCTCATGAACCGTGATAGTTAGACAGTTGAAATTTTCACAGATGATGTATTTCTGTTGCCGCTATAACAACAAATACTAAAAAACAGAATAAAACAAATATTTAAGGGGGCTCCCATACAACAAACGTGATTTTTTTGCTCGTTTTCATAGATGTACGCATGTAAGGACCAAAACCATTTTTGAAATACTTAGGTTAAAAATGCCTTCTAGATAGGAAGCCGTCATCGTAGCCTATCGTTACTGATGTCCATAACACTGGAGGTGGAGGTGTCAGCACTAATGCGACTACATCGCATAACTATGCCAAATTTTATCAAAGCGTAGGGACCAAAATTAGCGCTAAATCCACGTTAGGTAGGTACCGATAGCTACCAAAATCACGCATGAGAGACATAGCTCTACAATTCTAATATTAAACTATTTGTGAAAAACTTTAAGCTTTATCAACCCTTTAAATACTATATATCTTACCGAATTTTTACTTAATTTACCTTTTTCAGTGATTTGGAAGGCAACCACATCAAACGTATTCCGACGCACGCGCTGCGCGTGCGCGCCGATCAAGTGTAAGTCCCTAGGTACATACCCTCACTTGCTATTTTATTTTCATCATCACTTCATTCGATATCTATATAGAAATGACGGTAAGCAGATACTTTCAGATTCAGATATTTTATTGCATTCATAGTGTACATTTTTTTTTATGTGATTGAATGACGTGACGAGCTTGTCGTTCACGTGATGTTAAGTAACACGGCCGCCCATAACAGTTGCAGCGTTACCCGGAACTTAAAAACAATAAAGTTTCGCGTGACACTGCGCACGTCATCCTGAGACATCACCCAGTTTAGTAATCAGATTACTAGACTGAGTGATCAGATCCTAAAGTCTCATTTGCCCAGTAATTTCACTAGCTACAATGCCCTTCAAACCGGAACACAGTAGTGCTTGCACACTACTGCTTGGCGGCAGAATAACTGGCAAAGCCGTGGAATAAGTATAAAAATCAATTAAGTAGGTTCATATACGGGCGCAGCAAATTTGGAGCGAGGAAGACGACCTTTTATGACATTTTAATCACATTTCATAATAAAACGGTATTGACGCAATGACGCACCCTTAACATTTTTATGTTATATTCCAGATCACTGAGCTACAATCTCATTGAGGAAGTACCTGCTCATGCCTTCAAGAATGCACAAATATCAAAACTGTAAGTTGACCATGACCAAATTATATGTACCTACTAGTACATATTTCATAAGCTTTTTTTTTATTTAAATATGCCCGCATTTGACTGCAACCTCACTTGATGGAAAGTGACGACGCGGTCTACGATGGTACATGCTTGCCTAGAAGATACCTATTCACTCGCGACTTGAAGAGCTCCAGATTGTACTTATCGGGAAACAAAGACGCTGGTAAAGTGTTCCATTCCTTCGCTGCTCGGATTATAAATGTCGAGTCTAACCGCTTTGTGCGAATCGAAGGAATATCAATCATAAATGGATGGCGTATAGCTGTACGTCTTGTCGTCCGATGGTGAAATGGAGAAGGTGGAATTAGATTCTGTCTCGCGATTAGAATAAATTGATACCTACTTGTTGATATTCACAGGATTTAATCGCACTGAAATAATAAGTCCTATATAAGTATATGAATGTAGGTAACTATGTGTTCCAACCTCGAACGTTTCGACTTTGGACCAGCGTTGGCCATGGTCACGAGAACACGAAAGAAAATATAAATGTTTATGTTTGTATGTATGTTTCATATCAATAAAAATATACCTACATACGTTTTCAGCGCAATTAAATTCTACGCTATATAACATCCTAAACGCGTTGTAGCTTTTGATTATATAGTTACACCATCCTTTGTCTTTTTCGACCGCTTTCAATATTCAAATGTCAAAAAAGGGCAAAAACTGAAGTTATATAACTAATCTAAAACAACCACGCTTTATTAATAAGGCCGTAACTGTTTTATCCATCTGTCAAGAATCGTGAATATTTTGTAACTATAGAGGTGCCCTGCTGTGTCACCCACCCGCACTATATCCATTTTCCCGTTATGCTAATTTCGCGGAAACTGTTAATTTTCCGGAACGTGCTCCAACATAGACCGCATCATCGCTTTCCATCAGGTGAGATGTTGTCAAACGTGAGCCCATTCAAGCATAAAAAAGTAGCTTGAAATGTTGATTCCAGTGTAAGGAATAATGTGCAAAATTTCATCTAAATTGGTTTATCCGTTTTCTGGTAAAATCATTAAAAGCCACACAAACAAACATATATACGAACGCACAGAAACGTTTAACGTTTTATAATTCTTACTTAATAAACCAGCGCTAAGAGAAAAAAAACAATTGACTACATAATAAACATGCATAAGAGACATCTAATACTGTATTAGATGTCTGTGATTTATATCAAGTGTTCTCTTGTTTTACATTTGCCCATTTCGAAGTTGATAGAGAGAACAACAGCAAAATAACTATGTTCCGCGGTAAGGAGGATTCACACGAAAAAAGCACGAGTTATCCCGCTCCCCGCTCCGCTCGTGAACTGATTGTAGCCTAATGAAGAAAATAAAATTGTGTGCTTATTTTCACAGGAGTTTCCGAGGCAACACGAAGCTCAAGCGTTTGGATGACAATGCATTTTCTGGCAATTTATTATTGCGACAATTGTAAGTACCAACAAATGTATAATAATTTACCTACATAATTATTAAGTGTAATTAAGCAATTGCTGTTATGCAAAATTCTACATTAAATAATTGTAAGAATTGGGAACTGAATCTAGTGAAAATGTTACCATTTATTTCATTAGATAGCTAAAGTTCAGCGCTTTCCACTTATAGGTACTACGGCCACCGCAGCGGCTGCCTAAGATGCCCAAGTCAATATGACCGCTATTTTTGATGACTAAATTATATGATTATAGGCTAAATTATTTACCCCTATCACAGGGCGGTAGACAAAAAAAATGTCTTAAGAGCCTATACAACGCCAAAATGCTTAAAATGGTTTAGCATGAGGCCGTGTCCTGTCAACAATATTGGAACCATGACTTTGAAATTAATATGTGGTAAAGTTCTGGACTAATGCTAATGCTTATGTATAGTAATAACACGAATTAATAAACTTCTCTCGATAATAAAAAAATTACAAAGTTACCTAACAGTACAAATAAACCGTGATTATTCAATGAATACTTTAAATAAGGTTATGAAACTTTGTGTAATAGTAGAAATAAATATAATGGAGGGCTTATGTATAGTGGATTTTAAAAATACCCATTATATTCAGTGTAATAATAAATTACCTAAATTATTGCGCGTTGGAGCCATCTTAACTTAGACCGCCTTTGGCGCTCGGCCCCCGACTCATCCCCGCTTTGGCCTAGTACTATATATCTATTCTGTGGCTTTGGCTGGGCCTAGCATAAGCCCTTAAGTGCAGTAAAACCGGAAAAGGACAATCTTATCAGTAATCTAATCAATGTCTATGTACATAATTAACCGCCCCCGTGCTGTTAGGGATGCTGAGGCTTATACTAACTTTACCGCATTCTTTGTTACAGAGATTTAAGTAATACCGCCATTACCTCATTACCTACGAAAGGATTGGAGAAATTAGAGACCCTTAGGATAGAGAAGACGCCGTCTTTGAAATACATCCCATCGATTTACGAATTTCAGGTAAGTTTAACACGTTGTCAATTCAGAAAAATATTTTCCTTAGTCAAAATTAGTATAGGTACATAATGGAAATCATTGTCATTCGCGCTGTTCTTATTCTTGGTCCACCTTTAGAAACCAACTCGTTCGATGGAAAGCGATGGTGTGGTTGAAGATGTAGCACGCAAACCTAGAAGAGACCTATTCACTCTAACCTTGAAGGTGCACATTTTATAGTTTTAAGAAAAAAGAAAAGAACTAAATACTTGCTACCGGACGGTGACAGTAGGCAACTGTCAACTAAAGCCTTTAACATTGGCCCCATGTTAGTGGTTACATAACGCACAATAAATAAAAAAGTGTGGACATTTCACACAGCGCCATCTAGTCCCAAACCAAACTAAGCAAAGCTTGTACTATGGAAACCAGATAACTGATAGATAGAATACTTACTTACTTTTTGTTTTATAAATGCATACACAGAATAGACTGAATAGAACATAACACCCAGACAAACGACAAACACATAATATGTTCATCATGCAAATGTTTGTCCTGGGTGGGAATCGAACTCGCAACCTATATAGTTCGGATGGCAGGGCAACTACTACAATGGTCTACCTATTGCAGAAGCCCGTTCCACAATTTCTCCTTAGAGACGGAGAGTATAATATCGCATCAGAACCTTTCCGAGAGCATGAGAGCCTAGCATAATAGCTAGCTAGAATAATTACAACTATACATATGTACAGAAATCAGGTAGGTGCTGAACTTGATTTGCAGCAAGGAGTATGATGCATCTACGTGGCATCTGACTGGCCTGATAGCTCAGTTGGTAGTAGCTCTGCCTTCTGAACTGTAGGTTGTGAGTTCGATTCCTACCCAGGACAAACATTTGTGTGATGAACATCGATGTTTGTTCTGTGTCTGGGTGTTATATTGTATTCTATGTATGTATTTACAAACAAAAAGTATTTAAGTATTGCATCAGTTATCTAAGCTGTTTCCCATAGTACAAGCTTTGCTTAGTTTGGGGCTAGATGGCGCTGTGTGAAACGTCCACTCATATTTATTTATTATTATTATTTATTTATTTGTCTGTTTTCACACAGTAGACCTACAATATTTTCATATTCATCGCGTTCTCTTCCAGCATTTAGAGAGAGCCTACCTTACTCATCACTTCCACTGCTGCGCGTTCGCGTTCCCCGAGCGACACAACCCGGCGCGGCACAAGTTGTACGAGACCCAGCTCGCCATGATGAAGCAGCGGTGCTTGAACAACCAGAAGCAGAGGAGGAGACGGTCTTTGGAACCAATTCGGGAGATCAGCGCTGATTGGGAGCATAAGAGAACTTCTCGGTATGTTCCTTTCGTACTTCAGGACGGCTGATTAAACGATTTGTTATAACAGGCTAGGTGCCTGCTATTAAAATTAACAGGAATATCATTTTCATAATGTAGGTTAAAAATGAATGCAATAATTGAAAAAATAAGTAAAATCGGCAAATAAATCACGGAGTAATAAGCTTTTAAAGTTTCTGGAGGGGGCATCGCCTGTCCCTTTCTCGCAAAACAGGAGATTCCCCACCACAGAACACTATGTTCCCCACAGTTACTATGAAAACGCACGTTGTGAAGTCACATGCCAAAGAGACTGTATGTAAAGCTACCACAGCATAGTAATGAGGTAATACTATGAAGGAGCAAGAGTGACGTCACAGCATGTTTGAGCTGTATCTACTTGAGCTACTCCTGTATTTTAAAATGCTTGTAAATTGGCAATTTTTTTTTAAATATTTAATTTTTGTTTTCACGACTGTTTATTTTTTTTGAGGAATATTATTAATTTATGCAATAAAAAAATAGCAGGACACTAGCCTATTGTTTACACAGAATTAAGTCGCGCCAAAAACACATTTTTAGTTACCTTGGCGTTTCGACCAAGTTGCATTGTGCTCTCGTGACCACGGCCAATGCAACTTTGTCGAAAAGTCGAGGTATATAAAGATACGTTGCGGTGTAATTCAGTTATGTGTAAATAACTACTAAATAATTACTGGGCAAATGAGAGTTTATGATCTGATCACACAGTGTAGTAATCTTATTACCATATACTGTGTGAAGTGAAGTCTCACGTGGACATACGCAGTGCAGTGTCACGCAAAACTATATTAATTTAGAGTTTCGAGTGATACTGCAATCTGTTATGGACAGCCGTGACGCATAACATCAGGCGAACGACTAGCTCGTCACGTCATTCATTTACATAAAAAAAATCTAATGCGTTCAAATCACGAGAATTTAAGAAATTACTCAAAGATTTGAATGGTTGAAATTGGTAAATTGTCACCAGGTCACCCGGCGAGGACCTCTCAACTGCCACCACTAGCGAGGAGTACGACAGTCAGTTCTACATGGACGAGTACTTTTCAGACTCCGGCAGCTTTGAGGACGAAGACCAGGGGGAGTTCCACGAGGCAGTCAACAGTACCCTGGGAGGTGGACCGATATCTGCCGACTGTGGGAACTTCACTATCAGGTAAGTTGTACTTGCTATTTTGGACGATATTGGCGTTATAGTTAGTCATCGTGCTTGATGTCATGGCTTCGACATTTGATATAGGTAATTATAAATGATACATTCAATCAACTCTGAGGGTGTAATACAGAGAGACAAGCGTGTATTGGAAAAGCGCTTTGTTCCTTGGAATAGAATCCATTATCAAACTAACTTGCTGATTCTGCAAAACATCGAATTAGCGTGGCAACTTGGCAAGTGTTTTCAGGATCCACGGACTGGTTGCAATGCAGCAGGATTCCATACTTTGAAAATTTCCATTTACTATGCACATTAACTACTTATTGAAACTCAAATCCATACTTTTTGGTTGCAATCAAAGTTACGTGATCGCCTAGCTGTTCTAATTGTTTTTATATTTTCTGGATTTCAAAACTCGAAAGCTCAATACATTTTTCTGTCTTCCAGTCGACGGATCGTGAACTGCACCCCCCTTCCAGACGCCCTGAACCCCTGTGAAGATGTGATGGGGTGGTCGTGGCTGCGAGCCAGCGTGTGGTTCGTCATCTCGGCTGCCGTCGTCGGCAACGTAGCCGTGCTTCTAGTCCTCCTGATGAACCATACGGAAATCACAGTCCCAAGGTTCCTTATGTGCCATCTCGCCTTCTCCGACCTCTGCACTGGACTGTATCTCTTCATGATTGCCGTTGTCGACCTCAGATCGTACGGCGAATTCTTCAACTACGCCTACGACTGGCAGTACGGTGTCGGCTGCAAAATCGCTGGCTTCCTCTCCGTTTTCTCCGGACAACTATCTGTCTTTACTCTAACAATAGTGACGTTGGAACGTTGGTTCGCGATCACGTACGCCATCTACTTGGAAAGGCGAATCTCTTTGCCAGTCGCTGCGAAGATCATGCTAGGAGGATGGTCGTTTTCCATACTCATGGCTGGTCTTCCTCTGTTTGGAGTTTCCGACTACTCTTCAACTTCAATTTGCTTGCCGGTGGAGAGCAAAGACGTGGGAGATGCGGTATACCAAGGAGCGCTGTTTATGACTAATGCAGTCGCATGGGTGACGATAGTCGTCTGCTACGTTCAGATATACAGATCATTGGGGGGTGGAGAGAATTACGGCGGTAGAGGCGCGGCGGCGGCAGCTGAAAAGAAGATAGCGAACAAGATGGCCTTACTGATCGGAACGGATCTGCTTTGCTGGGCTCCTGTCGCCTTCTTCGGAATGACAGCCCTAGCAGGAGTGCCTTTAGTAGATGTCAGTCACGGGAAAGTGCTGCTAGTCTTTTTCTACCCGCTTAACGCCTGCGCCAATCCGTTCCTATACGCTATACTGACGAAACAATACCGGAGAGACCTCATAACCCTGATTGCCCGAAGTGGGCAGTGTACCTGGCTTGTGGAAAAGCACAAGCTCGCCAACCCACCTCCCACTGGACATACGAATCCGTCCGCGCCCGCCCATATGCCGCTCGTAGATTATAAGCGAAGTCAGTCACAAGTCAGCAAGGAGTATAGTGACGCAGCCATGATATAAGTACCTTGTAGTTTTAAGTTTGATGTTGATGATATTATTATATGGTTATTTATTACTATGCTGTGTTTTATTGATTACTTTTATAATAAACTACTAGCTGAGTCCATCATCGTGGTCCAGAATGTCTGTGTAAAAGACAACAATACATAACTAGGAGGTAAAACTAGTATTCGTTCTATCGATCCAGGTGCTTTTGTTCACGTTACTGGCCAGCAATGGTGATGTTGCATCGACGGTAGTCAGATAAGAAGAAAGCTTGCTGTGAATGTCTTTCTAAGGGTCAATTCACATATAGCGGCAAAATGCTCGAGCAGTTTTTAAGTGCTATTGGAATATAAACCTTATTCCATTTAGACAGCTGAAAACAGTATGCTACAATAAAATCTTACCTAATTTAATGTTGCATACTACTTTCAGCTTTGTCTAAATGAAATAAGGTTGATATTCCAATAGCACTTAAAAACTGCTCAAGCATTTTGCTGCTCTGTCTGAATTGACCGCTATGGTCCTTTTGTAATGAGACAGGTGGGCGCTGTCAGCAACCGCTGTCACCTAACTTCGCACCAGTTGGTATCTACATAGTTCTACTAGCATTTGTATCTACATAGTTCTACTAGCATTTGTTTAGAGTTGATGGAGATATATTTTAATAGGTAAAAAGATAGGCTTTGGAAATATTGAAAGATAATTAAAATATTTAAACAAGACTGCTTTTTAGTTTGTCCTTTTATTTTCCGGTGATTTTCTTTAATAAAAAATGAACCTGTCCATATATTGACATAATTTTACTAAACTGTACATGATGAGGTGTATTTTTTTGGTTAGCACCAAATATTTTATGAATTTGAAAACATGTTTTCATTATCTCCAGGCAGATTATGAATATAAATACAATAAACGATGTAAACAATTCATGCAATGGCTTACGTTAAATAATACCTTAATGATTATCTTTAGTGTGCCTCTAAAAACACCTGATCACTCTCATCTAACCTATCTAACACATCTTTACCAATGTACTCTACCATCAACTTATCACCTTCAATCAAAACCTGATGCCGGATCAATTCACTGATTTCCACATCCATTTTTAAAGGACTTATGCAATATCCATCCAATTGTCTAAAGAGTCTAAGTTTAACATCACTTATTTTGTTATTATCATTCTTTATATTGCATGTTTCACAAATGCTGTCTATGGCTTTTCCAAGGCTCCATTGGGAGCTGACAGCGGTAGCTATTGTATCCTTCAAGTCAGGGTCTAAGGCTAAAGACTCAATTGCGGTTATATTGTCTTCAGTTTGGATAATTGTAACGGGTTTCGGATCCATGTTCCTAGGTTTTTTAATGGCGAAGTATACTTGGTTTGTAAGTGGTTTGATGTTAGGACAGATTGCTTTCTGTTTGGTTCGCATGAGGTGGATTTTTGATGCAGTCTTCACTTTCGCTGATGATTGCAGTGCTTTTCGTATATTTTCTGTTATCTGGGGAAATAAATTAACTTAATAGATCATTTATTATTTACTTATTGTACAAAATTCAGATATCTTACAATTATATCTTGTTCCTGAATCTTAGATATTTTATGTAAACAAGGGGGATAACAGTGCAAAAAATATCTTTTATAAAGGTAGGTTACTATATTTGACCAAAAAAATATTAAATATTATTTGTCTAGTCATAATCTGCTTAATTATAAAATAAAAATCATTTTTACTATCTATTTTAACGTTATATCTGATATATAAAATTTTATGATAAAGAAATCGATTTTTGGTAGAAAATATTTTAATAGACTGGTAAGACTGTAGAGGATCTAAACATTTTTTCGTTTTCGTTCTGGGATTTATATGATGGTATCATACCATTATATGCCATATTTTCTTCAAAGACACATGGTGCTACTTTCGTGCACTTTTCGAGATATGATGAAAAGTATGTAAAATATAAAAAAAACAGGTCAAACTAAATATCTTTTGATCAAATATGAATAAATCTCTCGATTTAAAATTACAGAATGATTGTCAGAATAATTTATAAGGTTTCTGGTTGGTTAAAAAACATAAGTAATGTATGTTAATGTTTTATTTACGTCTTCCTAAAATTTTACCGTTAGAACTTTGGAATTGCAAAATCCTACTTCATATCCTACTAATATTGTGTATGCAAAGTTATGCTTGTTAATCAGTTAGATTGATACTCTTTAAATCCATTTAATAAAAATATTTTTCAGCGGTAAAAAATGTTTTGAGCAACTGGCATGTCACTTTGACAGTGACTTTTCGTGACATTACTTTGTTTACATAAAATATCTAAGATTCAGGAATGGAATATAGGCACATTTTCATTTAACATTATGTAGTAACCACACTAGCACACAACTATCAATTTTATTTTATTTTTGGATTTATAGGTTGTTACTATCTCAATAATACAATAATGAGGTTTTGATTTTGTATCACACTAATATTATAAAGGCAAAAGTTTGTATGTGTGTTTGAGTGTATGTTTGTTACTCCTTCACGCTCAAACGGCTGGACAGATTTGAATGAAATTTGGAATAGATATAACTTATATACTGGATTAACACATAGGCTACTTTTTAGCTGCGGGTGAAACCGCGGGGCGCAGCTAGTTATAACATAACTCAGCAAGTGGTAAGCCTGTAGATTTCCAAGATTCAATTATGTTAAAGTCAATTGACTGCACATCTCACTTTTATTAGTTTCTTTGTCACTTGAGTTTAACTAGATATTTCAAGGAATGTTATGTTTATTTGAGACTAAAAAGTGAATATGGATAAGGCTGCTGTATACACGGATCCACCATCTCACTAGCACTCTCGTAATCTCATTCACAAGAAAATAGTTTAGCCAGATTTTTCATAAGTACATTCAGTCATTTAATATCTTCTAAAGTATAGCAATGCGTGTGGAAGATAGTAGATCCACATATAATATAGCAGCCTTAATAAATTAAATCGTACCTTATCTTGTAAATGTTTATTAGCCTCTCTAAACTGCCTTCTTGGAGCTTCAAGCTGTTCTATTTTTGCTGTCATAGTTTCATCATCTATTTCTGGACAAGAGCTGAAAATAGGAACAAGATAATGACTTGATAAGATCATTTATAACATACTGTGAGCCTTTATATGAAATGATAGCTGTTATAAATAATCATTACATGATAAATGTAGCATAATCTTGTATCAATCTTAGACTTCAGAAAGCACAACATAGGAGCTGATTTTTACTTGTCATGCAACTAGGTATGTAAGTAAATTGATCATCTACCATAACTTATCTTACTTTCATACAGTCTTGATTTCTTCTTTCAGTTATGTGGAAAATACCAAATCTTTGTACTCATTAATCATGAATCTAGAGTAAGCTAGGTAGGGTAAGGTTCTGGTAGGTATATGTATAGGTACTTACGGATGAAACCTGTGTTCGACACAGTAATGTTTGCTACACTTCCCACATAACATTTCATGGAGGTTTCCTTTCCTGCATCCTTTTTCTGAGCACTTGAAAATTTGGTCTTCATTTTTAAAGTTAACCTCTTTAGGTTTTGGCGCCATGTCACATTCGCCAGAAAGGCAATGACCAGTAAAGTGTTCTCGGCAAAATGCCTTGCCGCATTTGCACTGAAGAGGCAGGAAATCTGTCTGATTACAAGTTTGATTCTGGCAGTGTTCTCCAAGGGTGGGAAACTCCATGGTTAAAGCCGAAGGATGATTTTTGCTTCTTCGACAATGGTAAAACTAAGAACTCATAAATGAATACGTAGTTGACTCTGTAGAATCTAAGGTGAAACTACAGTTAATTTATTTTACGATGAAAATAATGCAAAATCACGTAAAACTCGTAAAAGGAGTCCCTGTATTGTACAGCCAGGAATGCGCAACCAAATAATGTACAGCCAGTATTGCACGACCTGTATTGTACAACCACGGAATTCGAAGCCATGTACACGGATTCCGGGCTGTACATTCCGGGTTGTGCATTACTGCCTGTACCAGTATTGCGCAACCAATATTGTACGACCCGTATTGCACGGCCACGGAATTCGAAGCCATGTACACGGATTCCGGGCTGTACATTCCAGGCTGTACAATATTGGCTGCGCATTATCGGTACGGGGTGACAATGTACAGCCAGGAATGTACAGCCCGGAATCCGTGTACATGTTACATTCAAATGTCAAAGTCAAAGCCTCGTTTGCATTGTACGAGTTGAACCCAAAACTAATCGAGATACATTATCCATAGAATATAAAAAGTCGATTTGTATTGTGCTGCCAACTTGGGAGTTTTTACCCTAAATTTAAGGTATGAAGTGATTCGGATGATAATAATATAATATAATTATACAGGTGCAATTTAATCATTAGCATAATATATTTACTGCATAATAGTACCTACCATTTATTCATAATGACTACAAATAAGTAAATATATTTTTTTGGAAATTATTAGATTAGACGCGGCGCGCGCAGCACCTACCATGGTTGGCTCGATTGATTTTTAGTTTTAAAACATTATAATTTTAAGCATCCTCACTTCGGTAAGACAGTGGTCAAAATAAATTAAATTCCAAAAAGTTTTCTTTGTTACCTTATATGTAATAATGTATAATAGAAATTAACTGTTTTAATTTAATTTCGTGCTGTAGCAGTTGATTTAGTAAATTATTTCATATTTTGAGTATCAACATCAAATAGGTGCGTTTGATTTCATAAATGTTGGTCTGTTGGTATGTAATAGGGGAAATTCTGTAGAGTAGGTATAGTTTCAATGGATGCTAATGAGTTCAATTATTACATCGGATATATTTTAAAAAGGAAGGAATGTTAATTCGGACATGAGACCACTTGTCACGGTAGCTTAAGTAAAGCATGTCCCGGCTTGAGGGATGGATGGATGCGGGTTCAATCCCCGCTCGTGATTCTAATTTTTCCTTTACAAATTAATCTGTAGATTACGCGATACTGCTTTAAAAATCATAAATAAGGAATATTAATAGTTTCTTAATCTTTATCGATTAATTTGAATAATCAAACACTACGTTTTACCTTAACATACAATATTATTAACAACATATTTGGGCTTGCGTGAAATAATCTGTCTCTCCGTCTGTCTGTGTGTCTCTCACCAGGGCCAGGCTGTACCTATCTCATGAACCGTGATCGTGAGATGATTGCAATTTTTACAGATCATTCAAAGCAATCGAAAATAAAAAATACTAAAACACAGAAGAGAATAAAATATTTAAGAGGGCTCCCATACAATAAGTGTATGCAATTTTTTTGCTCGTATTTATAGATATATTAGATAATGGTACAGAACCCTTCGTGCGCGAGTCCAACTCGTTTTTAGCCGGTCCCATGATAAATAATGATTTTTTTATTATTTATTTTGTATTATATGACTTAAAACCATGATACTGTTACAAACAAACAACAGATTTAGGGGATTTATAATTATCTTAAGGGGAAAAAATCCTTAAGAATTGGCAGCACCGGTCATGGATAAGGTCAAGCTCAAGGTTATATACTCTTTGATCAAGGAGAGAAGGAAAAGAGAATATTTTATTTATTATTTATATTATTTTTCTCAATATGGTATAGTAATAATTAAATTAACCGCTACCGCTGGCTGAGAGATACTAACGTGATACTAACTGAAGTGGATACGGTCAATATATCTATGGATACGATACAACGCGACGGTACGGCGAACTCCGGCGAAGGTAAATTATAAACACAGAATTCGCCCTATTACATAGGTCTTCTATGATTAAAATATAAATTAACTCTCAGACAGAATGAGAAAAGCTTGCAGAAGATATGCACAAGTGGAGTTCTGAAGGTCAAAAGCTTCACCACCAAAGTTGGCTTTCTTCTCTTGTTTCAAAGAGAGCCAAACGGCATTACAACTTACTATCCCTCATCAAAGCATTACAATGATGAAAATCCAGCTGTCGCTACAGCGACACACTTGCACAGAGTATGGTCAAGCTTGCCGCTCCCGTGTTGGCCTATATAATTATTATAAAGTCATCAGAATTCATCGGATTACATTGCATTGATTGGGCAGGCGATACGGCTATAAAAATCATACATAATATATAGTCATCAATGGAAGTTTTTCACAGGCAACACACTGCTTATCGTCTGCAAACAGGCAGATAAGGCCATGCATGTACTCTTTGTGGTACAGTATTGATTGATATAAAAAAAAAGACTTGGTTTAATGGTTTTGTAGTAATAAAATGTAATCAAGATATAAACAAAAAATTTAAAAAAAGTTGGGTTGGAATATCATCTTCATAAAACATAATTATTATTATAGGTTAGAATAAAGTATTCTACTTGCATAAAGTATCATCGACTTGCATTTCTAGATGAATATAGAGTAATGACATAAATGACATGATATTGATTTGATTTCAGACCCTCTGCCCTCACAAGCACCAATACATGTGATGCCATAAGTCAGTAGTTCCCAAACTATGGGACCCACCAGTGGGTCGCGAGTGAATACTGAGTGGGCCTTCCCAGTTGCTGATAACTACCCTTGCCTTGTTTCCGTTCAGTACCATACTTATGTGAAGCGGGATTTTCAGCTATGATTAATATTAAAACTAAACACCTTAATAAATTGGATGTATCAATCTCATTGCGATTAAATGTAACTAAAATTGAAGTTGATGCTATAATGCAAAGAAAATAGGAAACAAATGCATCAGAACTTAAATCAGAACTAAATGGTTTTTTCTTGGTTGAACAGTCTTTTATTCATAAATACCTAGTTATTCATGCCAATTTCTCTGTTTTGAAAACCAACAGGTGAATCCCCAATTTGGATCTCTTTGTTAGGTGAGTTGCGGTCCAGTCAACTTTGGGAACCACTGCCATAAGTAATAAGAGCTATTTGATATGATGGACAAATAAAATGTGCCTGGAACCATAAAATTTACCCTATTTAAATCATGGAACTTGAATTGGTGTGAAGTTATACGCAGTGACAGTGTTTGTGATTGATTGAAAATGAAACAAAAAAAGGCTAATACTGCTAGGCTTTTCTGTGCTGTGCTCGCAATTAAGAGTTACTCGGTAGGGTAGGTACCCTACCGAGTAACCCTTAGTTGCAAGTGTTTGTTATAGCATAGTGAAGAACTAACCATCAACCATTTCTGTAGAACGGAATTATGATTATTAGTTGGTACCTAGTAGTTTTTCCCTGTTAGTACCTATTATTTACCATCAAATCCTCATGTATCTTAATGATAATGTGCAGATACAAATCATTTAAATCAGGATGAAGAACTATTAATCTGATCAGTTCCAACATTGCACAGGTTGATTAGTTTTACACCAAACATGTCAAAAGAAAGTGGGAATATGGAAGGTAGAAAGGAAAAGACTGAATCTTTTCCTTTCTACCTTCCATATTTCTTTTGACAGGATAATTAGTGGCTTACATCTATAACATTACACAGCAGGTGACCTGCCCCATTTTAATTTTAGCATAGCCACGGACAGAAGCTTGTCATATTAAAACATAGCCTGTAGCTATAGAATTTTTTAGATTCAGGTTAGTTTAGTACCTAGAGAAAATAAATATGCGTGAACATTTTACACAACAACATCAAGACCCAAACTAAGCATATTAGCATATAGGGAACCAGATAAATAACTGATATGATACTCAGACGCCTACTTTGTAATGTTTGTAAATGTAATAGGGCGAATTCTGCGACGCAAACATACAATCAACCTAACAACCAGACAAAACAAACACTGATGTTAATCACACAAATGTTTGTCCTGGGCTGGATGGGAATCTAACCCACAACCTTCAAGTTCATAAGGCAGAGTTACTACTAACAGCTATCAAGCCAGTCAAAGTAAGAAATGAGTGGGTGCCTATTATACCTAAGTAGGTTTCCTAGAGATTTATTTTACAAGTATAAAACAATACTATTTTAATATCTGTGATAAAACTAAAGCTTTCTGTTACACTGCTGCACTGTATGCCTGCAGCTTGTATTAGGACAAGAAATTACGAGCCGTGTTGAGAGCAATGCTCGGAGTTTCCCTGCAAGATAGAGATATACGCAGGATAACCGGAAATGACCGATTTAGAATAATAAAATTATCAAGTTGAAATTAATGGCTTAAATAGCTTCCACTCACGGCTATGCTTGCGTTATACCTATACCTATGCTAATACAGGTTACTGTGTTTAGCTTCGCAAAGATTTATTGGATTTTGTTGTTTGGTACGAAATGCATAATCTATTATTAGACTATAACGTAAAAATAACATAACAAAAGCGTACGAAGCCGCGGGCAAAAGCTAGTTAGTTATAAAAGAAATGCTTATTGTTATAAGTTATAAAAAAATAGGCTTATAGACGGATGCATTGAAACATAACTCATCACTATGATTTATTTCAATGTCTTATTATAATGTAACATTTTAGGACGTTTGAATGATTTTTAGAGGTCACTTCACGATTTTTTTCTATCGGGAAAAGTTTTCGTAAACTTATTTCGGTTTCAGCAGATGGAAAAAAGATACGACCAGTATTAACGTGCATTTTTTCAATGCAGTAAATGGTATACGTTTTGAGATAATCACGTTCGAAATAGTCGATTTGGGAGCATTCAACGCCCTAATGTCATTATTATTCTTATTTATTTATTTATATAAATATCGGTTGTTTTATGTTATTATTTATTATTAGTAGCAAGAATAAGTATGCTTAGTGTTGAAAATATGTATATCCTTTGTTAGTAATCTCAGTATTACCTACTGTTACATCGGAAGAGTACTGTTCAGCACAACACAGGGAATCCTACTGTGCTGAACAATGAAACTATGCGAACCTTTATTATGTATTTTATTTAATGTATGTACAACATTAGAAATCGTATAATGTTTTTGTACCTATTGAATAAATAAGTTTCTATTTCTAAATCTGGTGAAAGCGGCGGGGGGCCGATGGATGCATGAGGCGAGCAGCCGCTTAAAGTGGCGCTCTAATAATGTCAGTTTACTCCGTCTAATTAGAAAATGGGGCTTCTTAGTTGTTTTGTTACATGCAATGCCATTTACCGGGGATATTTACAATGTCCCAAACTCAGATGGAACATCTTGTCACCGCGGTTCCGAAATAATTGGAGCTCGAAGCAATGTACCTCTGTAAGTCGAACTAATTGAGTAAATAGGTACCTATAGGCACTTGCACAACCAAAACGCTCTTATTACTCGACAACCTTTTGACCGATTTTGCTCATATTCGAAACTCTTATTTAGAATTGAGTACTCACTATTTACCAAATATTATCAAAATCAGCCGGTAAATGGTGTCGTAGCAAACTCCGTTTCGGGGCAAATACCCGCCCAATCAAAAATCGCCGACGACTTAAAAATTCCCTGGGCCTGTGTACCAAGTTTCATCAAGATTTGTTGAAAAATGAGATTTCGTTATATCCACATCTGCTCTCCGCTTAGCTTCGGTGGAAATGGACCAAGCGGAGAGGAGATGAGATGTCTCATTTTCTTATAGAGATTTGCGCCACGCACGAACGAGTGACTCGCGAGAGCGGAGAAGGGTGTGGCGGCGTTGTGAGGCGCGCGGGGAATGGCCGTAATGACATGACGTCTTCCTTTCGTAGACAACACAGCTCACATCTCCTCTCTTCTCCGCTCTGGCGGAAATAACCTACCAGCTTCGCAGCTTTGCCAGTTATTCTGCCGCCAAGCAGTAGTGTGCAAGCACTACTGTGTTTCGGTTTGAAGGGCATTGTAGCTAGTGAAATTACTGGGCAAATGAGACTTTATGACCTGATTACACAGTGTAGTAATCTGATTACTAGGCTGTGTGATGTCTCAGGATGACGTGTGCAGTGCAGTGTCACACAAAACTTTATTATTTTAAAGTTCCGTGTAACACTGCAACTGTTATGGGCAGCCGTGTCGCTTAACATCAGGTGAACGACTAGCTCGTCACGTCATTCATTCTAATAAAAAATAAACATCTCTCCGCTTTGCTGGAAACCGGGCCTAACACTAGGAATTTACTTCTATCTATCGACTAAATAGTAGAGATAGGTATAGTCTGCGCCAAACTCAATGGCGGCTGTAAAGTGCGCTGCGCACACCGCTTACCTCTTCCCACGCACATCTAATTTTTGCTACTGCGAAGCGTTTCGCGTCGACTTCACAGTCGCCATTATGTTTGGGACAGACTATAAGTAATAATTTTGTAACTGGGTGCCTTTTCGGCTAGCTCGCCTGGCCACCTCATTATGCTGGTGATCGAGCTCTTTCTTCTACGGAAGATGCAATGAGGGATGGATAATCCAATCTGTAAATAGGTACCTATAGGCACTTGCACAACCAAAACGCTCTTATTACTCGACAACCTTTTGACCGATTTTGCTCATATTCGAAACTCTTATTTAGAATTGAGTACTCACTATTTACCAAATATTATCAAAATCAGCCGGTAAATGGTGTCGTAGCAAACTCCGTTTCGGGGCAAATACCCGCCCAATCAAAAATCGCCGACGACTTAAAAATTCCCTGGGCCTGTGTACCAAGTTTCATCAAGATTTGTTGAAAAATGAGATTTCGTTATATCCACATCTGCTCTCCGCTTAGCTTCGGTGGAAATGGACCAAGCGGAGAGGAGATGAGATGTCTCATTTTCTTATAGAGATTTGCGCCACGCACGAACGAGTGACTCGCGAGAGCGGAGAAGGGTGTGGCGGCGTTGTGAGGCGCGCGGGGAATGGCCGTAATGACATGACGTCTTCCTTTCGTAGACAACACAGCTCACATCTCCTCTCTTCTCCGCTCTGGCGGAAATAACCTACCAGCTTCGCAGCTTTGCCAGTTATTCTGCCGCCAAGCAGTAGTGTGCAAGCACTACTGTGTTTCGGTTTGAAGGGCATTGTAGCTAGTGAAATTACTGGGCAAATGAGACTTTATGACCTGATTACACAGTGTAGTAATCTGATTACTAGGCTGTGTGATGTCTCAGGATGACGTGTGCAGTGCAGTGTCACACAAAACTTTATTATTTTAAAGTTCCGTGTAACACTGCAACTGTTATGGGCAGCCGTGTCGCTTAACATCAGGTGAACGACTAGCTCGTCACGTCATTCATTCTAATAAAAAATAAACATCTCTCCGCTTTGCTGGAAACCGGGCCTAACACTAGGAATTTACTTCTATCTATCGACTAAATAGTAGAGATAGGTATAGTCTGCGCCAAACTCAATGGCGGCTGTAAAGTGCGCTGCGCACACCGCTTACCTCTTCCCACGCACATCTAATTTTTGCTACTGCGAAGCGTTTCGCGTCGACTTCACAGTCGCCATTATGTTTGGGACAGACTATAAGTAATAATTTTGTAACTGGGTGCCTTTTCGGCTAGCTCGCCTGGCCACCTCATTATGCTGGTGATCGAGCTCTTTCTTCTACGGAAGATGCAATGAGGGATGGATAATCCAATCTGTAGAATTGGGAATAATCCGACCTACCAAGGGCTTTAGTACAGAGAAAAAAATATTACAGGTTTACAATAAATATAGGTATATTTCGGGTTCACAAAGGTAAATATCCTAGCATTACACAGATATACACGGTTGAGTTGACGGGTACCGGAAGGTGACGAATCCCGTGATGGCACGGCGATGGAACGTTCTCGAGTGTAGGTACGTAGCCGGGTCAGATCGGTAAGAGGATGATTCCCGGTAAGAATTAAGGGTCGTGGGGCAATAAGCCCGGGCCACGCGCACGGATGGCTCTTGGGTTGAGTTAGGAGGTCACATGGGGTGCGAGAGCGAGTCATGCGGTGAAAGCCGAAACCACGCGCACGGAACGCCCTTGCAGAGAACCTGGTGGATGATATGATATCATAAAATTTTCATATAATATTTCCTGGTTTATGTACGATCTCATCGACCTTGTATCAATCAGTGCGTCATATTCGTTTTGCAGCACAGTGATTCTTAAAAACGGTTGGTGTCGTGTTTGCGATTTTACGCTTTGATTGGTTATCATACAACACTTGGTACTCTGCACGCCAAGTTTGCCACAACCGCTGCAAAATAGAACTAAACTTGTTTTGCATGACATTCTCTTATTGAATGTCCCAGTAGGTATGCCACAATGCCAAGAAAATGTCTTTGGATCGTACTTATCTTTTGTCGTTCACTTGTCGATTGTTTTTTTGTTATTTTAGCTACGGGTGAGGGTCTCTGGGTTAGGTACCATTTATTCCGATAGCTGCAGGTTTCTATTTCGGTTTAAGAATGTTGTAGGTACGGTAATTTGTTGATGTTTTCGTAGTCACTTGCTAATTGAAGTAGTTGGTGAACAATTAGTATATTTGCAGGATATAAATTATAATAGATTAAGTACGTTCGGTTTTTTTGGCATTTTCTCGTATCGACGCATCAACGTTTAGTTGTTGCTTGATTGTGGTTGGTTCTTTAGAATATTTTTTCTCAGCCAATCATGTCCGTGATTGCGGGTGAAGAATGTAACTTTGAAACGTGTAATAAGCTCACTCCGGCTTTTGAAAGCATTTCTGTTATTCCAGCACCACAAAACAGCCATTCCCTTCAGGAATGTGGGTATCACCTTCGAATTTCACTCCACTCGATTCGATTAAATCCTCTTGAACCTCAAAGGATTCCACTGGGATATTACAGGTGTCTGATCAAACCTGCTAAAACTGGAACTGCAGATGGTTTGTATGGTTCTGGGTAATTAGACATGTTGGACTGATCGTCTTTGTCAGTCACGTCGACTGGTGTCTGGTAGCGACATTGTGTCTTCGGATTCGGGATCTGATTCAATAGTTTCGCCATTCTCTACAGGTATCGGATTATATCTTCTCTACAGGTATCGGATTATATCACGAGTCTGGTGTGATTCAGATCTTATTGCGTCAGTCAGCTATTTCTCTTGCTCCGATTCAGGTTATAGATCCAGGGAATTTTATATGACATTAAGTTATTTTTAATATCTATTTAACAATCTTACGCAGTCTGTTTACATCTGGACAAATTTACCAACTATTATGGGATAAAGTAGGCGTCAATGTAACGGGGTGCCCTTCCGGCTATCTTGCCTGGGCATCGATATGCTAGAGACCAAGCCCTTACGTCTACGGAAGACGCCATGTCCTACCTAAACCTACCTACTAAGCCTCTCTTCTAACTTTTGTGTGCCCGACAGGGTCCATGATAAACTAGTATCTATGACGAATCTAAAATCTATAAACAACATTGTGGAATGCAAATTAATCAATTGAAATTGAAAAAACAAGGGTGGTTGACCAGGGTATTTAGTCCAGAGAAACAGTAATTACAGCTAGGCGATCATGTAACTTGATCGCAACCAATAGAAACAGAAAAATGAGTTTTTCAAACTTGGAACGAAAGTTGCATTGTTGTCAAAGTTACGTGATCACCCCGCATGTTTACAATAAATACAGGTATATTTCGGATTTACAAAAGTACGCTTACGGCGTCTTGATTATAACTAGTAAATATCCTAGCATTACACAAATATCGAGTGGCAACCACGAACCGGAAGGCACAGCGTAGGACGCGACCAACCGACGATCAGGTGAAAACCGCGGGGAGCCGGCGAAACTGGCGCTCTCTGGAGGAGGCCTATGCAGCAGTGGACGACATCAGGCTCTTATGATGATGATGATGATGGTGATGATCATGATGATGACAGATATATAACGGGTTCCGGAGGGTCACTAATTCAGACGTTCAGTATGGTCACGGAACGTTCTAAAGCAGGAGCGCGCCGGTATGCGAGAACTTCGGTACGCGGCCGGGCAGGTCGGTACGAAGGTCTCCGGGTAAGGATTAAGGGTCGTGAGTTGGTAAATCCGAGCCACGCGCAGGGATGGCCCTTGCAGAAATATCAGGGACCTGCAGGTTTCGGGAGTGAGGACCATGCGGCGTAAGCCGAAGCCACGTGCACGGAAGGCATGTGGAGCAGGATACGACGAGAGCCGTACATACTGTGCTGTACATAGATATATCCCAGTTGATGGGTACGGGAAGGTGACGCATCCCGTGACCGTGCCGTCACGGGATGCGTCACCTTCCCGTTCTCGAGGAGGAGCGCACCGGCCTGCGACGTCTACGGTACGCGGAGGGGCAGATCGGTACGAGGAAGGTCCCCGGTAAGGTTTAAGGGTCGTGCGGCATACCACGCGCACGGATGGCCTTGGGTTGGGTTGGGAGGTGACTTCGGGATGCAAAAACGAGGGTCGATGCAAAAATGAGCAAAAGCTGAAGCCACGCGCACGAAACGGTCTTGCAGAAAGATAAGGGACATGCAGGTTTCGGGAGTGAGGACCATGCGGCGTAAACCGAAGCTGCGCGTACGGAAGGCACTTGGAGTGGGGTCGGGATACGACGAGAGCCGAAGTCAGGCGTGCCGTACATAGATAACCCAGTTGATGGGTACGGGAAGGTGATAAATCCCGTGACGACACGTGACTTTCTCGAGCAGGGAAGGTCGGTCCGAGGAAGGTAAGGATAATAAGCAAAAGACGATCGGGGCCAACCACCGACCAATGTCACAGGTTTGGTGTAAAATCCGACCGTGTAGATGGTGGTTGGTGTCTTTATTCGGTCGGCCAACCACTCGACCTTGGTCGTATGCGCATCCAAACGGTCGGTTTTTACACCAACCCGACACAAATGTGACCTTGGTCGGTGGTTGGTCCCGATCGTCTATTTTACCCCCTTAATAGGTAAAATAGATCCGGCCATCCGTGCGCCGTGCCACGCGCACGGATGGCCCTTGGGTTGGGTTGGGAGGTGACTACGGGATGCCGGAACAAGGGTCGTGCGGCAAAAGCTGAATCCACGCGCATAGTAGTATCTTGTTAAGTCTGTAGCGATCGCACATGCAAATTTGTGGGTGGATTTATTTTTTACCATGGAGGTTTGAAAACATGCAGTTTCAAGTAAGGCTCTCACAACTTGTGGTACGCTAGGTACGCTAATTATTATCCTTGATATTCCTGGACCAATTTTGATGAAATCTCCACTCATGGCTACTTAACTATAGAAAATTTTTTCGATGATATTTCGATAAGTATCATCGAACTCATGATTAATTAAAACCTATATTATATTAAAATCTAGGCTTTCAAAACATTTTTACAATAGGGCAAAGTCTGGGGGTTTAGTAAAGATACCAACCGCTAACGCTAACGCCAAACGCTAACTCCAAAATGTACTGAAATGACGTTTCGGAAGGCGCTAACTTTTCCGTAGCGAATGTCATTTCAATACATTTTTGGAGTTAGCGTGAGGCGTTAGCGTTAGTTAGTGATTGTGATCTTTGCTAGACCCCCAGGGGGTCTAGCAAAGATCCCTTTCCATTGGCGTTAATGCTTAACGCTAACGCCAAAATGTATGGAGATGACAGTCCCTGCGGATAAGCGACATCGGGTCACGCTATCATCGTGGATAACGCCCACGGCGGTAGCGTGATGTGTTGAGGCCTAAGTTTAGCTTTTGACAAACGCTATCGCTAATTTTGTCGTAGTCGTTCACGCTCCCTGCGCGTCCGCCCGAACTCATGCATGTCATGTTAACGTTCGCTACTCGAACCTCTCGAGGCCACATCGCTCGCAGAACTGACAACCGATGGGGAAGAAAGGTTCTCGAGTGGCGACCACGAAGACGCAGCGTAGGCCAGCCCTACTAGGTGGACCGACGATCTGGTGAAAGCCGAGGCGAGCCGATGGATGCAGGAGGTGAGCAGCCGCTCTTAATGGCGCTCCCTGCGGGAGGCCTATGTTCAGCTGTGGACGTCTTCAGGCTGTTAATGATGATGATGATGATGACTATACATAAAACCTTTGTGCAGTACTGATGCCAGTCCTGCAGAAGGGACATATCTGTGCAACATTTTCTTCGCATGAACCACATAGAATGTGCCCACATGGTATTAACACTAACGTGGGCACATTCTCCATGCAAATGTTGCACAGCAACGCCTCACCACTGCCTGGAAGCTGAGCTTCTTGCTCCAGTGCAACTTCTTCAACGTTCGCGACGGCGCGGGGTGAAGGCGGAGCCTGAATTGGTTCTTCCAGAACCATTTCAGGCTCCAGAACAACCTCAATTTCGTCCGCTACTTCGGGAACGTCGTCGGCAATTACACCAGCGCCAACATCCATCAAACGGCTAGATGCTACAAGGAACTCTCTTAGGGTAATGACGCCCCTCTGAAGAGCTCCTTCATTTCTTGCGTGAATGCTGGCTCTGTAATATTGCCTTGCTCGACAACGCCTTGGCAGTCGTCCAGCGCGTTGGGCTTCCAGGCGCGAAGCACTTACTGCGAACTTCTCCGCCGCGACATCTGTAACAGATAAGATCATTAAGTTCTAAAATACTACATAATATACAGTACGGGAAGATTTAAAAAAAGTGTTATAGGGTAGGCAACGCCCTCGGTGTTGCGGATCTGCATAGGTGGCGGTGACCACTTACCATCTGGTGAGCCGCTTGTATGCCACTAATTACATAAAAAAAATTGGTAAAACTAATTGAAGCATGGTAATTCTAGAGTTTTTTCCCCATTTACTTATCACCATGACGTGTTACAGCATTTAGGTATCCTTCCTGTTTAGCTACACCTCTCCGCGATTTTGTTTTGCTCATTTTTATAGATAATTATACGGAACCTTTCGTGCGCGAGTACCGGTAGCTCACATTTGCTTATAAGCTGTGATTGCGATGAATAACAAAACTATTCATCATCATACCAACAGCCTGAAGACGTCCACTGCTGAATATAGGCCTCCCCCAGGAAGCGTCACTAAGAGCGGCTGCTCGCCTCCTGCATCCATCGGCTCCCCTCGGTTTTTACCAGATCGTCAGTCCACCTAGTGGAAGGCTGGCCTACGCTGCGTCTTCGTGGTCACCACTCCAGAACCTAACTATTCAAACGACTATTTTCTTTTATAATTAATACTTATCATCTATGACAATAACACTTAGGTACTTACCTTGGCATGTGAATATGATATTGAGCAGAATTGAAGACATGGCTAGGATGATTAATACAGAACTGTTAACTATAAGAAAACTACTAACAAAAAATATAAACAATCAACAAATACATCTACCTACAGTTAAAGGAAAATATCACTACCTAATAATAATATATAAGGGAGCTGGAGCTGATTCCAAGGGGCTAAGTAAGACCCCTGACCCTTGGCTTGCCTGAACCGGCTGTCCGGGGGTGGAAGTCGCAAGAGCTAAGAACCTAAGCTCCATGGTGGAAGTGTTAAAGGGTATAACGCCGCGAGTAGCGTTCAGTGAAAGTGCAGTACACCTCTCGACACCCTAAGCCACCCACACCAATGTTGCTTCCTCGGCACCAATATGCGGTAGCCATTACAGGAGCCCCATTTAGTGGGTGGCAGGTGCCATAATATTATAGAAGGTAACGTAAGTACTTAAGTAGAACTCATAATGGCACGCACTCCGGCTTGCTTAGAAATCACGTCGAATAACTCGACCGGTGTTCGGGCAATAATAATAAAGGTGCGTATCCTCACGGAGTATGCTCGCAGGCCTTGGTCCACAGTCATCGCAGAGCCGCCATAGGCAGGTGCCGTTCTTCTCATCCCATAAGCCAGATCATAATAATCCATCAATAAGTTCACCACAATAGTCCAGATATTTTGGCCTTCATATTATACATATGCCGACATGTAAAAAAATATGTAAAACACGGTCACATTGTTTCTAGTCCTCGCTGAAATGCAAGCCATCGTCGTCGAGCCCAGGGATAGTGTGACCGTGTTATAGTTATCTTTGTATTCAAATAGGCCTCTTGGTGTTAGATTTGGCCTCATCAAAGCCTCTCAAATGTCCGGGCTAGACCTGAGAATGGAAATGGATAAATAATAATAATATATATAATTATTATATCTATAAATCATGTTGTCATCCAAGTCCTGCAACAGAACAATATGTAAGTAAGTACCTATATGGATATGGACCTACATAGAAATACTAAATCATTTACTAAGCTAATTCCCATCTACACCCAACACCACAAAATCTACTACTAAAAAATTATATAAATAATATCATAGCTAACTCATTACTACATTTTTACCAGTGAATCGCCAAATATTAGGCGATGGCCCTAAAGATCTACGGAGAGCGGCGTGATAGCTCTCTGCCACATTGGACGTCTGATGCGGGCGCCCGTGTACGCTGAAGGTCTCTGGTCCCACCTGCACACATAAACACCGACTTTGAGGGTTGGTACTACTTATAGTAGCAAGGTGCAAAGCTCTGTAATGCCCACCCACATAGTATCTAGCTGAACCACCGCCGCTACATGATAGTTACATGTAGGTAGAGTGCGATCCAAACTCAATGGCGGCTGTGAACTCGGCGTGAAACGCTGCGCAGTAGCAATATAAATATATAGGTACCTAGATGTGCGCAGGAAGAAGTAAGCGGTGTGCGCAGCGTGCGTGGGGCTCTTAGCGCACTTCACTCTTCTACTAAGTATTAGTGATGGATTAATTGGCATACGCATTCATTTTAAGCATGTTAAAACTCAATAAGCATTTCACAAATGAAATGTAGTTGCGAAATTCTTTTAAATATGAAATTTCATTCTAATTAATTTAGTTCGTTTTGAATTTAATTGTTAATATAATGTTTCATTCCATTTTTCATACAATTTTTCATTACATTTTTTATTTCAATTTTCATTTCATTTATCATTTCCATTTCATTTCATTTTAATAAATAGCATAGCAATAGCAATTAGTATGAGCTAAGACTCGTTAATTAGCATTTTTATCAAATTTACGCAAATTCGCATTAATCCATCCATGCCATCGCTACTAAGTATACATATATGTAGAAAAGTCTTTGCGCTACATGCTACATGCATAAGGGAAAATGAATGACGTTGAAGAGACGTACGTGCACCATAACATACCTCACGTAACTTCATTCGTCGTTTCATCCATTCATTCTTAGAACTGATTACTAACTTCATAACTGAATATTGGATCAACAATAGCAACCGATTCAACATAATATATGTTTACAGATCAACAAAGTAAGGTTTCCATACTAGTGAGTTAATTTCGCAGACTACTATAATAAGCTCCACCACTCTACAGTAGTGATGGATTAATTAGCATTCGCATTAATTTTTAGCTTGTGACAACATTTCGCAAATGAAATGTAGTTGCAAAATTCTGTGAAATATGAAATTTCGTTTCAATTCATTTAGTTCATTTTGAATTTAACTTTTTTTATATACATTTTTATTTCATATTTCATTTCATTTTTCATTTTCATTTCATTTCATTTTAGCAAATAGCATAGCAATAGCCATAGCATGCTAAGACTCGTGAACTAGCATGTTTATGAAATTTACGCAAAATCGCATTAATTGCCATCGCTACTCTATAGTCATTGTACTCTATAATCTATGTAATCGGAAAGTTTTGGCGGGAACGTTAAAAAGTTCACGTCGTTGCATTGTATTATTTCTCAAAACTTGTGCTTTTTCCAGTGTTAATGTTTAAAATTGGTGGTGCTGAATTACGAGCATGAGTGTGGTCAAGTGATATAATGTGGTGTAACGTGGTTTTTCGTGTTGCTTCCAAGATTCCATAGAAGCTTCTTGTAAAGTTGCCACCACTTTACTTGAGCATGACTTAGACTGGACTATGACCCGACTTAGACTGGACTATGACAAAAACTAAGACTTGACTACGTAAAATATTCTAAAACTCGATGAAAATATACAATACTTGACACTGGCTAAATACACTATGTGTGGAGCCAACATAATAAAAAAAAGGCTATGTAATCGAAAAGTATGAAAAATTTTTAACTCAAATATCACAGAAAACACATTCCATAACGTAGGCGTTTTTTTTTTTTTGAAATTTTCACAATGATTTATTTCTATTGCTGCTATAAAAACAAATACTAAAAACGACAAAGGGTTTTGCTTCCACATTTATTATGCGAACAGCCTAAGAGTGGAACTGTCTGGATTTCCCGAAAACTACAACCTTGGGGTCTTCAAGTCAAGAGTGAATAGGTATCTTCTAGGCAGGCGTGTAATATTTTAGACCACATCATCACTTCCCATCAGGGCCATTATTCCGTATCGATTCCTTACTCCGAAACCACGCGAATTCCTTGTGCTACATAAGAAATCTGCAAAACTGTATTCTCTATGAAACCAAAACAAAACCGCGCGAAATGAATTTGAAATTGCCGCGATTTGAACTGTTAAAAATCGTATGTTTTACCGAGACGCGTTCCGAAACATCAACACATCAAAAGATTTGACCACTTATATCAATATATTTTATTCAAAATAAAGATAACTTTAATGTAAAGTGAAGGTATATCTGACACTGTGACACGATTTGAACAAGACACGATAACGACGTGGTTTTGTATCGTGTGGAATCTGTGTTTCCATAGAGAATAACCACCCAGGTGAGATAGTAGCAAACGCAAGCCTATCAAGCGTAAAAAAGACCAGTATAAAATAAATATTTAAGGGAGCTCCCATACAACCAACGTCATTTTTGCTCGTTTTTATATAAAGAAAGAAAAGACATTTATTCAGGACATCACACAACATTACATACAACGTAAAAATAAAACATACAGAACAAAAATAATGGGTAGGTAAGGTACCATCGTACGATACGTATGTAGGCAATGTTGCGTGACGTCATGACATAGGTCCCGACTCAGCGTGCAATCAAGGTCTTACGACCTCAATAACTGATTTTCAGTCGGAACCCATCATGTCATCAAGACATCACAAACTTCAGGACAAACAACTTTAAAAATAAAACAAATACAATAACATTATATAAACAAGCAAAAAAAAAGAAAAACATTGTAGATAAAAATAACTTAATACTGCGTTTAATATACCTACGTATAAGTTCCTTGACTGTATGATACTGTGCTTTATATTTTATGAAGGTTATATACTCTAAGCTTATTTAGCAGAATACGGACACTGCGTAACAGTCAATGTCATGTTGTGATGACAAAGACGCGCTGCCATAGTGGAGAATAATCTGTCTGCACAGCTTGTTTATTCTCCATCACTTGTCTTCCTAGTATAGTACGTGACACTGGCAAAATTGCGACATCACTCCGTCGCAGAGGCCATAATCAAGAAGTCAGTCAGTCAGCTGCCATAGTGCCATCACACATGAAAATGACTGGGCTGCCCGTGCCACGTTGTACACTACATAAAAGAACAATACGTATTTTTTATTTCGCCATATGTACTTAAATAATAACTCAGCGTGAATTAATTATTTAATACCCACGCAAATAGACTACTAACATCAAGAACAGTGATCTCGAAGCAGTGACTAAGAAAAAGTTATTTGGGTTAAATAATTATTCATATACCTTGTGCATAGGTATGTGATCAGAGAAGAAGCTTGGAAAGATCTCAACAGCTAAAACAAACCAAAACGTGCCACTACGCCACTAGTACCTACAAGTTAAATGTAAAGATAAATGGCTGGGTACCTCAATAAAATGAAATAAAATAACTAGATGGGGCCCACTACATAGGTATGCCTTGTTTAAAGGTCCAAAGGAACGGAATTCCACCCAATCAAGTTGAACATAACTCAAACGTAATGTTATAAATAAATTCAGTACGCATTTAGTGCTGACTAGGGAAAACTCCCAGAAACCGCGTGGCCTAAGGTTATAAAAAGGTAGACGCAAGCATGGTTTCCTTCAGTCGCAAGAAAGCCAGTGAATCGAATCAAACTCGTGAATAAACTCAGTAATTTTTCCAGCAATAAAAAGTGTTTTTTTTAAAAAGGACTTACGGAGCGCCATCCTAACAGTAAGTACCAACTACTTACATACAAAATAATCCATATAATACACGTTCAAAAGAAACACCCACTGAACATCGAGAAAATATATTGATTATTCTTATTATTTCCTTTCTTTTTATTTCACTTTTTCTGGTCATTCATTAGGTGCCACCTTAAACGTTTACTGAATGTTTGCACTGTTTCAGGCTTCGCAATGGTGGTGGAATTACGTTCCATACCCGACTAGCAGCAAGCCTGAAACTTCCCCGAAAGGATGCTAGCCTGTGGCGAGGCGTCCGGAGCACAACTACTATATACCTAGATAACAGTATGGAAACCATCAGGTGGGCCGCCTGCTTGTTTGTCACTCATTACATAAAAAAAAACATACCCGGGTCATCCACTGGCTTTGGAAATAATCATTGAAGGCGACGCTAAAGGGCAGGCCTTGCGCTTCCGCAATGGCGGGCAGCTCTGCAAATCCGAGCGGCACTTGGGCTGCTGGCAGCAGCGCGAGGGCGCCGTATAGTTGAACGAGCTGCCAGCCCGGAGTGTTGCGCCACACCGGTATACGCTCCAGTCGAGCGCGGCGCAGCAGAGCTTGAAGTAAATGAAATAAACATCCCATTACACGAGTGCCGGTCACGGACTCAAGCGCAGCCTGAAGGGCTGGCTCGAAGTCTGATATTACATGGGCCGGGCGTGGATTGCCCGCCGCTTGCCACACTCTAGCAATCACTGCTTCGTAGAGCAGTCGTCGGCGGTTTTCCATTAAAACCAAAATGGGATGGAAATTATAGCCCTCTATTAGACCATGTATGGTCAAAATCTGAGCAGCGGGCAAACCAGCAGGGACAGTTATAAATGTGCCATCCACTACAACAGCGCTGCTGTCGCGGAGGCACTGAGCAAACCCTTCCTGGGCCAGAATGACTGCCGTAGCACCGCCCACGGAGACCGTGGCCAACAGCATATTGCTGTGGCGAGGGTGGTCCGCGAGCGCTGCCGCGTAGTCCGTCAAGCTGGCCGGAACACCCGGTTGCTGCTGGCGGCGCCACTTCCGCATTGAAGATGCCACCGAGTCCCACAGCAGATGAGATGCGGCATCAGGATATCTAAAACAATTTTTTAGTTGCAAAATAAGTACACATTTTAGCTTTCATCCCATCTACAGCAATCAATTTTAGATTTTATATTCCACCAATTTTAAATCACTGTAGAGTTAGCTTTACCAG
Source organism: Ennomos quercinarius (assembly GCA_910589525.2). Taxonomy (NCBI): domain Eukaryota; kingdom Metazoa; phylum Arthropoda; class Insecta; order Lepidoptera; family Geometridae; genus Ennomos; species Ennomos quercinarius. The sequence goes on from OU342502.1 coordinate 14,885,439, forward strand.
ACTATAAGTATTTACTGTATAATTTTTTAGTTAGGTGTCAATTTGAACTAAATACCCTTTTTTACCTTTGCTACCTTTCCTATCACAACCGTACCTCTTAGGCACTTAAGAATAGGGGAGAGATTCCGGTAAACACTGCAAGACAAAAGCCCCTCAAAGCAACAAGAGTGATTGGTTTAGCCGTTTGTCTGATATGCAGTTCATCAATACACAGTTTGTGCATTAACAGTTCTTCCGTTCAGGCATTTAACCAAATAGAAGGTACCAAGTTGCGCCACACCACAAGTAGTGTATAATATTATTTACCTTCTGCACTGCTGACCAGTAGTGCCATGGTGATTTTTAAACATGCCCATGAAGGAGAAGCTTCTTTCTGGTGAAATAGCTAATCTTTCAGAATTAACTGAATAGTTGAAATACTTTCTAATAGCTAACATAGATTTAGATGTTTTTATTGCATTATGTAATAGTGAAATAGTTGCTATGGAATTAGAGCATACCTGGCTGCCTCCTGTTCATATATTATATTTAATGACAGTGTTTCATTGGCTGCCCGACGCTTCAGCGCTTGAAACATTGCATTCCTGTAAAATTTAGGTAAACTTTAAGATAGTAGCCAATTACCTACCTATATTAGTGATAGATGTTGAATTGAATTAAATCTAAGCAGCTTCACCGGCAATGTCACCACAAATCCGCTATTCATCCCTGCTATCTGCTGATTCAATTGTCAGTGCAATATTGGTAAGCATTGCATTGACTAATGCAAGTATGGTAGGTAGGTAGGTACGGCCTTCTATACTGAAAGTTTTGATTCCTACCCAGAACAAACTATTCTGTGATGAACATGCTCTTTTTCCTGTGTTGTAAGTACATTACAATATTGAATTAGTACCTACCTAAGCAAGTATATGCAATAAACAACCAAGTATCTAAGTATTCTATCAGTTATCCAAGCTTTACCATCTAAGGAGGTAGGTTTTAGTATGCTTCGGGCTAGTTGGGCTAGTTGCTGAGTTCTGATTCGAGCAGGGTGAGCCCTGAGGAGACTACTTAGTACCTACCGATTGGGAATCCATGACGCAGGTAAGTGGTCGTGATCGTTAATGACGGGCCCAGGCACATTGTTCTTTAATAACCAGCGTGCTGGGCATTTGTCACTGGCGCACCTCATTGATACGGTGGCACCTCGCAAGCGGCAGGCCACATAAAAGTGGCCCCCACGAGAGAACCACCTTGCCTCCCCTTTGTACCCTTCAATTGAATTGTACTCCATTGTTCAACTAGTGTAGTTGTACTAGTAGTAAACGACGATCAAACAAGTAATAACTTGCGTTGAAAAGTTACTGAAAAAGCGCGGTTAATGATTTGCGTTTTGCGCGGCAAAAAACGGCATCAAACCCCAAAGAGTATATAATTTAGCATAGAGAATATAATCACTTGTAATTAGTAGATTTTTTCTCTAATCTGTGCTTGTTGTAATTGTAACACTTCCGTTAAATTTGTACTTTTGTTTATAATTTGTGTGTTTTAATAAAGAGTTCTTATCTAGTATCTTATCTATCTATCTTGTTATTTACTACTTGATACGTTCCAGGGCAAAGACTTTGTATCTATGTATTAGGGGGAATTCTGTGTTCCAGGGGGTGTAGCAATGATCCCAATCGTTAACGCTCCCAGGGGGTCTAGAAAAGGTATACATACAGGTATACAGGTAGTCCATCTGAGGACTATTTAGTACGGTCTATATTATAATGGGTTATATTCTCTTTTTGCCAACGCTACCAGTTTTAAACACACATTTTACCCAAGCACAAGTATTATACGGTGTCACCGTTTATTGTAAATGTCCGCTCACGGTCATTCGGAACACAAAGGGGTTTGGGCAAAAGTGGCGTCTTTTCAAGTTTGGCGGCCACTTAAAAAAAAAGTGTTATTAAAAATAGCTATATAACACAATTTATTTTTGTCAAGGTAGCAACTACCTAAACCTAATCGGAGCCAAGATATTTAACTCTAAATTCTTCATATTTCAGTTTTTGGTAAAAGTACTAGTGATGATAATAATAATACCTAGACCGGTCCCACTCGCCGACAGCTTTGATAATTTTTGATAGCGCTGGATTCCTGTATCAGCTCCAGAGTAAGTAACTGCACCGCGTAGCTTTACCTGCATTATTTGCTTCACTCACTATCCAATATCCGTCAATTTCATCACCTCTTTGGCTTAACTTACCGGACTTTGTAAATTTTAATATCGTTTATTTGACCTGGCTTCTCTTATTGGACTTTGTGATTGCATTAATGTGAACTGGCTGTGTTAAAAGGACTCTTGATTTGTCTGGTGATCTGAATTGTGTGTGATTTATACAATGGATGAACCAGACCATGCAACTTGTATTTGTTGCCTGCGCAGTGGTGGGAAACCCTCGAAGATATATCGCAGAATCTGACAGCAGAATTCATGCAAAACTCTCCATTAGGGTGCTGTGCTCATATCATGTCTATCATATGGTTTCTGGGATGGGGAAGATACCAAGATGCACAGTTCTTGGATTTAATAATTCGAAACGACTTGGAAAACGAAGCACATGAAACATCGGATGATGACAAAGGTGGCCGTGTGGTCCCAATTACGAATAGGACCACCCCATCTCTTCTCGTGGGTGCCACAAAAGTTGGCTAAGGGAATGTCCAGGGAATGGGCTGCAGCATTCTCCTTGGTCTTCACCATCATAATCTACTGCAATCACCAAGCCGCCTGCCAAGCGTGGTGATTATGGCAACCCCCCATCTAAGTTTGAGATTCTGAGAGAGATTGAGAACTTCTATGGACAGTTATACACCTCGACACGTGAGCCTGCTACTAACACAGCTCAGGACACCAGAGCCAAGTTAGCCACTGTACCGAAGATATCTCTGACGTCAGCCTGTACGAGATTAGAATGGCCCTTGAACAGCTTAAAAACAACAAGACGCCTGGTGAGGATGGAAGGCGCCTTAATAATTAAACACCTAATAACAGGTAATTTCACGACCGAACTTCTGAGAGCGGGTGGTAGACCGGTACTTGTAGTCTTCCAGAAGCTATTCAATTCTGTCATCCTTAAAGGCACAACGCCAGAGGCGTGGCACAAGAGCGTAGTGGTGCTCTTCTTCAAAAAAGGTGATAATACCTTATTGAAGAACTATAGGCCCATCTCGCTCTTGCGTCATGTGTATAAGCTGTTTTCGAGAGTCATTAATCGTCTCGCATGCAGGTTTGATGAATTACAGCCTCCCGAATAACCCGGTTTCCGAAAAAACTTTAGCACCATAGACCACATCCATACGCTACGCCAGATTGATTATACAGAAGACCGAAGAGTATAAACGGCCGCTATGCCTAGCGTTTGTGGACTATGAGAATGTCTTTGATTCAATCGAGACTTGGGCGGTGCTGCAGTCCTTACAGCGATGCCAAATTGACACTATAGGCACATCTAAGTGTTGAAGTGTTTGTACAGTAAGGCCACTATGTCAGTCTGACTACAGGAGCAGAGTACGGAACAGATCCCATTGCAGAGAGGCGTGAGACAGTGAGACGTTATTTCTCCGAAACTGTTCACAAACGTATTGAAGGATGTTTTCAATCTCTTGGAGTGCAAAAGTCTTGGCATCAACATAAATGGCGAGTACATCACTAACCTTCGTTTTGCCGATGATATAGTCATAATGCCGGAGTCGCTCGATGATCGCAGCACCATGCTCAACGACCTCAGTAGAGTCTCCCGACAGGTTGGTCTTAAGATGAACATGGACAAGACGAAAATCATGTCTAATGCCCAGGTTCCACCTATACCGGTAATTGTTGGGAATGATACTCTCGAAGTTGTTGACAAAGGGCTGACTGTCCAATTAGGTAGGTCCAACTTCGACAAAGAGGTCGCCCGAAAAATCCAACTCGGTTGGGCAGCGTTCGGGAAGCTTCGACCTATCTTTTCGTCGAAAATACCACAAAGCCTGAAACAAAAGTTTTTAAGCAATGTGTGTGGCCAGTGAGGATTTATGGAACTGAGACGTGGTCACATACTGTTGGCCCCATTACTAAGCTCAGAGTCGCACAATGAGCTATGGAGAGAGCAATCCTCGGTGTTTCCCTGCGAGATAAGATTCGCAATGAGGAGATCCGCAGAAGAACTAAAGTGACCGATGCAGCTCTTAGGATCAGCAAGTTGAAATGGCAATGGGCAGGCCACATCGCTCGTAGAACTGACAACCGATGGGGAAGAAAGGTTCTCGAGTGGCGACCACGAACCGGAAGACGCAGCGTAGGCCAGCCCCCCACTCGGTGGACCGACGATCTGGTGAAAGCCGCGGGGAGCCGATGGATGCAGGAGGCGAGCAACCGTTTAAGTGGCGCTCCTTAGGGGATGACTATATTCAGCAGTGGACGCCTTAGACGGCTGATAATGACGATTAAAATGATTAATGTTTAGATTTCCTAGAATTTCTTCGTATACGCTGAATGTACTTACTACGTACTATTACTCAGAAACTTTATTTATTTTGTATTTACAAACAGAAAAGTCTCTAAGTATTATATCAGTTATCTGGTTCCCATAGTACAAGCTTTGCTTAGTTTGGGGCTAGATGGCGCTGTGTGAAATATACACACATATTTATTATTATTATTATTGGATGATAGACGAGCAGCATGACTGCTGATGTGTCTATATCCACAGTGTGTGTATTTATTTTTATTTCAATAAAAAGTCGATTATATCATTCCAATGACGACTAAACAATAAAGATTATGTGATTATACTAGTTCGTTTATATTCCATACATTAGGAACCTCCAAAAAGTACAGTTTGTTTGTTTACCTTGATGACATAATCATGCCATCGATGAAACTTCAATGTCGTATATCTCAGCCCCGATATGGTTTAGAGCCATGGACGCTTATCCTAATATAACGTGGTTATAACGTGGTGTAGGCCTACAAAATAAAAATAACTGTTTGAGTGGCTGCTTAGAATAAAAAAGACGCCACTGCCCATACAAAATCGCCCAAACCCCTTTAGGGCGATAATAGCGTGAATTAAAATCATCAACATAGAAAATATATTCCTCCATGGAACGAATCACAAGACTAGGTAGGGGATACTACATATTACGACAGTTCTAGATAAGTATATTAGATTCTCTTTGACTACAGCTACACGCAGGAAAACAAGTAAAAGTGCACCTGCGTTGACTTCTGGATCTTGGGGTGGGGGGGGCACGGCCCCCATGCCGCCCTCCCCCTGGATCCTGCAATGGTAGTATATAGACCTCTTTGATCCTAATATCCCACACTGACCTCTACAAATAAATAGCGTTTATATATACTTGTATTACAGAGGTCAGCTTAACAACCACACCAGCAGCCAGTTGTTTTCATATTATTAGCATTCACAGTATCAGCATTAGCGGCAGATCTGTATAAGTAGATTAGATTCTCTTTAGCAGTTGACTAAAGCTACACGCGGGAAAATAAACACAGACAAATACTCTTTAGTTTGCACTGCCTAATCGATCGATTATAACTACTCGCCTGCTATAAACGAGGCATTGCGATGACATATAAGATTCTATATTTGTCTATGGTTGGCTTCCAATTCCGGGCTGTACATTCCAGGCCGTACATTATCTGCCCGTGCCGATATTTCGCGGCCAGTATTGTACGACCAGTATTGTACAACCACGGAATTCGAAGCCATGTACATGGATTCCGGGCTGTACATTCCTGGCCGTGCATTATTTCCTGTACCAGTATTGCGCAGCCAATATTGTACGACCCGTATTGCACGGCCACGGAATTCGAAGCCATGTACACGGATTCCGGGCTGTACATTCCGGGCTGTACAATATTGGCTGTACATTACGCTGGCCGTGCATTCCGGTCTCCCCGTAAAAGTACCTAAACATAAAACTCAAATAGCAAAGCAAGTACAAATAGGGATGTATCGATACTTTAGGTACTAGTAAATACGAGTAAGTACTCGATACTATTCTTTCGATACCAAGTACTTTTTACCATCAAAATTAAATCATTCTTTCGATACTTACCTACTTGGTATCCGAAAGAAAGTACTAGTATCGAATCTAATCAATGCTGCTAAGTCAAAACAGGTTAGAATCGCCAAAACTTCAATGCCAAGCAGCTTTATTTCGCCATAATATTGTTTTTCTTTAAAGAAGCATAGTATGGCCTAGCTTTAAGTCAAGACGCCTAATAGGGTAATTTTTTCATATGTATACTTAGGGCTAAAACAACCCCGTTTTTAATTTAAGCAGGATTAAATCTCATATGAATTTAATTCAGAGCGTTGAATGCAGTTAATACACACAAACACACAGACACAGTACAGTTAGTATAGTTGTTATACTTTATTAAAGTAATTAAATAAAATTAAAAGTACTCATTCCCGCGGTACCTTCTCAGTATCGGTAAGAAAGTACTTGTAACGGAAAGAAAAGACTTGTATCGGAAAGAAAGTATTTGGATCGAATATTGTCAAATAAAATATCCTAAACGCATCCTTAGTGTTCGAATGTCTGATTCTTTACGCCAAAACACTTGGAAACGTAGTTCAGTCAAAGAAACAACAAAGCTTTGCTGCAATAAGATAAATAATTAAAAAAATGTATCGATATGGACGGTTCGTTGTATTGATACTTTAAGGGTATTCATACGAATCATGATTTGAGTAGGTATCGATACTTTGGTCGTATCGAAACATCGCTAAGTACAAAGCATCAAGCTATACGTCATAGCTGACAGATTGGCACTGACATTGATTTATTAACAGTTTGACATTGACTATTAATATATTTAACATAAGTACACAGAGTAAAGAAAAACAGAGAAGTTTCCTAAAAAAATACTGGACGATTTCAATAGACTGAATGATGGTAAGAAAACCATCAAAAGAATAGACAACTTAAACGCAACTACTTTACAGGTACAAGTGCGCTCATAGTAAAAACGCGGGATTGTATAACATAACTATAAGTATACCTATACACTGGCTAAATACAATATGTGTGGAGCCAAAATATAAGAGAAAAAAAGTATACCTACTATACCACGTACATTTTGTCATCAATGAATGTGTTTTTTTAATTCGTAGTTAAGGTAACCCATTGTTAAACTCTTAACAAATTAACCAACGTTTTTTTTAACCATTGGTTACCTAACTACGGATCAAAAAACTCACCCTTGTAATTCTTGTGTGGGATTTGTTCAGTTCTTAGCTTCTTGCATATTCCTAATCTGCAGTTCAAAGACAAAAAGATGGATACAAGCTGATAAGGATGACTGATTTTTTTTTATTGAAACCGAGCCATTTATTAAAAAAGCATAATTTATTGCAATAAAAAACAAATAAATATTCACTAAGACAATGCAACACTTGTAAAAGGTACTCATTTACTTAGAAATACTTAGCATAGATTAGAACATTCAAATTTGTTTGCCCCATTAATTAATTCGTTTACGCTAATCTCACTTGTATTGCAACTACATAAGTTTCAAAGTCTCAATAGCGGCCGCTAGCCTGTCGATTTCACCCTGCGAAGTGGCCAGCTTTTCAGTGTTCGACTTCTGAACGTCCACCGGTACTTTGGTTGTGTAGTCATCTGCTGATATAGCTTGTTGGAGTTTGATGATCGTTTGTGACAGTGTTTCTTTCTTCTTCTCCAACTTTGCTATCTCCTTCTGTGGGTCGATTAGGCCCTGTAATAAGAATGTTATGATATAACGCGTTTCATTGGAATAGCGATTCTGAATAAAGGTAGAGTAGGTATGTTCAAGGCGCTCAGAAACTCGACATCCTTATATCTATAACAATATTATAAAGAGGATAGATTTGATTGCTTTTTTGCATTGAATAGTCTCCGAAACTACTGGACCGATATGAAAAATTCTTTCACTGTTGGGAAGCTACACTATCCCCAGATGACATAGGCTAATTTATATTTTCAAAAAAATTAGGGAACCTTACTAAAACTCTAATAATGTAACCCAAGGTGTAAAAAAATTACCCAAAATATTATTTACATCGCGTGCGGTGCGAAAACTATTATACCCGTGCGAATAAAGCCGGGCAAGCCGCTAGTCGTTAATATTCCCACTACTCACACTAAGCGTTTCGCATCAAACTTTATAGTGCGTACAGCAAATGAGTGGAATACCTTGCCGTCGTCCTTGTTTCCGGCTAACTATAACCTGGGTGTCTTCAAGTCAAGAGTGAACAGGTATCTTCTAGGCAAGCATGCACCACCGTAGGCCGCGTCATCACTTACCATCAGGTGAGACAGTGGTCAAATGCTATACCTATAAATTATTAAAAAAATGCTTTTCTTACATCCTAATAATAAGTGGAAAGTGTAGAGTGAGTGACACAGCAATAGAAATGCCTGCTCTTTCTTTACAGAATATTACCTCCCGATCAGAAAATCCCAGCAGCAAAACGTCCAACAGAGTGAAACGTCCAATGAGTACTATACCTAACTAGCTAAACGTACATGTACCAAAATGACTAAATATCAGATGGTCGTGTTATAAAAATGTTACCCATTATCTGATTCTCAAATTTTGCTGGATGACCATATGGCAGAATGTCATTTTCCATAAAGAGTAACTAAATTTTAACAAATTGTGCTGTTTACAGTGTATTAGACACCCAGTTATTATCACAGGAAGGTAAAACTAGCCTACATACAAGCACTGACTACTCCATAGTACAGGGTACAGAAGATACACTCCGCGAAGTCACTTAAATAAATAGCGACTCTGGCTACAACGCAATAAAGTGTAGTTCAGCTCGCACAGCGCTTCAAGCCTTCCCTAAACAGTTGCCTCTCGTTCTATCACTATAGCGCTGCTCTTCTGACGCGATATGCGTAACGGACCGACCCGCCTAGACGGGTCTCATGTATTTGTAGCTTCGTACCTAAATCACGGAGTGAGCCAGGCCAGGTACAAGTAAAAGTAGACTCTATTCTATGGCGGCGAACCTGTTTATTCCCCTGTACATTACCTTGAGCACCAATCTGATTTCAATCTTGTCTGACACAGTAAGGATGGAGCAGCCACTCGGGGGCTCTTCATCACTTAACTCGCTGTTTGCCAACGACTGCAAGCTTCTGAACAAGCCTTTTAGACTATCCACCTGTAATATATAGAACAGTTTTTTTATACGGACACAGAATACTTAATAATCATCATCAACAACAGCCTGAAGACGTCCACTGCTGAACATAGGCCACTTTGAGCGGCTGCTTGCATCCATCGGCTCCCGCGGTTATAGCTTGATCGTTGGTCTTCCCGGCTGATGATGATGATGATGATGATAGACTGCAAGCGGAAGCGGTAGTACCTACCAAAGATATATCTCTACATTTTATTTTTATTAATACCTATAACTGTTGTTTCTTTCCGAATTCCTTGCACCTAAGGTAAGGGTGATTCGAAAATGTTAAAATATCGTTCGCAATAATTATAAAGACAAGAGCCTGATCTTCTGAGTAAGCTCTCTTCCTGTGGGTGCCGTTAGAGCCGGCTAAGGAATATCCAGGGAATGAACAGCAGCATTGTCCTTGGTACATTAAAATCTTCTGCGATCACCAAGCCGCCTGCCAGCGTGGTGATTATGGCAAATCCCCCCCTATGATAAGCGTCCAAAGTGGCGTTTTATGGGAGAGGTCTATTTTCAGCAGTGGGGTTGATGTACTATTAGAGGGAGCGAGAAAACAACATAAGAACAGAAATATCAACTCGTTTTAAAACCCACAACTTTTACCTTCAAGTCCTTGGCTATGATGAGATGCGCGGTGGTCTTCTGTTTGTTTGTGAGATTGTACTCCGAGCGTGTGGACCGGATGAGATGCACCATCTTCAGGGTTGTCTCCACGTCTGATTCTAGTTCTTCTGAACGCCAGGGGGTGTCTGCATCCTAGGGAAACAAATTGTAAGGATATTTTTTTTAATGTAAATATGCACAACTCCTCATTTATGCTAAACAGACTTAGTTGTAATCGTCCGCTTGATGGTTAGCGTTTTCAATATTAGTAACAACACCAAAACCATACTACAGAGGTCTTGATAATTCGTTAATTACCTTTGTTTATTACTTTAAAAGGTGGTTAAAAATTGGGACACACAAACCATTAAACGAAATGGGAGTGTGGCCCATACTCCCATTATGGCATAGCAGTAGTTCGTGCCATCTTCGAACCGTCGCACCCTGGTTCAAATTCACACAAACATAGAGATAGAAATAGTTTTATTGCATATAAATAAACAATCAAAAAATTAACAGTCGTGAAAATAAAAATTAAATATAAGTATCAAAAAATTACAAAGTTACAAACGTTTTAAATACAGGAATAGAAAGAGACGCAAACACGCAGTGACGTCAGTTAGTCCTTCATAGTACCTCATTACTAAGCTGTGGTAGCTTTACATACAATATCTTTTTGGCATGTGACGTCGCAAGTCACAACGTGTGTTTTTATAGTAACTGTGGGGAAGCTCCACACCTTAGAGTATAGACTAAAAGCACAGAGAGAACGTCATTATCGTCATTAAGCGTACCACTTTTTTGGACACTTTTTATATGAAGTGGACACTTTCATGTGAATGAGTCTGACAGATTTGTATAGAAAAAACAGTTGACTCGAGTCGAAAAAATGGTACAGTGACATTTCGCAAGTGTAGCTAATTACTATATGTTTGTTGCTTTCCTTCGCCACTGACGTAGCGATACGTGTGAGCAGTACAAATATAATATCGTTTTGATGATCCCTCTTTGCTTTTAGTCTATACTCTAAGCTCCACACAATCTGTTTTGAGAGAAAGGGGCAGGCGATGCCCCCTCCAGAAACTTTAAAAGCTTATTACTCCGTGATTTGTTTACCGATTTTACTTATTTTTTCACTTCTTACATTCATTTTTAACCTACTTTATGAATATAATAGGCCCAATTTTGAAGGCTTTAGTCGACAGTCCTTAATTTTATAAAAATATATCCGTCTCTTACATTGCCGTGTATTTGACAAGTACAACAACAGTTTTAGAAGTTTTAGATCTGTCAACTAAAGAATTTAAAGTTTGCTCCAATATTTACATGTTCACTTTTAATTTTTAATTTTAATGAAAAGTTAATTTATTTAGTACAAATTCAAACTCACAGTAGGATAAGCAGCGATACAGATGGAAGGACAAGTGTTGTCCCTTCTAGGCAGCCGTTGGTAAAGTTCCTCCGTGACGAAGGGCATGAAGGGGCTCAGCAGTTTGAGGCCGAGTTCTAGCGTCGTGTACAGGGTGCGACGGGCCGCCGCCTTCTGATCCTCGCTGCCTGATGCGAACACTGGCTTTAGGTATTCCTGGGGATACAAACTGGGTATTAATGGGCAGGCCAGGCTCAAGCAAAATCTACGTAATGTACGTATTCGTGATCAGGCTATGGCACAGGCAAAACTAAACTCCGCTTTTAGGTATTCCTGGAGATAAAACTAGGTACTAGGCATAGGCAAAGCTAAACACCATCTTTAGGTATTTCTGGGGATAGAAACTGGATATTCATGGGTAGACATGGCACTGGCACAGATAGTCTCAGGTAACGTCAGTTCACAGTCGACGAATATCTTCGTAGGTATTCTTATACTGGGGTCAATAGAGGCTTCTGACCTACTTGCCATGTTTTGTGCATTTCACCACGCTCTAGCATTTTCCTACCCTAGCTAAAATAATTAAAGTCCAGCAATGTGCCCGCCTGGTTAGTAGGCACTAAGTGGCTACCCAAAAAAAATGTTATATCTGTAACCTATACCTAAAAATCGCCTTCATGTAAAACAGATATGGAATGGAGGAAGAAAACTGGGTACACCTGGAAAACCTGGATATGCTGAAATGACGCTAAAACACTAGAAAATATGTTGAAATGATGCTAAAACACTGGAAAATGTGCATATGCAAATATACAGCTGGAAAGCCAGCTACACCTGGAACACCTGGACTTGACTCACCAAGTAAACATCGCACAGGTCATAAAGCCACAGGTTGTAGCAGTGCGTGGTGGCAGACGGGAAGTCGTAGCTCTGGAACCCGGAGTTCACCTTCTGGACGGCGAGAGCCAACCGGGATAGCATCCAGCGGTCCATTGGAGATAGGTCAGAGGGTAGAGAGGGAGTTTGGACCTGGAAAAAAATACAGGCTTTATTTTCCTGTGACAAAATCGGAAGGTGGTGTAATATATAATAATCATCATCATCATCATCATCATCATCATCATCATGAACAGCCTGAAGACGTCCACTGCTGAACATAGACCTCCCACATAGAGCGGCTGCTTTCCTCCTGCATCCATCGGGGTCCCCGCGGTTCTAAAAAAAATGTAAAATGTTAAAATAATGAATTTGAAATTTTTAATGCAGAAAATGAAGAAAAAAATCACTACGATCCATTGCGACGTTTTTGCGAGCGATTTGTTATCTTTTCTTCACCGGTGATTCATAAACGTAATTTATCATTCAATGAATTACGCACTTAGTTTGAACAAAATCAGTACCAATATTTTGAATGCAAGTAATATAGGTACATAAATTTAAAAAAATACAGCGTAGGCCGACCCCTCACTAGGTGGATCAACGACCTGGTGAAAACCGCGGGGAGCAGGAGGCAAGCAGCCGCTCAAAGTAGCGCTGTATGGGGAGGCATATGTTCAGCAGTAGACGTCTTCAGGCTGATGATGATGATGAAGTAATATTTTCAACCAATAAGTCAGAGCTATTATAACATTTTAACAAAAATTGATACAGGTATCTTTTGTGGTTTTAATATCTTTTGGTTTTACACCCTTTTGGGTTAGCAGCATAACCCGAAATACACTGCATTTAGTTTTTATTATCTTCAGAAAACTAACAGTTGAATATATAAAATCAGATACATTTTTAATTAACTTATGGCTCATCTTTTTTTTAGTTTATAGGCAAAGCATTAAAAGATTTCACATCTAGTATAAGTATCTATATTATTCTATATACAGTGGTTAATAAAACTTACCTCATAAGTGGTGTCTTTAGGGAAGTACATGAACGCAAATTTGGTCGCGTTCCACAGCTTATTGCAGAAGAAGCGGTAGCCTTGCACTCGAAGGATGTCCAGGTTCAAGTCACGGCCTTGGGTCATCGCGCATAGAGCAAACCTGATGGTATGAAATTACATGAAACTTGAGAAGTCAGCAGAAAAGAGCAACTGTTGCTCGAGAACCTCGAGCCACCTAGCATGCGACAAAATTTTCTCGATACTTTTTCTCGTGAGAGGCCGTGACAAGGCTATGGTAGCGCCCAAGTTTGTCTTTCTCTAAAAGCGACGACAAGTTTTCCGGCAGTGGGCATGCTAGGGCACTGCTGAATGTCACCAAACCCCCCTCCCCCTTCCCCCTTAAAAAGGAGGGGGGAGAGCACGCTTAAAACCTTATTTAACACTTCATCAGCCGATCACATTCTTATAGCGACTACTTTCGGCCGGATTCTTGCTCTCTTTCTACTTTCTCTCTCGCACTTACCTGAGCGCATCGGTGCCACACTCGGGTATCCCGGCAGGGTAGTCAGCTCGCTGTCCCTGTTTCGCTCGCTCTATCTCTTTCGGGTCTAGATTGGACTCTTCAAGTTGTTCGTGTAACGTTTGTAGCGTGGCGCCCAACACTACGTCCACAGGATCGATCACGTTGCCGAGAGACTTGGACATCTTGCGGCCGTGGGCGTCACGTACCATGGGGTGAAGGTAGATTTCTCTGTGGGAAAGTCATGGAACTCTCAGCCTTTGTTTAAAAAAATAAGTATTCTATCAATAGTCAACATTTACGTATTCATGAGGTACCGAAATTCGAAAACCATTACATCGGGTAAAGGTAGATTTCTTTGTGGGAAAATAATTAGGAATTCTCAATGCTTAAAAAACAAGTATTCTATCAATGGACTGCATTCAAATATTTACAAGGTGCCGAAATTCAAAAACCATTAAGGTCGTAAAAACAAAAAATTAACTATCTCAAAAAATTACAAAGTAAGGCATCCCCGAGACGATCAATCGCGATTGATAATCGTTACGTGATTGATGCCGACTGATGCAATAGTTGGTCGTTTACTTTGGTGTTTGAAGCGGTTGTCAATCTAATACGGCATTGACGGCGAATGATGGAAAATTTGATTGACAGCGATTGAAGCACCGTGCATTGACGGTTGGCTGACGGTCAATGATGGCAAATGACAATCGTTTTCTTTACTATTGATCGCGCTCTCTCAAGAGTGACATACGACCTGTGAACACGACTTTCCGAATGATAAAACGACTGAAGCATCCGCGATTGATACGCCTTCAATCAAAGCTTCATTCGCAACAATCAATCACGTAACGTTTGTCAATCGCGAGTGATCGTCTCGGGGATGCTAAAATATGCCTTCATAATAGTGAGGAAGCTCCACACAATCTCTGTTTTGCGAGAGAGGGACAGGCGATGCCTCCTCCAGAAAAAAGCGCATTACTTCATTATATATTTACCGATTTTTTTTTTTTTTCAATTAAGTACTAGATACATTTTTAACCAACTTTATGAAAATAAATAATATTTACTTGTTCATTATTAATAGTAGTCAAATATCATATTACAGGTGCGTTGCGCGGGAGTAATTTAATGTACATAAATCGATAATCGGCTAGTGTCGGCCTCAGTAAGTACCTACTACATTAAAACTAAGTATTACAAAAAATAACCGATGTTTGGTATCATATTTTGAATACTATTCTATTTTCTAAAACTTACTTGAATGGTAACTTTCCCATTAACCGCTGACCGAAGAAGACCATCCTGGCCACCCAGAAGAACAGGATATCGTGACCGGTCTCAAGCAGTGTGCCAGGGTAGAAGGCCTACAGTAATTACAATAATAGATTAGTCAGTCAGTTTGAAAAAAAACACCTTGGCAACGAACAAACCTATAACATCCATTTAAAAAAGCTGAATCACCTTTTTATTGAAATTTTAAAACTGATAATTACTTGGATGATATCTATTATCATTATACCCCGTTATTGGTTAAGTCGACCTAGATCTTTAAGGGGGTTGTAGTATTATTCATCATCACTAACCGATTTGCCTAAGATACCCCCTACCCGTACTTGATCATGTTTAAGTTATTGAACTATTACGGTTTTTTATAAAAAATGCCGTTTTTATGTTCTTTGATATCAAAGAAAAAAACGAAACTTAATTATTTTAATTTAATTATGTACTTCAGTAAGTTATCTCATTTTTGGAGTTATAATATTCATAAATTGTAGTCCACACGTGACCGGTGTCAGAAGTAGGTACCTAGTTTCAAAGATTGCTAATGAATTCAATTATACCCAGTATAACTATTCGGACTTAAATTCGTTTTAACTTATTTGTGAATCTTCAGCTAAACAGAATAAAATCGTACCTTCAAATCATCAGTGTTATCCGGCCATCCAAATATCGAGAAGGGGAACAGCCCAGAAGAGAACCAAGTGTCGAGTACATCATCATCTCTCGCCAACTTGATATCTTCAGCCGGTGTCTTGAACTTGGCCACAGCTTTAGCCATCGCCTCTTCGTCTGTGTGCGCAGATACCCACAGTTCTTCGTCGGGCTATGAAAAGTATTCTAGGATTACGTGATGCCCAGTTTCAAGTCCATTGAGACATTCGAGTCCATACATTACGCGAGGGATACGTTCGGCTAAACCTCGCATTAAGGTGGAACGTCTCACTCAGCGCAGCAAATTCAAATTTTCTTGTGTTTTTTGCCAATAATAGCTTACTTACTCAACGTGATTACACGAAAACTAATTTGCGAAATAAATACAATGTATGTAGATATATCATTGGTTTAGCGACGAATGGCAATAGACTGAAAAGCCATGACGGTTTATTGCCATTTTTTGCTAAACCAGTGATATCTAGGTGATACTTTTTATCGTAATTTGTTGATACATTCTATTTATTTGGCAAAAAAACACAAGAAAATTTGAATTTCCCGCGCTGAATGAAACGTTCCCCCTTAAGTGAGATTCGCACATTAGCCCAGTCAACGAAGACTAATTTAGCCCTTAACCATTTTTTGCTATAGGCCACAGTTTTCGAGTTATTTACGAAAATCTGAATAAGGGACATTTACACCCCCACCTTTATGTTGTTCAGGACACAATACTCTACAACTGTGCCAAAGTTCGCCTTTACACGAATTATTTCCACCATTATTTCCGGCTGTTTTGGTCTTAGTTGATCGGGCTAGATATATGCCCTATATGCAGACCCCTATATTATAGGCCATAGGGTAAATACAGCCAAAAGTTAGTACAAATGCAAATCAATACTTTCATTCTAAAACAAATTTGTTTAAGGAAAAATGTTTCTGGATTAAGCGCGATATTTGTCACGTAAAACTGAAACGGGGTCGCGTAAAGCGGGGTGTTACTGTATAGTGAATTGCGCTACTTCCCCGTCTGGCCACTGCAAAGTTATATCAAGGATTGCGTAGTGGGGAAAAAGAGAATACTTCTCGATTATTACCTTTCTCCCCACTGTCAAATATATTCCATAGTGGGGAGAAAGGTCATGCACTTTTATTTCAGTTTCTCCCCTGGAACAAAGCTGGTGGGGAGAAAGGGAACATTAAACCCATTAAATTAAAAGCAAGATGCAAAGAAATCAAAATAAAATGAAGACCATGCCAATTCTAAACATCAATCAAAGGCTACAATTATCTGAAATAAGACAGTAACAACATGCATCATCATCATCAGCCTGAAAACGTCCACTGCTGAACATAGGCCTCCCCATAGAGCGCCACTTTGAGCGGCTGCTTGCCTCCTGCATCCTATCACGTCAACATGCTTAAAATAGTTAAATATCATAAAAATATTCCTTTTTTCGGCTTAGTATATTGGACTTAAGGCCAGTATATTCGTGCATCCTCTATCTTGCTCGCGCATTGCGACATTTTTAAAGTTTTTATATGGTAGAGTTTAATTACGAAAAATCTAGAAAGCAAACTATCGTAGAAAAGCAAATTTTCATACATTAAAACAGAATCAAAAGGTTTTTTCGTTCTGCCCTGTTTTTATGTATGAAAACTTGTTTGGATTAATGTGATTTTTTTGTTGAACTGTCTAATGTAATTTTTAAGGGTTTGCTACGAATAGATTTTTCGTAAGTACATTCTACCATTTAATAACTTCAATAACGTCGCAATGCGCGAGCGAAATAGAGAATGCACGAATATACGGGCCTTAACTCTCTCAGTTTTTATGGCATAGTCTTTGTATATTTACGTTAAAAAACGTTGAATATAACTATTAACCAATTCTCAAAGTAAATTAAAATAGTTAAACCAAAATAGGCATTATTTAAATTTTATTCTGTGATCATATGATAATTATCATTGCGACTAATAACTAGCTAGGGAGATACCATACACTATTACAAATAAAGTTACGATTTCTTTATGCATGCTTAAAACTAAAATTTGTATTTAAAACCATGGTAAGTCATAGTGGTGGGTGGTATTGGTTGCAATCTCTACATACTACAAAGCTAAAAAATGCATTAAGTATATCTCATCTTAAAACTTGTTAGCTTTAGTCTGTTAAAAGAAGACAGCAAATGCTTCAAATTGTCGTGTCAAATAACGCTTTTGATTTTTTTTAGTATTCACTTGAATAAAGCTTTTTTCAGTGCATCAACTTCCTTTTGGAAGTCAGTAGAAAATCACCACACAGCAGGAAAAATTTACGCTCCCTGATGCCTTGTTTTTCATCCCTTTCTTACCCGTTAGAAAATGAAAAACATAAGCAACATCCAAATCATCTAAAAAGATCTTCTATAAATAGTTTGATGCACAGATGACAATGATGTATTAGTCTTGATATTAGTGCTTGTTTAAGCGCTCGGCGCCTATATCCTCGACACGAATAATATTAACTTTCGTCTCTATAGGGGCGCGATCGGCCTTTTTCTGCTTTGTAGTAATAAAAAAAAAGTAAATAAACAGTATACACCAATGGACACTATACAGCCACAGTTTTTTTCTTCTATTTTTAACTAGAAAGCTCAAGATGCAAAAATCAAAACGCGCGTACAGTGAGCGACATACGTCAATGCCGAGTGCGGGCGCATGTTGGTCGGCATTGCCAGCTTTTACGTCGGCATTGCCATCATGTTGTTCGGCATTTGCGTTCGTAGGCGCACGGCAGCGTATGCGGTGACTTTTCTTCCGGCCAGAGCGGGTTCGACGCCGTCTTGGCGCTGTTTTTGATGTTGGCTCTTCAGGTGTTGCATCCTTTTGTTTCTGAATATTTTAGGTCTGTGTAGGTGTGGGATTTGTCGCCTGTCATAGGTGATTATAAAATAGGTACTAACTACGTATGGGTCACTATAAATTTGTAAGCATATCACACTATCACATTTCACACTAATATTACAAAGGCGAAAGTTTGTATGTGTGTTTGTATGTTTTATGTTTGTTACTTCTTCACGCTCAAACGGCTGGACGGATTTGGATGAAATTCGGAACAGAGATAGCTTATGTACTGGATTAACACATAGGATACTATTGATTCACGGGTGATACCGCGGGGCGCAGCTAGTAAAGTTATAAGAATAATAGTGTGGGGCCATTTTAAATCTATTTTTCCTATTCATCTATGTCAATGTTTTTATAGTTCAAATTCTGATAATTGTTAAAAATATAATATGTATTAAGGGGGGTATAAACTCCATTACGCTGCCGCTACACTACCGTGATATGCCAAAGATTATGGCCATAACCAAAACAAAATGTTCGTGTATCCACGATTTATAATGATTGGCATATCACGGTAGTGTGGCCGTAGCATTACAAGGGCTGCGCGGCAACGATGTATTCAAGGATTTTTTTATGATAGTGATCTATAGGTAAAATATCGTTGGCTTACATAATAAAACATTACCCATACTGATTATTTTGGTAGAAATAAATGTATTTTCTACCAGACTACTCAAAAAAGTCACCACACCAACCCAATATGTTCCCACTGTTGGGAAACGGGTCTTGTCTCACATGGCCACTTGCAAAAAATAAAAAAGTACTTAATACACCACATTAAGTAGACCCCCGGAAAATATACGAGCGCCAACAACAGGAGCTCAGCTTAATTTGGGTCATTTCAGTGTCTTGGGTTTTTATGTACACTTGTCTATTGCATCTATTACCTGTTGTTTAGGCAGCGTAACCCTATAAGCCGGGATGCGATGTCCCCACCAGAGTTGCCTGGAAATGCACCAGTCTCGGATGTTCTCCATCCAATGGTACCAGATCTTTTCGTGGACATCTGGAATGATCTTCAGCTCGCCTGTCTTGACGGCTGCGATCGCATCAGCCGCCATTTTGTCGCAGCGGATGTACCTAGGAAGAAATTATTTTTCTATCACATCTGTTCGAAAGGGGCTAGTATGTTCTTCGTAAACAGAGACTAAAATAACTATTAAATTCGTAGGGAATAAAAGTGATTTGAATTTGGAATGTGGATATTGTTAGTAAAAGTTCTAATCACCCAAGAGACCAATCACGAACACTGAAGGGCGCAACAGCGTGCCAGCGACTTCGCGCCTAAAGTAAACCGCGCGCGTCCAAAATGAAAAAAATTGTGAAAAAATATGGGTAAAACCACACGCCCCTTTTTTATTGTTTGATAGGCTTGCTTGACCACTATCTCACCTGATGTTAAGTGACGATGCGGTCTAGGATGTAACGCACTTGCATAGAAGATACCTGTTCACTCTCGATTTGAAAACTCCAAGATTGTAGTCCTCGGGAAATACAGACGCCGGCAAAGCGTTCCATTCCTTCCACGTTCATCATGCGAACAGCCAAAGAGTGGCTGTTCGCATGATGAACGTGGAAGCAAATCGCTTTGTTCGCACATGCGGGATGTTAACTATGTAGCGATGGCGTTTTTGCGTACATCTGGTTGTTGGCGTTGGGGTTGGTGGTTGTGATGGCGGAATCAGGTTATGCAACTCCAGTGCGCACTCTCCAAAATGCACTCGATAAAAGACCGAAAAACTGGCAACTTTGGGTCTATGTTCGAGGCTCTGTAGCCGAGTCTCAAACAGTTTATTCTAGTATAACTTCTAGTTCCTAGCTTCTTGTATAATATTGGTATATCTGTAAATTATTTTAATACAGTACTTTATTTTTACTGGTAGGACTTTTCTGTAAATTTAATCTAGGTAGGTACCACCGCTATGCCAGTTACTTCTCCCGCCAAGCAGTAATGTGCAAGAGCTACTGTGTTTGTGTGTTCCGGTTTGAAGGGCATTGTAGCTAATGAAATTACTGGGCAAATGAGACTTTATGATCTGATCTCGCAATATAGAGATCTTATTACTAGGCAGTGTGATGTATCATTGTAAGCTCTTCACGCGCTTACAAAGATGCCCTTATTTTGACGATACTTGATGTGGATTTTTTGTAGCAAATTTTTCGAAATGACATTTAGGATAATTTTTGTTTTCAAAACCTCGGGTCAAGTCTTGAAAAATTACTGGACTCGTCGGTTCTCCAACAGGGCTGAATGAAATCTGCTGTTTTGCACACATATTGCTTCTTGCACTACCAAGATCAACGACAAAGAGCGATGATGGCCGAGCGGTAGCATGTGCGCTTCGCAATCTTACGGCACCGGATTCGATTCTCGGCCCTGCACCAATGACTTATCTAGTCAGTTATGTGCAGTTATCGATGCCATCGCTCCGTGCCTCGGATTTATCCAAGCTCGGAGAGCACGTTAAGCCGTTGGTCCCGGTTGTCATAAGAACATCTATGGCAATCGTTACGGGTAGTCAGACGCCTGATGGAATCTAGCGCCTGGTCTAACCATCCCTGTTACTGGTTCCTTATGGGTTGCGAGGTCGGATGGCAGTCGCTCGTGTAATTCTGGTAGCTCGCCGCTACAGGTTAGATTGGGAGCCGACCCCAATAACAAATGGGAAAAGGCAAAGAGGATGACGATGACTCCCGAGATAAAAATACGATACTTTTTATCACGAAAAATGAACAAAGGCTGTCTGGAAGAGATCGCTTTTAGCGATAAGACTGCCCATTGTAACTTACTTGTAAGATTTCCTGTTTTATTTTATTTTTGTCATCTTGGTGTCAATAAAGAGTTTATCTATCTATGTTATTACAGTAATAAGAAATGAGGAGAAATGGGGTCAAATGCAAGCTTGGTGTCAATAAAGAGTTTATCTATCTATGTTATTACAGTAATAAGAAATGAGGAGAAATGGGGTCAAATGCAAGCCTATTTAGTAGTAAAACAAACCTTACCACTGTGGCTTCAACATGGGTTCGACGACGTCCTTAGACCGGCTGCAGAGGGGCACCACCATGGCATTTTCCTTCGTCTCCTTGTAAAGCTTCAGATCTTGCAGTGTCTTGATGATGTTGCGACGCACGTCAAACCGTTTCTGACCCTGAGAACCGGAAGATTTATGTATTAGGCCTCTTGTCCATGCAAAAAGTGACAACGCTTAAACCTCTAAATATTATCCGAATTTGATGATTTTTTTTGAATATGTTGTCTACCCGTAAAAACTATGCTCGTAAGTCTTCCTTTTTAAGTTTTTACAATATCTTCGTATTTATAGCCTAAAGTTACTATTTTTTGCGCCAAAATTATGAAAAAGAATTGTAACTAGAACACGAAACATATTTTCAAAAAAATCAAAAGTACAAGCGTAGATTATAATCTATCCAAAGGATTGACATCAAAATTAAAAGGTTTTGTTAAGTTTTAGAGGGTGAAAGCCGTTCACGCCAGAAACGCTAAAACGTAGGTAAATTCACTCATGGGCTCTATTGTCTCTATCATACGTGTGGAAAGCAGAGCAAAGGCAATAACATTTTCAAACACCAGGACGGTCCTCTTCACGTGGTCCCGGTGTGTAAACAGGACCACACGATCTCTTCCCGTGGGTACCGTAAGAGCCGGCTAAGGGAATATCCAGGGAGTAGGCAACAGCATTCTCCTTGGTCTTCATTATATACTGAGATCACCAAGACGCGTGGTGGTTATGGTAGCTCCCCCCCCTTAATATCAAAAAAGTCAAAAACTTTATTGCAAATAGGCTATTTGTAGCACTTTTGATGATGATGATGAGCTAAGCCTATGTTCAACAGTGGACGTAAAAAGGCTGATGATGTGATGTGTAAAGGAAGTCTGTCCCGGCTTTAAGGATGGAAGTTGAAATCCTGGACGTGATTCAAATTTTTCCTTCATATTACATAAATTATACATTAAAAATGAAATGCTCTCGTGTCTGGACGATAAAATCATCATCAACGGCCTGAAGGCGTCCACTGCTGAACATAGGCCTCCCCCACAGTGCACCACGTTGAGCGGCTGCTTGCTTCTTGCATCCATCAGCACCCCGCGGTTTTCACCAGATCGTCGGTCCACCTAGTGGGGAGCCGAGTGACGCTGGGTCTTCCGGTTCATAGTCGCCACAAAAAAAAAAAACATACAGCGAAAGGGCCGCAGTTGTCCAGCATCTTGCCCTCGTCATCCAAGATGTTGATGAACGGTAAGTTGTGACGTTTCCCGATCTCGTAGTCATTGGCGTCGTGCGCAGGAGTTATTTTCACAGCACCTTGATTGAGACAATATTTATATGAAGTAATCAAAATTAAAAAAATCCGACACGGATAAAGATGACCGCGACACACAAAAAACCTTCCACCACCGACAGAAAAAAAAATCAAACTAAAAAAAATTACAAAAAAGTCATGGCAAAACAGGCTGAACCGAAACCACAGAATACTTAATAGCATAGGTACCGAAGATACACTCCGCGAAGTCAATAATTAAATTAATAGCGACCCTTGCTGCAACGCAATAAAGTGTAGTTCAGCTCGCACAGCGCTACAAGCCTTCCCTAAACAGTTGCCTCTCGTTCTATCACTATAGCGCTGCTCTTCTGACGCGTTACGCGTAACGGACCAACCCGTATAAACGAGTCAGTTTCATGCCGAAACAAATGAAATTATGGACACCGATTATTTCCGCTACGATAACAACATAGTATAACTTTTCTCCTATGATAACTTTTATAGATAAATAGAAAATGCTCTATTGCACAAACAACAAAATATTTTAATGTAGGTACATAGTCGAAAACGAAAGTTTTCAATCAGTGTGTGTTGCCAGTGATGACTTATGGAACTGAGACATGGTCTCTTACTGTTGGCCTCATTAGTAAGCTCAAAGTCGCGCAGCGAGCTATGGAGCGAGCTATGCTCGGTGTTTCCCTGCGAGATAAGCTCCGGAACGAGGAGATCCGCAGGAGAACTAAAGTGACCGATATAGCTCTTAGAGTTAGTAAGTTGAAGTGGCAATGGGCAGGCCACATCACTCGTAGAACTGACAACCGATGGGGAAGAAAGGTTCTCGAGTGGCGACCACGAACCGGAAGACGCAGCGTAGGCCGGCCCCCCACTCGGTGGACCGACGACCTGGTGAAAGCCGCGGGGAGCCGATGGATGCAGGAGGCGAGCAGCCGCTCAAGGTGGCATGCTCTGGGGGAGGCCTATGTTCAGCAGTGGACGTCTTCAGGCTGTTAATGATGATGATGATGATGACATAGTCGAACTTTAATGCTAGGGAGCATTATAAAAATGTAAATAATTTGTGTTTGATAATTTTCAGTATAAAACCATATAAACTGCAGCTAAAACCGTAGAGCGCAGATAGTGTATAGTATATATTACCAGTTCCAAAGTTCATGTCGACGTATTCATCAGCGATGACGGGCAGCTTTCTGTTCACGATCGGATGCACCAAGTACTTGCCAACCAGGTGTTTGTACCTGGAACAACAATAATCTGAGAAATATCGTCCTATCCTCATTTCCAGGTTATCCAGATATTGTAACCAAATTACCGATCGTGTTAATATCTCGGTTATTCCTTTTCTCTTTTTTATCTTATTATTGGTATATCCTTTCAAGAGATCAGGTACCAAACATAAAAAATACATAGTAACCGAATTGACAACCTCCTTTTTTGAAGTCGGTTGTAAATGTTGTCATAGCCTGTGTTATTATTAAAAGACATTACCAACAGAAGTAAGGGCATTAAGGTGGAACGTTTCACTCAGAGCGGCAAATTAAAATTTTCTTGCGTTTTTGCTAACAATAGCTTAATTACTCAACGTGATTACATGAAAACTAATTTTGCACAAATAAATAGAATGTATCAATAAATTACAATTAAAAGTATCTCCTAGATATCATTAGTTTAGCGACAATTGGCAATAGACTGAAACGCCAAGACGAAATTGGTTTATTGCCATTTGTTGTTATACCAATGATATTTATGTAATACTTTTGACCGTAATTTGTTGATACATTCTATTTATTTACACATTAAATTAGTTTTCATGTAATCACGTTTTGTAATTAAACTATTATTGGCAAAAAAACGCAAGAAAATTTGAATTTGCCGCGCTGAGTAAAACGTTCCACCTTAACCCGTCTTGACAACTCCTAAGTTTACATACATCCCTCTATGACGTACCTACTATACTACTGGGTGGCGCAAAAGTAAAGACCCTATTTGGTTCAGCTATAACATTTTTTCTAAATTAGAAAACTAGATTTAGGTTTTTTTAAATGTATATTTGTGCCATTAAATTTCGTACCATTAGGATTTAAAGATGATGTCTTTTAAATGGTGACCTCCAGAGTTGATACACATTTGAGCCCTATTTATGACATTTTGCATAACTTGCCGTAACACTTCCTGCGATATGTTCGTTATTTCTTGACGAATGTTTTCTTTTAGAGCTGCGAGAGTCTGTGGCTTGTTCACATACACCCGAGATTTCAAAAAACCCCAAAGAAAGAAGTCTGGACTGGTCAGATCGGGTGATCTTGCAGGCCAAGGCAAATCGCCAAAACGAGAGATAACTCGGCTTGGAAAAGCGTCCCTCACTAAGTCCATAGTGTCGCGCGCTGTGTGTGCCGTAGCGCCGTCTTGTTGAAACCAGATGTGCTCCAGCCCCAATTCGTCCAAACTGGGTATCAAAAACTCACGTAACATGGTTCTGTAGCGTTCTCCAGTGACAGTTATCGCATTGCCTCCAGCGTCTTCGAAAAAATAGGGTCCGATCACTCTGTCAACACAGATGCCACACCATACAGTAACTTTTAGTGGGTGTAGAGGTGTTTCTTGAATAATGCGCGGATTATCAGTGCCCCAGAACCGAGTATTCTGCTTATTGACATGCCCTGAGAGATGGAAATGCGCTTCGTCACTCATAACCAATTTTGAAGGAAAATCATCTTGCAAAATGTCATAAATAGGGCTCAAATGTGTATCAACTCTGGAGGTCACCATTTAAAAGACATCATCTTTAAATCCTAATGGTACGAAATTTAATGGCACAAATATACATTTAAAAAAACCTAAATCTAGTTTTCTAATTTAGAAAAAATGTTATAGCTGAACCAAATAGGGTCTTTACTTTTGCGCCACCCAGTATAACGCAGTGGGTACATCTTAGAGATATGTTCGAACTTAAGAGCTGTCAAACTTTAGTGCAGACAGCACTGAGTTCTATTATACTAGTACGCTGGACTCACCAATATTGACCGAAGACATTTAATTTTCGCCATTTTGGCGCTGATAGCTAAGAGTGACATCGTGAGCGTCCTCGGAACTAATTAAAGCAACCAATCAACGTGATGGATTTTCAAATTACAGTTCTCAGGACACACGGAGTCAAATCGGCCCAAGAAATTCTCAATTTTTGTACGATATCGTCTATCCAGCGTATTCGTATAACAGAGATCAGCTGGGTTAGCACGGACGGTAAACAAAATTGTCTTTCGCCGTTTTACGTCACTTTCTTCATACTTGCTTGGAGTAAAACAGGGGAAAGACAGTTTTTTCTACCGGCCGTGCTAACTCTACAGTGGCAGACAGACATTAGTATCTCTTACCTGGCATCATTAGGGTGTACAGCGACAGCCACGTCTCCCAACATGGTCTCCACGCGAGTGGTGGCCACCACCACCTCCTCGCCAGATCCTTCCGCTTTGTACGCGAATAGAACAAGCACGCCGAACTCCACCTAAACAAAAAGACAACTTTCATAAATGTACAAAAGAAAACTCACGAAATTTTACCTTTTACTCCCGGTTTCTCGTACGTTTGTTAAAGATAAACTCATGTCAACTTAAACATACTGAACGTTCATTGGTTGCCTGTTGATCATCGGCTATCGTCAACCAAAAATCGTAAAGTGTTTGATATGTTAACATGTGAAACGTAAGGGCAACCGAAGATGAGCCATCCTAATATACTTAAATTCATCTATATACGAGTTACGATGCCAGTGCTACAGACAGATAACCAGATACACATTTAAATCTTATTATTTACACCCTCTACTTGTGTTAATATGGTTAAATAAAATGCTACTAAAAAACCAATTTTACGAGCGTTTTTACGGACCGCTGGATGGCACAAGACCCCACAATATGGAGGGTCTTCTGTGCACATCGTCACGATCCTCATCAGTGAGGGAACGAAAAGAAAGAAGAAGATACGGATCGCGATGCTTTCGTTCGAAATATCCAAACATATTCATGTCAGTAATAGAAAAATGAATTAACTTTTAGCCCTGGTTTCTGGTACGCTTGTTAAAGTTAAACTTATGTCTACATAAAAATACGGAACGGTCATTGGTTGCCTGTTGATCATCGGCTGTCTTCAACCAATGAGCGTTCAGTATTTTTAAGTTGACACGAGTTTAACTTTAACAAACGTACGAGAAACAGGCGGATAGACTTACTTTATTTCATACGCATTTTTTTACTATAATTACTCAGGATTTTTTAAGTTACTTAGTTTAAGTATTCTGAGAAAACGTAAAGAAAGTTTTCTTTATTTTCTTCTTCTTTACCTTCACTTGTAAATTAAAAAAATGTGATAATGTTTTCATCACAGAACCCATTGTTTTAGCATTTCATCCTTTACTTTACCTCACAAAACATCCATCAACAATTTCTTACCTTCTGCTCATACCCGGGGATAGTCATCATAGTCCGTCCAGCCAGATCCACCTTATCAACTTCTATATCACTGATAGCACTCTTCAGTGTGCACGACCAGTTGACGAGCCTGTTCGCTCGGTACACGTCACCGGCTTCATGTAAACGGATGAACGCTTCGTTGACAGCTCGACACATGCTCGGGTCCATAGTGAAGCGGACCCGAGACCAGTCGTACGATGAGCCTAGAGAACGAAGCTGTTTGTAGATCCGGTCTCCTTTTCTGTTGGAGGAAAGTTAAACAATAACTTGTCATGAGCATGCAGGCCCGTAGTGCTTTGGGTATTATGGAATCCATAGTATCTAAGTACCAAGCATGGCATGTAGCGCTCATAGCGAAGCACGACTAGCGGTTTCTAACCGATCGGTAAAGTTAAGCAACGTTCGCTGCGGTCACTACTTTGATGGGTGACCACTACAACAAAAAGAGGTACTTAAAACACAGCGCTACCGTGCTTCGGAGGGCACGTTAAGCCGTCGATCCCGACTGTTGTAAGACAATAGTCGTTAAGACAAGTCTGAAGCCTTTGGGCGCCTAAAAATTCTAAGACCTGACCACTTGTCTACACGAGAAGAAGAAGAAGAAGCATGGCCTACGCACCGACTATATTGACAACCCAATGGGACTATGTAAACCATCAGCGATGGAAGTGCGAAACCTATTGAACCGCTACGTGGAAAAATAACAACAACAGCTATGGGATAGAAGAACTGACTAGAGGCACGCAAGGTCAGCTTTTCCCACTCTCAATAGGTAAGTGACAAACAGCTAACTAAAGCTTACACGGCATGACCTTCGCCTAATCACAGGCCTTATTACGGGTCATTGCAACTTAAATGCCTGCTTCAGGCCTTGGACTCAATTGAAACGCCATCCATTTATGGTTGATATTTCTTCAATTCACACAAAGCGGCTTGACTCTTTATAATCCGAGCAGCCCATATGTAAGGCCATATGTTAAACATGACTCTTACATTGTTGATTACAAGAATAATGTGTCACACTCACTCATTCTTCCAATCCCACACTCGTTTGATGAATTCATCTCTCCCTAAGTCATGTCTGGTCTTCTTCTCTTCTCTCCAGAGCTTCTTCTCGACGACGACTTGCGTGGCAATGCCAGCGTGGTCGCAACCCGGGTTCCATAGTGTCGTGCGGCCATTCATTCTGAAAACAAGGTGGTTATTATTGATCATCATCATCATCATCATCATCATCATCATCATCAGCCAGTGTTATTTCACTGCTGGGCATAGGCCTCTCTCAAGATACGCCATTGAGCCCGGTCTTCGGCTCTTCTCATCCAATTACTGCCAGCCGCTCGGCGCAAGACGTCGCTCCACCTAATCGGTGGGCGTCCTACACTACGTTTTCCAAGTCACGGTCTCTACTCAAGGATACGCTTTCCCCAACGGTCGTCGGTTCTGCGGCAAATATGGCCAGCCCACTGCCATTTCAGCTTGCTAATTCGCTGGGATAAGTCGGTGAGCTTGGTTCTCTGTTGGATCACTTCATTTCTGATTATTGGTTATACTCAGTCAAAACATTTAAACCAAAAGTAAAATAAAATGTGGACCGAAAGCATATTTTCTATTTGTGCCGAAACTACGAATTTGGAAGGAGTTAAGGCACAGTGTATGCGCAAAAAAAAGCACTTACGACGCAACTAATGTGACGTGACGTGTCAAAATAATCATTATGAAAAAATTGTGTGCATATAAAAAAAAACACCAAACGAAACATAACTAAGTACTTTAGTTTTTCTAAAATAAAATCATTCTAAATGACTCCAGATAAATGCTTTCTGAATGTACTTTTTCGATATTTCAGCAATAACAACACATTTTTTTTACAAATTAAACAGGCAGACTAGTTTTCTAAAGGAATGACCAAATAAAATATTTATCCGATATCCATATCCACAAAAACCCGGTATATATAACACATTTTAAAGCGCAGCCCGGTTTTGACACAAAATCTATAATCCATCTACCTATAACAAATGTTATTGTAGCTGTAGTTGGACTAGTGGGAGTGAGACTGCAATAGAAATGTCTGCTCTTTAGAAATTGATTCTGCAACATTTCTTAAACTCTGAATCAATTCATTAAGAATTATTATAGCTAACCAAAATGCATAGCTCCCTGTATAAATTCTTACCTGTGCCACCTAGTGATAGCATCCTCAACGGCGTTAGTGAGTGCATGCCCAAGATGTAAAGTGCCAGTTACATTGGGGGGTGGGATCACCATCACAAACTTGCCTTTAGGGTTCTGCTCTAACACTGATTTTCTCTAAAAATAATATTTAATTAAGCATATTATATATGATACTTATATGTGGACATTCCACACAGCACTATCTAGCCCCAAACTAAGCATAGCTTGTACTATGGGAACCAGATAACTGATAGAATACTTTTTTTTTATCAACAATAAAACATTTAGATACATTTTTTTTGTAAACGCAAATGTTTGTCCTGGGTGAGAATCAAACCTACAACCATAACCTAGTCGCTCTGGCTAACAAAGACAGAGCTACTACCAACTGAGCTATCAGACCAGTCAAATTACTATTTATCCCTATACTTTTACTAGCAGTACTCTGTGGTTTTTCCCACTTTCATTCAGATAACAGTTTATGAGAAAAATAAATCTCATTCTTGCCCATTCTTTATTCGTGTATTAACAAACAATTCTGACGAAAGCTAGAATGTATTGCTATCTCTCTTACATCATTATAATTTATATCTAAATGCAGTGGAAGAGAGACAGCAACGGAAATGTGTGCTCGTTACAATTTTATTAAATTTAATACTTACTCCATATTCGGGTTTGAAGAATCCTTGTTGTTCCCACCAAGAGTACCAAGCCGCCTCAACAAATTTAGGGCTGTAAGCATCGGGCATAGCACCCTGAATGTCCTTCATATCCCCGGGTGCTGTATTGGCTGTGTAAACAGCACTCACTTTTATTTCTTTCACAAGTTTCTGGAATGTCAACAAGTTGTATTTATTTTTAATTCAGCAAAACCAGAAATAATTCATTTTAAAGCCCTATTAAATAAATAAATTCTTATTTTTAATGATTAAATGAGCAGTAAAACTGTATTGAAGTTACAGTACTTTAGTAGATATAAGATGTAAACAAAACCTTATCAGAGTGAATATCACAGAGCAAGGAAAAAAATGCTTTGCACCTAGAAAGCTTATTTATTTATTTATTTATTTATATATAGGTACACAAAACAAATTACAATCGACGACTTATTCCAAATAGGTAAATATACAAACAAATCTGTTCTGGATTGTAGCTTAAACTATGTGTACACAGAAAAAATATAAATTACACAATCACTACCGAGACATGCAAATGAGAGTAGGCACCCATCAGCAAAGCCACAAGCTTTGCTGATGGGTACCCAATGACAACGGTATACTAAAATTAAATTTTGAGAAGTTTAGGGAGTGTCACTTATTTTCTGCTCTCTGATTTCATTGATATGGGGCCGTCCATAAATTACGTGAGGCGCTTAGGGGGGGGGGGGGGGGAGGGGGTCAAGCAAAATCTCACCAAATCTCACGTGGGGGAGAGGGCGAGTCTCGTCAAATCTCACGTAATTTTTTTCCCTTCAAGAAATCATGTAAAATGTTGAGAAAACTGGGTTAAATCAACTAAATCGCATTTCCAGTAGTCACTCTACTAGACCACACATGAGTCCCGTGGACTGACTTAGAAAGAATATTCTTTTATTAATTTAGTATTTTATTGTTCGATTTTTTCACTGTGATTCTATACTATGTTCTGTCTTAAATAGGTACTACTCCTAATAGGTATAATAAAACTATAGCTGGGCTAAATCTGTAAATTGAAGTTTTTTTATAGATGTAGAAATAAAACCAATTTTTTTGTCGGTCTATACTGTCTGTCTGTGTGTGTCGTGTACTGTGTGTCTGTCTGTCTGTCAACATGCATTACGTGCATCACGTTGGAACTACTGTACGTGTACGGATTTCGTTTAGACATTTTGCTATTTCGTCGATCGTCTTGCGTAGCAGTCGTTACGGTATGGACATATAATTTGGGACGTTTTCAAAACCAGGATGCACGCAAAAATAAGTACCTAAGTAATTTATATGCAAGTTTTATTTTATTTTTGTGCCTACTTGCTGACCCGCCCCGGCTTCGCATGGGTTAATTAGTTTTACGCCCTAACCCTGGGTGTTGATGGGAAGGAAAGGGAAGAGGAAAGCGAGAACGGAAAGATAAGGAAGTGTAATGCAATCAAAATTTTTCAAAAATATTAAATATACAGATTTAGCCCAGTTACAGTTTTATTATACAGGGTGGTCCAGAACGTGACGTCTATCCAAAAAATTTGCATCCCTCGGACTAAGGGTTTCACGAAAACTACGATTTGTCATAGTTTTAAAATTAGATTAGATAAGATTTTTATTAATTTTGCCAATGATTTTCCACCTCAACTGATTAAAAAAATTCTAAAAAAAATTTCGGGTGGTTTATTTCAATGGTTTTTTTTGTAATTATTGTCTTAATCAATGCTTCATTCATACATAATATTATTATCTTCCTAACCATTACTTCAATAAATAAAAATTCGTCCGGAAGTAATAAACTAGCTTCCGAACAAAGAGTATCTGAAACTTCAGGTTTAAATTATTATTCACTCATTTATTTACAATTCTTAAGCCTAAGTTTTTTACAATATCTCTATAAAAAGGAATTTACAAAAATATTATAATAAACCTAAACCTAGAGTGCCGCCGGCAGCGGGGCAGGACCCAAGCTACCGGTGGTTAGGGCTGCAGAGTGAGGAACCTCCTGACAATACGTGCCGTGTCAAGGAGTACTGCCTTCTGAATCTGACCCTTGATCCAACCGTCTAGCGAGAGCCTCTCGAGGTGTTGGTCGAGGCTCTTCGCTACAAGGCCGTTCGCCGAAACGACTATCGGGACAATGCTCGTTGAGTCAACATTCCACATGGCGGTTACCTCGTGAGCCAAGTCAAGGTACTTGCTGAGTTTGTCCTTCTCAGCCTTCACGAGGTTCTCGTCATGTGGAATGGTGATGTCAACGAGCACTGCCCGGCGTTGGGATCGGTCTACCAGCACGATATCAGGCTTATTGGCTACAATAGTCCTGTCCGTGATGATAGAGCGATCCCAATAGAGCAATGCACGGCCATTTTCGAGAACCGGCCCCGGTGTGTACTTGTAGTACGGCACCTCAGATTCCACAAGGCCGTATTGAAGGGCAAGATGCTGATGGATGATCCTGGCCACTAGGTTGTGTCTGTGCAAGTACTCTCCGTTAGCAAGATGAGAACAACCGGAAATGATATGACGGAGAGATTCTCCGGGACGGCGGCATGCCCGACAGATGTCGACCGTACCGTCCTTCATGATATATTTCCGGTAGTTGTTCGTCTTGATAACTTCGTCCGCAATTGCACAGACAAAACCCTCGGTTTCCCCAAATAGGTCACCGAATCGCAGCCAGTTCACCGACGCATGCAGGTCCACATCAGGCCCTGTTAAGGCCCGATAGAACCGCCCGTGCAGCTCCTTGCCTTTCCATACGTCCCTGCGGTCCTCGGTGCTAAGTACCACCGGTTTACGCCAGTTCTCATTTGCCAAGGAGAGCGGCGTGAGGCCCTTGTCAACTGCCACCACATCGCGATGCATCCCGCACTCGTTGTTGAGGAAATAATCCCGGAGACTGCACACTTCACGGTTATGGAGGGTTTTGGCATTTAGAAAGCCTCGACCCCCCCATTTCCGCGGAATGTACAGTCTCAAATTATTATTATTATTATTATTCTTAATACACTAGCAGCTATCTAGCTAATGTGTGTATATCTAATCAGTGCACTTGCAATTTATACTGTTTATCAAGTCTGTTCTTAAAGGAGTTCACTGAGGGAGAACTAATCACTGACTCTGGCAGTTTGTTCCAAGCATCCACTACACGGTTAGGCAAAAAGTGCTTTCGTGGGTTGCTTTTAGCGGATAGGTTTAAGAGCTTTAGCGATTGTCCTCTCAGGTGTTTCAAGCTTGGCAGGTCAGCTACATTGTAATGGTTGTGAAGTATTTTGTAAGTCTCTATGAGGTCGCCACGCTGTCGACGTTGTTCAAGAGTGGTTAGACTAAGTCTCTGAAGCCGGTCCTCATAGGAGCAATTCTTCAGGGAATGCACCATTTAAGAATTAAGAAAATAATAATAATTGATTTCAAAACTTCTAGATCTTTTCAAAACTTTGCAAGAGCCTAAGCTTTCGTAGGAATACATAAAAATTGGTATTACCTAATGGAGTAAGTTTAGCTTTAAGTGGCTATCAAGTCAGTTAGTTGAAATTTTCAAACAAAATTTTTCATACTTGAAAATAAGGATTACCTATTTTTGTTATTTCTTAGGTTAGTTCACACCTGTAAAACATTACCCTCTTTATGGACAGTCGGATATGTTTCTTTTAAAATTGTAATACAGACTGTAACTGGATTTTCCAATCTATCAGGCCATGCTCATTGTGTTTTCATGTTGATTCAAGCTTTTTCAGGCACAAATTAACATGATTTAAAAAAAAAGCACATTCAGAAATATCTCACGAGATTTAGGGGGGGGGGGGGGGGGGGGTCAAGCCAAATCTCACGAAATCTCACCAAGGGGAGTGGGGGGTCAAAAAATCGTCAAAATCACCTCACGTAATTTATGGATGCCTCCAATGTATGCTGATGATAAGGTTTTATATTTTTTCATAGATTTTTGAGTTGGAACAAGGTTGGACCTCTATCTCAATTGGATGGAACTGAAAATCGTTTTATAATTATGTACTTTCAGATTCAAGTTAATTGACTGAAATATAGAACTTGATTTGGGTCATACTTTGCTACTATGTAGTAAATACACTATGGCTACTATATCACCCAAATTCAAGATGCAATATTTACTAACATTGCATTGACAGTAAAATCAGCTGATTAGCAAGGATTACAAACATTTTTGGTTGTGGTGTGCTCACCCATGAAAAAGTTTTCATACCAGCTTCATAGAGAACCCCTTGGTTGCTGGGGGTGATGGATGATAGTAAAAAAGTAACCAATTGTTTCCTACACAGGACGTCAATACTGAGATTCATTATGGTTGGCACTGATAGATCTCTGGTGATTTTAATCTTCGTTTTTGATCACCTAATGAAAATGTCTAAATTCAATCAGTTAGATTTTTCATTGCGTTGGCGCAACTATTAAAAGTTGTGACATATCTGACAGATTTTATAGGTAAAATCATCGTAATGCTGATATTTCTTAACCATTTTATGGCGACACTGCCGACAACCCTGAATATCAGCTGATTCAACTGTCAGTGAAATGTTAATAAATATTGCATGTTGAATTTGGGGCTAGTCTATGGCTGACATTCACAAACGAGTTCGAGTGTGATCTCAAACTTCGTTATGTCAGATATTTGAGTTTAGACTCCGATCGTATCGGCATTCACAGTCGAGCTTAGCATAATGGAGTATGAGTATAAGCTCAGCTAAGAATGAGACGGGCTGAGCTGCGAAATTGGTGACTCGAGCCGTGCTCAGGGCTCAGACACCGCCATCTTTGCTATCACACCTGTTATTTAAAAAAAAAGCTGATTAGAATTAATTTTTAAGATGGTTATTGTGAAGATATGTATTTTGTATTAAAATAAAATGAATAAATTACGAAATAAAATTGAGTAGTGTAACGGAACGTTACTCATTTAATATTAATTTCTATTTAAATAAACATAATTACACACAATTTAAACCTACTTAAAAATTAAAACTAATAAAAATATGTACAATCTAATCCTAACTTATTTTCTAATAAATGTATATTAAATAGCTACGACGTAATCCTAGATCCTAAGTGCGGCACCTGTTTCTTAGCGCTTACTAGATCAACGCGTCCTGATTACGTCCGACCGGTTCACAAGATCTCCGCGGGGTATGTACTGGGGAAGTGGTGGTCGAGCTGGGCCACGACCGCCGGCACCGCCCACAGTCGTCACTAGACTTGTTTGTGAGCAGAACCGTATCACTTTGCCAGTTCCGAGCGCCCTAGCCGACTGTGCAAATTAAATGCGATACCATAGTTTGGTGCTCAAAATAATTCGAACTTATTTTAATTGTGTCCTAAACACGTTATAACAGTTATTTGTGTGTTCCCGATATAGGGTAAGTTTTAAATGGCACATAAAAATCCAACTGTATTTCTAATAACCGTTATTTTTATTGTACTATAATATTTTATCTTCCAGTATCCAAATTGTACATTATTCACTTGCAAAATTGCTAAATCATGCTCAAGTTTTCATACGTTAAATTTCATCATCTTTTATTTTTTTACCTACCTTATGTTTTCCATTTTTTTGCTAATATTTCACTAAACGCTAAATTTATGCAATTTAAATTCATTTACTTTTCCTTAATTTCATTGCCTTTTGCTTTTAAACAATAGCCTTGTGTTTAACTAATAATTTATTGTGAACTCCGTTCTGGACCCCTATTCTCACGAATCGAGAAGAAATCTCGTCTGGGAATAAATCTCGAGACTCGAGTTTTCGGTATTCTCATGCAATATCTCGATTGCTAGCGCACGAGATGACTCGAGTGATGGAAGCATTAGCGTATAGTAGTCTGTGGATCGGAGGCAGTCGAGAGATCAGAACGAGATAACGCTATATGTAAGACAGCGACCACAAAGTCTATGCTCAGAATCAAGAACTTGAAAATTGACACTGGAACATGAATCAAACTATAGAATATAAAAGTAAGTTGAGTTGAGGTCATGGACCTACTAAAAAAAGAAGGACAGAGTCCCAATTGATCCCGAACCGAGGTACCCATAGGAAGTCGGGACGCTAATAAGTACGAGCGGACACGCACACACTCACATCATAGGAAGTCTATCGCCTGCCATTACTGCTCCGAACCTCGCCCAAGACACATAGAAAAAAATATTATAAAATGCCGTCTTGCGTTGTGAAAAGTTGTCGGAATCATAGTGGTTTGATAAAAAAAAGTCAGGGGATCACTTTTCACAAATAAGCTTGTTAATATTTCGGTAATTTCTTGCTTTTTCGATAAAACTATTGAGATGCAATCAATACACAAAACCAGCTAGTGTTACCAACAATCAAACTTGCAAATTACCCGGAAGTGTGGGAGAATGACCAAATTATGTTCGAATACAACTTATTCACCTATATTGATCATAATTGGAGATCTGACTATATGCAAATGCATATTTCCATTATGCATATGCATGTGCTGGACTTTGCAGGTTAAAATAAATATTGTACCGGTAATGGACCTACTAATCGTACATATTTGTGCAGGTTTTCTATAATGTAGAAAAAGTAAAGTAACGTAGAAAAATACGATTTATGTGTTCATAAAACATTTTAAGCAACACCCTGGCTATAAATCTTTGTGCCAAGTTTTATTAACTGACTGGCTGACCCGACCCTGTCCAAAGGAAGAAAGAACTGGGAACTTCTCTCTTCGCTATAGCGTACAGGGTATATTCCCAGTTGCCCCCACATGCTTCGCCACCGGGTGGCAACTGGGAACATAATTCCCAGTTGCCACCCGGTGGAGACTGGGAAGCTATTGCTCCCATTTCATTCGCCGTACATTGCTGCGTAGATTGCCAACCCCTTAATTACTGTCCAAATGTAATCTAAACATGGTTCTTGGGGGGAGGGGGGCAAGTGCGGGGGGAGGCAGGGCAAGTAGGGGGGTGGACTAAGTGAGGGGGGAGGTGGTGGCAAGTGCAGGGGGTGGCGAGGAAAGTGAGGGGGAGGTGGGGCAAGTGTGGGGGAGGAGGGTAAGTACGGAGTAGGCGAG
Organism: Ennomos quercinarius; assembly: GCA_910589525.2. Classification (NCBI taxonomy): domain Eukaryota; kingdom Metazoa; phylum Arthropoda; class Insecta; order Lepidoptera; family Geometridae; genus Ennomos; species Ennomos quercinarius. The sequence continues at coordinate 14,922,548 of OU342502.1, forward strand.
GAAAGTGCGCGGGGGGGGGGGGCGGACTAAGTGAGGGGGAGGGGGGGGGGGGGCAAGTGTGGGGGAGGGGAGATTGCAGATTCCTTTATTGTGCGTGCGGCTATGGAATGGAACTCATTCCCGGCGTCGGTATTTCCATTCACTTACAACTTAAGTGTCTTCAAATCAAAAGTAAATAGGTTTATTCTAGGTAGGCGTCCTCCACCTTCGACCTCATCATCACTTACCATCAGGTGAGATGTAGTCAAACGCTAACCTATCGAAAAAAAAAAAAAAATAAGCCATTCAATTTTGACTACTCTGTTATAAGCTCGCGTAGCTTTTTGGTCATACGAAAAGTCACACCAACAACAGATTTTTTTTTGTCGGATTCGGGTAATTTTCTTCACATGGCAATCCTTTAATCAGTCACACATGTTTATGCGGCCGCCATTGCTGTACGTCAGTTCGATGTCAATCAAGATTCCATCCTGCTTTTTTTATAATTCTATGGTTGAGGTTATATTATTGTGATTTTCTTGTGTTCGTTATGGAAAAACGGTAAAACTGTGCAAAATGCTATAATGGTGCATCCGAAGATGTGAACGTGCGATTCCACAGGTTTTCTCTGCCTGGCAAACATGGATCTTTGAAGTAAGTAAGCCTAATAACCTACGCAAAATCCAAAAAGGTATAATGTACTACGTACATACATAAAAGAGAATACTTTCTCAAAATCACGCTGCTTACACCCGTATCTCGCTCTATAGATTAAATGTTTATTATTTAATTTTTTCAGGGCGTGATTATGGGCTGAATAATGGTATCCAGCTGGGAGCTAGACTTCTGAGGAATCACTGAAACAACTACACCAACAGCGTATAGGTATGCTATATGCAGAAGGCACCTGATTCATGGAAACAAATTTTATAATCCCAACCCCGATTGGAGCAGTAGATGTATTGTTGAAGTGCCGCCAAGAAAAATGTGCAACTTGTAACTTCACCTATGAATGTGTCAGGCTCAAACCTTCAAGTAAATTAATTTCAATTACCTGAATAAAAGTTTTCCCAGGCCGTGAGGCTATGGACCGAAGTTGATGGAAGTATTATGTTAAATCAGATAGATCCTGTGACCATGATCCTCAGTAATGAGGAACCAACCAGAGAGAGAGAGAAATAAAAGTATGTAAAAATCCAGTTCATACCAATGATATTGACACAGTTGCCTGTTGGATTTATTTTATACCAAAGGATAGGGGAATATGAGGGTTTTTCCCGTTTCTTGAGTGGGAAGCGAACCAACAACCTACAGCACAGTTCATGGAGCTGGCCTTAAGGCTATCTAAATAATATTTTCTTTTTTGCTTCAGGTACTCAATGAAGGCTTCTAGGCTGGTGTTACTATTGCTACTGCAATAACTACATCTTACTTACTGTAAAGCTTCCGGAACAATTTTCTAAAAATGCTGTGAATGTGTGCTGTGATAATATAAAGTCACAGAAGAATCTTAAATCGCCACTGTATTAGACAGTGAGTGACTGTCTATATTACCATCTTCGTCATCATCATTTCCATATGTGCCACTGTAACTATTACACCAGTGGCCCTGAGGCTGATTTCGTTGGTTTAAAATTATTGATGTAAAAAGTAAAAATAAAGTTAAAATAGCCATCTTTGCTTTACGGCATTGTTTTACAACACTTTTAATGATGGCAGGATTGTATTTTGAGACTGCATGTTTCTTCATTTTATGTATTTGATAATAATAACTTTAGAACTAAACTAGGCCCAAAGTTGTTACCTACTCATATAAATATGTATAATATAATGCGATTATATATGAGTTATGTGGCTTTTATTTATTATGGTACCTTTATAAGGGTGGGTTTTTTACCCGTTGTTAAAGTAACCAATCAAAAATGCTAACAAATTCTAACTAATAGTCAAGATTTGTTAGAGGTTTTAACCATTGGTTACCTTGAAGTAGTGTTCTGTGGTTTATTCCATCTGTGATAAGGATAATCACAGATTAAAGAAAAAAACAAAAGGATAATATAATAGTGTTCTGTGCACCACAGAGTATTTTTATAGCTGTGCATACCATAGAGTAGTATAAGTTGGTGCCACACACAGAATTCCCACTAGCCACAGATTGTTTTTTTCTCTAATCTGTGGTTGGTGCACTATACAATGCAAAACACCATATTATTTTTTCTAATTTGTGAAAACACTATTGGCAAACAATGAGCAACTTCGTTTGATTTGATAGGCACGGAGCAAAGAGTATATAACACTTAGGGATGTTCCGATACTAGTAAATACGAGTATGTACTTGATACTTTTCTTTCAATACCAAGTACTTTTTACCATCGAATCATTCTTTCGATACTTACTTTGTATCGGAAAGAAAGTACTAATAGCGAATCGAATCAATGCTGCTAAGTCAAAACAGGATAGAACCACAGGATAAAAATTCAATGCCAAGCAGCTTTATTTCGCTATAATATTTTTTTCCTTAAAGAAACATAGTATGGCCTAACTTTAAGTCAAGTAGAATAAAAATGTGATATTTTAATGTACACTTAGGGTTAAAACAAACCTATTTTTAATTTAAGTAGGATTCATTGTAGTAGAAAATTAGTGTAAAGGTAAAAATACATGTAAAGGTAGAATGTGAGTAGGATTTAACTTAATTTAATTGTAATTCAAAGCGTTGAATACAGTTAATACACACAAATAGTACAGTTAAGGTAGTTGTTATACTTAATTAAAATAATAAAATAAAATAAAAACAAACCATTCTCGCGATACCTATTTGGTATCGGAAAGAAAGAATTTGTATCGGAAAGAGTACTTTTATCAAATATCGTCAAATAACATATCCTTAGTGTTCAAATGTCCGATTCTTCGCGCCAAAACACTTGAAAATGTAGATCAGTCATAGAAATAACAAAACTTTGCTGCAATAAGGTAAAATTTGTTTATTTTTTCCGTATTGATAAATAAAAAAAAAATGTATCGATATGAGTGGGTATCGATACTTTTAGGGTATTCATATGAGTAGTACCTATCGAATCATGATTTGAGTACTACTCATATGAGTAGGTATCGATACTTTGGTGGTATCGGAACATCCCTAATAACGCTTGGCATGGCAAAAAGTATAACTATAACTTCTGTCGCCCAGACAAACTAACCAACGAAGAAAAAAGTAAAGAAAAGAAGAAAAAAGTAAGAAGACAAGAAAAGACAAGAAGAAAAAGAAAAGAAAGAAAAAACGAAAAGAAGAAGAAAAGTTGCCATGCCATTAGCTTCAATGTCAATAAAATGGCAACAAATGAGCCTAAAAGTAAAGGCAAAAGCGCGTCTCATGGTGGTCTCGACTGCCTCCGACCACACGAGACATCTCGTGCGCTAGCAATCGAGAATATCACAAATTTGAAGCTTGAGTCTCGAATTTCGAGATTTATTGTGAGATGACATTGCGTCTCGATTCCCTACGAGCCATCTCGTGCGCTAGTCAATCGAGAATATCATGAATTTTAAGCTTGGGAGTAGAGACAACTCGAGTCTCGAGATTTATTATGAGATGACATTGCATCTCGATTCGTGAGAATAGGCGTCCTGGTTGTACCACCACGGCAACACTACACTGCGCGTAAGTATTTCTTCTTAATCCTGTAGCCGTTGGTAGGGCCCCCAGAACGGAAGTTAGATAAATTCCTATATTAATATAGAGGAATTTTATCGCTTACAGGAACAACTTCATACGACAACCACTTCCACCCAACAACTTCCACCGAACAAATTTGGATTAAAAAAAAAAAAAGAAAAAAAACTTCCTACTTCCGGTAGAATTTCCTACCGGCGGATGTTTTACTATCACCACTTCTGCCATCTTCGGGGTACTCCTGCTGCGTCTCCGCCTGCCGCTACCGCTTTGGGGCCATCCACCACCCAGGGGCCCCCAAAGACATCAGGAGAGTACTTTTCCCGCGGTAGTGCGTTGAAGCGTAGGAATTGGTTAAAGTGCCCAAACCCACGACCCTATAAATTTATGTGCCCTCCGTTGAACTTGCCGGTCTAACTTTTCTTCTAATTATATAATATTGTTGCGGTATACCTTGGTTTTTTTCTTTTATTCTTCCTACTAAATTAGGTAGGTAGAATTTACCATAGGGGCAAACGGCACATTGGCGCCCTCTTACGTGGGTTTAACCAATTTCTACCTTCTTCTGCACGTAGTTAGTTTTGCACGGTGTGTGGTTTTTTTTGTAAAACGCTATTTCTTTTTTGGTTTGCAGTAGCTGAGGTGAGTATAGTGTTTCCATTTTATGGTCGATCTCGATACTCGATACTGTATTGCGAATTTTTTTTTTGGTGTTGCCTTTTTTTTTTAACTGCTGCTAAATTTTTTATCCGTATGCTAACGGAGAATAAACCTTTGTTTTTGTTAAGCTGTACTCACACCAGTTACAAATTTTTTATCATAGCTTTTTTTATTTTTGGTTGCAATTTTTTTTCTTGTTTATTTTTTCATCTAGGTACAATCATTCATCATCATCAAACCATAGCGTTCTGTTAAAAGCGGATTGTAACAGAACGGAGTATTTACATCATTGATCAAATTTCCTTTTGTGTGCCATTTACAACTACAATGTCGTACCCTATTAAATTTTTGTCTTTGCAAAAATCAGAATTAGAATACGAGGTTGGTGTTCGTGGAGAGACTCCTGGTTCTACTGTTGCGGATCTTAGGAAACAAATCATCAAGCTGAGTCAATGTTTTCCTTCAGAAGACATCATGTACTCGCATCTGGATGCATTGGTCGATTTAAGCAGTTCCTTAGAACTATTGGAGAAGGTTAAGGCGATCATAGATGAAGGGGTTACCGATAAAAATATTTTAACTCGTACTGAAAATATGTTTCACCATCTTTACCACAGATTGAATAGGATAAACACAGATGAAAAAACTTCTCAACAACATGCTGAATGTAGTACACTTTTCAAACAGTTTTATGAAAGCTTCCTAGTGTTGAAGAAGAAGAGTGTTGATCCACTGTCTTTGCCCGGATCGAGCTCTGAGTCGCAAACTCAAAGCGCCGTACCAATTCATGTTTCGGTAACATGCGATAGTGGTACTAGAACTTCTGAATTGGGCAGGCTGAAGTTTGATGGGAAGTCTTGCGTACGCTCTTTCATCCAACGAGCTAACGAATTTAGTGAAGCGCGCAATATTTCTGGATCAAAACTTTTTTCATATGCTACCGAAATTTTTGTAGATGACGCACTACATTGGTTTAGAAGTGTTAAGGAACAGGTATCGACTTGGGAGGACCTTGTCGTTCTCTTAAAGCAGGACTTCGATAAAACTGATTATGACTATCGATTACTCTCTGAGATTCGATCTAGAACTCAGGGTGAATTAGAGAACATAACAATTTATTTGTCAATTTTGTCAAGCATGTTTGCACGTTTGTCGAAGCCCTTGCTAGAGGAAGACAAGCTTGAAATCATCTTGCACAATATCAGACCGTGCTATGCAAGCACTTTAGCTTCAGCGACTGAAATTAAAACTATTGGCCAGTTGCGAACCCTATGTAGGAACTTTGAAAATGTTCAATCACGTTTGGTACATTTTCGTGAGCCTCCAGCTGCAACGTCTGATACTGTAGCACCTGAATTTTCTTATAAACAAGAAACAACTACATTTAATAAATCAAAACCAAACTTTAATTCAACAAATAATACAAACTACAATGATTTTAAAAACAAACAACAAAATACATATAATATGAAACCTAATGCTAATAATAATAATGTTAATGAAAAATATTTACATGCTATACACAAAGGTGATTCTGATTCTGACAGGAAACTACCTTACTGTCCTCGCTGTCGTAATAACTCACATAGCTTGAGCAACTGCCAGAATACTGAAATTATGTGCTTCAAGTGTGGTTTTAAGGGTGTTAAGAAACCTGAGTGCCCTAAGTGTAATCCGAATTCAAAAAACTAGATTCTCAGAATTGTAGCGATTCATCTTCAACAGAAGGTCGTTTTAGTATTGAAGAATGGAATGAATGGTTGAAAACAGTACGAATGTTTTTCAATAGTTACAACATTACTACAATTCTGCAAGATAAGCCTTTAGATGATACACGACCGTACGTGAATATTACGGTAAATGACATAACAGTCTCAGGTCTACTTGACTCGGGTGCAGCTGTCTCCATTTTAGGTAATAATGCGCACCACACTTTAGTTAACCGAGGTCTCAAGGTTTGTACTGATGATAACGTGTCAATCGTTGCTGCAGGTGGACAGTCTTTTGATAGTCTAGGTTATATTAATTTACCTATACATTTTGAGGATAAATTTCATATTGTAAAAGCTTACGTTGTTCCTGAAGTTAAGTCTTCTCTGATTCTAGGAATTGACTTTTGGCGCGCTTTTCATTTGTGTCCTAAATATTTAGGCTCGCTACAACTGTCACGCGTCCCGCTAATGGATTTAAATGCAAATAGCCAGCAAATTTTTATCAATTCCTATGATAATTTAGACGATTCGCAGAAAGCTATTGCGGATAATATCGTCGATCAATTTAAGGATATTTCTTTCGAGCATAAGGGATTAGGTCGAACGCATTTGATATCCCACCGCATTGATACTGGTGATTCACCTCCTGTTCGACAAAGGTACTACCGACTTTCACCAGAGAAACAGAAAATACTTGTCGAACAGGTAGATGAAATGCTTAGTCTTGATGTGGTGGAACCGTGCGAAAGCGCATGGCAGTCTCCGGTTCTTATAGTTACGAAGAAAAATGGCCAGCCTCGTTTCTGTTTAGATAGCCGTAAACTCAACTCAGTTACGAAGCGAGACGCTTACAACTTGCCTTATATTTCTGAGATTTTGGATAACTTGCGCGACGCACATTTTCTTACTAGCCTTGATTTATCCAAAGCTTTTTGGCAGGTGCCAATTTCTGAGGAGGACCGTGACAAGACGGCATTTTACGTCCCAGGCCGCGGAACGTTCCGATTCAAGACCACACCCTTTGGACTTACAAATGCTCCCGCTACGCAACAACGTTTGGTTGATGCGTTGCTAAGTGACGTAGATCATCGAATTTTTGCCTATCTTGATGATATTGTCATTGTATCCAGCTCTTTTGATGATCACGTCTCTCTCCTGCTTCGCGTTTTAGACAGGCTGCGTAAGGCGAATCTCACCGTCAACCTAGAGAAGTGTGAGTTCTTCAGAAGTGAGCTCAAGTATCTGGGATATGTGGTCGATGCGAATGGACTGCGAACCGACCCAGGTAAGGTTGAAGCCATCCTCAACTACGCGACTCCTACTAGTCGCAAGGAGCTTAAGCGTTTTTTAGGCACAGCCACTTGGTATCGTAGGTTCGTTCCCAACTTTAGCACGATCGCAGGTCCGCTAAACAAGCTTACTTCAAATAAGAAAAATACTCCACCTTTCCAATGGACTGATGAAGCTGATGCTGCCTTTAAAAAGCTAAAAGAGTGTTTAGTTTCCGCTCCGGTACTTTCTTGTCCAAATTATAATCTGCCGTTCGAGGTACACACGGACGCCAGTAATTACGGAGTAGGTGCAATGCTTACTCAGACAGTTGATGGTAAGGAGCATCCCGTTGCGTACATGAGCCGATCTCTCACTACGGCTGAAAAGAACTACAGCATTACGGAACGGGAGACTCTTGCTGTTCTGGTAGCATTAGAACATTGGCGATGTTACGTCGAAAATGGTAAAACTTTCACGGTTTATACAGACCATAGCGCTCTGAAATGGTTTTTATCATTAAACAATCCTACTGGACGACTCGCACGTTGGGGTGTTCGTTTGTCGTCGTTTGATTTTGAAATCAAGCACCGTCGCGGTGTAGACAACATCATTCCTGACGCATTGTCTAGAGCTGTTCCAGTCGCATCTATTGTTACTTCCAAGTCATTTGCGACTACTAGTGATGACTGGTATAAAAACATTTACAATAACTGCCTTAATAATCCGGTACACGTTCCAAATTTCCGAATACAGAATGATTCTCTTTTCCGCCTCAGTAAAAATAAGTGTCACCTGACAAATGAGTTCTCTTGGAAAGAAGTCGTTCCACAGGAACTTCGGAATGGCGTTATTGCGGAAAACCATGATGAGCCGACTGCTGGTCACCTTGGCATCTTTAAAACGTACAGACGCATTGCACTTCGATACTACTGGCCAGGAATGTATCAAGATGTGGCAAAATACGTAGGTTCATGCTCTGTATGTCTGCAGTACAAAAGCCAAAATCATGCTACTCTTGGTACTATGGGTCGGCCAAAACAATGTTCACGTCCTTACCAAATGATATCCATCGATTTAATGGGACCTCTCCCGGTCACACGAAAGCAGAATAGCTATATTCTAGTAGTGACATGCTGCTTTTCTAAATTTTGCCATATTTTCCCTATTAAAAAGGCAACTTCTGATATCATAATTAAAATTTTAGAGGAACAGGTTTTCTTAGTTCACGGCGTTCCACAGACCATACTTATGGACAATGGAAGTCAGTTTATTAGTGGGCAGACCAACGATTTCTTCCAAAAATACCGCATTCCTAACGTATTTTTCACGCCTAAATATACACCTCAGGTGAACTTAGTTGAGCGGTACAACAAAACTATAATTACTTGTATTTCCACCTTTGTCGAAGGCGATCACAGGACATGGGATCTTTTCATACCAAAGGTCCAGTTTGCGATCAATAATTCGGTGAACGAAGCCACTGGATTTACCCCATCCTTTCTTGTGTTCGGCAGGGAAGTAGTACTATGCGGCTCGCACTATGCTGATATAGACTTAGGTGATGAGGTTTTGTTTATGCCCCGCGAAGTTTATGCGGAAAACCTCGGTTGCTTAAGTAATGTTTTTGATCAGGTTCAGAAGTCACTATATCACGCTCACGTTAAGAACACATCTCAGTACAACTTGAGACGCAAGCCATTTGAATTTAATGTAGGTGATATCGTCTACAAGCGCGCTTACGTATTGAGCGACAAGGACAAGTTCTTTAGTAAAAAACTTGCCCCAAAATACTTAAAATGCCGAGTTACTGAAAAACGCTCGCCACTTGTTTACGTTTTAGAAGACATGTCGGGTAAGAACTTTGGCACTTGGCATATAAAAGATTTGAAAATTTATGGTAAATATTGTAATTGAGTTCTGTTGTGTTACCAAGTCCATTAAAATCATTTTTACATATCTTGCAAAGAGTTTTATGTCAAACATATAAAAAAGGCATAAGATTTTTGTTATGAAAGGTGCGTCTCATAATTTTATAATATTATTAGATGTTTTCTCTGAAAGGCAGTATGAAAGTGAGGATTGAATGTTATGAAAGGCAGTGTGATAGGTAATTGTAAGAAATTTTGTTCAGAGTAGTTAATGCGGATTTTATTTTTAAAATACAATCCTTATGAGGGACGAGCGGGTAATGTAACGGAACGTTACTCATTTAATATTAATTTCTATTTAAATAAACATAATTACACACAATTTAAACCTACTTAAAAATTAAAACTAATAAAAATATGTACAATCTAATCCTAACTTATTTTCTAATAAATGTATATTAAATAGCTACGACGTAATCCTAGATCCTAAGTGCGGCACCTGTTTCTTAGCGCTTACTAGATCAACGCGTCCTGATTACGTCCGACCGGTTCACAAGATCTCCGCGGGGTATGTACTGGGGAAGTGGTGGTCGAGCTGGGCCACGACCGCCGGCACCGCCCACAGTCGTCACTAGACTTGTTTGTGAGCAGAACCGTATCACTTTGCCAGTTCCGAGCGCCCTAGCCGACTGTGCAAATTAAATGCGATACCATAGTTTGGTGCTCAAAATAATTCGAACTTATTTTAATTGTGTCCTAAACACGTTATAACAGTTATTTGTGTGTTCCCGATATAGGGTAAGTTTTAAATGGCACATAAAAATCCAACTGTATTTCTAATAACCGTTATTTTTATTGTACTATAATATTTTATCTTCCAGTATCCAAATTGTACATTATTCACTTGCAAAATTGCTAAATCATGCTCAAGTTTTCATACGTTAAATTTCATCATCTTTTATTTTTTTACCTACCTTATGTTTTCCATTTTTTTGCTAATATTTCACTAAACGCTAAATTTATGCAATTTAAATTCATTTACTTTTCCTTAATTTCATTGCCTTTTGCTTTTAAACAATAGCCTTGTGTTTAACTAATAATTTATTGTGAACTCCGTTCTGGTTGTACCACCACGGCAACACTACACTGCGCGTAAGTATTTCTTCTTAATCCTGTAGCCGTTGGTAGGGCCCCCAGAACGGAAGTTAGATAAATTCCTATATTAATATAGAGGAATTTTATCGCTTACAGGAACAACTTCATACGACAACCACTTCCACCCAACAACTTCCACCGAACAAATTTGGATTAAAAAAAAAAAAAGAAAAAAAACTTCCTACTTCCGGTAGAATTTCCTACCGGCGGATGTTTTACTATCACCACTTCTGCCATCTTCGGGGTACTCCTGCTGCGTCTCCGCCTGCCGCTACCGCTTTGGGGCCATCCACCACCCAGGGGCCCCCAAAGACATCAGGAGAGTACTTTTCCCGCGGTAGTGCGTTGAAGCGTAGGAATTGGTTAAAGTGCCCAAACCCACGACCCTATAAATTTATGTGCCCTCCGTTGAACTTGCCGGTCTAACTTTTCTTCTAATTATATAATATTGTTGCGGTATACCTTGGTTTTTTTCTTTTATTCTTCCTACTAAATTAGGTAGGTAGAATTTACCATAGGGGCAAACGGCACAGTAGTACAAAAAAGGTGTAGGTAAATTGGGTAGGTTGTTATAATCAAAATAACAATGAAGCACCCTAAAATAAATATACCAGTTACTCATTGTTCGCAGATAAGTTACTGTGTTTTCTTTGTTGTAGATATTCATTGACATAATTATATAAATTTACTTCATAGTTTTATTGTATAAAAGTGCGGTGGGAGTAAACTCGATGCTTTGACTCTGAATGTCAGCCTTAGTCTATGTAGATAAATATGTGGCCAGGAATAAATGCAAAGTAAATCTTAAGTAGATACTTACTATTAGGCAAATCTAAGCCATTTTATCTAATTGAGTATGCAGGCAATAATTCTGATGCAATGCAAGTTGCAATGGCTATCTAGTCCTTTCACAAGTAATGGTTAGAAAATATAACCTATCAAATAAAATAAAATAGAAAGAGAGATTCGCGTTACAAAATAATTAAACTTTGGCGTAAGCACTGCTGCTACCTGAATTGAACCAAAAACTATAAATAACAGACGTACCTCAGGCTTTTCTTTCGGAACAGCTGGACTTGCACTTTTCTTGTCTAGCTTGGCTTTTAGTTTCTCAAGCTTAGCAGCCTTTTGAGCTTCTTTCGCGAGCTGCTTGGCTGTTTTCTCTTGAGGCTGATCCCCAGCAGGACCATTTTGCGACTCGTTATCGGTCATGTTTGTACGAATTTTGAAAAACTAATAATTAATTTCCGCTGTCAGGGTACATTCGCCGATTTTTAATTCTCTATGTCCGTACTAGGGATGTTAAAAAAAATGGATTAATAAAAATATCGATTTTTTTTTTAAATCCATTTTTTTGATCTATTATTAGTTATCAAAAAAATCGATTATTTATAAATCGATTTTTTTTATTTTGTGTTCGATTTTTTTTCCTACTTGCATTAAAATTAATAATGCAATACCGCTACCAAATTCCTGGGGGTCTAGCAAAGATACCAGTGTGAGGCGTTAACGCCTCACGCTAACTCCAAAATGTATATAGGAAATGACATTGCCTGCGGATAACTTTTCCGCAGCTAATGTCATTCCCATTCATCATCATTAACAGCCTGAAGACGTCCACTGCTGAACATAGGCCTCCCCCAGAGCACGCCACCTTGAGCGGCTGCTCGCCTCCTGCATCCATCGGCTCCCCGCGGCTTTCACCAGGTCGTCGGTCCACCGAGTGGGGGGCCGGCCCACGCTGCGTCTTCCGGTTCGTGGTCGCCACTCGAGAACCTTTCTTCCCCATCGGTTGTCAGTTCTACGAGCGATGTGGCCTGCCCATTGCCACTTCAACTTACTAACTCTAAGAGCTATATCGGTCACTTTAGTTCTCCTGCGGATCTCCTCGTTCCGGAGCTTATCTCGCAGGGAAACACCGAGCATAGCTCGCTCCATAGCTCGCTGCGCGACTTTGAGCTTACTAATTCCCATTCTACTACGGCAAAAATCGATTATTTTAAAAAAATGTGCCCCCCTAAACCCCCTAGACCCCGTAGATCATTTTGTGGATGTAATCTCGTTTTGAGCATCGATTCACGACTGAGCATAGTTCTGTAAAGTGGGCCTAAATAAATAAAATAAAGTCCATTCTATTATACAATTCGATTATAAATTGATTAATAATCGTTAATCGTTTATTAACTAATCGATTTTTATACCGTTATATATGTGCATCCCTTTGTGGACAGGATTCGCAGTGAAGTTACATGTTGTGAAAATGACATTGACACAAAAAGATCAATGACATTGAAATAAAATATATGAACATCACAAAATGCCAATAATGCACTAGAAACACACACCTGCAGACCGTCCTGTCTTCTGTTGCTACGGAATTTTGTCGGCAGAATCAGCCCCTACATTTTCACTCACTCTCATTTGATTACTTGTCCCGCATGTCCCGTCTTCAAACTGTCATTGTTTTCTCTTTGACCTGTGGCTGTCTGTGAATTTCGTATATTTTTCGTTGTTAGGTTGGCATAATGGAATAGAGAAATCGCTACACAGGGTTACCTGATTTAAAAAAAAAGTGATACCTATGGAAAAATATTGGGCAATGGGTAAATTATTGCGGAAGCAGAGACCTGCCGTGTTTTATTACAAGAATACTATAACACCAGCTCTTTGCTCTGAACTCTATTGCACATGGGCATCTGTCTGTAGTAGTCTGTGGATAACAGTATTTTTCAGCACACCTGCTCATAAAGTGGTTATTATTACACCGCTTTTAGGATCATAATCCAAGGTATTACGCACGGGTGCTTTTTATTTTACATTACCGCACTAGTATTTTATGATGATATCCCGATTCAATTAAGTTTGTATTTATTTATTTACTTATAATAAAAATCATAAGGTAATCAACATCATGACATAAAGACATAAAACTAAAAACGTACAGGTAACAAACAAATCAATTAACAGATTACCAATAGTCAGGCATAAACATGAAATGTGAATGAACAATTTTTAGGCTGATTACAGACTTTATGACTACAGATAGTTATGTGACAATTCAATAATAGCATCTGTTGCAGGCGGGTACATTTAAATATGTGCTTATGTATCTTTTTGTATTATTTTATAAATTACATTTTACAAATAGGTAGGTAAGTAGGTACACAAATTCACCTTGCCGATAGCTAAAATATCCTTGGAAATAAGATTATTTCACTGCAAGTTATAAGCATATAGAAGAAGTTTTCTTAATTTACCAGGATAATAATGATTAAATATTTTACTAACAAAGAGTTTGTATGCAGATTAATTTTCTTTAATAAATAAATCGTACCTCCTTAGTAAACATTTAAATATCTCAAATTGTTCATGCTTAGCTAATGTCTAACACGAAAATATTTATTCGATATTAATTTCTTTTATATTTTCTAGATATGTTTAATATTGTTATCGGCTGCATGTCAATTTTGTTCACGCCATCTACACGGTATTTTCTCTAATCTGTTGTTTCACATTAATTTTCTTGAATAAATAAATTGTACTTCTTTAGTTAATATTTAAATATCTTAAATTATTCACGCTAAGCTAATGTTCTAAATGCGATAATATTTATTTGATTTATTATTTATTTTATGTTTTCTAGATTATTGTTAATGCTGCATGTCGATTTTGTTCGAGCTACTCATATGGTTTTTTCTCTAAAACGTTAACTAGGTACGGCCTCCACTAGGAGTAATAGTGTTCTGTGAGACACACAGCGTGGGCACGGTGCGTTAAATTTTAAAATAAGGACAAAAGTTAAGAACAGTACAAGTCTGTGTTTTCCTCGTATCATTCTATAATACGGGCTCTAATCGGGGTAGATATTTCAAGAAGTTGGAGAAAAAAAGAGAATTTGTCTAGTTCCAGTCCAGTATATAAAATACCTGATGAAACTTACGTGTTTATTATTTTCCAATTAACTTTTATAAAAATAGAGGTCATAATTTGGTCTAAATTCTGTATGAGCTATAGTCACCATCATAATCAACGGCCTTAAGATGTTTACTGCTGAACCTATGTTCAGCCTCCCCATGAGAGTGCCACTTTGAGTGGCTGCTCATCTCCTGCATCCATCGGCTGTCCGTGGTTTTCATCAGATCGTTGGTCCACCTAGTGGGGGGTTAGCCTACGTTGCGTCTTCTGGTTCATGGTTGCCACTCGAGAACCTTTATTTCCCATCGGTTGTCAGTTTTACGAGCGATGCGGCTTGCCCATTGCCATCTCAACTTGCTTATTCTAAAAGCTATATCGGTCACTTTAGTTCTCCTGAGGATCTCCTCATACTGGATTTTACCTCGGAGAGAACAACCAAGCATAACTAGCTCTCTCCATAGTTCGTTGCGCAACGTTTGAGCGTACTAATGTGGCTAACAGTAAACCACACTTGAGGTATCTATATTGGCAGAGCGTCCAATTCGGTGAGTTGCAAGGCATGGGTTCAAATCCCGCTAATTGCTAAAATTTTAAGGACTATAATATCCTTGGTTGTTGTATGTTTCTATAGTATTATACAATTTTGAGTCACTACAGACAGACGATTCAATCTACCACGTGACTTGTTAAAATCGCGGTTGACCATGTTATTTATACACCAATCAATCTCCCACGCGATTTGCCAACTCAATCAGTCGAATCGAGATCCATTCTAGGATGCGATCTGACACTGACTGAGTTCAGTTGCACATTAATGTCAATTTGTTGACTCAATTTGTCAATTGCAAAATGTCTCCGCACGATGTGATTTTGACTGCTTGAGTTGACAAATCAGTGCACACCGTGTAATAATTCTAAATTTGGGTAAATGGAAAAATTGTATCTAGCAGCCCTAGACAGATAATTCGCCATTTTGTTTTTTCGATTTTCGTAGAAAGAACGCGCGTCGTTGTGGTGTGCTCGTGTAATTTTAAGTTTTATTGATCTTTGCACGGACAAAAATAGATTAGTTTCGTGTTATTTGTTTTTATTTAGCGTTCGTAGTGCGTCGATCATCATGTCTGATCGAGAGGTAGTGTATTTTATTGCATTGTTTGTTAGGTTTGCGGCGGGCATTCCCGCCTCGCCTCGTGTGCTTTATTTTCTGATGCACCGGTTGCTATTCTTACCGAGTGTATCTTGGGTGATTACAGCGGAGTCGCTCGAGGACCCGCAACGGATCCCGCGATCCCCCACCAAAGCAGTCGGGGATGTCTTTAGGACTCAGCAGAAGCCGGTCCAGGACGCCGCCCCCGCCTAAAGCTTCCAATAGGAAGTATAGGAGCCCGTACGTATAAAACCACTAATTGTATCATATGGAACCTATTTCTGGTGTCCGGCGGTGGTAGAATTTCAATCATGATCACTGACAGAACTTTTTTGTTTCTAACCTCGATTTCAAGGGTACTTTTGTGTGCTTTGCGCAATAACGCTCATTGTAATTTCCTAATGATTAAATGACGTGATATTCATTCCTACATATATGTTAACAATAAACTTACAACAATTTTACCTGTTCTTGAAACTGAATCTGTTTCTCAAATAGCTGCAATTTGCTCAAAACTCCTACATTAGTTGTAAAACCAAACCAGTTGAAAAGTTAACCATTTATGAACCACTAGCAACGCCCCGCGGTTCCACCCGCGTTCCTACAGGAACCGTTCCCGTTTTCGGGATAAAAAGTTTTAAGCCTATGTTTTAATCCAGGGTCTAAGCTACCTCCATACCAAATTTCATCCAAATCCGTCCAGTTGTTACAGCGTGAAAGAGTAACAAACATACACATACACACAAACTTTCGCCTTTATAATATAAGTGTGATGTGATGAAACAAACCCACTTGTTTGTTTCATCAATAAAACTAAAATGCTTAGCAACAGCTTTGCCAATACCTAGTTGACTGTTGGAAATAAGGGGCTTGGCTAAGAACATTTTAAGCTAGATTTTAGTATCAAATTAAATATATTTAAAAAAAATAACTTGGTTCAATTTTTGGTTTTATTTGAATTGTATTTATTATGTAAAGTATTTGAGACATTATACAAATCTTGGCAAAAATATGAGAGTAGGTAAGACATTAATACCATTTTTATTATTTTTCCTATTGCAGTTATCAAATTATGATTAAGTGACATTATAGCTGTGTTAGAATTTAACTTGGCCTTCCTCTGATAGACAATAGTTACCAACATAATAAAAATATTTATTATCAAATTATCAAGGTCATGAAAAGAAAAGCCATGTGCACTAACAGTTGCCAACAGAATTGCCAAATATGTAATATCAACAGTAACACCAGAGATTTTATTTTTATGGGAAGCAACATTTTACAATTTTCATGTTTTGCTCTTTCTTTTCTCATTTATACAATACAAAAGATACAATTTTATTTACAAAAGTTACCTAATAGATTAATGATAGAGACAAAACTCTTGTCATGTAGGAATAAAATAAATCTTATGAACTATAACAATGGGTGGTCTTATCTCTGAGAGTTCTGATGAGGACAGAATAAATTTGGAACAAGAGTGTTTTTAGGTAGGTTTACAGCTATATTCTATTCCTGAATCTTAGATATTTTATGGAAACAAAGTAATGTCACGAAAAGTCACTGTCAAAGTGACATGCCAGTTGCTCAAAACATTTTTTACTTGTGAAAAATATTTTTAATTAATAGAGTTAAAGAGTATCAATCTTACTGATTAACAAGCAAAACTTTGCATACACAATATTAGTAGGATATGAAGTAGGATTTTGCAATTCCAAAGTTCTAAAGGTAAAATTTTAGGAAGACGTAAATAAAACATTAACATACATTACTTAAGTTTTTTAACCAACCAGAAACCTTATAAATTATTCTGACAATCACTCTATAATTTTAAATCGAGAGATTTATTAATATTTGATCAATAAATATTTAGTTTGACCTGTTTTTTTTATATTTTACATACTTTTCATCATATCTCGAAAAGTGCACGAAAGTAGCACCATGTGTCTTTGAAGAAAATATGGCATATAATGGTATGATACCATCATATAAATCCCAGAACGAAAACGAAAAAATGTTTAGATCCTCTACAGGCTTACCAGTCTATTAAAATATTTTCTACCAAAAATCGATTTCTTTATCATAAATTTTATATATCAGATATAACGTTAAAATAGATAGTACAAAACGATTTTTATTTTATAATTAAGCAGATTATGACTAGACAAATAATATTTAATATTTTTTTGGTCAAATATAGTAACCTACCTTTATAAAAGATATTTTTTGCACTGTTATCCCCTTTGTTTACATAAAATATCTAAGATTCAGGAACAAGATATACATTGAATCACTCCACAATGCTTCAATATGACATATGATTAACACTGGGCACTATCTGGAAATTGTTTCTTTAACCTTCACAAAACTGCAGTAACTAAAATTTTGTTAAAACCATGTTAATGTTAGGTCACAAAATACTATTTTTTTTCTTGCGCCTTTTTTACATCTACCTGTCAGTGTAGCATATCATGCTCAGATCATGTCACTATGTTAATGGCTGAACCAGATTGTGGTGCTGCACTTGTACTGGCAACTGGTGCTCATGTGTGACAACAGCACCAATGGCACCTAGCTGGGCAAGCTTTGGAACTGCTCTTCCACCAGCTACAACCGAATGATTCTTTACTAGGAATACCTCATGTATTCATATATATTGTCTTTTAACCCTTTGGCTTGCGGCTGGCAGACATGTTTATTGCACAATATTGCATGACATGTTTTTCTATGCAGGATTGTAATAAATCAATTGAATATGAAAAATACATTTTGATATCAAATGAAACAGATATATCATTCAAGGGTTAACTAAAGCTCAACACCCAATTTGCAAAACTTAAGATGCAGGCTGTTATTTACTATCACATTTTTATTTTTAGCAGTTTCAGCTGCTAAGCGAAAACAACATTAAATTCTTAATTTGAATCACAAGTGATAGTCTCTTCGCAATTTTCGAGCATGTGTCGCCTTTGATCAGGTGAGTTGGTTTTAAAGAAGGTTGTAGTGTCTACATTGGTTGTTTCTCCGTAGGTCTCCAGTGGCAGCCGAGGCCCGCGCCCGAACCCGCACCCGGTCACGCTCGGGCTCCCCGCGCCGCTACCGACGCTATTCCCGCTCCCGCTCCCGCTCGTACTCCCCGCGCGGCTCCTACCGCCGATCCCACTCCCACAGCCCCATGTCCTCGCGGCGGCGACACCACGGTGACCGGGTGAGACGTTTGGTACACACACATTATGCTGACTATTACACACAGTCGCCGAATCCCTTGCCGATATTGTTTGCTGTGTACTTTTGTTTTTAGAATGTGTTTTATGCATTGACTATTGACTATTATATTATAGGTAATATTTTTGGAGTTAGGCATGGCATACTTTACATTTTAGGCACAAAGTTAGAACTAGATAGGCTTTTATGTACTTAGTACCTACTACCATTTAGAGGGAATGTATTGCTCCCAGTCAAATAATTTAGTGACCCTTTAATTTCAGTTTAGCCATTGCAAATTAATCTTTATTTACAAACATTCGCTAACCTTCTAGGAGCACTGTAGGGATAATAAAAAAAACTATAATACTTGATATTAAGTATAAATATTATGAAATACTAAATATCCATATCGAAATAAAGTGTTGAAACACTCGTGCCTTGATCGCGGTCACGACGGTAAACTAAGGTCAGTTCATTATCCTTGAAAACTCACGCATTTATAAGCGAGCAGTCAAAACATCCAAATATCTTTGCATCATTCTAACACTAATGCTCATATACATAAAGGTTAACACTTTATTTTATTAGTAAAGACTTCTGGGTCATGTATCAACAATACAGTGTACAATCATGCATACTACAATATTAATTCGAGATATATGCTTGATATAACAAGTAGCAGGATAATAATAGGCTAGTTGCCTGCTATTAAAAAATATATAAATATTATTTTCATAAAGTAGGTTAAAAATGAATGCAATAATTGAAAAAATAAGTAAAATCGGTTAATAAATCATGGAGTAATAATCTTTTAAAGTTTCTGGAGGGGGTATCGCCTGTTCCTTTCTCGCCAAACAGAGATTGTGTTGAGTTTCCCCACGGTTACTATGAAAACACGTTTCGAGATGTTTAATTTTTGTTTTCACAACTGTTTATTTTTTGAGAAGTATTATTAATTTATGCATTAATAAAATAGCAGGCAACTAGCCTATTATTAATGTATCATATACATTCCAGTTGTAGTTATTACTATTTTTGATAGCATTATAGATAGATATTAAAACACCACATCACAAATCATTTAAAAAGTATCTTTAAACAGCAATCAAAGAAAATTAGCTTTATGTCATGTAGTAATTTGTTAATTTAGGTACTACGTTAATAGTCATTTCTTTTAATTACTTATGTTTCTGTATCTCTAATTTTCTGGATTGTAATTATTTCATAAGTCATTGAAAAGGTCAATGTTACTAAAATCCATTTTAATTGCAAATGCTTACACCGTCACTTGTAATTGAATTTTCATGTATTATATTTTGCAGTAAATATGTCAATAGTTTCAGAATATTGTTGCTTGGGGTTTTAATACTGTGTTACATAGCCAGCTGAAACACTTTTATTTTTTTACCATTTTTATAATTATTTATGTCAATATCTGTTACCATGTAATGAGGCATTGACTTTCCAACTTTAGTGTGAAGGGTATATGTTTTCATTGTGGTAATATTTATTGAAGACATGTAATAACATTTGATGTACTGATCCACAATAGCCCAAGACCGACCCGCATGGAGGTCACGGGGGGAAGTCTATGTCCTACATTAGGGCAATACAGGCTAGTATGATATACTTTTAAAAAAGGGGTTAAATAAACCGACTTCATTTCACACTGAGAACATACTTGGATGGTATTATAATACTTTGATTTTTTTTAAATTTAAAAACCTAACTACTGAACCGATTTTAATAAAGTTTCTATTCTGAAAAAAAAAAGATTTTTCGAAATCGGTTTATAAATGACGGAAACATGAGGCAAACATGAAAAAAACATAATCAACCATATTAAAATTAAAACCTCCTCCCTTTTTGAAGTCGGTTTAAATAGTCATATTTCCAAAGTAACATTCAAGTATTTGATTTATGAGAATTTATTTGATAGCGATGAGTTTTTTTTTCTAAGAATATCTAAACATGCTGACCAATTGTTTAAGATGGTAAGCGCCACGCTTTTTGTGTCGCCCAGAACGAATTAACGTGAATGCACTAAGGCCGAATGCACACGATCGATTTGTAATGACAGTTGCAATGTCTTGATTACGCTTGCGCGCAATCATCACATATTCTAAGTGTTTTTTGACTGTTAAAAATTGATCAAGTGTGCTAGAGTCTTTCATGCTTGTCTGGATTTTTGTATGCATACTTTGTCTATGCGGGTCCTTTATTGATCATTTGTGTTAGGCCTTAAAATTAAGTTCTGTATGGCAGCTACAATGGTCACCTGTTAATTTTTTTACTCACTAATAATATATCATGTTTAAACAAGATTTATTTTGAATGTTAATAAAATCGCAAGGTCCTTGAGCTGACAGAGTAGCACCTACAACTTGCGGTTACCACCAACAGGAGAATCCAACCCCGTCGAGGTGTCTCGGGGTGTTCGGCTTGAGTCTCTACACAACTGAACAGCAGATCAACCACATCTTCTCGAAATTCGGACCCGTTGACAAAACCCAAGTGGTCATTGATGCTAAGGTGAGTGTGAACATTCTTCTTTTTTAAGGTTCCGTACCTAAAGGGTAAAACGGACCCTATTCACAAAATACTACAGAAATCAATCAACCAAGTGCGCTCGAACAACGCACACATAGACACCGCTCACCGACACGATGTCTCGGAGTCTTTGGGAGTAGTGCGAGCGCGAGCGCCACCCGCTTCGGACACGCGTCTGTGAACATTCTTGTAATAAAATGGAGCAACTAAAAATTGTTATTATAACTGTAACAGTGGATGGTTGTTTAAATTCAACATTAAACGGTGAATTGTCGTTTTTTAAGCTACCAGTTGTTTCAGAGAGGTAAGTAGGTAGGGTTTGCTTGTTTTCAATAATCTAATGAGGAAGATGTAAATGTAACATAACCGCATTTATTAGCTTTCAAAAAAACTTTATCTAATTATATTAATAACAGAACTGCGAAAAAAATATTTCGATATCAAAGGAAGGGTTATGGTTTTAGCAGTCTATGTATGTATGTTTGTATACGTATGGATGATAAAAAAATACGGTCATCTTCCGCATTATAGTTATGATAAGTAGGTAGGTAGGTACCTACCGCGCGGCGCGGCGAGTCGGCCGGCCGCCCGCGCAGCCGCCGCCATCCTTAGCGTGAGTGCCGAGCGTAGGTATAAAAAGTGAAGTACATATTTGTGATTGACTTCTGTAGTATTTTGTGCCCTATTACTAAGGATCATTATCATTTATTTCTTAATAACAGAGTTATAGGTCGATATTTTACAATTTATAAGTAATAAAATTCACACGCATTTTTATAAAACATCATAGGTAGACCTAATTAAAATAGTACCAGTCAACATTTTAAAGAATAAATTATACTCGAAGTATAATTAGCGATGAATAATTCATCATAATAAAATTTCATATAAATTAATAAAAATATAAAATACAAATTAAAAATGTCAATTTTAAAAAGAATCCGCTGTCTGATGTGACATTTTCACAGATGTATTTCTGTTGCCGCTATAACAACGAATACTAAAAAACAGAATCAAATAAATATTTGAGGGGGCTCCCACAATATAACAACAATCCAACAAAACAATCGGGGGATACAACAATCGTGATTTTTTGCTCGTTTTTCATGGTACGGAACCCTTCATGCGCGAGTCCGACTCGCACTTGGCCAGTTATTTTTGTTGTTCCCTCACTGATGAGGATCGTGTGTAAAGGCCCTATGGTGCGGTCTTGTGCCAGAGCAATCGTCCGCTGTAGAGTTTCTTCTATTGCCTCTATGCTACAACATTATGAACGTGAACATTACACAAGATTAATTATATCCATAGACCTTTTAGCTGGAGGAGAAATATATGGGTGGGCTTGGGTCGATGCTGGTGGGGGAAATGCATTAAACACCTCAAGTCAGTGCAGGCTTTACCCCCACGTCAAATTAGAGTTAGACCTGTTACGTCTAGTCTGTCCATGTCAACGGTTATTCCCATACTCAACAGGGTTCAGTACTCAACCAAGTCATATTTATTTGGCACCTGGTGCTGATGACGTCATTTAGAAATAACCTTTCCAACAAGGTCCGCCGTCAGTCCCATCAGGGGCATGGCGATCGATTCTTAACTTGTGGAATTGTAATGATGATTAATTTAAATTGTATAGCCGACTAGCTACCAAAAATCGTGGAAATGGCGTCGAAAATTCCTCAAATTCATAGTCTACGAGCTTTGCGTGTTGCTACACTATCAGTTATCAGCAACAGGTGAAGTAATTGTTTTACGCTAGCCTATAAACGGCAGACTCCAATGTTGCCGGTTTTCAGACAATCATTGTAAGTAGTAATTAAATGAAAACGACCAGTAGTAGATGTATTTGCCGCTATTACAGAACGACGCGACGTGACACGGTTGGTCGGTCAGTCGTCGATCGGTGATTTTATTAATACAATCAACATTGAGCGTCTTTTTGTAATACGGACATTTGTTTAGGCATTTGTTAAGGCGATGGGTAGGACCAGATAAGCAGGTCAAAATCAAAAAATAAAATAATAAATATATCAATTCAGTCTGCACTTCAGCGCAGTGCTTACGACAAACACAATGCACGAAATGACTAATTTTGACGGTTTTTAATTAATATCTGTTTATATGGTATTTTTCAAAATTATGAAGTCATCACAACATCTGAATATTTGTTGGGAAAACACTAATTTTTTTTAAGTAAAAATATATTCGGTAGAAACTCGGTAAAATTGGAACATACAAGTTTTTTTGAGCGAGGTTTGCCATTGTTTTCTATAGAGCTAAGTATATTTATCAATCTTGTATTTGCGGACATCACAAACGGCTTAATGAAATTTATTACATGATATATTTAATTCAAACCTCCACATGCTCTAATTACGCCAGGAAACACGCCAAAAACACATTGTTTGCCGTACCCGTCGCCTTAAGTGATTGTTACGTGGCGCCACTCTACTCCTGGATTTAGGAATCTGCTCCTAATTTCAAGTGAGGGTAACCGGAAATCATTTTTAACTTGAGGGTTGGACGGACCTTATTCTTTATTACCAACTTCAAAAGATTATCACTGCTGTGCTTCCAAAAGAACCTAGAGCTAGTACTATATATCTATTCTATGCTAGAGCTAGAATAGTAACGCAGTTTAGAAATGCAGGTAGGATTAGTTTTCAGCTACAATAAAAAAAAATGTTTCTTAACATTTTCACTGAACAGTTATAGAATATTGAAACAAGTGGTTTGTTTATGCAATTATTCAATATCATGTTATATTGTATTCTATGTATGTATTTACAAACAAAAAAGCATCTAAGTATTGTATCAGTTATCTGGTTCCCATAGTACAAGCTATGCTTAGTTTGGGGCTAGATGGCGCTGCGTGACATGTCCGACACATATTTATTTATTTATTTATAAACATGTATCGGGTTAAAACAATAAAACACATGACCCCTTTTATAGAAGTATGTTGTTTCAACGAAAGTTTTATGGCGGTTGCCTTGCCGCCATGTTTATGTGATCGTGTACCATTATGGTAGGTGGCCAACCACCAAAGCTATTAGATTAATGGCATTTCAATTTATTTGATTCCACTTACCTTTATATTATTTACATACTAACGTACACTTGTACAATGCTGACTGTGACTAGTAATGTATCTTTAATCTTTATCCTTTGTATCCGTGTAACACTTACGAAAAATAAAGTTAACCATAATGATAGAACATCATTTTTATTTTCATCTTTTCATAAGCAAGTATTTATGCTTTTGATATCGTCTATTAATCCAAGCAATTTCGGGCGAAAAGAGACCCCTTAACAGGACCGTCCTGGTTTAAAAAAATGTTATTGCCGTCTCTCTGCTCCACACGTATGATAGAGACAATAGAGCCCATGAGTGAATTTACCTACATTTTAGCGTTTCGGGCGTGAACGGCTTTCACCCTCTAAAACTTAACAAAAACTTTTGATTTTGGTATCAATCGTTTGGATAAATTATAATCTATGCTTGTACTTCTTGATTTTTTTGAAAATATGTTTCGTGTTCTTGTTACAACTACTTTTCTCCGTCATAATTTTGACGCCAAAAAGTCGTGACTTGAGATGGCTATAAATACGAAGATAATGTAAAAACTTAAAGAAAGACGAGCATAGTTTTTTACTGGGTAGAAAACATATAAAAAAATCATCAAAGTTGGATTACATTTAGAGCTGGAAAAGAGTTGACACTTTTTGTATGGACAAAAGGGGGTGGTATACGCTTCTCTTAAATAAATAAATAACGCCCAACGATCACATACATAAATCCTGGACCCTAACTAGGATTCCCTGTGTCTAGGGACCCAGGAACTACGAGGACCATGCTCCCACAACACCCAGACACAGAACATGTATTTATGCCCTTTTTCCTGCGCAACAAGTACTTGACCTGTCGCGAATCGAATCCGCCGCCTCGGTGTTATGAGCCGACTGCTCAACCGCCACACCAAACCCGTGGGAAGAGGGGGGTTGGTTCTATTCTCCACGTCCACAAGGCGGTACGAACGAAAACGCCAGCCTCTTAGCAACGTAATGTTTTTTTTTTTATACTTATTCCCTGCATTTTCCCCAGACCGGCCGTTCGCGAGGATTCTGCTTCGTGTATTTCGAGAACCAGGAGGATGCTAAAGTGGCCAAGAACGAGTGCACCGGCATGGAGATAGATGGGCGCCGCATCAGAGTGGACTTCTCGATCACACAGCGCGCCCACACGCCCACCCCGGGGATTTACATGGGGAAGCCCACGTATGTATCAAGCTGTTCTTTATTTAAAAGACACGACGAGCGAGTCGCTTGTCCGATGGTAAGCGTAACGTTTGCCCGCCCCCGTATTATGTAAAAATTGCAACAGCAGTAGCAAAGCAACAGCAGTAGCAAAGCGACAGCAAACTATTAGCAGTCGGTCGCAGTCGCCCGCCTGTTGCTCGCCTGTCGGTGAATGCACTTTGGCCTTTGATACCAGCGCCATTAGCAACAGAACAGCAATAGACGGAATCAAAATAATGCACTTTTTAGTTCATCGATTGTCCAACAGTCTGTGATCTAGCGTTCGAGCACTTTCTGCTCTGCCAAAGTGACGTTTGACAGCAATGATTGCGAAATTTACGCCTGTTGCAAACTTTACGTAATAAGCTAGCCGACCTACACTGCGCTCGTCATCTTGACACACAAATCACGTTGAAACATAACAAGTGATGTTTCATATGTCATACAAACATACTTTCTTTTTGCCTTTGAAACTGTACAGTGTATTATTATTTTGATTAAAATTGACCTTTACAGGCAGTCTTATCAACATAAAAGATATCATTGTTATGGTTTATACGTAGTTGTAAGTTTTATTACAATAGTACGTTACTGCAGCGGCCAGCAACAGAGGCATTGATGGACGAACGTGTTAACGTACGTAAGTCCATCAATGGCTAGTTGTGGCCAAGGCTTGTATAGTGCTTTTCTCAAATAATGCGCGGAAATTAAAACTAAGTAGGTAGTATTTCATATTTTGAACAGGATTTTCCATACTAACTATACTATACTATAAATTTCAAATAAATTCTATCTGTGTGTATATAGGAGTTCAATAGAAATTTTGTATTATGGAAGAATTTCCCGACATTCGTGATACTTTGTTTGCATTCAGTAGTACAGTTTCATTAAACACTGGCTGCCCGGCTAGCAATGAAGGCCTTATAAAATATTACTGTATGCCAACAAAACGTAGGCTTGACATGCCCATAATTATACCCACACAAATGTATTGTGAAGGTAGACGTAACATATAATTTATGTTTAATTTTACTGATAAAATAACATTGTACGGGGAAATACCTATTTTTACAATAGGCATTTACAAGGTGAGTTTGAATTGGTATGTTCCCCGAAAGGGGGAGACTGGGACCATGACAGCCCACAAGTTTTGAGAGCCTTGAAACTGCGTGATTCCCAACTTCCATACCAAAAAATAAATCCACTCACAAAACTGCATGTGCGATCGCTACGAGAGTTAACAACTTCATTTTTAAACGCAGGTTGTCAAACTCATTTAAGTGCATTCGGTCAAGGACGAAGTTCAACCACCCAGCTGCGCTAGGGCTATCTTCGAACGTAAACTTTAAATGGCATTTGTTCAATGACAAACTATTAATTTAGAGAAGTCGTAGAAGAAACATTGTCTACCTTGGGGAGTAGATTTACCCCCTTTCGGGATAATATACCAATTCAAACTCAGATAGTATATTTCAAAGTAAAATCGACAATATCAAAATCGCCAACACTAATACTCCCGGTTTCTCGTACGTTTGTCAAAGTTGATGTCAACATGAAAATTCGGAACGGTCATTGGTTGCCTGTTAATCATGAGCTGTCTTCAACCAATTATCGTATTGTTTTTGGTATATTAAGACAACACGAGTGACAAACGACGAAACAGGGGGGTTAGTATTCAAATAAATTTGGTCCAACGTTCGTTTATTCGCTCATGAACAGTTTTATGTGCGTAAAGAATGTTGGTAGAATAAAGAAGCAGTATTAGAGTGGAATAGCCATAAGGTTTAGCTAAATCATTTAAGGCCTGTTTCTACATTTGTAAATTAATTTTTCACTTCACTAGCTCGGAAAGGTTCTCTTTGTCATTCAAAATCTGGGCGCAAAAAAGCATTTTAATCGCTAGCGTGGAAAGTGTTTTTAAAATTCGAACGTTTCTATACAATAATTTTCTCGTCAAGAGTTGAGGATTTAATCACAGATCTGCCCGAATTTAACCTTCTTGATATTGCCAGTCCACTGAAAACTCATTATTAATACCACAGACTACCTCCTAAAAGATACCATCTCTTTCTCGTTCACCAACCTCATTTTTAGAATAATCGCACTGTCCAGCACCAATGAGTATATAACCAATACGCTATCCAGCACGGCGACTGCATGGAAAATTGATAAAAAACACTTTTTCTTTAATTTTCCATGAATCACATGACGAGCTAGTCGTTTACCTGATGTTAAGCATTACCGCCATGCATAACTAAATTAATAAGCTAAAAACTAATCTTTTCTTAGCCTTTTAGCTGTTTTTCTTGCATTTTCCTCGCTGTAGTGGGGTGAAAAGTTGTGTTGCACTCAGCAGCAAAGTTTTTCTGCGTCTCGTACCTTTGAAACCTTCGCCACGCGGATTCTTCATTTGAACCACTCGCTACGCTCGTGGTGCAATCCTAGAATCCTTCGCTTGCTCAGGTTTCAATTCAAGTACTCGCGCCAAAAACCAACTTTGCAGCCTTGTATAACAAATAACTATTATTTGCTGATTACTTAATTGTATAATTCTTTTAGATAATTCGATGATAAAGAAAAATTAATTTAAAAAAAAAAACATTTTCGAGACTGATTGGCGTTAGTCGGTAGGACATCATAGTATGTTTAGTTTATTTCAGTTCAGTTAGTTTGTAGTACATAAGAAAAGTCTTTTACTTGAGCACTGATTTTCCAACGCAAAGCCACTGAAGGCTGAGAGATGCTTAGCAACCAATTGAAAAACATATTTATGTACTCGGAGTTTTTGAGTAACGCCGCTATTATTACAAAACTTGCATGTACCTACTTAAAAACTTCAAAAGAAAAATAAACATGTAACCACTTTCTTCCTCCATCCACCCTGTGTATCACGGCAATGGATTCTTGTAAATATTTCAGGATTCCTCTTGTTCGTAAGCGCTCGATATGCTACTCTGTTGTATTAAAATTGAAAATGTTCGTCTCGCTCTCACGCGCACGCGCAGCTCTTCTCGTCAGCGAGAATATAACAGATTATTTAATAGCATTGATTTAATTAAACAGCCGTTAGGGATAAGAAAATTGTTATGTAATAAAAAAATATAACGTCTTAATTTTATTTTACAGTAGTAGAGGAGACAACGGCTACGACAGGCGTGGTGGCGGGGGCAGAAGCGAAAGGGAGTAAGTACCAATAACTGATTAAAACTTGCAGTACTCAGGTTTTTGTTTTGGCATTTCGGGATTAGGAGCGTATGGTTCTAATTGTAGCAGGGGCAAAATGTTTTACAATAGATGACCTATCAATATTTATGATTTTTAGGTTTCCGTATCCAAAGGGTAAAACGGACCCTATTACTAACGTTCCGCTGTCTGTCTGTCTGTCACCAGGCTGTATCTCATGATCCGTAATAATTAGACGGTTGAAATTTTCACACATGATGTATTTTTGTTGCCGCTATAACAACAAATACTAAAAAACAGAATAAAATAAATATTTAAGGGCGCTCCCATACAACAAACGTGTTTTTTTTTGCTCGTTTTTATGGTTACGGAACCCTTCTTGCGCGAGTCCGACTCGCACTTGACTGGTTATTATAGTAGTATCGCCTGTAAATTAACCTGTAGGTGCCCTATCTCTGGAGAATTGGTGGTGGTACCACTTGGTCAAACGAGATGATGTCCCAACCCTATCCTGATTTCCTGACATTATTTCACCGTTATTGATCAATCTACATTACCTTTATTCGCGATCAAGCCCCGTTTTTGTAACATCTGAAAATGTTGTTGAAATGGTATCGAATAGTTTATCAATAACTTTTGTTTGTGGTTGGCACACATACTTGTCAGCATAGTGCACATGTACGCCATATAAGTACTTTATCGCGTCGCGTGTATGTACTTCTATGGTAGATTTTCACCGCAAAATAGTTTTATCGTAACTTAGGTTTGCTGATAACTAGTTTTAATTTTAACACCAATGTTATTGAAATTGAAATGATTTATTATCTCTAACAAACTTTTACACAATAGTTATAGTAAAAAAACTTAAATAATTGTTGTAAATCCTTGAAGGGTTGTTGGCACCCAAACTAGGATAAAACCTGTGGCATGGCATACCAACGCCCTCCTCCCAAGACAGGTAATAATTCGTTTAAACTACAGGCTGATAGCTGTGTATCGGTATAAGTAAAAAAATAAAACATAAATGTAGGTAGGAAACAACAAAAAAATGATTAAATCATCACACAAAAAGGTAAAATTACGATTAGGCATGGAATATAATTATAATTAACTATAATATAATTAACTAACTATGTAGGCTCAATTTGCGTTATTGGCAAGTATGTGGTAATTGCTATGCGACCCTTTTATATTTGGGAGCCAAGTAGATGGAATAAGTCCCCACCTGGACTTATGCCACCGAGTCTACTATTAAAATCGCGTTTCCATTTGCATCGCTCTACATGCCAGTTTTTGACCGATTTCCAATCTAAAATTTGTTAAAAATCGATGACTGCCAAGTGATTCAAAAGATACTTACATGTATGGATTGGAGGTGTTTTGACATTAGTTTAATATATTTTGCTCTTCTGCACCCAGATTCCCCGAGTAATTTACGCTCTCGTGTAGTTATCGAATCGAAAAGTTTTCGAAGGGTTGAGAATCGGGGTGCTGGCGCATGTATCCGTTATCGGCACTAGTAGGTATTAAGATACCAGCGTAACACAATCCACTTCGACTTTCTAGCTAAAACGGTTGCGACTTTCTATAGGGTCCACTCTTTCAGTGTACGTAGTCTTCTCGATCTCCCGATCCTAGAACAAACTCATTTAGCAAATGTTAAAAATAAATGTCAATAAAATCAGTATTGTATTCGTCACAGACATGTATGTACCTGGTATTCGTACTTGTATTTAAATATTTTTTCCAATAAAGTACCGTGGCGCCAACTTCGACCATAATCGCCACTTATCATGCAACATGTGGTCTCTCTGGTCTCTGTGCTACAATAATTATCGAACTGTTGGAGTGTCCTTGGATCAAACACGTGGTATTTTAATTTAGACCATAGGTATATGATCTTAGTAGTATTTATTCAACAATAAACGAATAAATAATTACCACATTTGCCCTGTCTGATATAGATTGTAGCCTGAGACTTCCCTTCATTGATTCAAAGGACTTAGTTCGAAGTCAAAGCCAACCCATTTATTGCAAAGAAGCATATTTTCACTTAGCTATTCCATTATACGTACATAAAAAATCTGGTCATAGAAATTATTGTCAGTAAATTCGTTATGATTGTAAAAGTATGAGAAGTCTCCTTTTATATTACTTAAGAAAAGAAAATTCTAATTGGTAGCTTCGATTACGTCCTGTGTAGGTGTAAATCTTTTTTACTTGGCAGATACAAAATGCATTCAAATCAAAGCCACTAAGATTTAATTAATCCAATACATAAATTAGACGTTTATAGAAGAAACTAAATAATAAAAAGGTTCCCCATGTTCATGTGGGTGATTTCATTCCAAGGTTAACAAATGACATTATGTTAATGTTTAATCATTTCTCATAAGTGATATCATCTATGGTCAATGATTTTGAAGTGAAACGAAAAAACCATAATTTCCACTTGTTCACTCAAATGATTTCATCAAGTTGAACATGTGGATCTAAACGTAAGAAGCACCAACAACCATGTGGATTCTGTAAAATATCTCCATCTTTTTAATTTCCCCTTTAGCAGAAGAGTACCGACGTGCTTTAGTTTTTTCGTACTACATCAGCCTTTTCGATTGTTTTCGTGCTAAACAACCGTTCTCCCTTCCAGCGACTACTACAACAGCTACCGCGGCGGCGGCGGCGGCGGCTACCGCGAGCGCGAGCGCGACTACTACCACCGCAGCTACCGGCACCGCTCGCCCTCGCCGCACTACCGCCGCTCGCGCCGCTACGAGCGCGAACGCGAACGCGAACGCTCCTACTCGCCGCGTAAGTACCACAAGGCGCCGGAGTCCTATTACGAGCGGGCTTACTAGCTCCACAACATGCCGATATCAACGGTTCAACATTGTTCGTTGGACATTGTCCGGCTAGGTTTCGGATTGGGGTGTATCGAGCGGGCTTATTAGCCGACTACACATGCTGAGTATACAATAGCAACGGTTGAACGTAGGTTTTAGTTGGGGTGTATACGGGGTTTTTGGGAAATGGTTGACAACTTTTTTAGGCCGACTTCTGTACGTAATAGAAACAACTTGTGTTCTAAGGTTTTTCTCAAAACCACGAAAAAGTAAATGTTAAAGTTTTTGGGCTTGTAAGAATGAGCATCTCATGGGCAAACGTGCTCCACCTTAGACAACTTCGTCACTTACCGTCAGGTGAGTTGTCAAACCTAGCATAAAAAAAATTATCCCTGTTTCTCACAGTAAACGAAATCGCACTTATTTCCTTCCACAAGCATCGTAGCACTACGCAAATAATGAACGATACGTCTTTTTTAATTTTGCGTATAAAAGTCGTAGAACACAGTTGTTATTTGTGTACAAAAGTTGGCTTTGAGAGTTTTATCCATTTACCAATAACCCTGTATGATGATCGGCAAACAGCTTGAACTTTAGCGAGGAATGCGACCTGCGCAGTTCACGATTCAGACGATTTGTTACTGCGCAGGTCACGCAATTCCACGCAAGAGCTTGACTAGTTTGCTCCTTTTCACAGTTGCGCGTTTGCATCAACCTTACTAGGCGGAAGTTGGGGGATGGACTGGGGTATTTAACAGAAGTTAAAAAACGGATTAGTTGCCATCTATGTTTTATTTTTGCGTCGTGACCCTATTAACGTTACTAAAAGAGAATTAATCGCGTGCGTAAAAACTAAAACATAATCAGAACCCGGGAGTTTTCTATACAATGTCGCCGCGCTTAATCTAAACACAGCTTATTAATTCTAAAATAGGAATATTAGCACTTTTTCTTTTATTCGAGACGCAATAACTTCTTGCAAATTAGTAAAACCAAAAATGTGTTTCTTTTCCTTGGTGATATATAAAACTAATCTCGCGTCAACGGAAATAAGACTTAATACTTTAGCAGTATAGGTTTATAGTTGTTCAACTTTATGGAGAAAAGTACTAGAATTGTTAATAGTCGTAAACCTCATTCAAAAACTATTTCTATTTTCTACGATTTGATAAAGTTCGTTGACCTTTCCTTGCAATACAAATACTTCAAATTGACGCTGCATTACGTTTGCGCAACGAATTGCAATATCATCGTAAATTTCTCTAGATTTAATGATGTTCCATGGAAATTGGACAAGCCAGCAGCGCAACATAATTACTCGTAATATACAAGTCGGATTCGTTCCTTTATTTTAGCCGTATTAAATAAATCTTTTCACTTTTTTGTGTGAGTACACGGAAAAATAAAATAATGTTGCGAAATAATCAGAGAAAAGTGTTCAGCCATTTAAACAATGCGTTTATGTCCAATCTTCGTGGTTATTTACGATTTGTTTTATAAACTCGATATAAATTCAATTTGACGGTACCTAGTACTACGCGGAAGTTGTTAATATTATATTGTTATCGATATGTGTACGTCGATAGCGAAGCCGTAGTTTCTAGTCGGGGTTACGATAATAAATAAATTGGGAATGTTCTATTCATAATGTCACCGAGCCATCCTCCAATTTGTAATGTTGGATGTTGTTTGTAAGCCTTTTGATCATAGTTTATAACAGTAGAACATTTGACAGGATTTGTAGAATCACTTTGATCTTGTACCAAGCATTTATATGTTATATTTTCGGCCGATCTTTAAAAAAGCTTGAAAGTTTCGGCACCGGATTTTTATGTATACGTTTCAAATGTATCGCTAGTTTCACAACCAAAGTATAATGCATCCACCTTGATCTATTTTTCAAGAAATTGTTTTGGATTTTAGTTTCGTATTTCAGGTAGAGTAGACATGTTGTTAAATCATTATAGGCTATTCGATCTGTATATCCATTAATTAAGGTATTAAGTCTGTTGTAAAATGTCGACGTATCATTTAACATGATTTTCTATCAATTTTCAATATTGGTAAATAACAGCCAAATTAATAACGAATGTTTTAATATTTTTTATTTCTTTTCAGTTGTTTTTCGTTGAATTTTGTAAGTTAACAATTAATTGATAGAAGAGCATCATACCTCATCCCTAGCATAGAATCATTGATATTATATTCATTGTGATCACATAGTTACTCTCCTGTTTGAATTTCCAGGTCGTTATTAGTAAGTCCGCGAGGCTGACAACTTCAGTCCAGACATAGCTAACTTTTGATTCAACACTTTTATACAATGTCTCCGATAGGCCAATTGCATTTTACTGTTTACTTGACACTGGCCGGTATATTTTCTATGACGAATTGTTAACTGTAAAGGATTTTGTAAAATAGAGATGAGCGGTCGCGAGATCGCTGTGAGCCCACGACTCGTGTTTTACTCGCCGCGTCTCCATTGGCTGCCGTGGTACTATGTTGCAAAGGCACAACTCTAGTTTCTCTGCAATAGAAATTTATTTTTAATGAATTGAACCAAAGGAATCGAGTGGAGACGCGGCTCTAGTGGAGGTAAATAGGGTTCTAGTGAATAAGTTAGTCAGTAATAGCCCACTGTGGGCATAGATGCCTATAGGAAGTAATAAAAATTAGTTGTAATAAAGATTTAATACTAAGTCTAATATTGATTTTGTTTGTTTGAAAAGGTATTGAAACAAGAAGTAAAGGATGAAGTTCCTTGAAACTAACTGTGTTGAAGTTTTGAAAATATTTTGAAAAATTCGTATCGAAAATGGCGGTCGCCGAAAATCCCGACCGAGCGGTGGGTGCCGAAAACGAAACGGTTCGGTGTCGGAGTGAAGCCATTCACCGATAACTCTTAGCGAAACGAATATGATCCGCCGGTATTTAGGAAGCCCAAGGTTGCTCAAGACGAAGACAGAAGTCGCGCAAACAGATCATATTCCTTTCAACTGACACGACATACTCACACACACACAACTCCGTGATCATTGCATTTTCGAGTTGGTAGTTAACAATATGTATTTTATGTATCGGATATAACGGGACATATTGATTTTTATTATTCTAGTGTAGTTTGTGAGCGATTTGTTAATAAACATTAGTTTTGTAATGTCATTTAAGGTTCTTCTTCATTTATGTCTATCCCACCTTGTCTTATCCATTTATCCTTTCTCACCAATTAGATGACTTATAACATGATGATTATAGTAATTATTTTTGCTCGATGAATTCACGCAATTCTATAATATTCGTAGAACGAGTATGATATTTATCTATTTCTTACAACTATCGTGTGTATAATATGATTATTTATTTAAATTTTATAGTACAATAATTATTTAGTTTAGTGGGGAAGTAAATTAACAAAAACTTTATTTTGGCTATCAGGTTTTATTAAAATTCTTAACAATTATCTATTATGTATAAATTACTATATAATAAATATGTAGTCACCACATACAACTCGTATTGGCACTCCTTCCATATGGCATCCACACTTACCGCTATGTAAAAAATATTTAGGATATAAAAAAATAATAAACAATCACGATTATTGCATTATTGGCAAAATATTTTTCTTTTTGATTTTTTTTTCGTTTGGACGCATTCACAATAATATGTATTTGGCAGTTTTGTACATTTGCTTAAAACTATGGGTTTAAAAGAAATAACGGAATGTGGTTATCATTGTAACAAAATGAAGTGAATAAATAATACTGTCATAAATATTAAACATTAACAAAAATAAATGGCAATAATTTAACTTCAACGTTTGTATGTAAAATGGCCTCCACACTACCCGAAGTTGATCGAAGTTCATTAGCGAATACGAGTGTAGAAGAGCACTTCGATTCGATACGTGGAACCTCGCCTCGCCTCGGGCGACTTCTGATGTCGGTTTTTGGTCCCGAGTTAAAAGGACTCGAAGTGCCTGAAGTTGTACGCGGAGCGTCTCACTGTACTGCTCGGTTTACTTCACTTCAGTTCGCGTCGAGACCAATACGCACGTATTTATAATACGCGAGAGTGCAGATTGCAACGGCACCGGGCGACGAGTACGTCGCCAAGTTGCAAGAGTGTTTGGTCACGTACTTCGACTTCGATCAACTTCACGAATAGTGTAGTGGCTTAACACAATAAAATACATGAAAAATTCGTTTTACAAGCTGCGATTTTTCACCAGAAAGCTTAACAACATTTCAGGTGGGCTCGGCTTCTACTTATCATAAAATAAATTCGTTACAACAAAAGTATGGCAACATTAGTAAGCTAGTAAAGGCAACACTAAGCTACTAACTGGCCATGAACTTATCAACTAGTGGCAAGAATACCTGAGCATGGAATGCAAGACCCTTCTAGCTGCCTTTCTTTCTAGGGTGGTTATTACTGTTGAAAACTGAAGTAGGTTCATACAAGTTGACTTTGGCGTTGAAGTTACATTAAATTTTCATAATTTAAGTGGCCTCGACTTTTCCAATTAATGATTTGCATAGTGTGGGTTTTTAGCAGAAGTTCGAACCGACCACAGTATTCTGCAGTAAAATAACTACAAAGATCACATGGAACTAACTCGGACTACTTCATTAACACCTATTTATTTTTTAGATGATCACTAATGTCTAGTCTAAAATGAGTTTAATTCTCAAACTACATACCTAAATTCATTATGATATATCTTGAATGCTACAATTTTAAAATCACCATAGTGAGTAGTTCTCTAACTTTTTTATGGCAGTATTTACAAGCCATTAAGGTTACATATTGTAATAACAATAAAATTGATGGTCATGAAGTTTTAATACAGCAGAGAAATACCTGAGATATTAGTTAAGTCTAATACTAAAGTAAAAAATATTGAGATGTGTGGGCTACTCCAACCTGTTTTCTTTTAAAGCTGTCTTTTGTCAATGGAAACCAGCTTCAATGTTTTAGGAAAATAAACTAGTTGTGTAAGAGAATTATAAAATCATGGTTATGTTAAAATTAACAAAATATAGGAATACAAAGTTGTATAGTTGAAATTATCGTGCCAAACTAGAAATGGTATATAATATGTTTCAAAATGCATTGTTTTCATTAGATTTTTTATTGGCACGTTACATTTATTCTTCGGGAAGTGTTGCACCTCGAACATTTTGGTAAGTACCTTTTTTGTTCATACATATTCTATGAGGATATACTTGAATTTAACATGGCATGCAACACGCAAATTATCGGCAATTCAATAATAGGTGTTTCACACGCATCACTCACCATGCGATGACATTGAACAGACAAGTGTTACCGTGTTACACACACATCACTTGTCACACGTAAAACAGGCAGTGTTGCGCACAGTAAGAGATCTGTAGCAAACGTGTATTTATAGCACTTATCTAGCCAAGAAATCACAAATGCCTCATCATTATCACTCCGTGCCACTGGAGAGCTGTGCCAGCAACCTAGAGCCACACTGCTATTTTAAGCTCTAATGGCTTAGGTAGATGTTGGCGGAGGCAAATGCATGATACACCTCAAGCGGGATGTCAGTGCAGGACTTATCACCCAAATGTAGAAGCCACTTGTCACACGTTAATATCCTCAGCACCGCTGTTCACTAGCCTACAGCAGTAGCGTGGAGTGGTCGCGATGCAGGCGCCGCCTCGCCCGCAGCGGCGCACAACAGAGTGGGTCGGAAGGCGCAGGCGGGCCGGCGCCGCGCGGGCCGCTTTCTTGGTAGTACACCTGCGCACCGCCGCATGATACACCGAGCACCACGCTCTCGTCACTCCTGGGTGGAAGAAGGTAAAATAAAATAATCAATATCATATTAAAAAAAAGTTTATCGGGTTAAATCAACACTCTAATTTCACACTGAGAAAATACTTGGATGGCATACTTTTTCTAGCTATTTTAATTTAGAACCAAAGTGCACTCTTTCCACTATGTTATTGTATTCTAGACAGATTGAACTAGTGATTGCAAGAAAATATGAAAATATAGATTATGTTACAATTGAAATAGATTACTAAAAACCTTGAATAAAAATAATATAAAACGCAGTAATCTTGTTGACATTGGCCCCAAAAAGATCGTCTTTTTGGGGCAAACCAAGGAAGTTACGGTAAACTTTCATTCGATTATGCGATCACAACTCACGATCAATGAATACTACATTTTTTCAACTCGTCATCCCTCAATTATTTTCCAAACGACGTAGCCTTGTAAAGAAGAAGTGCTAAATATCCCTATTTATTTGTATGGGTTTTATTTTCAAGACGCTAGGACAAAGTTACCCCACAATTTTTTATAAGCTGTAATAAAACGATTTGCAAAATGGAAAAAGTTATACTGAATGGGTGATGGAAATTTCTATGGGATCAATCTGATAGTATACAGTGAATTTTTCAAGTGAACGTATTAGGCCAAGTTCGAAACTATGGGGAATAGCTAAAAGTACTTGAAGGAGTCTCGTATCCGATTTTAATGAAATCTAAAACTGCATCATTGGATTTTTGAAAAAGCAATAGTCCTAGCCAGCAATCCCTCTTTTGATTTTGAAGGAAAAAAAACACCTTGTACAATTACACCATTCGATAGTGTCGCTATAAGGATCTAATTCTGGGAAACAATAACAACCTATTACAATCCCACTGCTAAAAGCCCTGGGACTTGAAACCTCCCAGAGAGAATATGATGTAGTAGTCTGTAGTCTCTTACCTCAGTATAAGCTCTGACAGTTCAGTATCTTCCGAGAATTCATTATGAATAAGTCCCATCGTTGCTATATCCAGGGCCGCCCACGGCCCTCCCTTCTTCACGGTGCCCCAGTCAGGGTCCAGCGTGAGGTAGCTATAGTCTGTGGCCTCTGCGCCGGCCGGCAGAGGGTCCATGCACTTGGTCTCTATTGGACCCAGGGCGTTTAGAGATGTCTCCCACTGCAAATAATGAAGCAATCATAATGTTGGTACTAGCCAGGCTGTGTATGACTCATACACAGTCTAAGTAATGTTGGTACTAAAAAACCGCAGATCATACAGTTATGATAAATATTTTCAGTTAAAACCAAATGTTTCAGCAAAACTTACTCATTGGTTAAATAAACATGGCCCCAAAACAGCGTGTATTATTTATACTTCTACAATTCCTAAACCAACCATGGTAAGCGACAATGTCGCCCATTGTTACAGTTTTTGTGTCATCATTGTTTGGTGCATACGATAAAGAGTTTATGTATCTATTCAAAATCGCGAAACCATGGGTGGTTTGGTTGTCCCGGGTCTGTACGACACTATTGCTTGGCTAACATGTATTATTATAATTTACGTTTATGGAAAACTAACATTTTAAAAACTTGTTTTCACTAGTGGTTAAATTCTGAACAAGTGAGTGTTTATCCTCACCAAAGCATTGATGGTGTCGACATCATTAGCAGCGTCCAGATCCAGCAGAGCTAGCAGAGCCATGTTCTGCAGTCCGCTGACGAACATCGCGCATTTGACCGCGTGCTGGCTGTACGCGGGCAATATGTCCAGATCTGTGTCAGAGTCTGAATCACTGTCAGACTCTTGTCGGGTTGGCTTTGGCCTGGAATGTTGGATATTCAATTCACATTTTCTTGAATACGAGTAATACATAGATGTCAAAAAGCACATCAATATTTTTTACTTTGCAATTAATAAAACTGAAGTTACTTAATAATATGTGAAGCTAAAAAGATTGTCATTAAACTGTGTTCCATAATCTTAGATTTTTTATGTAAACAAAGGGGATAACAGTACACAAAATGTATTTTATAATAGTAGTTTACCATATTTAACAAAAACAGCGTTCAATTATTTTTTTCTGGTCGTAATCTGATCAACTATAAAATTATAATCGTTTTGTACTATCTATTTTAACGTAACATCTGTTCTATAGAATGTTATGATAAAGGAAATATTTTTTGATAAAAAATATTTTATTATCCTGGTAAGACTGTAGAGGTTCTAAACATTTTCAAGGGAACATTTCTGCCGCCATCATTTCCTTCCATTCGTTTTTGTTTTATCGAACGCAAATGTTCTTCTCCCTGCGTTTGTGCAATTTTATTGTGATTTTTTTTGTAAACTGGTTGGTTATTGTTATTAGTGTTTAATTTGTTGTTGTTCCGTTTTTTTTGTTAAGTTTGATCAACTTCTTCCCGAAAGTGCGCAAAATAGAGCCTCAGCCGGGTCCCTCGACCTCAAGGAACTTATGTAAAGAACAAAAAATCTGTCACCAGTCACAAAGCGGCCGCGGAAATCTTTGAGTGCCACGGAAAAACTCGTGGTAATGATCGATTACAAAGAGAGACATACAAGAAGTGGCCTGAGGCCGAATATTGGTCACTAAGAGACCATGCAAACAAAACAGCTTAATCAAAATAAAAACAAAAATGTTTTACACCACGGAAAAATGTATTGTACAACTGGCATGTCACTTTGACAGTGACTTTACGTGACATTTCTTTGTTTACATAAAATATCTAAGATTATGGAACACAGTATAGGTAATTTGTTTCATGTTTGCGTGATAGCTATTTTTCCATAGTTCAAATTAGTCGAATATCTGTCTACGGAAAATCATAGTACGTTTTGTAATACATAAGTTCAATGATTGCTGAATTGTTTAATTATCCAGGTTTTGACATGCATGATCAATACGAACATAGAAACTTACCTATCAGAAAAACTGACTTGTCTCTCGGTGACCGGCGTCATAAACTCCCTCAATTCCAACGGCGTCATCACCCGACTGCTATACCCGCTAGATTTGTCAGAAAATGCTAAATGGCTCAGCTTCTCCATCAAAGGCGTCAATTGCACTCCCGACAATTTTTTCTTGAAACTTGTCGGCTCTGTATCTGATCCTAACTGCGAATCTGAACTCTCGTTTAGAGATTTTAAAGGTAAAGAAAGAGATTTCCGCTTTGATTGGTCTGTATTAATCGTTTTTGTATCCTTAGATACTTTTTTTGGAGTCCTCTGCGGTGATTTTGTTAATTCAGAGTCGAAGTCTTCAAACTTTTCCTGCTCGCTGAACTTCATGTTGTAAGTAAACACGTTGTCTTCTTTAGACGAAGCTTGCTTCATTCTGGTGTAATGCTGCTCTAAGTATTGGTTGAACAGCGATTCAGAGATGGCGACACCGTCGTTTCTAAACACCGGGAAGAAAGGGTCGTTTATTGTCATAGTGCTGTGACTTTTATGCAGCTCTGTCTCTGAAGATGACGGCGATAAGTCGCCGTTCACTCCTAACTTGGCCATCTTTAATTTGAACTTCGATGTTGCTCGATTGGATAGTTTTTTGAAAGTTTCTTGTAAATCTGTGACGCTGGCTAGCTTTCTCATCGGTTCTGGCTTGTTGATATAATGATCTGCAATGCAGTTCATATCGAGAACAATTTGATTGTCTCTCTTCTCGTTTTCGAGGTTCAATTTGGCACAGTTTTCGATATTTTTCAATACATCCGGCTCTATGTCAGGTTTCTCTTGAGGTTGTGTATCGGGATTCTGACAGATTGAGAGCATATTGCCGTGGAGGCGTTTGTATTCGACCATTGGAGTGGAGCAAACACTGGTTTGTCCTGTGAACACTTTCTCGTTTTCCTTTGTTTCTTCATCGAGAGATTTTTGAGTTTTGAAACTGAGCGACAGTTTGTTTGGTCTCGGTCGAGGTTTGTTGGTAAAAGGGACGACGTCTGGCATGGCGGGTGGTTTCCTCTCGTCGGTTGCGCTCCTCTCTTCTTTGCTGGGGGGTGATATCATCGTGTGATCTTCTTCGGGAACTGCTGTGAAGAGAAGCGACTTGTCTCGTTTCATGCCAGTTTGAGGGAACTTATCGCGCTCTGCTTCTTGATTCTGAAAGTAAAATATTAGATGTTATAGATATATTACAGAGTTAAGAGGGATATATAAACGCGTCATGTAACTTCGAACAAAACTTATTTAAAATACCAAACTCTCACCTTCCTAAACCTGGCAATCATTTCCTCCCCATTCTGCTGGTACTCCTGCAACTTGTCCGCCTGCTTCCTCAAGTTCTCATACGTCTTCCGTCCTACATAGACCACCAAGAGTTGTGCCCCCAGAGGCAAGGGAGTCTCCGTATCCAGGGTCTCAGCCGGGGACTTTATCCGGTACGGGTCTACTACTGTCAGGTAGGAAGTCAGACTTGGGGGTAGTTGGGTCGCGATTATTCTGAAAAGGAATTTGGTTTTGCTAATAGTCGTAGTAGTATCTTCTTTTTTTCTTGTATTATGCCTGCTGTTAGAGTTTTTAAGCTTCTGGCATTAGTTAAGGATAATATTTACCTAAGACTTAAAACAGCTAATCAGGCTAGTCTACTGTTTTTTTTTTATGAGAATGAATGACGTGACTAGCTAGTCGTTCACCTGATGTTAAGCGACACGGCCGCCCATATCAGTTGCTGTTAAGCACTGTTAAGCAGTTTCGCAAAGAACCTCATACAGGCCAAGCTTGAGTGGTTACTTCTGGGTGAACCTCCAAAAAGTGACCATCAGCGCCATGGCTCCTACGAGTGTTGATTAGTTGACCAAGCTTTATAAAATTAAATATAACTTAAAACACTAGCAGGGCGCGGTAGGGAGTTTTGTCTTTCCCATGTTTTACCAGCTTTTGTGGTGGTGGTGTAAGGAAGTAACTTACTTATTGTTATAAAGCACAACGCCACCCAAAACGCCCTTGCTCTTGCGGCAATGCTCCAATATCTGCATCGATTCCATGTATACCGACGTCGCACTCTGAAAGGGAAGCTGTGTGTAAATTACTATGGTTTCAAGTGTATTTTCGCATTTCACAAGAGAGTTCCTGCAAAGCTAATAATCAAATGTGTTTAAAAAAAACACTGCATGAAACCATGGGTTACTCCCGCAGTACCCCGATCCCCGAGGCCCACGTCCCGGAGAACCGCGATTTATTTTT
This sequence comes from Ennomos quercinarius, assembly GCA_910589525.2. NCBI lineage: Eukaryota > Metazoa > Arthropoda > Insecta > Lepidoptera > Geometridae > Ennomos > Ennomos quercinarius. The sequence continues at coordinate 14,964,999 of OU342502.1, forward strand.
ATCGTCATAAACTCAATTAAAAGTCAGTTTAGCTTCTTTTTTATTTATTTTTTTTAACGGGCAAATTGCCTTTATTACTGGAGCTAACTACTACAATAATAAAAACTATACTAAACTAAACTAAACTAAACGAAACTAAGCTAAACTAAACTAGCTACACTACCTACTACAAAGAACACTTATGGACTGTATAATAGCCGCGATGGCCTATAGACAGTCCAAGTGCTCCAGCCCACTACCGGTAGGTAGCGTACCCAACATGCTGGCAGCATTGCCACGTTAAATTGCAATGCTGATGCGTTGGGCCAAATAAGTGCCAGCATTTTGGTCACGCTTAAAAGTACCGTCAGCAGACGAAGTGTTAAATAAGATTTTATTACTTACTAAAATTATAACTTTTATTTAAGAATCAGAAAAAAATGATAAAGTCTTGCTTAGTTACGGTAAATAGGTACTATCATTAGAGAATAGAGCGTTAGGTATCACAATTATCTCGGTATTGATTATCTTCATTACAAGTGCTAATCGTCAAAATAGCCTAAGGGTTGAAATAAGGTTTTATATTATGTGTTTACTACGCATGCCATTTGAAACGCGATTCTGACGAAAGCTAGGGACGATATTGTCTTCCCAATTCCACCATATCATTACAAGTATCGTGAGGAGTGAGACAGCAATAGAAACGTCTGCTCCTTTCAGGCCTTTTCTTTGTTGGCGCGTGCTGTTTATACTTCTTTTTATACCATTTCAAACTATCTAGGTTTTATGTACAGCGTCATTTTTGATTTATAGCTTAGTTGGAAATTATAATAATTTAACGTACTTACTTCATAAAGCGACAAATCATAATAAACTACATTTTTTGAAATGTAAATGAATGACTTGACGAGCTAGTCGTTGGCCTGATGTTAAGCGTCACGGCTGTCCATAACAGATTGCAGATCTGAGACTTCACACAATATAGTAATAAGATACTAGACTGTGTGATACAGTCTCATTTGCCCAGTAATTTCACTAGCTACAATGCCCTTCAAACCGGAACACAGTAGTGCTTGCACACTACTGCTTGGCGGCAGAATAACTGGCAAAGCGGTGGTACCTACCTAGACGAACTTTGCTAGACAGAAAAGTCATAACACGAAGTAAAACAACTGCTAGTTACGTATAGTATTTTTGTTATATATGAAATACTAGCTGCGCCCCGCGGTTTCACCCCAGGTGCGGATACAGGGGGGGTGCAGGGGGCGCCCCCCCCCCTTGGCGCAGGCAGTCCAGCGCCAAGCGCGGTAATTAGCCAATTTACCAGCAAGATATAGGTGCATGAAATTCATCATTTAAAGAAAAGAGCACAAATTGGGTCTTGTATGGTGTACTTATGTGTTTTACCACCATAACCCCAAGTTCCCCTCTTGGACTCCCCTACTATAACGATTTGTGCGCCCCCCCCCTTAAGAAATTTCTGTATCCGCGCCTGTTTCACCCGCAGATAAAAAGTAGCCTATGTGTTAATCCAGTACATAATCGTATCTATATTCCAAGTTTCATCCAAATCCGTCCAGCCGTTTGAGCGTGAAGGAGTAACAAACATACACACATCCAAACTTTCAGCTTTATAATCTATCTTAAAACCAGCTTGTTGACAAATAACTTCGAAACAATTCCAACCTGTCCAACAAGTTTTTAATATTTTTTTGCAAAATGTTTAAAATTGATGAAACTCCGGTTTAAGTATGTCACCCCACCTCTATACCTACCTGTTCGTAAGGCGTGTTGACACATACGATAATGGCTTAGTAAATAAACACTTGTAAATGTTATCTCTAACTTATCATAGAATCAACTTGATGTTGCCAATTATTTATTTATCAACCAGGATTAACTTCTATTAATAATTCTTGAGGTGCGGTTTTGTGGTTGATAATTATCTTGAACAATCTTCATTTCTGTTCGATTATATCAGCTAATATTTATATTTTAAAAGATACTGATACTTTCAGATTGTCTTCATAGGAATTTCATCAAAATCGGTTAAGTAGTTTGGTTTTTTAAATCAAAATAACCGAAAAAAATATATTTATAGATGGTAATATCATCCAAGTATTTCTCAGTATGACATTTAAAGCACTGAAGTCGATTTGAACCTTTTTATAAAAAAGAATATTGTAGTTTTTATTTTGTTAGGGTAATCCGCCGTAATTACGCATGTTCTGTGCACACATCACCTGGCTACTTATATTAGCTATTAGCCCGCCTCCCACATGCTTGGAAAACAACAGCAAACGTTACCGTCAGAATGGCTGGATGCCTGGAGCGTCTCGCGCCGTGTGTATATTATTAAAAAATTGCTATCTATTTGCTACCTTTCCTAAATAATTGCTACCTATGATAAATTCTGAGAGAGAAATTAGAAAAATAAATTTACCAGCCATCCTGATATCAGAATGGCTGGTCAATTTCTTTTTCTAATTTCTCAGAATTTATCACAGGGAGCAAATAGGTAGCAATTTTTGAATATACACTCAGTGCCAGACGCCCCAGGCAACCCGCCATCCTGACAACAATTAAAACCAAACAACAATAACACGAACGTGTGGATGGGTGTTTGCCTGTTTTTGTTAGTGTTTGCCAGTTTTCGGCGGCAGTGTCGATGTTTGTGCACAAATCAAAGGGTTGTCCGACAAACGTGTTTGCGAAGTGTCCAAGCGCTTGTCTTGTGTACGCGCGAGCTTGCGGTTCAATCGAAAGTAATGGTTGTCACAAGTACGTTATGCATGTTTGTGTTGATTGATTGTGGCGGTGGTTGGCACGTGTTTGGTGATTCTTGGTGTTTGTGGCAAACATCAAGCATGTGGAGACGGCTTTACGTTTCAAGACAGCTTACCTTAGGTAGACTCAACATAGGCACCCTCTGGAAGATATGGCACCCAAACTGCAGCACCGGTAGATAAGTCTCGAAGACCTGGTACAGCTTCTCTGCCAGACGCTTCTGGTCTTCCATCTGGACTGCAATGGACTGCAGATCTCCGTGGTATACTTTGATCATCGACGTTAGAAGGGAGGCCCGGTTTTTTAATACCCAGTCGGGGATGTTTCTATCGCTTCCTATGGCCTGTTGAAGAAATATACGTGGTATATATTATCAGCTCATACGTTCTCGTCTCACCATAGACCTAGGATGTACAAGACCAACAATGACAGTTTGATGGCGGGACAAGAAATCACAAGAAATATTTGTGTGTGAACCCGTTTTTATGATTATGATATTCAATATGTGCGACAAGTTAAAAATAGTTATTACTAAATATTGAACCTACCTATAGGCCTCCATAGTTTTTTAAAATAAAATAACAAGGATTTTATTTACTGACATCCTTCAAAACTTTGGAGTAAAATTGCTGAATAATAAAGAACTGAAACACTGAAATTATTGCGATATATCTGAAGGAGCATTCCGAATCTAGAAAATAAATAGGATTTTTAGCCAGACACCACGCCAAAATTTGAAAAATATTATTAGTAATAATGCAATAAAAGCGATAAAGCTATGATTCGTGTATTTGTTCGGGTTAGTATGTTTTGTAACGTCACATTCATTGACGAAATAAGATGTACAAGCTGCAATGGTATTATGGTACATTTACACAAAATGCTATTCGTCGTGAAACAGATTGTGGTGATGTGCTAATTTTGTGCTAATACTCGCCCAAAATAATGCCACATCCGCCATTATTTCATTATCTCTTTTCCTCTCGGGCAGTGCGTACTTGATTTGTACCTCTCGCACCCGCTTCGTGAGTCTGAGAGCAACGAAAATATTCTAGATCTGTGGCTCACTGCTGGGACACGAGCCTTCTCTGATACTGCGGCCACACTACCGTGATGTGCCCGTAGTTAACGTTTGTGTAACCACGATTTATGGCCATAGTTTTCCTATTGGCATGTCACGGTAGTGTAGCCGCAGTATCACAGTGTCGACTATAATCTAACAAGCTTCTGGCCAAGTGCGAATTGGTGGATGAGACAACTCATAGTTAGTTTACCTTCGAATTGTTTCTTCCTCACGACACGGTTTCCTTTGCCGATGTAAGAACGTGTGCAAATGACGCACTTAACTTGAAATTAATTACTATAGGGCCAAGCGGAATTCGAAGCAGGCTGCGTCGGTTTCAAAGTTGCACGAGCTGCCGCTGAGCTACACTGGCTCTAACGCGTTATCGTTGCGGTTAATAAGTTGAGAGGTTTTTATGTGTGTGGTTGAGGGTCCAATGCGATACGCGATGTGCATTACGATTTACGCTACAGCAGATCATAGTCACGTGGAAGACTTTTTATTACTATAGCAAAATAAAACAGGTTTAGAGCAATCAACAGTTGAGCCGTTGGTATTATTACCCACTGCCTCAATATGATGCAGTTGAGCAGCGGGGAAGAAGTGGTTTATTAATATTTTTATTTTGTTTCCATTCGCTATTAACATACATTTTAGATTAGATACGAAATTCTTCCAATGCAACGGCAGTATTTCGACGAGACGATTGCGTGTTCTAGTGTAGGTATAAACAGATATAGGTATTTCCAAGCTCCGCTATTTCAATCCATGTACTGTAACGATACAGGCTGTCTCGTCACATCACAAATATTATAAATTTTACCTTAATTATAAAAATACTGAAATAATTTCATTGAAGCACTTTATGCTTAAAGACTAGTTCAAAAATAAAGGAAATAGCCGTTGGCATCGCATTAACTGATAGAGAAAATGTAGAGATAGGTGTAAAAGTGGTTACCTGTGGTAAAATAAGGTAACAGTAAAAGAAATCAAACCTTCTTGATATTTAGTTTTACTTTTTTACCTTTTCTATTTTTAAAGTGGTTTTGATAGAGAATAGGATTTTGTTATCTGTCAAGAATTGACGGGGATTCTGGTAACCTTGGAGGATGGAACGTGTGTTTTTCTATATTTTGGCTTTTTTAATATAATAAATTATATGTTAGTGATCTTTAAGTGTGCTTTAACTGGACCTGCTCATCCTCAACATTGGTGGCAGCTTTCGGCGTTCACGATGCCAACTCTCAGGTCCATCACGCGGAAAACAAAACGGATTGAGGTAAGCGCTTCTATACTACCAGCAACGTCGTCAGGCGACACGCCTGCTAATCAAAACGACGAGGCTCTCTTGCAGGACACTATGCTGTTACCTTTACCCGTTTCAACATCAACGCCAACGCCTATATTAAAAACGCACTCGGTTGCTTCATCACAAGTGTCCGCTAAGGCCCAAAAGCTAGCAGCTGTGGCTAGGCATGCTCGTCAGGTCGCAGAGCAAGAAAAGAAGACCGCTGACCTAGGCTCTTCAAGCGGAGAAGAGGGCCGCTGAGCTAGAACTGCAAGCGGAGCTGGCCGCTATTGATACCGCAGCGTCCGAAAGGAGCTCTATGACGCGAAAGTGGTTAGTAGATTGTGGTAACAATCTTGGAGAACAAAATAATAATCCCACTTTCGATTTCAGAATTAATAACGACGGACGAAACCTCGATGGAGCTTGCAACGCAGCTGTCGCGGAGCTCCCACTCCAGCATGGTGCCGTTTCTCCGGGTCGCGCATGTTCGTCGCCGGGCGGTGACTATTGCATACAACCCTGCCTACAGCCCGTCACACAAGGAAACACTGCACACTCATTCAGATTAGGCACACACAACATTAATCCTACGCCTAATTGTTATTATGATAACACAAATAAAGTAAACAATGTAGAGACACCAGACTCTTTATTAAGCTGGCGAAAGTCATCGCGGACCTGGGGAGCAGATGGCAGGTCGGTGTCCTTCCTTTTCTTTGATGGTCACGTCTCTGGCTAGCTTTCCTTCAAGAAGGCCTTTTTACGGTCGGAGGCGGGCTTTACCCCGGAAGAAAACCTGGCCAGGCTCAGCGCCGCTTTACACGGTGCCGCCCAGGAGCTGCCCAGAATGCTGTTTTAGGAAAGCTAACTCCTCTTCTGCGCTGTAGATGGGCAGATTATACTTCAGCACATTTTGATTCTGGTAAGTTCAAGTTAGAACTTTTGGCAGATTTTTTGGATGCGGAATCAAATCGCCAATTAAAGTTTTTAAATTATCAAAATTATAAAAATATAATTCAAGTTTTCTCTAAGGTTGAAGCTGTGGGTGTTTATTGTAGGGCTAGTTTGTCGTGGACCTTGCTTTTGACGGAAAGCTGGGTGATCACAGAAGGTTTTAATGTACAGAGAACAATACATAATTCTATAAATCTATTTTGTGGTAAAAGTACGTTGTACTATTTATCTATTCTGTGGTATAGGAAGGTATTTCTTTAGCTGGTTTTGCGATGTTCTACGGAGGATATGGGAAGGCTTACAATACATAATGCTATAAATATATTTTGTGGTAAAAGTACGTTGTACTATTTATCTATTCTGTGGTATAGGAAGATATTTCTTTAGCTGGTCTTGCGATGATCTACGAAGGATATGGGAAGGTTCTATTCCTACACGGTGATAGTAAACGCTGATACAAAGTTCGCATGAACAAGTTATGACACTAGTAAGAAAATATTATTCTGTACTTCATTCTGATGTACAAATTCAGCATAAATAAATAGGTATTTTCTTAGCGAATTCTAGGTGGAATTTTACTTAGGAGAGTTGGAAGGATCATATTCCTGCAAGGAAACGAACGTTTTGTATTCTAGTTGCAAAATAGGTAATGCTTGAACGATAGTTAAGTAACTACCGGGAATTAGTAACGACTGGGAATTTATTCGGTGTCAGCGATAAATTCCATATTCGGGTTTTTTCACATTCTATATTTTCCGATTTCTTAATAATACGCAATCTTATTAGTCCAAATTCTTAAATTTACAAATTCTGAATTTTCCGCATTCTTTGTTTTCCTAATTAGAAATTGGACAAATTCTTAATTTTCCTAACAAGTACAGTTTCATACACAAAGCAAAATTAATGGAACATAAACATATATTCCTGTAATAATCTATTATAGGCACAGAATTCGCCCTATTTGCACAGGAAGTCTATGATTATATGTACTTAACCTACCTATTTTCACCTACTATTTACATAATTATAATGAACCTGTAGTACATAAGTCAACATGCAGAAAAGTATGTATATCTACAGATGGAAAACCTCTTTCGTAAAATATAATGCCCCAGTATGAGCATGAGGGCATGTATATTACACCTACAGTAGGCATACCTACCTACTATGAGCATTGCCCGTGCTCCACCTGCTCAGGTCACCTGGTTAAACCACGAGCACTTTTAAGGTAGGCCATACCAGCCGCAGTCAATAGTACATTAGTGCAGCGGCCGGCAACAGAGGCATTGATGGACGAACGTGTAAATGTGGGCGCACACATACGTAAGTCCATCCATGGCTAGTTGTGGCCAAGGCTTGTATAATACTTTTCTTAAATAATGCGTGGAAATTAAAACTATCACCTATTTCCATCTATTCTCATCTATTATCATCTATTCTCACCAATTCTTATCTATTCTCATCAATTGCCATCAATACTTATCAATTATCATTGATTCTCATCAGTTCACATCAATTCCCATCAATTTTCTTCGTTTCTCATCATTTATCGTTATTTATCACCATTTCTCATTAACTCTCGTCAATTCTCATCAGTTTTCATCTATTATCATCAATTCTCATCTATTATCATCAATTCTCATCTATTATCCTCAATTCTCATCTATTCTATTTGCAAGGCAGCTCGAAAGATTTTTTTTCAATTTTTAAATTACATGACTGATATGAGTTTTGTATGTAATTTATTTGGCCACTAAACCACGACAGATATGGATTTTCATACAACTTTTGCCGGCCGCTGCTCGCCAGTACAGCAATTTCGATTTATCCCAAAGAGGGTTGTCAAAATAATACTCACATTTCCAAGCATGTTCGAGAAAAAAATATTGATAACATTTTTATCACGATTGTACTTCCATATGGAAAATTCAGAATATGGAATTTTACGAATTTGTAAAATTAAGAATGTGTAAATTTAGTAATGTGGAAAATTCAGAATATGAAAAAAGCAGATTTTGGAAAAATAATAATGTGGATAATACTAGAATGTGGAAAATTAATAATTCGGAAAGATACGCTGACATCATTTATTCCTTTTACTTAGATAACTATTGGGAATTGTTCTTTGTTTGGAATCATTCGCAAGTAACTTAAATAAAATTGTAATTGAGTTTCGCTCTAGGGTCAAAATACGTAATGCTTGTACGATAGTTAAATAACTACCGGGAATTTATTCATAGTTTAGGATTGTTCGTGTTTGTTTCAAATAAATGACCATAGATCAATTTAGTGGAATTCAGGTTTGAGTTTGTTTGATTGAATTTTCAATAAGAATTTTACTATTTATTCTATAAAAACATTTAAAGTACTAGTGATAAGAAATTGTCCTTCATGTCTTGGGTCAAGCACAGCAGTACCTGTTAGTGATCTCCTTACCAAACGGATAGGGGTAGCTAATTTAAAGATTCGAATGAGAATATCTTGTTGTTAGGAAATAGCATCAATAATCTATAATATTATTTGAAGGAAACATGTCCTTATCGTATTTCATAATGGTGAAATATAATGCCTAAATTATATAAACGGTTTTTTTTAGATTACTTTTCAATACAAGTTCTGGAAAATAGAGACAACCTGAATATCACTAACAGATCATTGAATTCAAATAAATATTTATAGTTAAAATTAATACTACTGTTTAGTCCACTGCATGCTGTTGATATAGAATCTACGATAATATTGATAATCTTTAGACGAAAACTAGGAGGTTTGAAAGTTGAGCTATTTTTAGAGTCTGTCATATACCGAATGTAGTACGTATTAGATAGACTCACAATGAACTAAGGTGATGTCTATTTTGTTAGGATTTGGAAAAAAATAATGTCCTCTTGTCCCTTGCACCTTTTGGAGTCCAATCTACGATAAGAATAGGTAGATGGGGTACCTGACGTACTGACTTGGGATAAATAGAACAAAATTTAGTAAAATCAAATTTCTCTTAGTGTGGGGGAATTTCACACACGGTACCTCCGTGTGGGAAATTTCAAGCACTAAATAGTGGAGGGTTAACCAGCCAGGTAGTCGAGACCCACAGCATTGGAGCGGTGGCGGGGCTCCTATGCCAGAGTTATGATAAACAAATAGAGTTTACTATGACTTTGCTATATAACAAACTCAAACTCAGTTAGCAATATACTTACTTACGTTTTACCTATGTTTCACTTTCTTGTCTTGTTAATTTCAACATACGTTCGTCATGAAGCTTTAATTTACGGTCAGTTTTGTTTATGACTAGAAACTATAATGTTCAATTTTTTGCAGGAAAAGATTATTCATTCCTACAATTGAAACCTTTCGAAAATATAGTAGGAAATATATTGATTGGTGCATAATATGATTTTATGTGGAAATTTCAGTTCGGTTACTCAGAGTATAGGAATAGTGTTTATCAGGGGATTAAATTGCAATTATTTGTAGGACGATGAATATTTTAAATTAATTTAATATTATTGAATAGGTTAGATGTTAGTTAGGTATTGTCTCATTACTTTAAAAGGATTTGGATTACTACATTATCACAACGTACGGTTCTACCATTTGTAGGAGACGATTCACAAGGCCATAAACATTAAAATAGGTAGTCCAAAATAGTCAACAAACTTGATCACCTTTTAACATCATAAGATTAAGGTTAGAATATTCCGGTAATTTCGGTGATTTTATTATTATAATAGATTAAGAGAGGGTTCTTTTACAGTACCTACTAAGTATGTTAATGGACAGTTGACATGCGCATGTCTGATAGCATAAATAATTTATTAAGCAGCATTTTGTACTTACAAAATATCTTGATTATTTTTGTCAGAATCATGCCTATCTCTCTCGAGAAAGCGTTTGACCAACGAAAACGCAGCAATAGATTTGAAGAGTGACGGAACAAAAAATGATAAATCCATAACGTCCTCGACATCTTATAATGTCCTCCATTATGGAATTATCATTTTTTGTTCCGCCACTACTCATTTATGACGTGATCTGTGTGATCGTTCATTGGACAAGCGGTTTCTCGAGTGAAGACCTAATATCACGAATGCCACCCGTGCTGGGGCCTGGGCCTTATTTCTTTATGACCACTTTACGATTCCTTGCTTCGAAACCACTCGAATTCCTTGTCTTACATGTGAAATCTGCAAAAATCTCTATGAAATGAAAACGAAACCGCGCGAAATAAATTTGGAACTGTCAAAAACCATAATGTTCCACTGAGACGCGTTCCGAAACATCAACACGCCAAGTTACCACCACTTATGTTAATATTTAATCAAAATAAAAAATAACTTTAATGTAAAGTGAAGGTATTTCTAATGCTGTGGACACGATAACGACGTGGTTTCGTATCGTGTGGAATCTGTGTTTTCATACAGAATTAGGGCTCTGGTGTATACAATACCGTTTAGTAAAGTTGGTACCCCCAGTCGTACCACCAGTGGTACCACAGTTACGTTTTCATAACCGTGGTACACATACTTATTTGATAAATAAATAACGCTTAATGTAATCAACTTACCAAAATATACCTCCCGTATTCCCTGAGGATGAACTTCCCGCTTTGCAGCGTGATTGCCAGCGGCTGCGAGAAGAGAGACTTGATGCAGTGTGCGGCACCAACCACCTATAACAACATGAATAAAGAGATTCCAGAAGAACTATGACAATTTTTTTGGATACCTAGCTCAAAAACTAAAATGGCAAAAACATTATTTTAGCAAGTTGTAATGGCAATGGGTCACATCGCTCGCAGAATCGATAAACGATGGGGAGAAGTTCTCGAGTGGCGACCACGAACCGGAAGACGCAACGAAAGTCGGTCCCTGACAAGGTGAACTGCCGCGCTGCGCTGGCCAAGACCGTGGAAGGCCGTCAGAGCGCCAGGTACAAGAGTAAATCAATTCAAAACGTTTATTTGCTAAAACACATGTAGTATTAGGTGTTACAATAAGTTTTGCTCATGTATTTAGTCTGCAAGCAGACGTGCAAACGTTGGTACACGATTCATTATAATCCTTAACACTATAAAAACAGTTGCATTGAAGCCAGTCAGTCAAACATTTATTAAACTTGTTACCTTCTAATATCTTTATGTCATTAAAGTAGAGTTCTATGGGGAGGCGTTCTATGTTCAGCAGTGGACGTCTTCAGGCTGTTGATGATGATATTTAGTAATCTGTGACTATAGTGTAACTCAGTGCTAGTTCTTCCCGGGTAATCTCTGGAAGATAATTTATGAAATAGCTTCATGTTAAAAGGTTTTTCGTTTCAATCATTATTTACAGGTGTTTTAGAATAGAACATAAATAGAAATGACATGAAGATCCGATGTCAGCGTATCTTTCCGAATTATTAATTTTCCATATTCTAGTATTATCCACATTATTATTTTTCCAAAATCTGCTTTTTTCATATTCGGAATTTTCCACATTACTAAATTTACACATTCTTAATTTTACAAATTCGTAAAATTCCATGTTCTGAATTTTCCATATGGAAGTACAATCGTGATAAAAATGTTTCTTTATTTTTTTTTTCAAACGTGCTTGGAAATGTTATTTTGACAACCTTCTTCGAGATAAATCGAAATTGCTGTACTGGCGAGCAGCGGCCGGCAAAAGTTGTATGAAAATCCATATTTGTCGTGGTTTAGCGTCCAAATAAATTTCATACAAAACTCATATCTGTCGTGTAATTTAAAATTGATAAAAAGTCTTCCAAGGTTCCTTGCAAATAGAATAGATGAGAATTGAGGATAATAGATGAGGATTGATGAAAATTGATGAAAATAGATGAGAACTTATGAGAATAGATGAAAAATGATGAGAATTGGTGAGAATTGATGATAATAGATGGGAATAGATGGAAATAGATGAGAATAGATGATAGTTTTCATTTCCGCGCATTATTTGAGAAAAGTATACAAGCCATGGTCACAACTAGCCATTGATGGACTTACGTATGTGTGTGCCCACATTTACACGTTCGTCCATTAATGCCCCTGTTGCCAGGCGCTGCAGTAATGTACTATTAACTGCGGCTGGTATGGGCTAACTCAAAAGTGCCCGTGGTTTAACCAGGTGAACTGAGCAGCTGGACCACGGGCAATGCTCATAGTAGCTAGGTATGCCTACTGTAGGTGTAATATACAATTATACATGTCCTCATGCTCATACTGGGGCATTATATTTTACGAAAGAGGGTTTGTAGATATACATACTTTTCTGCATGTTGACCTATGGACTACAGGTTTATTATAATTATGTAAATAGTAGGTGAAAATAGGTAATAGGTAGGTTAGGTACCTATAATCATAGACTTCCTGTGCAAATAGGGCGAATTCTGTGTCTATAATAGATTATTACAGGAATATATGTTTATGTTCCATTAATTTTGCTTTGTGTATGAAACTGTACTTGTTAGGAAAATTAAGAATTTGTCCAATTTCTAATTAGGAAAACAAAGAATGCGGAAAATTCAGAATTTGTAAATTTAAGAATTTGGACTAATAAGATTGCGTATTTTTAAGAAATCGGAAAATATAGAATGTGAAAAATCCCGAATATGGAATTTATCGCTGACACCGAAGATCCCGATATTGCGAATGTCTAATTTCTCGAGAATTTCAGTTTTCTAGGACCCAGGAACAAAACCCTATATACAAAATTTAAAAACAATTTATAGGTAAAGATGGGTTAGTTCTTTATCGCTGATACCTTGGTATAATCAGTATCTATTCTGTGCCTATTTATATGCATTCCGTAAAATAAATTGTACCAACATGTGTTGAATAATGCTACAGTACTTATAGAAGTGTGAATCTACCTATAGCAACACAACTTACATAGCACAGAACTAAATTAATTATCGAAGCTGTTTATTTTTTAATCCAATTAACAATGAAACCACACTTACTAAACTAGATTACAGATTGTGAGATAGATATGTAGGTAAAGTAAGCACCTAATAAGTAATTCTAGACTTGGCCCCACTCAGGCGGCCATGACATTGTAATAACGATCATGTTTCAGATAGGTATAGTATCGGTACCATACCATAGCCAATGGAATGAAGTATCTATCTAGTAGCTACATGTTGTTAGAGACAGGAACACTACACACCACAGGAATTTTGAGAAGCCTGCATTATGCATGACTATGACCCCAAGTCATTAGGTGTCTATTTGACTAAACCATAGTACCTACTTGTAGTATTATTTATTCTGTGACTATTATAGGAAGTCAAATCAAAATCTTATATTCAAAACACACCTAGAACTTGTTTCTCAAGCTTCAATATTAAAATATGCTAATTAATGCAAAACCCACCTGACTTTCAGATTACTTGCACCATTATATTGCACTCTTGCTACAGTTTCAACAAAGTAGTGGAAATGAGAAAGCTATTTAACTTTTGCCAGTAGCAAATTTTTATATGATGAGTTCTATTTCTGTTTATTCACCATTACAGATGAGGTATCATCCTCAATATACTAAATAAAAAAATCAAAAGACCAATATGATTTTATAATTTATAAAAAGTTTTTGTGCTATTTGGAATGCTAGGTATGAATTTAAAATTAAAACATGTCTATAATGCCAACTTGTTTTTTTTTAGTTTAACATTGAGACTAACTAAGCTGGATTAAATGAAGTTATTTATTTAACCTGTACAAGGATGTCCTGTCTGATATCAACTTAAACCTGTGGACCTAGACATGTTTTACATATTTCCACATATGTAGATCCTGGACCCTAACTAGGATTCCCTGTATCTAGGGACTCAGGAACTACAAGGACCATGTTCCTACAATAGCCAGATTCTTTACTGCATTGCATTCTAAGTCTAGCCGTGAACATGGCACAAGTAACTGTCATATAATTCCAATAATAGTACCAGAAGATTTGTCTATCAGCAAAGTATTCTCACCTGGCCAGCTAGAGCATGCCTCTGAGTGTCGGAGACCCATCCAGGGTGGAAGTAGAGTACAGCATCCACGGGGTCATCTTCCTCAGCCGTGCAGCATTGTGTGTCGTACACAAACACTATCATCATTTCCCTGATGGAAAATAAGTGTGATAAGTATAATGCAGTCACATTGGCAGTTTGGTGTGTATGCATTCTGGTGAGGTATACACACTTTACCAGTCACATACTGTGACTGGTAAAGTGTGTATAAGTTCTGTACAACATTTACTAAAACCAAATAAAATAAAAACATCTTCATATTTTTTATTTCTCCTTTATTAGAAGACTACAGTAACACTTAGTTTAGCTTAGTCCTCCTTCCATATACAAAAAGGAATCATTGTAACTCTAATAAGTGGTCCACCTAGGTGAACTGAGCAGGTGGACCACGGGCAATGCTCAACATATTCTTTTCTCTATGTAGGTAGATGCAAAGTTTGTATACATACATATTTAGGCATTAGTTCTATAGGGTCTAATTTATAGAATGATTCTATTAAACATTGCTTAATACGTACTTATGCATGCAAGCAAAGTTGCAGAGTCAAACAATCATTTAAAGGTATTTGTTGCCATTTCTTCTATGTTTGTTGCAATATCTTTAGGTATTGTAGATATATCTATTCAGAATGTTCCAAATTATAAAATTACCTAGTGTGGTATAAAGTAATAGTAGCGGTAAACATACGGCCTAAATACCTACCATGTACCATCATAGAAGGTACCTATGCACTTTGTTCAGTGACCCCTTAGCTACGTGTTCAAATATCGCCTAGCAGGTACATGAAAGTTAATAGTACTAGTGTGCCCAGCGCGCAGCGACTGACAAAACTGTGTGGGTGATAGTTCCGTTTGCAGATTCACCTATGAAATTAAATCAATTAAACTCACTTTGCCATCTTGATATTTAGTTGATGCTCGCGGTGTCACAATTCAAATAAACTTCACAACATTACAAATACAAAAGTAGATTCGTATTGACGCGTATTTAAATGTAAATCGATCACAATACATATCTAATTTAATTTCTGTACTTTTATTTTAGAAAACGACCGTCCCTCACATAAACCATTTTTGTTTGACAGCTGTTTTTTTTCAGTGTTGCTATTGCTGTGTAATTTTACGTAAGTGTTTCTAGTAATAAAAACATAATTTTCATAAATATTTCCAACAAAAATGGAATTAAATATTCAGGTAAATATACAACTTGGCATTGAATGTAGAATGATGTAGTATTAATAATACCTGTGAATAATACTATTTCTATATGAATTTTTGAAACTAGGAATATTTTTTAGTTCCAAAAATTGCCACAAGATGTCAGATTTAGCACAGTAAGTACAGCTGTCTTCACTAGATAGCGCTATTTTAAACGAATAGTTTAGAAGTTTATTATCACCACATTATCACAGATCTGTATCTGGTACCACATTATACAGATAGTCTTGGTTCTAAAAGTAATTAGGGTCTATAATATTAGGTCATTATTTACTGTTTACGCTTTTGGTACTAATAATCACACATAAATTTAAAATTACGTACTTCCTTTGTACATACAAAAAGGTCTGTCATGAAATTACCTATTTAGTACCCGCTATATTTTATTTTAAGCTTCTTGTCGCGGCAACAAGACCTATACATATGTGATAAAAAAATACATGCAAGCAGTTGAAGGTCCACTGCAACGGCATCACACATAAAACATTATGTTACTGTACCTACTGATGGTACCTGGGCCTGGGTTGTACTTCCGGTTAGTCAAGCGGGCGGCAAACGGAAACGGACATGTGGGTCGTCGGCTCGTGCTGAATTTTAATGTTTTATTTGTCTTACCTATATAAATTATATTCCTCAAAAAAAGAACAGTCGTGAAAACAAAAATTATTTATCTTAAAAAATGTCAAAGTTACTATTAGCATTTTTTAATCACAGAAATAGTAAGAGACAGTTGAAACACGCAGTGATGTCAGTTTTTGGTCCTTCATAGTACGTCATTACTAAGCTGTGGTACCTTTAAGCCGGATTTACATTACGAAATTAGTGGCTTGAAATTAGTTGTATAACACTAATTTGACCAGTAATTTCACGTGTAAACGTTTAGTTTTACAATGCATGCATTACTTTTGTGACACTGGAGTAGTTTCATGCTATACGCATATTTTTTGTAAAACTAATGTCATGCAACTAATTTAATTTCATCATGTAAATGCGACGCGAAACTAGTGTCGCGACAGCACCTGCGCGGAGTGGACGTGTGGTTTTTTGGACACTTGTTGGACACTATAGTTAATAAGAAATTAAAATGATTTTCACTCATTCGAAAGTAGTTTGCATAGCTTTCAGGATCTTCATCTGCCAATTCAGAGATTAACTGTGTTGCACCCAGATGCTTTTTTTCAATCCATCCTCGAATCCACCAACGTCTTTTCTTCCGAGATAACCTTTTTTTTACTTTATATTTTATCATTTCTACAACGATGTTTTGCATCATAAAATACAGCTTTGATTTTGACAGGGCCATTATCTCCGCGATACTGATAATTTCACGACACTATAATTTAAACGAAAGAAGTTTCACATGTGCTAAAATTAGTTTCACGAAACTAGTTTTATCATGCATGACACTTATTTCGTAATGTAAATCCGGCTTTATGGTAGCTCTAAATTATGCCTTCATAGTAGCTGTGATGAAGGAAGCTCCGCACGAGCTCAGTTTTGCGAGAAAGGGGCGGGCGATGCCCCCTCCGGAAACTTTAAAAAGCGTATTATTCTGTGATTAATTTACCGATTTTACTCATTATTTCAATTACTTTATTATACTTATGAAAATAATATCTAAGTCATGTGGTTGTTAATTTTTAATAGTAGTCAAATAGCCTATTTTATTGACACTGTTTGGACACGGTGGGTTTTTTGATCCATAGCTAAAGTAACAGTAACCAATGGCTAAAAAAACTAACAAGCTTAGACCACTGGTTAGAATTTTTGACCATTGGTTACCTTAACTAGGATCAAGAAACCCACTCTTATCCATGACGAGAACTATATCTGCAGAGCGGCTTTATACTATACTAGGCAGGGTAGTACTATAGTACTAGTACCATCTAATATTACACATATGGTAGTACTATAGGTAATAGTACCTACAAGTTTTTACAGTATGTATTTCTGATCTACTCTGAAATGTAGGACACAAAGACCATGCATATAACATCACCAGCATCATCAACAGCCTGAAGACGTCATAGAACATAGGCCTCCCCCACAGGGCGCCACTTTGAGCGGCTGCTTGCATTCTGCATCCATAGCCCCGCGGTGTTCACCAGGTCGTCGGTCCACCGATACCACCTAGTTATTCTAGTAGACTGCTGTCATTGTAAACATTTTCTCCAAAGTTTTCATTTCATTCACACTTTCCTCCGCTTGTTCATTCCATCCACGGTTCGCTCGCAGGACAAAGGAGTATTTACCTGAATCTGTGATTCATACTCGTATCCCGGGACGGACTTAGTAACAAAGCGAAGGGGTTTTAGTTTATAGAATTTGGCTTGGCGTGAGCAGGATGCGTAAGTAGGTATGTCAAGAACCTAGGCACAGATAATATGATACCTACTATACTATAGAGTATCTACCTATATTATTTTAACAATAATTATAGGCAAGTACCTACTAATAGCATGAAAATATAAATTAAGAATCTGTAAGTACAAGTATAATTATATAATATTTTATCATATTATTTTAAATATTTTATATTACATAATATGTATAGAAGTTATATAATCGGCTACCACCCACTATAGTATAATCTTAAGCCAATAAGAAACTAGCAAAAGTGATATGAATTTCAGGTCAAGTTGAACCCAAAATTTGTCCTAAGCCCATCTCTGGTACTATTCATAACGAATACGCGTTAAGGTTAACAATCGCAAGAAATTCTGAGCAAGGCAGTGAACTTAGATGTTAAATCAGCAAACGATCAATTACACGCAAATGGTATATAGTATACGTAGCAAGCAAGCATCTTTTAAAAAAGTAAAAAAGGGAACATCCCCAAATATTACCTATGTGATACTGATGACAGACGAGTCCACGAGTGTAATATACAGATACAGAGCCTAATAGAGTCTCTAAGGAATCCTAGTTAGGGTCCAGGGGGTCTAGCAACGATGCCATTCCATTACCGTTAACGCCAAACGCTAACTCAAAATGTATGGGAAATGTCATAGCTAATGTCATTCCCATACATTTTGGAGCTAGCGTTTGGAGTTAACGCTATAATGGAAAGGCATCTTTGCTAGATCCCCAGTTCTATGTATGTGATCGTTGGGCGTTATTTATTTATGGTGGATCTCAAGAAACAACTTCGGTATTTTCTACGTGGCTACGAATAGCCACCTTCATCAGCTGGAAGACATCCACTGCTGAACATGCCTCCCCCATAAAACGTCACTTTGGACGCTTATCATAGGGGGGATTTGCCATAATCACCACGCTTGGCAGGCCTCTTGGTGATCGCAGAACATTTTAATGTACTGAGGAGAATGCTGCTGCCTATTCCCTGGATATTCCTTTTGCCGGCTCTTACAGCACCCACGGGAAGAGATGGGGTGGTCCTATTCACAAACCGGGACCACACCAACCAATACATAGGACCAATAGCCAACGTTTGGCTGAAACTCCTGATGTTATACAACGATGCAGTCGAAAGTGTATGTAGCACGTTGACCTATGAAGTTTTGGGCAATTGACTTACCTAAGTATATAAATATAAATAAATAAACAACGCCCAACGATCACATACATAGTTCCTGGACCTTCCCTGTATCTAGGGACCCAGGAACTACGAGGACCATGCTCCCACAACACCCAGACACAGAACAAGTATTTGCGCTTCTTTTTCTGTGCACACATACTTGTCCTGTCGCGGGAATCGAACCCGCCGCCTCCGGGTTATGAGCCGACCTGCTCAACCACCACACCACGAAGGCTGTCATAGATAGATTGTTATTGCGTAGAAGCATATTAAGGTAGGCAAATACAGAACAATTTTACTATAACTACGTAGGTATAGTACTAGGTATATTTAATTTGGTAGGTAATCTGTTTATCTGTGGTAAGTAATATAATAGACATTTCCACCAGCCATATAAAAAACACCAACATAAGTTCCATGGAACCCCCATGTAACATTTACACGGAAAAGCGCACATCATGACGGACGAGGTAGCTTACATGGCAAAGGTAACTTTTTCCATATTTTCCCGCTCACGGGCATTCTGCTAGTAAACGAGGCGTTACGAGAGCATTACATTACCTATGCAGTTACTACATATCTAGTTAAAATGTAACTTCATGTGCATGTAAACAACTTTTATGTGGAATTTTTACTTTTCCAAGGCATCCTGTAGATTTAGATTTAAGATAGTATAATCGTATAGATGAGGTAGTATAATCTTGTGATTTTTCTCAATTACGCAATGCAGTCACTTGCGACAAAGCCAACTTTAAAAATAGTCAACTATGAACAAAGCAGCCTCTGTGGTGTACCGATTGAGCAGGTCAGCTCATAACTCGGAAGCTGCGGGTTCGAGTTCCGCGGCTGGATAAATAAGTATATACAGGTACCAACTTGTGAACAGAAAAATGCGCAAATATTATTTTACTAGCTTTTGCCCGCGGCTTCGCACGCATGTATTATGTTATTTCTACGTTTAGGTAGTCTAATAATAGCTTAGTTCATGCATTTCCTCTATACCAAATCACAAAATACAACAAAAATTTTTCGAAGCTCAGCACGTATTAGCAGATTAGGTATGGCTTTTCACGTGTCATCAGATCACCTACACATTGATAAAATAGTCAGTTAGAAACTGCAAATCATATGTATGTACCTACTTAGACCTACCTTATACTTAGCCGTTAGTTTTTTTAAATATACGGTAGATCTAGGCATCTAACGAATAAAAGTTCTATGGTATACCTACATACCAGTGATACGTTCGATCTTTTCCTTGTCATTTTCACTTCAACAGATTGTTCTTGTGTTTTCACCATAAAAACCGTTCAAGTCTTGATAAGAGGTTCCAGTAAATTTTGTTTAGGTAGTAGGTATACCTACTTAAGTACTTACCTATTATTTAGGCAGTTTAGAAAAATACAAAACAAACACACATTGGTCAGTTTTTCACATCTATGGTGACAATCTCGACCAAGTATCTCTATGGGGACGTTGTGGCTGATATTAGATTTATTATAGTTTGATATTCAATATGAAAGTATTAACCTAGGGTTCGTGGTCCATAATTGTCTCCATAAAATGTTATAAGAGAGCATGTGAATAAGATAAAGTCACTCACCGAAACCATTGATACTAAAATTATACGTAGTTTGCTTCGCCTTTATTGTATATGCCGTTATAGTAGGATTGTTTACTTGTATTTCATAGTGAACTTCTCATAATCTCTCCCATATGATTGCATATAACGCCTGTAATTATAAAACCACAAGGAGCACAAAACGAACTGCAACACGTAAGTAAACTTTAAGGTTGATGGATATTTAACCAAGCCCACGCGCTCTTGGACCGTACGTCCTCAAGCCAGTCGCTTAGCCCATCTCATGACCGTCGACGTGGTATCTCTACCACACTTAACTGCCCACAAACTAGGGCCTGCACTTTCAACCGCACCATTACTATTAATTTATCACCGCAGATGGGGCTTATCGAGGTTAGATATGCATATTTAACTAAGCCGGCGCCTTCATTAGACTATAGCCCCACAGCCATAGCCTTCCAGCCAACCGCATACGCCCATCCCGCCGACGTGGCAAATGTAAGTCCCTCTACGTGTCACCATGCTAGCTGGCACACTACCGAGGGGATACCTACACCTGCACAAGTTCGTCGATCATATGTGTTCATCACTACACTGCGATCTCAGACCTTGGCTGAGACCGTTACCAAATTGTACTAGAAATGATATCAATTAATCATAGAAAACATTGTCTACCTACGATTACAGCTCGTATGTACTCACGGTTCATGGTATCACATCAATAGGTACTATTGCTTTCCTTATTTCTTTTAATTATGTAATTTTCTGTATTTTCAGTTTATATTTTATGACATTTAAATAGACAAACTGCGAGTGACAGACTTCGCAATCCAATTTTGAACTTAGTATTGTATTGCCATATTTTATCTATGTAATATTTAAAATCGCGATGTTGCCCGTCGCGACACTCCCGACAGAGAAGAATAAAAGAGTCGTTAGATTACACGTTTACCCTATAATTTAAAATTGCAAAACCATGGTGGTATCTGTATGATGCAGCTATTTTTGGTTTTTGTGAATAATTCTATATTAAAGTAGGAATATAGATAATGTAAAGTTGTACAACTTTGTCGCAATGTTTGTATTTGTGTATAGTGTATACTGTGTATGTATATGGCTTATGACTCCATTTTATTCACAATAATAGCTCTCTTCTTATAGCCGTAACTAAAGGTTATGATTTTCAATTTACTAATATATCTCCACCACTTTATGGAGATATGCACGATCCCAGCATCTCCATTTTTATGGTGACAATCTCGACCAAGTATCTCTATGGGGACGTTGTGGCTGATATTAGATTTATTATAGTTTGATATTCAATATGAAAGTATTAACCTAGGGTTCGTGGTCCATAATTGTCTCCATAAAATGTTATAAGAGAGCATGTGAATAAGATAAAGTCACTCACCGAAACCATTGATACTAAAATTATACGTAGTTTGCTTCGCCTTTATTGTATATGCCGTTATAGTAGGATTGTTTACTTGTATTTCATAGTGAACTTCTCATAATCTCTCCCATATGATTGCATATAACGCCTGTAATTATAAAACCACAAGGAGCACAAAACGAACTGCAACACGTAAGTAAACTTTAAGGTTGATGGATATTTAACCAAGCCCACGCGCTCTTGGACCGTACGTCCTCAAGCCAGTCGCTTAGCCCATCTCATGACCGTCGACGTGGTATCTCTACCACACTTAACTGCCCACAAACTAGGGCCTGCACTTTCAACCGCACCATTACTATTAATTTATCACCGCAGATGGGGCTTATCGAGGTTAGATATGCATATTTAACTAAGCCGGCGCCTTCATTAGACTATAGCCCCACAGCCATAGCCTTCCAGCCAACCGCATACGCCCATCCCGCTGACGTGGCAAATGTAAGTCCCTCTACGTGTCACCATGCTAGCTGGCACACTACCGAGGGGATACCTACACCTGCACAAGTTCGTCGATCATATGTGTTCATCACTACACTGCGATCTCAGACCTCGGCTGAGACCGTTACCAAATTGTACTAGAAATGATATCAATTAATCATAGAAAACATTGTCTACCTACGATTACAGCTCGTATGTACTCACGGTTCATGGTATCACATCAATAGGTACTATTGCTTTCCTTATTTCTTTTAATTATGTAATTTTCTGTATTTTCAGTTTATATTTTATGACATTTAAATAGACAAACTGCGAGTGACAGACTTCGCAATCCAATTTTGAACTTAGTATTGTATTGCCATATTTTATCTATGTAATATTTAAAATCGCGATGTTGCCCGTCGCGACAACATCCGCGCGCTTTTCGTTCCAAAGAGTATCTTTGTTGCATTCACCACATTTTTTTTTTACTTTCATAAGTTTGACTCCATACGAATTGAGTATTTAGCCAGTGTCAATAATAAGATTATATAATACTGGGTGGCGCAAAAGTAAAGACCCTATTTGGTTCAGCTATAACATTTTTTCTAAATTAGAAAACTAGATTTAGGTTTTTTTAAATGTATATTTGTGCCATTAAATTTCGTACCATTAGGATTTAAAGATGATGTCTTTTAAATGGTGACCTCCAGAGTTGATACACATTTGAGCCCTATTTATGACATTTTGCATAACTTGCCGTAACACTTCCTGCGATATGTTCGTTATTTCTTGACGAATGTTTTCTTTTAGAGCTGCGAGAGTCTGTGGCTTGTTCACATACACCCGAGATTTCAAAAAACCCCAAAGAAAGAAGTCTGGACTGGTCAGATCGGGTGATCTTGCAGGCCAAGGCAAATCGCCAAAACGAGAGATAACTCGGCTTGGAAAAGCGTCCCTCACTAAGTCCATAGTGTCGCGCGCTGTGTGTGCCGTAGCGCCGTCTTGTTGAAACCAGATGTGCTCCAGCCCCAATTCGTCCAAACTGGGTATCAAAAACTCACGTAACATGGTTCTGTAGCGTTCTCCAGTGACAGTTATCGCATTGCCTCCAGCGTCTTCGAAAAAATAGGGTCCGATCACTCTGTCAACACAGATGCCACACCATACAGTAACTTTTAGTGGGTGTAGAGGTGTTTCTTGAATAATGCGCGGATTATCAGTGCCCCAGAACCGAGTATTCTGCTTATTGACATGCCCTGAGAGATGGAAATGCGCTTCGTCACTCATAACCAATTTTGAAGGAAAATCATCTTGCAAAATGTCATAAATAGGGCTCAAATGTGTACAACTCTGGAGGTCACCATTTAAAAGACATCATCTTTAAATCCTAATGGTACGAAATTTAATGGCACAAATATACATTTAAAAAAACCTAAATCTAGTTTTCTAATTTAGAAAAAATGTTATAGCTGAACCAAATAGGGTCTTTACTTTTGCGCCACCCAGTACTTACTTTACAGCTGGAGTATTGCATTAACCTATACGATGCGTACTTAATTAGTTTTGTTAATACTAATTAGAAATCACAAGTACTTACGTACGCCACAGTAAAAAGAGTCGACATTTATATTATGTCCTCTATTTACCACGTTGTCTCATTCCCACTGCACTTTCAACATAGTGGTGGGAGTGAGAAAATAACATGTGTACAAAGCTTTAATCAGATTAGCTTTTGCAAAGAATGTTCCATTTTTAGGGTTCCGTAACACTTTTAAAATAAAGGAACCCTTATAGGTAACTGTACTTACCTAATAATATTAATAATATGACATTGATAATACTGTTTTTTTATTATTTGTTTTTATATTGTATACATTAAATGACTTTTTTTAAAGATATTTTATTTGTAACGCCTTAGACGCTTTTTTGTACTGTTATGTTACAAACTGTAAAATAAATTGAATTTGAATTTGAATATGAATTTGAGGTAAGATCACTTTGTTGTCCGTCTGTTTGTCTTTCTAAATATCTGTCGAGACTATTACTTATTTTAGGAATAACGGAAAGAATTAAGCTGAAATTGATATATATGATCAATTAATTCAAATACTGCTATCAACATCATCATCATCATCATAATCATCATCATTAACAACAACGTCCTGAAGACGTCCACTTTCAAAGACATTTCTTCTTCTTGCCAAATTCTAATAAACTTTACAACTTGTCCGTAGAGCCAAGCAATGAGGCATTTTATTTAAAAAAAAACACTAGTTCCGCTTCTTTTCTAGATGGCGCTGTAAGTGCATAGTTTAAACATTTCAAACCACAGAGTAGTTTAAACATAAGAAAATGCTTAGACTACCTACAAAGAAATGTCAAATTCAGTTGAGTGGACCACGAGTAGATTGTCTGTAGGGGTCTGTAGTATCTCCTAAGTAGCCTGTGGTGCATTCTTATTAAGTAAATAGATGTACAGTAGATCTGCGAGATAGATAAACGTTAATATTATGGTCCAAAATAAAGCCATGGTATTCCGCAATGAAACTAAAAAAAAACGAAAGAGTTTAGAGTTGTCAGTCAGTATCGTGACACATTTCCTTTAACCTGTGGTATATGCATTGAGCTAATACTTCCTTGGTCTGAGGGTATATGCTTGAAACAGTGACAGTGACAGATTTTAGCAAAAGCCACAACTGGCGCCATCTATTGGGTCATACATTAAAAACCATTTCTTTTTTTTAATAAAACACCTCATTACCACCAAAAAAGAAAAAAGAAGTTTAAATTCTGATTGCATAAATACACCCAAAGATATAATTAACCTTCTTGGAGCAACCGAGTAACCAATAATTTTTACTCTAACCTGTGGTTTGTCGTTAAAACTCATTTACTTACGTGAAAGAAGAAGAAGAAATCAAAATCGAACGTTACACGGCCATGTTGCTAATTCGAGGATCTTACCATAAAGTATAATTATACTTACCTATATCTAAGTACCCTTAGAGTATAGACTAAAAGCATAGAGAGAACTTCATTATCTGTCAAGCGTACCACTTTTTTGGACACTTTTTATAAGAAGTGGACACTTTGATGTGAATGAGTCTGACAGATTTGTATAGAAAAACCTTAGAGTATAGACTAAAAGCAAAGAGGGATCATCAAAACGATAGTATATTTGTACTGCTCACACGTATCGCTACGTCAGTGGCGAAGGAAAAAAACAAACATACGATATTAGCTACACTTGCGAAATTTCACCGTACCATTTTTTCGACTCGAGTCAACTGTTTTTTTTGTTTGACTTTTCGCAAGCGTAGCTAGTTACTTTATGTTTGTTTCTTTCCTTCGCCACTGACGTAGCGATACGTGTGAGCAGTACAAATATAATATCGTTTTGATGGATATCTCTATGCTTTTAGTCTATACTCTAAGTAAGAACCCCTTTAAAACATTTTTCATAAAATATTTCGTATCATTGGCTAAGTACAAATGTCGTCTAATGCCAAAATAAAAAAAACATCTACTTTCACACTATTAATATTTGTTGGTATATGTATCTATTTAACTTCTAAAATGCTAAACAAACCTGTAAAAATATAAATAGGAAACCTATAAAATGTTTTGATTCTCTTAGAGTAGCGGTACTAATATTACTCTTTGGTCATATCCATTCACAGAGTCTTTTTCTTTAATCTTTGCCTCCAGATAAACATGTGACAATATGTGGTAACTTACAACCACAGCTTACAACTTACCGTTATGGCGGAAACAGTAGCCAACTTAAAAAAAAACTTACCTAAAACCTTTACCTAAAAACCTAACTTAGTAACGTACCTAAAACCTTCCCATTCATTCAATAACGCATTTAAAAATATTGATAGACAGAGAAGAGTTAGTTGTATGAAACGTGCGCTACACGTATAAGTGTAACTAACTTTTTTCTCTATGGGAGTCCCATCTCTTCAGCGTAAGCGGTTATTTTCTCTATGATTACTATAAGTAACAAAAAAAAAAACCATCAAGCGGCCATGTTGTTTAAAACTCCGATTCGTTCCGTAATGAAATCTTAATAATTGTCATCAAATTTTTTTAAACGATATTTCATTTTTAATATATCCTATGTTAAGCGCCGGTTATTTCTAAGCATATTAGTAAAAACCGCATGAAAATCCATTCAGTATTTTTGGAGTTCAGTCATAACAAACAAACAAACAAACAAACAAACAAATAAACAAACAAACAAACAGACAAAGTGTTTAAAAAGTGGCTTAACGTGATCAGCGACTAATTTTAAGCCAACCTGTGTAATTTTTTTGTTGATATCTTGCAATTACAGACTTTTTTATCTCTACAGTTTTATTATATGTATAGATAGATGTTCTGTGTCTGGGTAAAGGAATCCTCCAGGAGATCTATGTGGAGAAAATATCGAAGTAAATCCCCCAAGAGATCCGAGTTATGGGAGCCAAGTGGATAGAGGAGTATTTTGGGAGCATGGTCCTCGTAGTCGCTGGGTCCCTAGATACAGGAAATGCTAGTTAAAGTCCAGGATCTATGTATGCGATTGTCGGGCGTTATTATTTAAACAAATAAACACCGCTTGGGTGGCTT
Source organism: Ennomos quercinarius (assembly GCA_910589525.2). Lineage (NCBI taxonomy): Eukaryota > Metazoa > Arthropoda > Insecta > Lepidoptera > Geometridae > Ennomos > Ennomos quercinarius. Next base: position 14,991,911 of record OU342502.1, read on the forward strand.
GAATCTCGCGTTATAAGAGAAGGCTTTCTAAATACTGTGGACCATGAGTAGGTAGGTATTTTATTTACTGAATACCGTACCGTGGTACGTATTTATTGAACGTCTAGCCTTCGCATAAGTGTTCTCTACACACTAAATGCTGCAGGTGCGGCGGATTGCCTCTGTGGGATTGAGTCCGCCTACTTTACCTACTTGGTACCGAAATTCGAAAATTCGAATAATACCACGCGGGCTTTTCGATTATCGCACAAAGTCAATAATTTACTTATCCACTCTGTGGTTTATCGGTGGGTGGTGGGCGGCGGCCGGTCACCACCAAGCCTTATAATAGAACCGAAAAGCAAAGATTGTAGTATGTTTACAAATCGTTTAGAATAAGATCGTCATCATCAACAGCCTGAAGACGTCCACTGCTGAACATAGGCCTGCCCAGAGAACGCCACTTTGAGCGACTGCTCGCCTCCTGCATCCATCGGTTCCCCGCGGTTTTCACCAGATCGTCGGTCCTAGTGGGGGGCCATCCTACGCTGCGTCTACGCCGGTTCTTTAGAATAAAATGGTATGAATTTATTGGCCTCCTCAGCTACCTTAGACCTAGTTGCAACCTCGACGTGCAGTTACCTATAGTACCTAGGTACATATTGATAACGCTAGCCTTCAATATGACCTAGATCATAATGAAAGGTTCCTACAAAAACTGTACAAGTTTACGAAGAATGTAGCTCAGCCACAGGCTAATTGCCGCACCTATGTGACAGAAAGAGATTAGCTACTTACAGTTTTTTGGTAAGAAAGTGTGAAACAAAGAAAAGAAGAAGAAAAGGAAGCTTCTAGTTGAGAAAGATTTTATCAGTTTTATTTACATACTAGCTGACCCGCCCCGGCTTCGCACGAGTTAATTAGTTTTACGCCATATCAGCATAAAAGAAGAGAGAAGGAAGATGGAAAAAGATAAGGAAAAAGGATGAATGGCGCACCTGCCTCCTTTCAGCTTCACCCATTCATACTTCTCCCTTACCGTTTCCCCCCTCCCTTCTCTCTTTCCCATAGTACAGGATAGGAGTGGCTTTGGACCTAATACTGAAGGTTGGATGTCTGTAATTTCTGAACCACAAAATTGACGACTTTGAAATATTTACTGGGCAATATTCAAAGTATCCCCTTAAAAGTATATAAAAGATATCGGTCATAACAATATTTAATTCAGTCACAAATAAAACTGGTCTAAATTCCCTCTACCAAAATCTTAGAAAATGTATAGCGGCTCTGTATGCTTAGTTCATCGTAGACTACAAAGATATAGATGTGACAAATCCATTACTTTTTAAAGCAAAAACTATTCAATGCACCTAAGTCTAAGGCAAGCTAGTTGTACCTATGCAAAATCTCATCGCAAGTAGTTCAGTCGCTTTTACCAAACAAACAGTAAAGTAGGTATATAAGTACTAATATAATACTGATGGGGATAAGGGATATTAAACGTAGCTGATATACTATAGCTGCTGCCCGCGGCTTCACACGCGTGGACTACTTACAGTTTATTGCGATAAAGTATCCTTGTTCTTCCCCAGGGTTCAAACTTCAAGACACACAAGATTTGTTTAACTATTTAGCCATGAAAAGGTGACAAACAGACAGAGAGATAGACATATAGATACTTTCGAATTTGGAAAACTTAGTAGTTTTCATTTAGTGTCCCTCTAAAAATGGTAGGTTTTCTTCAAAATTTTAATCATCTTGCCTGCCCTTTCCAGCCTAGAGATATTTTTGACCGCAGGTTGACCGTTAACGTTAGTAGTAGGTATATTTGCATGCCCGAGTATCAGAACACCAAAATTCGCGGAAATATACACACCTTGCTGTGGGTTACATCGTGGTATTACGTAAAGCTTTATGCTTAATTACTTACAAGTCGCATACACAGCGTAAGGTCGTAGAAAGTGAATCGACTCGTGTGAACCGTCAAAAAACGCCGCCATCTTGGCAGTCTTTGGCGCGCAGCCCGCGCGAGTTAACGTTTCCCGCCGAAACGAAGTATATTTGAATTTCGAACGAGCTGTCATTTTCCATTTTCTTTTTCTTAAGTGCGTGTTTACGGCCAGTGTCTTTATTTATGTGTCATGGATGTCTTTTGTGCCTGTGAATGATGTGAATAGAAACAGTTTTGATCGGAGTACATTTTTGATAGACTGTAAAATATATTATTAAAATGGGACATTTAGACAGGGGAGGAAGTTTCACTTCGTTTTTTAAAATGGTAAGTTCTTAAATGTAGAGAAATATAAAATTACCTATTATATTATACCTATCCTATTACCTAAGATTAAAAAAAGAATTAAATACAAGTTTTTTAAGCAATGCTTAATATTACCTGTTTCATTTTCTCTCGTGACATTTCCCGTCAGCAAGAATTTGAAAATCATTTTAATTTAAGCAATGTTTAAGTTTAAGTATACCTAAGACTGTAACCAATAATTTAAGTGAATAAGTAGGTAAAATCCGTTAGCAAATAAAATGTTACGTATTTCGTAATAACACTTTATAAATAGTTACAAGCCATTAACATACTCTTCGAAAGAAATAACGAAGCAACCACGGATCCGGATTATTGAGTAACAAACTGGTAGCCGTTTAATGGAGCCGTAATCGAGAATAAGTAAAATCAAGAGTTTCACTTATATCGAGATATTCCTCAATGAGATTTCTCCGTTTTTGTACGCATATAATATGGACAATGCTGCCACCTTTGCCATAAATGCACAGACGATTTTTATGCCCTGCAGCTTCTCCTTCATTACTTTGTTTGTCGCATGCTAACAAAGTTCCATATTTGAATTAAACAACTTTTATCAGCAGAGCTATCCTCACGGTGAGGATGAGGATCAGCAAAATTTTGCCGCTCCTAAGTGAGGTGAGGACCTCACCTTAAAAAAATTTGGTGACATCACTTGTTAAGTTACGTAGGCAGAAATAGGAAATATTTTCCTTATTACCGAAAGCTCTGAAGTTCGTACTTAGCTAGGACGTACCCAAATGCAAGCGTTGCAGTAGGTACGTCATAGAGGCATAAGTGGGATCTTAGAAACTTTGGTGCAGACAAAGACTTCTATGTATACACCAGACAGGACATCTCTAACTTGCATTGTCAACCACTGCAAATATGCCAATGAGCATCTTCTCGCTCATACGATGCTCAGCTCTCAAAGCGACTGCACGTGCAGCAGTGAATAGCAGTAAAAATTATGATCCGAATGTGCCATGGCACTAGCGCTGCGTGTTGTGATCGTTGGTTAGACGATTTAATCTCGTAAAGCGCTGTAGCGGATTTTAGTTTAATTATACAAAAAATGACAACTATTTGTGCTTTGAATAGCTTCTCTAGTACGTAGTACATATACCTCTTTGGGTGCAGACGGGTAACCACTAATTAAACTTCTACGCATTTTAGGAGGTAAATTAAGTAAGTATTTGATTTATTGGCGAGTTGCGAAGTATCATCTAAGTATTTGACACACGGTCTTTACTTTTGTAATAATGGCTTTACCCGATTACAGCAAAAAGGAGGCTTTGTAAAATTATTATTAATCGTCGTCATTCCAACATGTTTTTATATTAAAACGGTCGAAACATTCTGAGACTAGAACGCGGCAAAGCCTTGGAATTATGTTGAACTTACACGATTTCAATATGTCTACCAAACTGATTTACGAAACATAGTTTCTTAATTGATTGAAACAGAGTTGCTTTTGCAATATAGCACAAGGAGCGGAAAATATCTAACAAATCACACATTTTACATCTTTTATCGAAACATTACATCACACCATACACTTATATTTAAAAAACCGGCCAAGTGCAAGTCGAACTCGTGCACGACGGGTTCCGTACCATTATCTAAAAAAACGTGCAAAAAATCACTTTTGTTGTATGGGAGCCCCTTAAATATTTTTTTATTCTGTTTAGTATTTGTTGTTATAGCGGCAACAGAAATACATCATCTGAAAATTAAAACTGTCTTTCTGTGAAAATTTAAACTGTCTAACTATCACAGTTCATGAGATACAGCCTGGTGACAGACGGACAGCATTTTGCATTTTTTAAATGTTGTTAGTTGCATTCAGCTTAAACTTTAAGCCTTAAACTTTTATTTCATACATTTATTTACGTACATGCAATTTTTATCAAATGGATCCATTAGTTTTTAAAGCCACGGAAATAACCAGCGTTATACTTTTTAAACAGGCTTCTTCCGGTTCACTGGCATTTCGGTCTCTTTAGATAGTACCTAGGTACTCTGGCTTTGTAATCTTTGGATACGTATAATTGCTAAACCAGCATGTGGATGACTGTTCATTGGAATCCAACCTCTTATTGGTTCCTTTCTCTTCAATTTGTAATTCACTTGGTAGCGTTATTTTAGCTTTACTTACATAAGTTTAAGGAAATGTGTTTCTAATTCAATTCAATGCAATTTATTTATAAAAAAATGCAACATAACAGGGTCCAAATCATTACATTCTTATGAGCTAAAATCAATGAACAAAAACACAATACAACAACAATATAAAAAGAGAAAAAAAAATGTAAACATTATCAAATTTTATTGCATTATTAATAGTCATATTTTGTTAATTTTAGTTTGGTATCTGGATGTAAAACCTGTATTATTTGTAGATTAGGAATGCTTCTTCCGATGTATTGCAATATTTCAGTGTTTCAGTTTGTTACTATTTTGCAATTTTATTCAAAAAGTTTGAAGGATGTCAGCAAAAGAAATGTTTACTATTTTAATTAAAAAACTATGGGGGCTTAATAGGTAGGTTCAATATTTAGTAAATACTATAGTTAAATTGTCGTATATATTCAAGATCTCAATCATATTAACAGATTTTCACACAAATAATTTCTTAAATTTCTTGTCCCATTTTCAAACTGTCATTGTTGGTCTTGTACATCCTAAGTCTATGGTTCTACCTGTATGTAAGAAAACAAGTTGGAGCCCTTAGCTAAGTGATCAGCCATAGGCACATTACTATAAAGTTAAATGTCACTGGGCAAGCATAAACCACATTCTTCATCAAGCCATTTATAATACCTTTTTTAATTTATCCAAAACTGGTAAATCAAGATTATGTTCCTTCCCATGTGTTTTCGATTTCTACATTCAAAATTTTCAACGTTAATTATAGCAAGCGGTAATTTATAATCATAATAACCTCTATTTACATGTTTAACGTACATATTATTACAAAAAATCCCATTAAAAAGTTGATTTTACCACGATAAAATAAATTTAGCCTTAATTAACATGACTGACACTTTTCTACACCAATTTGAATAGTTTATATGATTTACTAGCTGCGCCCTACGGTTTCACCCGCGGATAATAAGTAGCCTATGCGTTAATCCAGCGTATAAGCTAATCTCTACCTATTCCAAGTTTCATACAAATCTATCGAGCCATTTTAGCGTTTTTTTTTAGCGTGAAGGAGTAAGAAACGTACACACAAACACATACACACACATGCAAACTTTCACCTTTTATAATATTAGAGTATTATACTTTGTTGTCTTATTGTTGTTCTTAGTATGTAACTGTAATAACACCAACCGTAATTTTTGTATCATTAATTCCTGTCCATCCTAAGGTAGCCTGGAAAAAATCGCTTAATGCGATAAGGCCGCCCGTTGTTCTGCCATTCTTATGTAAATTTTTATGTGCATTTTTATTTATTGGTGTTCAATAAAGTATTATTGTATTGTATTGTTGTATTGTAGAGTGATGATGTAGTTATCATTTTGAAGATTTACCTGTACTGTAATGTAGCCTGCGTTTAAATAGGATTATTTGAAATTTCATCCCTAAAACTTCTAAAAGGGCAAAATCGTTTGATTAGGGAAAATACGCGAGTGGAATCAAGGAGCGCGTACAATATGCCTTATCTTGTTAGATTTTTTATGTTGACGTTCACAACATTGGAATAGGTGTTTAATTTCAGTTAGAAGCAATAGGTACTCTATGAAAGCTACATAAATATAATAACACATTTCCATGGAACGAAAATTTTTCATATTCAGAAATGATATAACCTTTTTGCGCGTTTTCTGAACAGTTGGCCATAATGAAATAGGATAGTTAGTCATGTGAGCGACGATATTAAATTATAAAGACTCGTATAGATACATTATTAAAGGTAGGTATAATTGAAAAGACAAACTACATAGAGACTGGCTATGTAAAAATACAACGAGTGTTAAGGTACTTACGAATTATCGTTATCGTGTATTTATATCCAGAATGTACCCTTCTCACGTTTTACTTTGTTTATAACTAAAGCAAAGATAAACGTGTAAGTATAGAAGATTCACTTCACCAAGACCTACAAACAGACTTGCCAAATAATTATTCAATGAATAACTATATAATTTTTTTAAATATTTATGTGAAACGACCAGTAATATACCCCATAGCATTAAGTTCCATTATACATTATTTTGTGCTACAGTTTAAATGAATAAACGATAGCTTCATTATCTAACGTATATTCCATTTTATTGACTTTTTTGATCAACGGTTCGGGTAAATAATGTACCTAATTATGTGGTATAGAAATAATAACATTTCAATAACAATCGAGGCCTCTTTAAAATACGCGTGTAAAATGCGTTTACCCTTATTTGTGTCTACTACTGGTCCGGAAGTGAATAACCTCTAATTACCCATGCGCCCGCGCCATCTTGAAAGTTATGCTCAGATGACGTTTGTCATGCTCCAAATAGCATTAATGCTTGCAGCAAAGTGTAACAACGTGTAATTTGGCGTCATGCATAATGTGGAAGCGATATTTTGATTATCTTACAATTTATGTAACATCAATTTTCACACCCGGTTTTAAAGTTTGAATGGTGTTACTATTTTAATAGCATATCTTAACTAAGTAGCATAATGATTGAGTAGTTAGTTTAAAATAATAACAGCACTTATTACTAGTATTATTTATTCACTCATTTATTATTTTTTCTTAGATTTAAGTTTTTCTACAATATTCATATAAAAATATATTACAAAAATATTATAAAAAAAACATTATTTATAGTATTATTTATATTATTAGTACAAATAAGTTCAAATTGTCTTCCAGTAACTGACTGACTGACGGACAGCGTACGTAGAGATTTGAAATTTGGGCCGTGTCTTTCTTTTATGGGCTGAAGGTAACAAGAAATGGTTTTACAAAATTTAACCCATATTAAAGATTGTATAAAGAAGCCTGGGTGAATCCGCCTTTAGTTATTAAATAAGACTTTCAATAATTAGATAAATGTTTTTTTTGTGTCATGCTATCTACTGTTTTTTTTTCAAACTCACATAATTGTAATTGGCTGGCTAAATAATATTTGACATTAAGCACTTTGTCACGTTACCTATAATTATGCTTAGTATCTACAATAATTTAATTTTAATATTTTAAGTACCTACCTGAATCTATTTTGACTTGTAAAAGTGCTAATAATAGCCTATTTGCGACAAGTTTTTTACATTTGACTGGGATGGTAGAGGTATTATTTTTAGAGGTGAAACAATGGATTGATAAGTGTCTAAAACACAAATATAACTTGTCCCATCTGCACTGGCTTGAGTGCTCTATGCCAGCGAATACTAGTGACATGTCCTTGGTTCGCCCGCGCACATTCCCCGTCGCTGAGAATTCCGGCTCTTCACAATACCTACTGCGGTATACGGCCTTTATACTATTCAATACATACAGCTATATGTACGGAATCGGCTATACTACCTATATGTTCTGAGGCTACATTATAGAATGCGGTCGCATTGTTTCTTATCGGTTTTTCTTGTTTTGTTCAGTTTTAATGTACTTTTTGTATGTACATTGCTCGCTTTGAAGCTGATTTTGCTGCAAGACTTGTACTATGCTTGTGTAGAAGTAAAAGCTGTTTTTGAGAAAACTGGTTGTGGGGCCGAAAGTGTTGCAGATAAATTACATAGCCTGAATCCGGAATTTCAGGGTATAATTACTTAGCAAAAAAATAGTAACTTTGTGTTTTGTGTATGTCTATCAAATATGAAAAACGCTAAGATAAAACAAGAAAAAATACTGTTATTCAACTGCTATGCAGTGTTTTAGTAAGGGCGTATAAATAATACTCAGTTCCATTACTTAGCTGTACCATAGAAAATTGAATACTGTATTAATGAATGTATAAAACCTTCACATAGATTACACAGAACTTATATTTGAAGCACAGCACTTCAAGCACGCCTATTTTCTTGGTGATTCAAGCCTTACGCACACATTAACTTTGCCTAGCCTATTTCATTGGTGTCGACTGTCAACTATTTTTGAAATACTTAAAACCAGAAACGTCTTGCGATTTCACCCACTATTTACCCGTTTCCCCGCGATATCTCTAGATGTTCCGGGATATAAAGTATTCTATATATAGACCTTCGTAATATTAATAATCTGTGTAAAAAAACGTCCAAATCGGTTTAGTCGTTGTACCGAGAAAGCAACACAAACAGATTATTTTATGCATGTATTTATACGGATTACAATAAATCATGATAACTTGTACTTAAACGTAATTGTGTCAAAAGACACGAAAGAATTGTTCCAATAAGTAAGCATGTGTTTGATATTAAAATACAAAAATCGACTGCACAAAAATTTCGACAGCGATTGTAAGTGATAATTTTCAATTTACTCCACTACATTTAACGGCACGAGTGGTCACAAAAATGTTACTCAAAAAGTATTTGTAAGTAACTATAATTATAACGTAAAGGGAGAGTATAAATGTTGAAACAAGTTGGTGCAGACTCCGCGAGTCCACGGTGCAGGTGGCCGGTTACTGAGAAGAATGCTGTGATTGGGTTCATAGGTTATGTACATTTTTGGTTTGAACTGCTGTATTTATCAAAAAGGCCGCTGTAAAAGATTCATTTTTTTTGCTTTAAGTCTAAATTATTTACCATAAACAATACTTACATTACAACAAACAAAAGAACTTTAAAAGAAATAGTTATCTATGCCCTGGCTATAAATAAATAGGATGACTGATGGGACACGGCTAATACGGGTCTCAGTAGTTATAAAAGGAAACCACCCCGCTTGGCAGGCGGCTTGGTGATCGCAGATTTTAATATTCAGAAGAGAATGCTACTGCCCATTTCCAGGATATACTCTTAAGCCGGCTCTTACAGCACCTATGGGAAGAGATAGGGTAGTACTATTCGCGAACCGGAACGGCCATCTATTTTACTTGTAGGTGTTCTTGTTCTTAAAAGAAGCTACAACTCAAATCTAGCACTGTTATTAAATCTACTACACTAAAAAGCAAACATAACTACTATTTATTTCAAAATAGCCAGTAATCACACGGCAGAAAGTGAGAGTTGCGCTCCGTTACCAGTTTTTGCGCGTTCGCGGTGACCCTAGTTTGAGCAGACGACTCGTACGTACAAAAGAGTTCAACGCGCTCGCTAATTGCAGGGATTTTTTGTTGTAGCGTAGGCGTTTTTCTTTATTGTCTATGTGACTTTTGTGTTGTTTTATTGTAACCTGAAAGGCTTTCATGGTATTGTGTTTGTTATGAATTAAGGAGATTCTTTGTTTCGTGCTCATAAATGTGTATGAATTTAAAGGAAAGCCGGGAAGTCGTGAATATAGTTAGATGTAATGAAATCGTTCTAAAACGGTTATAAATGATTTATTTTACAGTATTATTTTATTTTGAAATAATGTGAAAGTGTATAATTTTATATATATTTTATGTATTGTTGAACTAATAATAGGAAGCTTACAAACGATAAATATTTAATTATTACAGAAATATAAAAGTTATACTTGTACAAGCACGGATAGTAAGTACCATTCTATCTTGTCTGACTTCACCAATAGATATAATGATGAGGATGGTAGGTATTTATTGATTGATTTATATAATCATTTCGATAATTTTAAAACCAGTCAGAGTTGAGATAAGATCATTATAGACGACATGAAAAACGAGACGCATAATTTAAAAACGAAAACAGATCATATTATTATTAATATTATTAAAGAAGAGTTGAGATATTTCATATAACAAAAGATGTAAATAAAATATATAAATATATCATCTCAAGGAACAGCAAATCAGTAGGTATTGTGATACAAAATGGAACCAGTAGACGGAAAAAATGGCACAATTACAGCCTGTTACGGTGCATACGCGTTATATAGTTTCATAACAGTTCCAAGTTTTATTTTTTTACTCTGTCTCCGCTAGACAATGAAATAGAATAGCTAGATACCTAGATAAAAAATAGCTACATTTATTTGTTTAATCTGTAATGAATAGATACGAATTATTATGTCACATATCATTACGTAAAAAAATCTTATATAAGTACTTATCTTAAACAATAAAATACCAAAACATGATTAAGCTATTTCGTCTTAGATATTGAGTGTAATTTTGACAATAGCATTTTTTAAAAGCAAAAGCTCTTTTGAATTCACGATCACATAATTACAAGACTTGTGACTGAGACATTATAATATTTAATCGATATAAAAAAAGGTAAAATAGACCTAGTTTATTGTGTTACCTGCTTATAAATGGGCCAGAGATTTTCGTGACAACTTAACAACAGTTAAAATTAAGACAATTTAAATTTAGGTATTGTTCTCAAAGAAATATGTGATACCGAATAAACAGGAAGAAGTCATGACCACTTTTGACAATAAACCATGAATAAAAGCCTTGTGAGAATGCTAAAGATTGTTTATCAGATTTTTTTATACATTTGCTTTGTGAATAGGCATGACTTGATCTATTTATTACGTTTTTTTGGCAACACCACTACCTGCTTCACGCACGGTGTCATCTACAATTAACGACACTACCAAGCCCATTTTGGATAAAATTTACAGACAACACAGCGAACTTCAGAACTATGCCACTAAAACTTACAACGGTAAAATTGAGTACAGAATTAAAACTGTCCACAAAGAATTGTCAGACAAACTCAAGGAAGCCTCAATGTAAAAGAAATCCTCGTGATTTCTGTAAATTGTCAGGAAAAAACGCCAACAATATCCATCGCAGCTGATGACAATCTTGTTATCAAAGAAATACACGTTATCAAATAAATACTATATAGGAATCCTCTAACAATTCATGAATAGAAAACCTCTCAAATACCACAGATCATATCTGCCAGCAAAGCTCTCAGGGTATCAGACTTGTATAGAAGGGTATCGGAAGGTGTTGGCCTCTGGTACCTCGTCGCAATGTCAACAAGCTCTGCGAAGGTATGCGTCAAGATTTCACTTTTGAATTATGCAAGGAAATATGGCACGAGAATGATTTGGCGACTGGTACGTTTAAGATGATAAATGGTGTGTATTACTTGTGTATGATATAACCTTTTGTTGCTGATGATGTAGTCAGAGAAAAAAAGTGAAGCCCAGATTTGTCACAGAATACATAATAGTAGGTATAGGGCGGTATTCCTATTAATCCCTGCTAAATTATGAAAGTGACATTTCATCCTTTGGTGTGACTTTTATGTCACAAGGACTATACCAATTTTAATGGAATTTTGTACGCAGATAGCTTATATAATTGGGATTAACATAGAATACTTTTTATCCCGGAAAAATTGTAGATTTTCACGGTTGCAGGTAAAATTGCAGGGCGCCTCTACCTTGTGAAATATTTTCAGGAAGGCAAAGCACGCGAGGAGATCCGTCGTAAGCTTCTTCTGGTTCATAATTATTGCATTAAGATAAAATAAACATGTAATTACCAAACTACAATTCAAGTTCTTATAAATATTGATTTAAAGTCGTACTTTTAGTCATCGACATAATTATTGCAAGCTGAAGTTTATTAACGATTATTGTGAATATTAAAGTTTAAGGTTAGCGTTAATCTTAGGCATGTTTCCAAAGCTAACATCCTAAATTCTACTTGAAGGCTAGATACTGAGATTATTTTCAAACGCATTCATACGCTATTGTTCGAACATTACATAATTTATTCAAAAATAATTTAAGAAGTGGGACACTCGGCAGTGTTCAGTTGCAATACGTTACGTCAACCACACAGATCCGCGTGTGGATCTCGGCAGAATAGTTCTTGGAATTGTATAGTGTAAAAAATTACTATTGATTTAATTTAATTGGAATAAGTACGGCAACGCCAGGGTTGACCTTGCCGAACGTAATTTAAATAAATGATTAAGTTTGTCAGGATATGATTGATATTCATTAGTTTAATTGCATTTAAGTACGTATGTGTTAAATACATATCCTTCCCTCCAATAATCCTTTGGTATAGAGGTACATTGGAGGGAGTAAATTGCATAGAGCCTGTGCAATGCATAAATTGGATATGGATATATATGCAATTCTACAATATGGAGGCTACTTTTTACTAATATCTAGGCATTGACATGCCTGGAAAGTACCTACGAAGCCATTTGCAACCTCTTTTGTATGTAAAAACCAAAATTAATTATACTTTTAATACTACGACATTAAAAGATGCATAAAATATTCTTGGCATAAAATATCCACTTCTCCTTACAAATAAAGCTTAATATTAACCAAAAGTCATTAAATATTAAAACACACCTTAACAAAACCTATTAAAAGAGCTTTAACGAACCACATGGATCATTCAGAATTCTTTAACCACCAAAATAAGATTAAAAAACATCTACTTGTCTTCCTTGAGCAACCTTTAAAGGCAAGTATGCGAAGGTGTATTTATAGCTACAAATATAATTGAGTATGGAGAAGATTTTTCCGGCTTCTTTTAACTGTTCGAACGGTGTCATTGACTTAATAATATTGTAATTCCCAAGGACTATGTATGCCACCAACTTTATCCTTAAGGCTGGGCCCATTTATCTTTCGGAGTTTCTGCGGTTGGCAAAAGAATCTTTGCTTCTGTAAAGAAGAAATGCAGCTTGTTAATTGTATTAAAATGCTGGCTTTAAGCCTGTACCCTCCTATTATATCTTGTCCATTTTATTAATGGTTTTTTGACAGCTCGACGACTAAAAAGTTAGGGACGTTCTAAAGATTCTCGAATGTGATACCATTCCGATTTCCGATTTTTACTATTATCATTAATCGAATTAGGTACGTAAACGTAATAATCGATACGATAAATGCACATTTTGATTCAGTTTTGATGAATTCTATGGAGTAAATATTTTTTGTATGAAGTTTTAACGTAAACAATACGAAACTTCATGGGCGTGAGCTGTCAAAAAACCATTCATAAAATGGACAAGGTATAATAAACATTATACAACAAAGAAATAGTTATTTAGTGTTTTGTTTCTCTTTATCAAAGAAAATGGCAAAGATAAAACAAGAGAAAGCACTGAATGGCTATGCCACTGTTACGCAGTGTTTATTAGTAAGGGGGTAAGGTTATAAGACACATTCAATAATTTTAATGTTTTGAATCCTTCTTCGACGTCAGTGTGTAGATAAAACCTATTTCTGAGCTGCATTTCTTAGTAGAGTTTACACATTTTTTGCGATTGACTTGATTGAATCCTGGTACGTGAGATATTAAGTAATTTGTATAAAGAACAATTATGAATAAAAATAGGTGCTTAGATAATTAAGCCACCGTTTCAAAGTAAAATGTAACGATATCCTTTACGTATATAAATGGAATTCAAATTTATAATTAAGTAAATGGTGACGCGTATGACTTTACGAGTCATTGATTTACCCACCCGTTCATTCAATCATCAATCATCGTATACAACTAACAATAAATAAAAACTATTGTTATATAACATAGCAATAATAATGTATTAGCGAATTGGCCAACGAAGGTAAGGCCAGCTTTCTATACAAACGGATTATTGCAATTATTTGTTTTACCGCAGAGGATGGCATGTCCGTCTCCGCCTGCGTAATCGTTTCCTAATAGTTTTACTACCCTAGTACTTGAATATTTGCTTCGTTTCCGTGTTTCTAATAATGTTTTGGTCATAATTTAGCTTCTCGATTAAGCTGTAAAAAGAGAAATGATGGAATTCTTTCTTTATTTAAAAAAACGTGTTCTTGGATTTAGAGTTTTGTAGTTGTAAGTTTTTTGTTTTTTGTAGCAACGCTTTCGTAGTTATTAAAATAAAAATAAACACCAACTGCAGCTTGTAATTTCTGATGACTGCCTATATAAGTACTTACGCATCATTCATGCTAAAATTGTCATCGAAGGTGAACATTGCAGCTTTCGAAGCAGTCGTTTTATGTAAATAAAACTATTAGGTCTAGACTAAAATAATTGTACTAACTTTACTTAGTAATATGTAGAGCTATTTAATAACAGCGGCATCGGGTTGCTACCGCCGTACCTCTCATCATAGCAAAAAGCTCCTCCACATAATTATTATTGAGTGCAAATCACACACCGACTCGATTCATGCGTTCTTACTTGCCGTGCATCTACAACATTTGAAATGAGCTCTCGCTATAGTTGTCTTTCCACAGATCTACAACAATGAGAAGAGTTCTACAGGATAATCAAAGCCAAGAGCCTATGGTGACCACTTTCCATCATGTGATGGGCCGTATCCTTGATTGCACCCTGTAACATCATCGTAAAAACTATCACGATTACCTAAAAGATTCTTCTGCATTGACTCCACTAACTTTACCTTCTCCCATGACTGTCGTTTATTTTGTTGTTCTAAGCATTAACTTCTGTATTCTCTTGACCTTGATTCTTAACTCAAATCGGTTTCATTTGTTTTCTCATGATAACAAACACTGGTTAAATTACTCGTAACCACCTAATAAAGTAACCAGTAATTTGATTTGAATCCGGCGCACCAGCTGGCCTACCTTGCGGCCTTACTTCGTAAATCAGTCCATCACTGACTCTGGGCAAGGTTTTAGTTTCCCATTCACTACTTGGTTACTTCCCATCAGATACCTCACATTCTTATTGTTTCGTTACATTGTTATCTTATCTTGAACCTCCGGAATAGGCAAAACAAAAGTTGGGTGATGACCTTTTTGGGGAATTTCTGTTTATTTGACGGTATGACATAATGTGTGTGAATTGTCTTTTAATTATGCTTTATAGGATTATGCGCCTACTAATTGGTAGTTATGGGAATGCCAAGTTAATTATGAATTTTATTAGTTGTGGCATTGCGTATCGTTAGTGAATGTGAGTAGTGAAATACAACATTAGTTTGGCAACAATATTTTACCGTAAAATACTCAATATGTTTTTGACATTTATAAATCAATATAATAGAAATATATTAAATAGTAAGAAATATATGAAAGTTTTCAAACTGATATCTACATAACAATCTATAGTCCTATAATATACAGCTCACATTAAATCTGCAGTTAGTTAGACGATTATCAAAACTCGCTATATACTTACATACATATTATATACTTACATTATTTATGTAGGCATTTAATTTTTCCTAAACTTTATCAAATATTATTTTAATAAACAATTGAAGGTAATGTACAACAAAAATATTAAGGTCATAAAAGCCCTCAACATAATATTTCAACTAGTAAATAAAATAATTGTTCATAGAAAATTAGGCTGTATGTAACACCGTGACAAAACTGAGATTGCCATGCGTAGAATTTAGGACACCACATTACGTAGTTTCTATGTACTTGTCATGTGTAATATTTAGATACTTTATGTTTAAAACCCATACTGGTTTTGAGTGTGGTAAGTAAACAGTTAAAATGTCAAAGGAAACTTACTAGATGCACAAAGTGACGTATTATGAATGTGCCTATCAGGGACAGCGACGTAACAGCTAATGTGAAAAATGGTCATCGCATCCATCTACACGTATGCATATGTAAAGATACAGGTAGGTACATATTTATGTGTAGAGGTCTATATAAGAAGATTAAACATTTGTATTGGAGAATTGGAGATGGTACGGTATGAGTTGCAAACGAACATTGGTCAGAAAGTATAGAGTCACCAACTGAGTTATGTGAATATGTGTGCAGTCAACTCCCCGTCGTCGCCGCCCAAGACACGCCTTGAGTGACCTGGATGATCCTATAGCAGCCGTTCTTTCGGCTGCGCTAGAATAATCGAACCAGTCTAGCCCTTCTGGCTCAGGTACCGCTTTCGGCACCAGTATACGATGCCAGCGTAACACAATCAGACACCAACCCCGCCGGTGAGGTCGCCGTACCCCCCGTAGGTTAGCTAGAACGGTCGCGACTTTCCATAGGGTCCAGGAACTCTTCCAGTGAACGTAGCCTTCTCGATCCTCGCCTCCCGGCAACGGCCCAAGCCGAGGCTCGTACCCCAGGGATGGTCTTGAGCTAGTTGCCTCCCACTTTTGACGGCTGGGTGCCGTAAGCGCCTGCCCTCCCGCCCGGTTACGCTGTAAAGGTCGGTAGAGACCAACAGCATTAGCCCCACAGACCTAGAATTTTTTCATCCTAAGTGTATGATTAGTCATATCAAAAACAATGATTGCAGTCAATTTTATGTAGGTGCAATTTGAATCTAGCCTTCTAAGATTAACCTTTTACGATAAGTATTTTAAGAATAACCTCTGATCTTTTGACAGCAAGACATGCAGCATCACTTTCTTATGTCAGTATTTCAAAACGCTTGGAACTCGGAAAAGGCAACCAATAAATTAGACCTATTTTCAGTGTGCCGTAACTATGCGGTTGGGCACTGGGAAATCTAGGCAAGGTGTCTAGGTAATCTTGGTTCTGTAACCTAGGTTTTGCGGTTTATATACGTGCTAGACAGTAAGATTTGTCAAAAATTCATTGTAATTTCATCTTATATAATCTTTGACAGTTTGTAAATCTATAACATCTATATCTAATTATAAAGAGGAAAGGTTTGATTGTTTGTTTGTTTGCATTGAATAGGCTCTGACTGAACCGATTTGAAAAATTCTTTCACTGTTGGGAAGCTATACAATTCTCGGATGACATATGCTATATTTAAAAAAAATAGGGATCCTTACTAAAATTCCAATAATGTAACCCAAGGTGTAAAAAGATAACCAAAATATTCTTTACATCGCGTGCGCTGGGAAAACTATTATACCCGTGCGAAGCCGGGGCGAGCCGCTAGTATTGAATTAGGATAGTGAATTCAATAATCATAAATCATAGTACCTTTTGTCGAATATTGATTTTAATCTATTTGTGATTAGTATTTTTGTGTTTTTTTGGCGAAATTGGATCTAACGATTGTACGTTACACGGGGTTAGAATAATAGAGCCAACATCTAAATCTCTGTTGAAGCTCGCAGGCTCAAAAGTATTATGATGTTACAAATCACGAAGCTCCCTATAACTTAGTGATTTCAAAACATTGAATCTTTTCAATTTGACATTGGATCTGCTCTTACATTAGTCCTTAAACCATTTCGTTATTGTGTCAGAATTCATCAAATCATTTTGCCAGTTATTCTGCCGCCAAGCAGTAGTGTGCAAGCACTACTGTGTTCTGGTTTGAAGGGCATTGTAGCTAGTGAAATTACTGGGCAAATGAGACTTTACTAACTGATCTCACAGTCTAGAAAACTTTTTAGACTGTGTGGTGTCTCAGGATGACATGCGCAGTGCGCAGTGTCACGCGAAACTTTAGTTTGGAGTTCCGAGTGACACTGCAATCTGTTATGGGCGGCTGTGTCACTTAACACCAAGCGACAGACTAGCTCGACACGACTTTCGTTTTTTTTTTATGCTATTGAATGACGTGACGAGCTAGTCGTTCACCTGATGTTAAGCGGCACGGCTGCCCATAACAGTTGCAGTGTCACTCGGAACTTTAAAACAATAAAGTTTCGCGTGACACTGCACTGCGCACGTCATCCTGAGACATCCCACAGTCTAGTAATCAGATTACTAGACTGAGTGATCAGATCATAAAGTCTCATTTGCCCAGTAATTTCACTAGCTACAATGCCCTTCAAACCGGAACACAGCAGTACATAAAAAAAAACTTCTAGGTACCTAAACCTTGTAAAACATACTTAGGGTTGATTTTTTTGATCTGTAGTTAAGGTAACCAGTGTTTAATGTTAGAACTTTTAACCATTGGTAACCTTGACTACAGTTTAAAAAGCCCACCTTAAGTATTAGTTAAATGATCCGATTCTAAAACTTTGCAGATTCATGATCCATTGGAAAGGAACCCAACTCTCCTTCAGAGGGTTTAGATTTCGAATCAAATTATATCCATTTTAATAGTCCATGTTCAATAGTCAGGCACAAGTTTAGTAAAACCTAATAATGTAACATTCGATCTTGATTCTGGCCTCAGCAACATTCCACGCTTATATTTGTCCAGTCATCTTCGTCTTGTTAACATTACCAAACTATTATAGCTCAGTCATACGACTACCACCGATGTAAGAATAAACCAGATGGAGCCTTTGGTCGCACTTGCATTTTGCACAATGTGGCCACCTTTGAAACAATAATAACTCCGCACCTCTCTCGTCTCTTCTGGAAACCCTTTTTTATGAGAATGAATGACGTGACGAGCTAATCGTTCACCTGATGTTAAGCGACACGGCCACCCATAACAGTTCCAGTGTCACTCAGAACTTTAAAATAATAAAGTTCACGTGACACTGCACTGCGCACGTCATCCTGAGACATCACACAGTCTAGTAATCAGTTACCAGACTGTGAAATCAGGTCATAAAGTCTCATTTGCCAAGTAATTTTACTAGCTACTTAGCTCTTCTTTTAAAATTTGATATTATTTGTCAATCATGAGGATGATAGATCTAGGTGGCATAATTATTAGAGCTTGGTTCAACGCGTTTTCAAAAATGGAGTTTCTCACCAATGTAACGGGGGGAAGTCCCGATGGTCAGATTAAGTAACGTGCCCATACACAGTGGTGGTTAATTATTTGAACTGCCTATATAGGTCAATGTTTTGTGTAGTAGTAACTATAGTTGTAACTAATTAGCAGTAAACATGATGATTTAGCTGTTTAGAAAATAAGTCTAATAAGAAATAAAGTATACTAATAAGTCCAGAGTCCAGCACATAATGACTCAAACACCGATAAACTTCAAACTAAGTATTAACTGTACTCTCTACTCTTTATAGCAGTTTTTATTGCCTCAAATCGGTCTGCGTTCACTACCTCTGGTTTATTTATAATCCTATGACAGCTACATCATGTCCATGTAATTGAACATTATAATGTGAGCATAGTAATAACTCAGGTTCGCTCTCACTCGTCTGCGGGGAAAGTGGTTATCACTGCGAACTCATATCGTGATTAAGTTGGTCTGAGGCATATGTTTGACCACTGGTTATTACTTGCTCTGTTCGTACCTTGTCACAATAAATATAATAAAATTTCTGCTTCCCCGGTCTAGTAATTATATTTTGTTTTGTAATGACAATGTGCGTAAATATGGATGTAGTAAATTGACGGAATGCTGGCCATTTCCCGTTTTCTTTCCCAACGTTAATCACTTTATAATCACGTCTTAATATGTTATTGCATAAACCTCGTGCTTATTTAAGCTTATTCAAAATAAACATACTAATATTAGGCCAGGCAAATGTTTTTACATTTTGTTCAAGAGCTCTATAAAAGATGTTATAATTCCCAAAAATTCACAAGTTTTAGAACAAAAATTGAGAATAAATTCAACCCTTTCGGGATAACAAGCGCTCATAGCGAAGCATGACTAGCCGTTCCTAACGAATCGAAACGTTCGCTACGGCCACTGTACTTTGATGTGTGACCGCTACAAAAGTAGTATTTTAAAACTGAACCCACCCGTGCTTTGGAGGGCACGTTATTCCGTTGGTCCCGCTAAATCAGAAGCCTTTAGGCAACCTAAACATTCTGACAATAGGGCTGATCATGACCACTTGGTCTTTGTCAGAATGTTTAGGCAAGTGCCCACACGAGGAGAAGAAGAAGAAGGGATAACAATATACGAATTCAAACTCATGCTATGTACAATTGTACATATTCATCATCATCCTCTTTGCCTCTTCCCATTTGTTATTGGGGTCAGCTCCCAATCTAACCTGTAGCGGCGAGCTACCAGAATTACACGAGCGACTGCCATCTGACCTCGCAACCCATAAAGAACCAGTAACAGGGATGGTTAGACCAGGTGTCATATCAGACTTCTGACTATATACCCGTAACGATTGCCATAGATGTTCTAATGACAACCGGGACCGACGGCTTAACATGCTCTCCGAGGCAAGGCGATGGCATCGAAAACTGCACATAACTTACTAGATAAGTCATTGGTGCAGGGCCGAGGACCGAACCCGGTGCCGTAAGATTGCGAAGCGCACATGCTACCGCTCGACCACCATCGCTCTCTATGTACATATTCGTATAGGTTAAATAGTCAAAGTAGTCGTATAACTAACTGCCGGTGCATTTGTTTTTATCAAATCCAAACACATTTCATAATTTCTTGCGTTGTTTTTGTGCCCCAATTAAGGTATCCGGCAGTGACACGACATCAAACAGTCGGACATAAAGACCACTTTATATCATAAAGAAAATGGCGCGAAGTGAAGCGTAAAATTTAAGTTATGAAACAGCTCTTGCTTCGTTTACTTTGTAATTGAATGCTTTGGAATATTGACGGCCTGTCAGGGCGTAACTTGAAACTAGCTAAAAGCTTTTAGTGTAATCCAAACACCTATGATATAAGATTATTTTAAGCTGTCCACCTAGTATTTCTAACCATAATCAACACCACACTCACACTCAGCTTAAAAAAACAAAAATTGGACTTTTAAATAATGATTCTTTTATAAATTTTATCACCATAGTGAATCTCTTAATTTTCTGGGACATAAACTATCTTGATAATACTGTAAGGCCCACCATACACGTTCAATTTTATTGATCAATAAAATTGTCGAGACCACTTCCGTCAATGTTTTCTCCATACTGTGAACCGAAAAAAATTACTAATACTAGCCCTACTCGATCAATAAAATTGATTAATCACGAAGATGATCAATAAAATAGAACATGTATGGGGGGCGTAAATAAAAATCAAAAGCACTGCCTTGTAAACTGCTGTTAAAATTCTTCATTCTTCTATATACATCGTGGCTATTCACATGTAAACCAAAGAGTAACGCCCGGTTTCTCGTACGTTTGTTAAAGTTATATAAACTCATGTAAACTTAAAAACACGGAACGCTCATTGGTTCCCTGTTGATCATCGGATGTATTTAACCTTTTGACTCACGTTCTCGCGCAATCATGCGCAAGCAAGCCAGTGTCGCCAACTAGAAGAGACAAATTTACCCCATTTCTTTTTACGAGAATGTATGACGTGACGAGCTAGTCGTTCACCTGATGTAAAGCGACATGGCCGCCCATAACAGTAGCAGTGTCACTCGAACTTCACAATAATAAAGTTTCGCGTGACACTGCACTGCGCACGTCATCCTGAGACATCACACAGTCTACAGACTGTGAAATCAGGCCATAAAGTCTCATTTGCCCAGTAATTTCACTACCCTTCAAACCGGAACACAGTAGTGCTTGCACGCTACTGCTTAGCGGCAGAATAACTGCCAAAGCGGCGGTACCTACCTAGACGAACTTTGCAGAAAAGTCCTACCACCTAGTAAAATAATTAATTTCGAAAAATAATCACAAATCAATAATTTCACGATAATAGTGTGTGCAAAATCAAAAATCAGTTCAACCATTTTGGTGTACTGTATAAACGACACTGTCTCGTTTACGACACAAGCCATCAAAGAATGTTGTCATCACTTTTGTAGGGATTAACACTGATCATATTAACGCCTAAACCAGTTGCTAAATCAAAACAACTTTCGTTAGAAAAGCAGTATGAAAAGGAGCTATTCTAGAAATCGGTCGATGGTATCGGTGTCGCAAAAATTCGAGTGAAAAGTGAAAGAATCTGTATCGGTATACGGGGCACGTTGCACTTTCTCGAACGCTGATAACATTGCGAATGGTCGACGTAATACACCCCGTCGATTAGATAGCCATCGGTGATATTATTTCACTGATCTGTGGAACATTTAGTAAAAATCCTGCTTTGTTATGTTTTGATCGCATTCTAAACTAGAGCTGCCCCACGGTTTCAACCATGACATTTTTTTTATTGTTTATAGGCAAAGCATTTGACCACTGTCTCACCTTATGGAAAGTGATGACGCAGTCTACGATGGTGCATGCTTGCCTAAAGTTTCTCGTTTTCCAGCAGAAACTGTCAACTTTTCACGATAAAAAGTACTTATTCGATCATGAAAGTTAAAACGAGCCTATCGAGCACAGAGATTTATCAAAACACACGCACGTTGGGTAAGTTTGAAAATTCACTCTTTCCATGGAGAGCCGTATGTTTATTTGCTACCTATGGCATAAAAAAGTGAAAAAGTATTCCATATTTTTATCCTCTAGATTTTTAATGAAAACTACTAAGTATTTTATGTACTTATGTTTAACATATTTTTATAAATAACGACATTACCATCACCATTAGCTATGGCATTACCTGCGGACACTTTCCGCAGGTAATGTCATTCCCAAACATTTTGAGTTATCGTTTGGCGTAACGTTAATGGAATGGTATCTTTGCTAGACCCCTGGCCTGTGTTAGTGTGTTATAAGTTCGTATACTTAGTTATATTTTTATTGTACTGCCGAAAATAAAATGATGATATCCAATGTAATCCAAAAACTACATGTTGACTTTGAAATTAAAACCAATTTAAATTAGTTTACCACATAGTATCGTGATATCATCATATAACGTACAAACTCTACAAAATGAATCTGCAAGAACAAGTCAGAGATCCACATCAAGTTGGACATCAACTTATTAATATGCTAAGCGTAGCTTTGACAAGGTCATAGGTATTTAAACATAAACTCTGACATTATTGGAAACCTGTCGCCAGTTACAAATTGATGATGAGCTCAAACAGGATTTCTGCGAAATATTTAATGACCCGGTAACCATATGTTAAGTTGGTAACGTCACCACGCAATGGATTATAATTTTAACAGCCACGCAACTTGTCCTTATGTTGGCGAATGTATATTGTGATGTTTATAAACAGAAAGGCCTTAGCATCCACCACTTAGCATTTTTTTTAGAAATATGTAATTGATGACGTAGTCACTTTAGGTCTTCATTTCATTTGAATCACAAGACAGGATATGACGACACATACAAAACAGGACTTGGGTTAGGACGTAAAACTAATTAATCCGTGCAAAGCCGGGGTGGGTCAGCAGTAATGCATATCCCCTCCTTGCTTCGTTTTTCTCAATGCTGAGGGTCATGACCCCCTCCACAGATCACTTTACCTTTGACAACTGTACGCCGACGCGGTCTGTCCTCAGCGGCGTGTATGGCCTCATGGACTTTGATGTCGAGTGTGGGGCGGATTTGGTCAGACCAACTCAATAGACTTCGTCCACGGGGCCTTCTCCGTTTCACCTTTCCTGTGATGATGAGCTTCTCCAGGTTGCCTCTTTACGTTATGTGGCCGAAGTACTCAAGAACTCGCTGGAGGCAGGTTGAAGATAGCTTAGTGGTCACTCTGAGCTCCTTGAGTATTGATGCATTCGTCCTCTGCGATGTCCAGGAGATCCACGTCCACACGTCCACACATTTTTTTATGTAAACGAATGACGTGCCGAGCTAGTAGTTCGCCTGGTGTTAAGCGACACGGCCACCCATGACAGATTGCAGTGTCTCTACGAACTCTAAACTAATGTTTCGCGTGACACCGCGCACTGCGCACGTCATCCTGAGACATCACACAGTCTAGAAAAGTTTTCTAGCCAGTAAGATGAGTAAAATTACTGGGCAAATGAGACTTTACGAACTGTCGTAAAGTCTCATTTGCCCAGTAATTTTACTAGCTACAATGCCCTTCAAACCGGAACACAGTGCTGCTTACACTACACACACTACTGCTTGGCGGCAGAATAACTGGCAAAACGGTGCACATTTAGAGTACACACAAGTACATATAAGTAGGTACAAATTACAGTTTCGTTCCGCATATGAAATAAATTACACCTATCACATCGTTTACCTATCAAAACCAAATGAATGATTGTACTTTCTCTTAGATATGTTTGCATAACTTTAGCACGCAGATTTCAATGATATTAACCAATCTTTTTATTGTTACAGTCACGCGAATTTCATTTATTAGTAAAAATGAACAAAAAAAAAAATGAAATATATCTTTCGCATTTCAGAAAGCTGTTGAAGTGATAGCCGTATCATTTATAGCGTAAAAGTCTGAATTTGCTAAAGGAACTAATCTATACATATAATAAAACTGTAGAGATAAAAAAGTCTGTAATTGCAAGATATCAACAAAAAAATTACACTGGTTGGCTTAAAATTAGCCGCTGATCACGTTAAGCCACTTTTTAAACACTTTGTCTGTTTGTTTGTTTGTTTATTTGTTTGTTTGTTTGTTTGTTATGACTGAACTCCTAAAATACTGAATGGATTTTCATGCGGTTTTTACTAATATGCTTAGAAATAACCGGGGCGCTTAACATAGGATATATTAAAATTCCAATATCGTTAAAAAAATTTGATGACAATTATTAAAATTTCATTACGGAACGAATCGGAGTTTTAAACAACATGGCCGATTGATGGTTTTTTTTTGGTTACTTATAGTAAGCATAGAGAAAATAACCGCTTACGCTGAAGAGATGGGACTCCCATAGAGAAAAGAGTTAGTTGTATGAAACGTGCGCTACATGTGAAAGTGTAGCACACGTTTCATACAACTAACTCTTCTCTGTCTATCAATATTTTTTAATGCGTTATTGAATGAATGGGAAAGTTTTAGGTACGTTACTAAGTTAGGTTTTTAGGTAAAGGTTTTAGGTAAGTTTTTTTTTTAAGTTGGCTACTGTTTCCGCCATAACGGTAAGTTGTAAGCTGTGTTTGTAAGTTACCACATATTGTCACAGATTAGAAAAAAAAACAATCGACTACACTCTGTGCCACATGTTTATCTGGAGGCAAAGATTAAAGAAAAAGACTCTGTGAATGGATATGGCCAAAGAGTAAAATTAGTACCGCTACTCTAAGAGAATCAAAACATTTTATAGGTTTCCTATTTATATTTTTACAGGTTGTTTAGCATTTTAGAAGTTAATTAAATAGATACATATACCAACAAATATTAATAGTGTGAAAGTAGATGTTTTTTTTATTTTGGCATTAGACGACATTTGTACTTAGCCAATGATACGAAATATTTTATGAAAAATGTTTTAAAGGGGTTCTTACTTAGAGTATAGACTAAAAGCATAGAGATATCCATCAAAACGATATTATATTTGTACTGCTCACACGTATCGCTACGTCAGTGGCGAAGGAAAGAAACAAACATAAAGTAACTAGCTACGCTTGCGAAAAGTCAAACAAAAAAAACAGTTGACTCGAGTCGAAAAAATGGTACGGTGAAATTTCGCAAGTGTAGCTAATATCGTATGTTTGTTTTTTTCCTTCGCCACTGACGTAGCGATACGTGTGAGCAGTACAAATATACTATCGTTTTGATGATCCCTCTTTGCTTTTAGTCTATACTCTAAGGTTTTTCTATACAAATCTGTCAGACTCATTCACATCAAAGTGTCCACTTCTTATAAAAAGTGTCCAAAAAAGTGGTACGCTTGACAGATAATGAAGTTCTCTCTATGCTTTTAGTCTATACTCTAAGGGTACTTAGATATAGGTAAGTATAATTATACTTTATGGTAAGATCCTCGAATTAGCAACATGGCCGTGTAACGTTCGATTTTGATTTCTTCTTCTTCTTTCACGTAAGTAAATGAGTTTTAATAGTTAAAATATTTTAGGTCTGTGGGCTTTTCAATTAACAAACTAAGCAGTTATATTCTATTTGGGACAAACCACAGGTTAGAGTAAAAATTATTGGTTAATCGGTTGCTCCAAGAAGGTTAATTATATCTTTGGGTGTATATATGCAATCAGAAACTAAACTTATTTTTTCTTTTTTGGTGGTAATTGCTTGGCTCTACGGACAAGTTGTAAAGTTTATTAGAATTTGGCAAGAAAAAGAAAGGTCTTTGAAAGTGGACGTCTTCAGGATGTTGTTGTTGATGATGATGATTATGATGATGATGATGATGATAGCCGTATTTGAATTAATTGATCATAGATATCAATTTCAGCTTAATTCTTTCCGTTATTCCTAAAATAAGTAATGGTCTCGACAGATATTTAGAAAGACAAACAGACGGACAACAAAGTGATCTTACCTCAAATTCAAATTCAAATTCAATTTATTTCACAGTTTGTAACATAACAGTACAAAAAAGCGTCTAAGGCGTTACAAATAAAATATTTTTAAAAAAAGTCATCATCATCTTATTATTGACACTGGCTAAATATTTAATTCGTATGGAGTCAAACTTATGAAAGTAAAAAAAATATGTGGTAAATAAATGATAATAAAAAGCGCGCGGATGTGAAAAACTGACCAATGTGTGTTTGTTTTGTATTTTTCTAAACTGCCTAAATAATAGGTAAGTACTTAAGTAGGTATACCTACTACCTAAACAAAATTTACTGGAACCTCTTATCAAGACTTGAACGGTTTTTATGGTGAAAACACAAGAACAATCTGTTGAAGTGAAAATTACAAGGAAAAGATCGAACGTATCACTGGTATGTAGGTATACCATAGAACTTTTATTCGTTAGATGCCTAGATCTACCGTATATTTAAAAAAACTAACGGCTAAGTGTAAGGTAGGTCTAAGTAGGTACATACATATGATTTGCAGTTTCTAACCCACTATTTTATCAATGTGTAGGTGATCTGATGACACGTGAAAAGCCATACCTACCTACAACCTAAACAACACTTTTACACGTGTGCTACCTAATCTGCTAATACGTGTTGAGCTTCGAATTTTTTTTGTGGATTTTGTGATTTGGTATAGAGGAAATGCATGAACTAAGCTATTATTAGACTACCTAAACGTAGAAATAACATAATACATGCGTGCGAAGCCGCGGGCAAAAGCTAGTAAACTAATATTTTAGAAATATAATATTCTGTAAGTATCAAAATCAGCACGTAGGGTTTTTTGATCCGTAGTTAAGGTAACCAATGGTTAAAAATTGTAACTTGACCATTGGTTAAAATTTATTGTAACTTTTAACCATTGATTACCTTCAAAAACCCACCCAAGGTATTATATTATCTGAGCCCATCCTTAGTCATGTGTCAAGGGTAGATGGACCCAACGAACATCTGTACTTGCATTTTATAAAAACCTACTACCTACTACCTGTACTTGTACTTTTTTTTTATTTTGTAAAAAAGAACACCAAACCACAGGTCACACTCTAGGTCTGTATAGATAGACCTAGAGTAGAGTGTAGAAAACAGATAAGTTGTGGATAGCTCATCCGTTTCCCCGAGGAAATTCCTACCTTTCCGGGGTAAAGTGTATCTTATATTGACCCCAGAATCTAAACAACCAGTTCGCAAAATATTATCCAAATAGCCGTGTTGCCGTGAAAACCGCACAAACAAACATATAAGTAAAACAGACGACGTTTTACTTTATATATAAATTGGTAGAAAATGCGTGGTTGCATCGCTCTTAGACTTGACCACCGACGGGGAAGAAAGGTTATTGAGTGGCGACCACGCACTGAAAGACGCAGCGTAGGCCTCCCACTGGACTGACAACCGCGGGGAGTCAATAGATAAGACGCAGCGTAGGCCCATAAGTAGATTATTGACATAATCAATTGTTTTGTGTTTAATAAAGCAAAACCCAACTTACTTGACTCGGAGTTCTCCGGGACGGGGGCCTCGGGGATCGGCGTACTCAGGGAGTAACCGGGCTCAGTCATCCAAGTATCATGATAAAGCTAACAGTAACATAAACCAGCGTCAACTTCTTTTATTTTAATCATGAAATTATCTATGGTCATTACACATTACGGATTACGGTTGCGGTGGCCACGCTCCAATAGGTACATAATTGAATCAATGGTATGTTGCGCAATGCATGATTTGGTTACTTAAATGCCGATTTCAGTTTGTATTGATCTGTTTACAGTTACTTATTTGATTTGAAAATGGATTTACGATTATACTGCACGAGGCAAGCTCTGTGCATGTGTATGGATGGAGACACGCAGGAGATCGGTGGAGTTCGTAGAGTAGATACCCCCGGCTTCTCATACGTTTGTTAAAGTTAAACTCATGTCAGATTAAAAATACTGAAGGCTGGTTGAAGACTACCGATAATCAACAGGCAACCAATCAGCGTTCGGTATTTTTAAGTTGACATGAGTTTAACTTTAACAAACGTACGAGCAACTGGGGGTTAGTCTATGGTAGCGTAACTAGATCTCATACGAATACCTATTCATGTCATTGTTTTTTTGGGAATAATAAAGATTATCGTCATCGAAAATGTTCATAGGTGTAGAAGGTTAGAGTGAATAAAGTAAGACTAAAGAAATTAGAAACAATAGCGTTTTATTTAACTACGTATTATCATAGTTAAGATATATATAGGTAGTGCCTTTATTGCTTTTACTACAGAGTCAACCAGGAGATCTATTTGTTTTCCAGCAGTTACTTTAGATTTTCCGGGATAAAAAGTATTTTATCTTAGTCTTGGAAGTACAAGTGCCAATACCATTCTAAACCAGGGGCCGTACTGTGACCTCATAGCGTGATTTAAATGACGACCTAAACTGAACCGTACAAATTGTGTTGTATTGGTTCTGTTTAGGTCGTCATTCGTCGTCGTCTCACAGTACAGTCGGTCGTCGGAAAGTGTATAAAACAAATAAATAAATAAGCCTTTATTGCTGTTTTTAGTACAAATCAATTTCAACATTACGATATTTTATTCTTATTCTTGTTTTGTTTATTTTTGTTCAAAATATCGGCACCGGTTCAATCTCTCTTTGTAACAGCTTGTCCTTCGACAAAGGCCTCCTCTAAGAATTTCCATTTTGTCCTGTCCTGTCGTCGGAAAGTGTATAGTTACAGATAAACCTACTAACATTTATACTGTAGTGAAACGCAGTGCGTACTGACGTGCCATTGCGAAACAAGGTTTCAGTTTCAGCGGATTATCCGTAATTGATAATAATAGGAAGTGTTTTGAGGCGCTAATTTGGTAATTGGTTAAAGTGGTAGAAAACCTGCGTGCAGACATGCGCAGCATTACCTACTTCTGAGATTTTGTGTGCACCACAAAAAGATGTGCATGTAAATATTTAATTCCTAGAGTGGATATAAACAGTATGAATATCTGCGAGGCTTCACAACCCTTTTACCCCGGCAAACGACCCAAGCTGAGGCTCGCACCAGGTTCCCTGAGCTCGTTGCTAAAGTGGTATTGATCATCATATTTTATTTTAATACTAGCGGCTCGTCCCGGCTTTGCACGGGTGTAATAGTTTTCGCAGCGCACGTGATGTAAAAAAATATTTTAGGTAATTTTTTTACACCTTGTGTTACATAATTGGAATATTTTTGAAAATAAAATATAGCCTATGTCAGCCGGGCATAGTGTAGCTTTCCAACAGTGAAAGAATTTTTCAAATTGGTTCAGTAGTTTTGGAGCCTATTCAATGCAAACAAACAAACAAACAATCAAATCTTTCCTCTTTATAATATTGTTATTGATTACAATAAAATGATTGCGCAATGATAAAAAAATGACGCCTAATAACGATCACATAAATAAGTCCTCGACCCTAACTAGGATTCCCTAGTACCTATCTCGGGATCCACGAACTACTAGGACCATGGTCCCACAACACCTAGAAACAACAAGTATTTTTGCGCTTTTATTCTGTGTTAAAATTGCTGGAATTTAGCCCACCGCCACAGTTTACTGGAACACCACCGCCTCCGGGGTATGTGCCGGCCTGCTCAACCACTACTCCACAAAGGCTGTCGGTTAGAAGTAGATATTAGTTATAGTTATATAATTAGTTGATTATAAAGAATGTTTTGCATGAATCTTGAATTATAGTAAAACCGTATTTAAGACTGCCTAAAAATAAAAGCAAAACATTCACCGCTTGAGTAGATAAACATTGTTTTGTGTAAACCATTTCAGTAAAAAAAAGAATGCAAATTAATCATTCATTCAGACTTCAAGTCTCTGAGCGCAACGATCTATTAAAACAACAAAAACGTTGTTGTACTGTAATGAGGTAAATCTTAAAACGATTGTGCCCCAAAAAGGTATATTTGATTTGTTTACAGTTTCATAAAACTACATTTCCAATTCTATTACTGCGGCTACACTACCGCGTTATGCCAATAAGTATGGGCATAATCAAGAAAAAATGAACATGGAGCAACGATTTCGGACCATTATTATTGGCTTATCGCGGTAGTGTGGCCCAGCTAAGATTTTTTTAAGATAGTAGCAATTCCACGAGATCATTTTATTCTGCAAGATAAGTCTTTCCATCTAAGTTTAAATATTATGTGGTAAAATGAACGAGTGGAAGACGTATCAGCAATGCTCTTTGTGTGGCAGGTGCCCATTCGGTCCAGCTCCAGATGGACACCCTAAATACATTGGTTTTAATGAAATAATGTAAAGTCTACCACAGCTATATTAGTTAATCACCCTGTATTTTAAAAAGTTTCTTTTTTCTTTAAAGGGTTATGATAGGTAGAATAGGCACTAACTGATAAAAAAAAACAGTTACACTTACCTACACAAATTCTCGTTATGCAATTAATAACTAACCTAACATGAATAAATGTATTTTCTTTCTTTCTTCTTTCTAACCTAACAGTTTCAGTAAATAAGGGCGTTTGCAACATCGGTTACGTTGAAGTTAGCGGGTCCCTGCTAAATGTTGGTGAAATTCGTTCCTAAACTGATTGACACGATCGCAATTATTGCAAGGTACGGTTTTTGTAGGCTTTGTAGGGTAAAAATAGATACTGAGTCAAGTTGGGATAAATTGTTTCGGATTCGGTAAGATGAAAAGTCTAGTAAAAAATGAATGCTGTAGGTAGGTAAATACTTATATAAGTAGATGTAATTATGACCGTTGTTTCAAAAGACTCCGATAATTTTGCGTAAGTGTAAAAAAAGTGTGTAAGTGGAACATATTATTTATTTATATTTCTTCGAGGCTCTAAAAAAATGCCCTGTGGTCCCAGTTTGCGAATAGGAGCATGTCTTCCCGTGGGTGCCGTAAGAGCGGGCTGAGGGAATATCCAAGGAATAGGCAGCAACATTCTCCTTGGTACATTAAAATCTTCTGCTATCACCAAGCCGATTGTGGTGATTATGGTAAAGGGCAAGGGGCCTCTATAATAAGCGTCCAAAGTGGCGATTTATGGGGGAGGCCTGCTGATGATGGATGGTTCTAAAACTAAATAAACACCATTATATAACTACTGTTATATTTTTTTCTGTGCAAATATATCACAACTGAGTTTGATCTTAAAAAGCGATTTGCATTTTACTGTTAGTTTTATTGAACGCTACATACCATCTAGACCTATATACATAAGTAAGCTTACATACTTGAGTTCTGTAAAACAGGTTATGTAATGAATTTTGAGAGTTTTCAGCTCAAAAACACAATTTAGCCGCAAAATTTGCAAACGAAATTTTATTGCACAAGCTAATCCGACTCGACGCCACGCTACTTGATGCAATGCATTTTAACAAAAAAAAAGTTAATTTCGTGTGTCGTCATTAAATACTGCATATTTAATAAGCATTAAGTAACTTGTACTGTACAGTTACACAACTAAAAAACCCCATTACCACAGTCATGTGTCAAGGGACAGCCCTAAGCCTGCGAAACGAATACTAACGATACATTTCTTCGATCAGTAACCCGGCAGACGTGTGCTGTGTCATAAGCAGTGCGAGTGGCAAGTGGGTTCAAACATGGTTCAATACAAACATAGTAGCTAAGTTCTCAGTTTCAGTTGCTAGTGATGACCTATGGGACTGAGACGTGGTCTCTTACTGTTGGCCTCATTAGTAAGCTCAAAGTCACGCAGCGCGTTATGGCTCTCCATAGCTCGTTGCGCGACTTTGAGCTCACGAAATACAAAACGCACATTGGTTGCCTGTTAATCATCGGCTGCCTTCAACCAATGAGCGTACACTGTTGGGTGTGTTGACTTGACACGAGTTTAATCAACGTACGAGAAACCGGGGGGCGGGAAATAAGCGAACTTAGAAGCGTGATGAGATCCTTTCAAAATAAGTCGAGTACTTTACACCGTAAACACATAACCAGTGATTTTGATAAACGGAATTACCGATCATATACCTTTAAACAGTGACGTAAGAAGGCGAGGCAGACATGAGTAAGCGCGCGAACAAGCTTTCCTTTTTCAAAATTGACAGCAGCTATGCTGATCTGATTGGGCGCTGCGTAGTGTTTCCAATTTCAAAACTGACACTGATAGTAAGATCTGATTGACGGTTACCCTGACTAGGTCTATGGATTAGGTAGAGCCTACCACAGAGTAACAATTTTTTTCTCTACTAGGAGGCTGTGCGCCTACCATAATGACCATACTCTGATTGATACCCTTCGATTGATATAAGAAACACAACGAGCGAAATACGTTTCTAACGCTGCACTTTGTCTGCCAGTCAGTCAGTCGGCCGGACAAAAACTTTTATTTACCTATATATTGATTGATTGATGATTGTTGTTTTTTTTTGTTTGCAGGTATGTTTTACGGTGGCGTTTCTACAAAATAAAACGGGTACCTATTTTAAAACACTATAATTAATGTAAACGTAGCGGCCAAACCAAAAGCACAGAAGATTAAAAAGACAAAATCGAGACTTTTGAAAAAGTCCTTTCTTTAAATCATAAGTGTTCATTGACATTTTAAGGTTTTTTTCTATAATAATCTATTTGAAATGGCAGTGGGCAGGCTACATCGCTCATAGAACTGACAACCGATGGGGAAGAAAGGCTCTTGAGTAGCGACCACGAACCGGAAGACGCAGCGTAGGCCGGGCCCCCACTCGGTGGACCGACGATCTGGTGAAAGCCGCGGGGAGCCGATGGATGCAGGAAGCGAGCAGCCGCTCAAAGTGGCGCTCTATGGGGGAGGCCTATGTACAGCAGTGGACGTCTTCAGGCTGTTGGTGATGATGATAATAGACTTTTTTCATAAAACCTCCCCCAGACTAAAATCTTTTTTCCTTATCACACATTTTATTGAACTTACTGGTTCATGCCAGCTCTAATCAACATTTTCTCTCAACGTTTTTGTACGACTGCCTACTTAGTCCGAGTTAATTTCATTACCCTCTTATGTAATAGTTAATTTAGTACTCTACGTGCATATTACTTCCTTTCGCTTGGCTTGCTCACTTCTTAAATCATTTCGGCAACAATACCTAGATAATGAGTTAGGTTCAAATTAATTATGAAAGCAATTATGAACTCTACACAATGCTACTTAGGGTGGGTTTTTGATCCGTAGTTAAGGTAACCAATGGTTAAAAATGCTAACAAATTCTAACCAATGATCAAAATTTGTTAGAACTTTTAACTATTGGTTACCTTTACTATGGATCAAAAAACCGACCCTCAGTAGTTAGACTAGCACTGCAAAGACTTTAGCTTTTAGTATTGTAGCTGCGCTAATTATTGTAGTACCTAGTTAGTTTAAAAATAACGGCACATATGCCCGTATGCATTAAAGTTTGACAGCTTTTATGTTCGCACTTATCTCAAGGACGCACCCAAATCCGTTGCAATAGGTACGTCATAGAGGAATAAATGCTAACTTAGGAGCTCTCAAACATTAATGCAGACGGGCATTAGTCCGTTACAATAAAGTTAATAGTTTTAATACCTTGCCGAAATATAATCGTAACTTCCTTCACTTTTACAAAGAATATCAAACTATAAATGATTGTGGTAAAAAGTTTGTATCTATAAAACGTATTCTACGTAAGTAGCTGTATTTGATACAATATTTATTTTGCAACAAACTGCAACAATCATGTCTGTAGGTAATTGTGAAGGAGACGGAAGCCAGAGTTAACATCGAAATTCAATTTATTTTTATTACTTTTCTATATTTTATTTGAAAATTTACAATGACGCTCCTACAATTTTATGCTTTTAGCATATGTGTAATAAATACTAATAGTGGGTCAACTCCTTTGTTATACCGCAAAATACCTACAAGACCGTCTCGACGTCTAGTCCCTAAAAATAAGCAAGGGTGGTCAGAAAAACATTTTCTTAGATAACAATTTTTGTTTCGTAATAATTTGTGCTTCGTCACAGTTGCTCGTACAGTGGCGCTTATCACACCGCTTTTAGGTTCGTAATCCAAGATATTACGGACGCGTGCTTTTTTACTTTACATTACCGCACTAGTGTTTTATGATGATATCTCGATTCATTTAAGTCTTCATTATCTTACTGCAAGTTATACGTAGTATCATCATCATCAGCCTGAAGACGCCCACTGCTGAACATAGCGCAGCACTTTGAGCGACTACTCTCCAGCATCTATCGGCTCCCCGCAGCTTTCACCAGATTCTACGAGCGAAGTGGCTTGCCATTTTCATTGCTATTTCAACTTGCTAATTTTAAGAGCTATATCGGTCATTTTAGTTTTCCTCCTTACAGATCTTATTTCGCAGGGAAACGCCGAGCATAGCTCTGTCCATAGCTCGCTGCGCGTCTTTGATCTGAGGTATTAATGACGCTAATAGTAAGAGACCATGTCTCAGTTCCATAAGTCATCACTGGCAACACACACTGATTGAAAGCCTTTGTTATTTTATTCGTATTTTGAACGAAAAGATAGGTCGAAGTATTCTTCTTATATACACGTAGTACTTACGTTCAATATACGTAGAAGAGAATAGAATAAATAATAGAAGAAGAATTCTTAATTTACAGATTCAGTATTATTTATTTATTTATTTATTGAAGAGAAGATCAACAGCTAATACAATTGATATTATACGTAAGTTAAATTACAAAAAAAGGCCAATAACAGAACTGCCGTATTACTTATACATGTTGTAAATTATGTTCATCTCTAGCGAATGAGTGATTGTGAAGTGTGAAGTGTAGGGGTGAGCGTATGTATGTGCTGTGTGTGAGTGGGGATGATTACTTTGTAAAATTATACTAACAAAGAGTTTTTATGCGGCTTAAATCGATACATAAAGTACATACACATTTTTTTGAATAAATAAATTCTATTTAGGTAAGAGGTAGATACTTTCTTAGTAAACATTCAATTTTATTAAATTATATGCAAACAATATAGTTCCATAGTATATTCTATACTAACGGGTCGTAAGAGTAGCTTGAACACAACGCATGTAATTTGTTCTGTGTACGCGACACGCCCACAGATATCTACTATACTAGTCAACACGCCTGAACGGGCGTACCGACCCGCAAGCGAAGCCGGTCGGTACTGCCGCAGACGTCGCGGGTAGGGGGGGACCTCCGCTCTCCTTCATACCGCACACCATCGTTGCTCCGTCTAGCCGCCGAGTTGACTCACTATTAGTATTTATTACAATATGCTTTTAGACATTTTGACACAATAATAGAGATATTACCAAAGGAATAACGATTTTAAACGACAAAAAGAGTACCAAAAGCAAATATTCCCAAAATGGCAGCGAAACCAAAAATAGCCCTGATGCGTTCTCGTTCAGGCCCAAGACAAAGTTATTTTCTATTTCTAATAAATTGTATCACTCATACACTTTCCATGATTGAAAAATGAAATCTATTGTCATAGAAATAGAGACTAGTTTTACCAAAACGCGTTCATTTTATTCAATCCCAACATATTATTTGTTTCTTTTCGAATTTTATTACCATCAATATTGCTTACATTTTTTAATTGGATCGAATCGGACTCATCAATTTAAAAGATGGCACTGTAATTCATTTTAATTTTTGATTCTATTGCGTTAATCGATTGTATTAATAACGGTTTGTAATTTCTAATTATCTCGATTGCAAAGCTATCATTTGTCATCAGTTGTTTCGTCATAGTGAATCACGAACTTTTGAATAGAGATGGGGTAGAGTTGGGTTGGCCGAAACGTAACCGGACATATCATATTTTTAACTATGCATGACCAACTGCAGTCTAGGCACAGGCAAACAGGTTAATAATCATTTTGTAAAGATGTTAAAGACATCCGATCACAATTCAAATATTTTTTTTATAGAAACTAAAGAATTTTAGGCAATTAAAATTAATTAGTTTTCATTTCGATCAGAATATCTTATAAATTGTGTTAGTTATTTCGTTTAGTGAATAAATTATGAAAAAAATGACTACAATTACTTCTATTCCTATTAACTAATTAGTAGAAAATTTAACTACATCATTTAATTTGTTGGATTTATAAACATAACTCACTCTCACCAAATCTGTTAATTGTTTTAATTTACAATCTGCCGGATAACATTTGCATCACTATCAAACTTTCATTATGATTTTTTGATTGAGTATCTCAATTCAATTCTTTATCTTATTCTTAAGAGTATACAGGCTATAATCAACTATCTCTACATTCTGACCAAAAAATATCTGCGTTCTGCGTGCGAAAAGTCATTGTGTAATAATGTGGTAACCTCTATTTGTATTGTATTGGTGTTGCCACTGTAGACGTTCCAATTATGACACTTTTTTAGTCATTTTTTAACCTCCACTTATAAAATTATTTTTTATTAATATAAACGGTAAGTCTAATAGCTAGGAAGTGAAGCCAAAAAAGGATAATAAACATCTTAACGTTCTACTTCGTTCCGATAATTATTAATGAGTGTCCGTGTGTCCGTGGGGACCGGGAGCTCATCGCGTTTTCGAAAGTTTATCAGAGCGCCTGGTTGATGCGACGCGTGACCCAAAATGCTGGCATGGCTCAACGAATTAGCATTGCAATTCAACGAGGCAATGCTGCCAGCATATTGGGTACGCTACCCACCGGTAGTGGGTTGGAGCATTTGGACTGTCTATAGGCCATCGCGGCTAGTATACAGTCCAAATGTTCTTGTAGTAATTAGTGTAGCTAGTTTACTAGTTTTTAGTATTGTAGTAGTTAGTTTAAATAATAAAGGTACATTATAATTATTCGGAAATTATTAATCAAATAAGGGTAATATTGTGAGGAATACAGGCTAAGGATTCACCGTATTTTCTTACTGTATCTTATTACAATTAAATTGTATGATTTTGTTATTTAATATTTCTTTCATCACCGTTATTTGAATCTGCGTGTAAATGATAAAAACTTGAGACTTGAGAGTCTTACTAGTGGAAATTTCTGCAATAACGAACAAAAGTATAGTTTTTAATGTAAAGGAAAAATTTGAATTGCGAATGGGATTCAAATCCGCATCCATCCGTCTCAAAGCCGGAACAGGCTTTACTTAAGCCACCGTGACAAGACTGACAAGTGATATCATGTCCTTTATCGTTCTTTTTGTTTATATTTTACTAATATAGTATGTGATATAATTTTTATTTTGTTACGTCAGTGCCCAAGATATCGATTAATTTTAAACGTGTCCTTGTAATACGGCCTAAAATCAGACGTCCAGACGATTTATTTGCTTAATGTTAATGCCAACGAATCTAACAATTGATCTTAATGTCAATTACATGATGTTAATGCCAAAATAGTTTATATTAAGCCTGTTGATGGTCCGTCACGACCCTGACCGGTGTCTGATTGTAGTGTCGTGATGTAACTGACCTTGATGTGGGCCTGAATTGAATGTTGACAAATTAGAGTTGCATGCCTGTGCTTGTCTAGACTGGGCCACAGAATGGGTACTTACACTGGGCTAGATTCATTTGGTTACAAACCAAAGACGTAAGCACCGTTCTACCTAAGCCATAATTCTGTATGGAAACACAGATTCCATACTACAGCATTAAAAAACCTTCACTTTTTATTTAAGTTATTTTTATTTTGAATATATTGACATAATTGGTGGTAACTTTTGACGTGTTGATATTTCGGAACACGTCTCAGTGGAACGTTATGATTTTTGTCAGTTTAAATCGCGCCAATTTCACATTCATTTCGCGTGGTTTCGTTTTCATTTCATAGATTTATGCGAAGTAAGAAGTAAGAAAGGAGTAACGAAGTTTCGAAGTAAGGAATTGTAAAGTGGTCATACAGAATTAGGGCCCTGAGGGTCTAGCAAAAATACCTTTCCATTAGCGTTAACGCCAAAGGAAAGGGATCTTTGCTAGACCCCCTGATCGTCCTTTGTTCCCAATCTTGTTCTCCCGGTTATCGCTACAGATGAGATGCATACAGCAGCAGGGTATGAGCAGTAGGAATAGACATATCTCTTCTTCGTTTGACCAATGAGCAGCAATAGGTTTATGACGTGACCCGATTGTTCATTGATCAAACGCGAAATGGTTCTCGAGAGAAGAGATGTTGATTTCTAGACACAGATAACCCCCAATAGATACCGCATTACGGGATTTTTGTTCGGATCCTAGCTCACCAACACTGGCGGAAGGCGCGGGTTGCGGGGACTGGAGCCAATGCGCTATTATTGGCTGTTTTGAGTGACGCCCTAATAATGAACTCTAATAATTGGTCGAAACTAAGGCCGTGCTGCGAAGCGGCGATTTATATAGAACCACTTACGCCAATGCGTGGTGCGCGGTCGTCGTCTTTCATGCGGTATCTATTGGGGGTTATCTGTGTTTCTAGAAATCATGCTACCCGTGTAGAAGTAGGTACTCTTGAGGTAGTTTTACCTCAGTTTTGATATCAATCTTTACGTAACTCTCCTACGTCATCAACATAGGATACGTTTTTCCCGGAAAACAAAGAATTCTAAAATCTAGTATATTTCGAGCCACGTGGCGTCGCTAGTTGATGGGTTATTTTAACAATAAATTATGTGTTTTATTGTAAATAACACACAGTAGGTGGAAAGATGATAAACGTGCATATTGCATGCTTGTGGTTACGTGTCGCACGCGTTGAAGTCTTTTGTATGAACTTTATAGATACGCGTGTGTTAGCGTAACAAATGCGTACTTGACCAAGTAACGCGTCTTGCGTAAACCATTGTTTACTATTATTTTAGTACTTAATTAATTTTTATTCTTTAAGGCTACTAAATATAAGCCTTATATTATTCTTATGATGAGGCATATTTTATAAAAGAACGGAAGATCGCCAATTTCTTTGTGTTTTGGATACTAATGCACATTAATCACACAATGATGATTAAATAAAAAAAAATATGTTCTAAATAAAAAAATAAGCTTGTACTATGGAAA
The DNA here is from genome assembly GCA_910589525.2 of Ennomos quercinarius. Taxonomy (NCBI): domain Eukaryota; kingdom Metazoa; phylum Arthropoda; class Insecta; order Lepidoptera; family Geometridae; genus Ennomos; species Ennomos quercinarius. The sequence goes on from OU342502.1 coordinate 15,031,314, forward strand.
TGAGATAACTGATAGAATCGACATTTACTTAGATACTTTTTTTTGTCTGTAAATACATACATAGAATACAATTGTGTAAGTCGCCATTTTTTCTCATTCTTTTCATCCTTATTTTACTTCTTTCGGTTACGTATTATTATACATTGACACAATATGTTACCTTCCCGCGTTCTACCTATGAAAAGCAAAACAGCACGAGGCAAGCATCCTCTCGAAGTCGCGCTATAGAACGCCACTTCAAGAGTATGTTTGCCTCCAGCCATAGGGCTGAATCCTATGTTCAGCAGTTGAAGTATTCAGGCTGGTGATATGATGATGATGATGATGAAAGCCTACAGTTTCCTAATCATAGGACCTCAATACGATCTTCCACTGTACACTTACTTATGCTATAACACCGGACCGGTCGCACCTTGCGCTTGCGCCGGAGGCAGGTTGCTTCCGGTTTACTACTCTCACTTTCATTATGTTCTTATGTATGTGTAGGAAGTTGTATGTATGACAGGTTGATCGCAAGTAGAATGACGAGGACACCTGAATAGAAAGATGTGCTCGATGTACCCCCGGTTTCTTGTACGTTTGTTAAACTTTTGTTACTGAGCGCTGATTGGTTGCTTGTTGATTATCGGCCGTCTTCAACCAATCAGTGTACAGTATGTGATATGTTAAGGTGGCTATTACATTTTGGTGAGCTCAGTACCGCGCGCACGGTACTGAGCTCGAAGCGTCCGTCAGTTTGACCTAATATATATAGTTTCATTTATTGATATACTGGGTGGCGCAAAAGTAAAGACCCTATTTGGTTCAGCTATAACATTTTTTCTAAATTAGAAAACTAGATTTAGGTTTTTTTAAATGTATATTTGTGCCATTAAATTTCGTACCATTAGGATTTAAAGATGATGTCTTTTAAATGGTGACCTCCAGAGTTGATACACATTTGAGCCCTATTTATGACATTTTGCATAACTTGCCGTAACACTTCCTGCGATATGTTCGTTATTTCTTGACGAATGTTTTCTTTTAGAGCTGCGAGAGTCTGTGGCTTGTTCACATACACCCGAGATTTCAAAAAACCCCAAAGAAAGAAGTCTGGACTGGTCAGATCGGGTGATCTTGCAGGCCAAGGCAAATCGCCAAAACGAGAGATAACTCGGCTTGGAAAAGCGTCCCTCACTAAGTCCATAGTGTCGCGCGCTGTGTGTGCCGTAGCGCCGTCTTGTTGAAACCAGATGTGCTCCAGCCCCAATTCGTCCAAACTGGGTATCAAAAACTCACGTAACATGGTTCTGTAGCGTTCTCCAGTGACAGTTATCGCATTGCCTCCAGCGTCTTCGAAAAAATAGGGTCCGATCACTCTGTCAACACAGATGCCACACCATACAGTAACTTTTAGTGGGTGTAGAGGTGTTTCTTGAATAATGCGCGGATTATCAGTGCCCCAGAACCGAGTATTCTGCTTATTGACATGCCCTGAGAAGTGTTACGGCAAGTTATGCAAAATGTCATAAATAGGGCTCAAATGTGTATCAACTCTGGAGGTCACCATTTAAAAGACATCATCTTTAAATCCTAATGGTACGAAATTTAATGGCACAAATATACATTTAAAAAAACCTAAATCTAGTTTTCTAATTTAGAAAAAATGTTATAGCTGAACCAAATAGGGTCTTTACTTTTGCGCCACCCAGTATAAATAAGAGCTTTATTTAAAATTATGAAATAATTTGTATTAGTTTAGAAAAATGATAAACTTTATTTTGGTAACAATATTTTGTCGATGTAATATAAAACTCCGGAGATATTAGAACTTTTGTTGAAGCCTTTTTTAATAAAAATCAAATTTAATATAATATTTTTTTAATTACTTAAAAGGCAAAAATCGAAAATCTGTTCTGTCATTATGGAAGTACGGGATGTATTTAGTGGAGTATAATTTAGTTTGGAGACTTACGTTGAACAAAGTTTGCAAATTAGAGCTATCGGGTCTCTGTGTGTTTTTGCCAAAACGAACACCAGGAGAATGATGATTACTAAATAAATAGGTAGATTACCTAAAATTCGCTCTGTCATCATCAAAGAAGATGAAATGAAGGGTATTTTTCATATAACGGCTAAATATAGACATTAAAGCTATGCATCAAATATTGACGACGAAAACCTTGCAACTACGCATAATTTTGTAATAGCAGCCTTAAGTTCACATTAACTTGATTATATTAAAGTTCCGAGTGACATTGCTGCTGTTATGGGCGGCCTGTCGCTTAACATCAGGTGAACAACTAGCTCGTCACGTCATTCATTCTCATTAAAAAAAACATGAGTTTGACTAACGTACGAGAAACCGGGGGAAAAACCTACAACTGATACATGAAAAAGGTTGACAGATAGTTATTTAGTAGTAGGTAGGTATCTAAACTGTCGCTCGGCTTTGCAACAATGACTTTTCAAGTTATGTGTGGATCTGCACTCGCTCTTACAACGGCGAAAAAAAACATCGTGAGGAAACCGGCTAAATCTAATTTCTCATTTGAGGTGTGGGTAGTAAGGCCTACACTGACATCCCACTTGGGGTGTATTGTGCAGTTTCCCCCGCCAGCATCTACCCAAGCGATCCCAGCTAAGTAAAAGTAAGCAAAGTAAAGTAGCGGAAGGCGGCTTTGGGGTGCTGGCACAACAGCTCCAGTGTTGGTGTCACAGATATTGACAACGATGAATGGGTGCTAAGTTTAAGGGAAAACTTTTTTAGGTAGCAAACTTTTTTTGTATCTTCAAGCCTTACCTCAATTTGTTTTTACTTATATTATGGCTCCACATTTAGTGTATTTAGCCAGTGTCAAGTATTGTAACTTTTCATCGTGTTATGGAATATTTCACGTAAAGTCAAGTCTTAGTCACAGTCAAGGCAGTCATAATCCAGTCTAAGTCATGTCCTAAAGTGGTGGCAACTTTACTAGAGGCTTCTATGGAATTTTGGAAGCAACACGAAACACCGCGTTTCACTACTTTATATCACTTGCCCATCCATACTCATGCTCGTAATTCAGCACTTAATGCGTAAAACGCCATCAATTTTAAACATTAACACTGGAAAAGCATAAGTTTTGAAAAATAATACAATGCAACGACGTGAACTTTTTCGCGTTCCCGCCAAAACTCAGACGATACCTCACAACACGATAACATATTTTTAGTAATCTGTGCAAGTAGTTTTTTTATATTTTGGCTCCACATATAGTGCATTTAGCCAGTGTCAAGTATTGTAATTTTTAATCATGTTATAGAATATTTATCACGTAAAGTCAAGTCTTAGTCACAGTCTGGATCAAATATCAAATAACTTAGAAGTAGCACTAAAAACCACGTTTCACCACATTATACCACTTGCCCACAATCATGCTCGTGATTCAGCACTTAATACGTACGCCATAATAATACAATGCAGTGACGTGAGCTTTTCCGCGTTCCCGCCAGAACTCTGTGCAAGTGCTTACTATAGTTTTGTACTCTCTCTTTCTCTCTCCCTCTCTTTAGAAGGCGTGAGCACAAAACAGATTCTGTTTTGTGGCGTGAGTCTCAATACTGAGAACGTAATACCTACGCTGATTGCAGCAGTGATATAATAAAAAAGTATCAACACAAAATAACAAAAGTGTATCAACTGTAATCTCACCTAATTCGTGACTAAACCTTTTTTCATTCTAATATCCTTTTCAGATTTCGCAGGTCGAAACGAATCATCAAATCGTTACCTTGAACTATTGACACCTTGTTTCGTTTGGGGCTTTATGAAACAAGTGTCTTGTAAATACCAAATCTTTCACAATAAGTAGGTTAATAATGTTATCTAAGCCAAATGGTTATTGTTATGCAGTACGATTGTCTTTTTAATTCCCGAGAGGTTTTCTTGGGTTGAGGATTGTGGATGAGTGTTATGAGTTTAATAACGTGTGTATCTGTGTATGTATATGTCTGTCTGTGGCTACGTTGCTCTCAAATGGATGAACCGATTTTGATGACCTCGCGAACACACAACTCTGACATTTCACGACCTTATATCTTGACAACATCTTGACTAATTTTGCTCATACTTGAAGCACTTGTTTAGAATAGGCTAGTGTCCTGCTATTAAAAATGAACAACTTAGTATTATTTTCGTAAAGTGGGTTAAAAATGAATGCAATAATTGAAAAAAAATAGTAAAATCGGGAAATAAATCACGGAGTAATAAGCTTTTAATGTTTCTGGAGGAGGCGTCGCCTGTCCCTGTCTCGCAAAACAGAGCTTCCCTACAGTTACTATGAAAACGCACGTTCTGAAGTCACATGCCAAAGAGATTGTATGTAAAGCTACCACAGCTTAGTAATGAGGTACTATTAAGGAAAACGTACTGACGTCACTGCACGTTTTAACTGTCTCTTTCTATTCCCGTATTTTAAAATACTTGTAACATTGACATTTTTGAGATATTTAATTTTTGTTTTCACGACTGTTTATTTTTTGAGGAATATTATTAATTAGTGCAATAAAAAAATAGCACGACACAAGCATATTAAGCCTAAAAGAATACTGTAATTTGTAGAGCATATTATACAAGTTTCGTCAAAGTTAGTTTAAAAAAGTGACCTACGTGACTACTGACATCCAGACAGATGTCAAGTTCGCTTCGCTCCTCTTCGCTTACATGGTCAATAAAACTACTGTAATAGGTCAATGCGCAGACATTAATACCATTAATACTATGCGTTACTAATAATAACCTCTACGTACAATGCGTTACTGTAAGTATCCTGTTACAGTAAGTATTTGTGAAGTAGATCGTGTCGGGCGGGTCGACCTTGCGTACTACTCCGGTGTCTGTTATATCATTATAGAGGTAGGTATGTTTATGTACTGCTACTTAGACGTATTGATATAAAACCTAGATACCTAGTTGATTTAGTTATAGAATAGTTGTGTACTTTAGACTGGTAACTTTGTAGTAGGTAGATGTAGCTAGTAGCATTCAGTAAAGAAAGAAAGAATGAAAAAACATTTAAGTACTAAACACTCACATTAAGATTGCATCAAGATCTTGTGATATAGCTATATAAATAGAAATACGAAAAGTTTTAAATAGATTTTAGAAGAGGTTCGATGAACATACATAGGTACATAGACAGTCAAACTCATAACCCTCCTTTTTGCAGTAGTCGGGTAAAAAGGGCTCTGCTCAGCATAGTGCCGGAGTAGTCGCTGGTATGACTGTAGTTGGAGCTAGTCAATATTACTGATCGTGCAGTCTAGTAATATGATTAGAAATCATATTTTGCCTTTGCCTTTGGTTTGGACTGCACGTTGTCTGTCAGTTAAGGGCTTGGTGCAAGGCCAGCGCGAATTCAAGCCAAAGCCACAGAATAGATGTATAGTACTAGGCCAAAGCGGGGATGAGCCGGGGCCGAGCGGCAGGGGCGGTCTAAGTTAAACTGGTTCCAACGCGCAATAGTTTAGGTAATTTATTATTACACTGAATATAAAGGGTATTTTAAAAATCCGCTATACATAAGCCCTCCATTATATTTAGTTCAACTACTACACAAAGTTTCATGATCTTATTTAAAGTATTCATTGAATAATCGCTGTTTATTTGTACGGTTTGGAGGTAACTTTGTAATTTTTTTCTATCGAGAATATTTTATTAATTCGTGTTTTCACTATACATTTGCAGTAGCATTAGTCCTGAACTTTGTTATATATTAATTTCAAAGTCATTGTTGCAATATTGTTGACAGGACACTGCCTCAAGCTAAGCCGTTTTAAGCAATTTGGCGTTGTATTGGCTCTTAATCAAAAGCAGCCGGTAGCTCACGACTCAGGACACTCTTACTTACTACTTGGTACTTGATGCGCGGGCTGTTTTCCGCAACTAGGTCGCACAGCAGCCCTTTCTGCGTGATGAGGTGGCGCACTCAATCCAACCACCCAATGTCCTCCAGGAAGGCCAACAGTCCTCCGATGTCGGCGCAGGCCTCCTGGGTAATTTGGGTGCTCCGAGGAATGCCGCTCACTGCAAGGCCACGCTACAACACTCCGTGAGCAGATGCGCGGCAGTTTCCTCTGCCCCCAGGCATCCTCTGCACAGTGGGCTGTCTGTAACACCTATTGTATACAGGTGTTTATTTAGGGAGCAAAAAAAACTCAGGTCACTCAAGACAAAGCTTTTTTTTGGACATAGACCGCTTTTAATCCTCTGTACTGCGTTGATTAATAAATATAATGTATAAGTGGCTGAAACACCAAATTGAACAATTCAACATAAATTACACCTAATTCATACTGTTTCATAGATCCTGTAATTACCTAGATATAGTGCTACCATAATAAAGCTACTATTTCAAAAACAAATTGTATGGGAAACTAGACTCTATTTCCAAACGTGACAATGACCCGTACTATCGCAACTCGCTCGAAATTCACATGACGTTTACAATACGTGATCCAACAAATTCTCACTATGGGAATTCGAATTTAGGATACGATCAGTCCCTTACAACACTCACACTTGACCCTACAAACGTGACTTCGTATGTGTTTGTCTACGAGTATTCTAGTGTAGTGTAGAAGTATGTCACGCGTTCGCGAATCGATTTCGAAACATGATCGAGATTTGACCTTTTAGCACTTAGTACCGGCCTTGAACGTTTTGCGAATGATTTGAATTTAGAAGTGGAAAGGATGACGACTTATAAAAAATACATCCTGTCTTTTACCACAGTTATTTTTTTCTTGTGTCTTTTACGTTTTATTCTTGCTTTTGTTGTTTCTTTTCCTATTTCTACGACAGTTTCCTGGTTTTTGTAAATTTTGTAAATGATTTTTCTATCTCGGTAATCTATTCCTATTCTTTTCAGTGTTTCCATCATTTTCTTCCAATTTACTTTATCGAAGGTTTTTCAAGATCTATAAATGCAATGTGTGTTTCAAGGCAGACCTAGAAGGGCTTACATAGATCAAATAAAAGAAAAGATAAATGTCATGTCGTACGGGGAAGTCAAAGCATTGGCTGAAAATAGGGAAAGATGGCGATTACTCCACCGACAAGAGCAAGCCTCTTAAATAAGAAGAAGAAGAAGAAGTCTTTTACGTATAGTTTAGAAGAGATGTCTGGTTAGCGATAAGACCGCCCATTTAACACCAGTTCATAAAGTTTCTTTTATACCTTTTGAATTCTCTGTCTACCTATCGACCAGCAACAAAGCCTTAACAAAGCTTTAACGTGTTAGATAACTTATTTTTGTCAACAAGCTGGCATATGTAATTAATAATAGGTTAACTATGTTAAACTCTTCTACAAATAGTGAAATTTTTATTTAGAACTACAATCGAAAAAACACATAAGTATTTGTTTAACTCAAGTAGGTAATATCAAAAAGGCATAAATAAGGTCTTAAACAAGCCCTATATTGTACTGTTAAAATCGCGATAGTGTCGCCCTACAAACGTCAGTTTTTGACGGATTCACTCTGTAAGTCAGAGTTCACAATTGCCAGACCATTTAGGGCAATTCATAATGTCTCTAACGGTAGTCTCCAGTGTAGCATCATCCACAATCTTGCCAGTCAACGATCACCTTCTGCGAGGAATTCCTCCGCTCGCGTGTCAGTAACTGGAGCGAGTCTTTCGCAACGCGTCACTGCGCTCCGCTGGCACATCCGAACGAGAAAGATTACTTGATGTTGATAAGAAATTAGTTCTTTAGGAAAATAGTTTTCGAATACCACAAATAAAACGAAGATATTATGGGGAAATAACATAAGATATTACATTTACCGTAGTTTCCAAATACGGAAAAGTAGCATCTTTTTTCTGACTTGCAACCGCAAGGCAGAGGACTGGCTTGCGTTTGCAAGTCAGGCAAGCAAACCAATAGGTACTTGGAGAAGATGGAGGATTTTTCATCAGCACTGAGGAAAACAGAGCAGAATGGTTGAAAACCGGGAATTGCTTTATGCAGTGCGTGAAAACTTCTAGCTAGAACACGCTATACGCGTATTTAAATAACTTTTAATGTCACATAATAAAAAGAATTTAAGTGGTTCCAACATCCTATAAACAGTGTAAGCTACTGCTCGCTTATGTAATCAACAAATTATGATCGCACAAAAATTAGATCATAAAACAAATGACAAATAGTATGACATTGCAAAGACAGTTTGTCAAATGAAAGTACTTTTCATAGAAAAAAATAACCGCTTACGCTGAGTACTTTTAATCGCCTTATCCACAGATGAATAGTAATTCCAGCAAGAGATTAGAACAATGATCATCTAGCAAAAGTTATGAGAAAATTAATTCAACCGAACGTCTTTCTTACTTTCATTTTCATTCAATTCGTTCACCATTGGCTCATTTATCTACTATGTTGTATTCTTACAAACAAAACAATATACAATGCGTTCTTATATGGATATTTGTCACGAGTCACGACTGCTTTGTATTCATTTTGTAAAATACTTTATTTTTTGTTGAATTCCACAGATTGTGCACGATTTATGCAAATGTATTTAAAGTATGTTACATTTTATTATTGTTTACGGATGCTATAGTAACCTAGAAATTTACAGGAAATAATCAAAAGCTTTGCAACTATACGGGATCAAATATTATTTTAATTTTGTTATTTTACTATTGTACTAATTTATAAACTCTATCCGCTGTTCCGCCATTTTGGCGTAAAAAAAGTACAAACGAAAAGGCAATTTTCCCTTGTTTTATCAAATGGGGATCTGCAAAAGTCTGTAAGGGTGCGTTTTTTGATCCGTAGTCAATGTAACCAATGGTCAAATCTTCTATCAAATATTGACTATTGGTAAGAATTTATAAGAACTTTTAATCATTGGTTACCTTAACGACGGGTCAAAAAACTCACCCTAAATATACATTTACGCCGGCAAGATTATTTAAATTCATCCTAAATAATGAAATTAGCTATTGGCAACACAAGTAGCGTGTTAAACTCTAAATTCCTTTATTACTTGCGAAACCTTAGATCCAAATATTTCGAGGTCCGAAAAGGTCCGACTTGCTATCGTTGGCCAACCAGTATCTGTCGGAAGGAGTGGCCGAACCAGCATTAATTCGGATACAGTGAAGTAATTCACGAATTAATTGAGAAAATCTTGCTGACAGGTGTTTAGCATATTATATGTAGCGTTCATAGCAAAGCACTACTAGCCGTTTCTAACCGATCGGTATAAGATCGGTAAAGTTCATTACTCATTAATGGAAAATAGGACACGTTCAGCTTGACTAATTTCATTATTCATGATCACAACTATGGGCTAAATTATATGAATCATGAATTATACATTATGGACTATGTATAGGTAAATGAGTCGGATTTCGAGCATTAGTCGCAGTGGTATTAGATAGCTAGCCATATTGAGCTATCATCCAATACCTTTATCCTGATATAAGTCTAAGTATAATGGTTTGGCTTTGGTCCTGGTATAAGTATAAAGTCTAATGGTAATGCGTAACATTTTTACTTTACCTATCTGCGCACCGCTGGTTTTCACGGGACAAAGTTTTTTATATATTAGTAGAAACTAAACCTACATAATGAATTTTTCAACTATGTGGATAGCCAAACGGGAATAGTGAAAAATGCCCAAGTCTCGTGGGTTATTTTTATTAAAACCAAAACTGTATACTTGGATTTTACACTATCTCCTTACTAATAAAGTGTAGCAGAAGAATTGTTATTTTGTCTTTCTCTAGATTTGCAAAGATAAAAAAGAAAACACCGAGTAGTTAATCCTCTAAGGGGTGTTTATTCAATGGCTGGGAAGGTTATTCGACTAATAAATTATAAACCAGCTATCACAGCAGCTAACCAGCAGCAACACTTCAATTTTCAGTATTCCGCTTATAAAATTCGCTTTTTATTTTTACAGTGTTTTGTTTTATCTAATGAATATCTTTTATCTGATTATTGAAATATCACGCCTTAAAGTAGCTTTACAGACTTATCACTATTTTTTTCTGTGAGAATACTCACTAATCTCACTTTCTTGACACATTCGTACACAAACATGCTACTTGCTAAGTACACAGTAGCACAAGTAGGAAATGTTTACCGAGAAATCGTAGCTACGGAAGACTATTCCAACCACGGACTGTCAAACCGGACACATAACTCACTGCTCACTCAATAACCTGCTCTTGTATGACCAGTTTAGTTTTGTTGCCATATTCGTTAGGTATCGTTTTTGTTGGTACTTTACCTACCTTAGTATGTTACTGGGATAAAGCGGAGACATGCTTGGAATATTTTTGGAAGTACTTTTTGGTTGCCTGGAAGGAATTGCTTGATTCGATAAGGCCGTTTATTGTTCTACCATTCTTTGTTCTGTGCATTGACATATGTCTCTGTAGTGTGGTGGTTGAGCAGATCGGCTCACAACCTGGAGGTGGCGGGTTCGATTCCCGCGACAGGATAAGTATTTGTGCACAGAAAAAAAGCACAAATACTTGTTCTGTATCTACGTATCTAGTGTTGTGGGAGCATGGTCCTCGTAGTTCCTGGGTCTCTAGATACAGGGAATCTTAGTGAGGGTCCAGGATCTATGTATGTGATCGGTGGCCGCGTTATTTAGTTTTTTTAATTTATTTATATGTTCTGTGTAATTTGAATTGTTTTACTTTGGTGTTCAATAAAGTAGTTTGTATTATATTGTATCGTTAGTTATTATTGTATCGTTAGTGGAATTAAAATGAATTCGTTGCATCATTTACCACAGAATTAGAACATTGACTATAACAGCCAATCAAAATGACCAAAAGTCATCATCGTTTCCACATCTACTCACAATAACTAAAAACCTTTACAAACAAAGTAAACAACGAAGCTATCCAACCCATCTATTACCTAAAACAAAACGACAATCGGCACTCGTGCGCACAGAAAGTGAAACTGCTTTCGTATCAAGAATGCCGCCGGGAATTTATCCCAAGTTATACAACAAGCTGAGCCAAACGGGTCGTTACAATCATGTAAAGTACCCTTTTAGATCAGTTTTTAGTACCTCTGCCTTCTGAACTGTAGGGCCTGTAGGTTGTGCATTCAATTCCCATCTAGGGCAAACTTTTGTGGGATAGATATTGGTGTTTGTTTCTGAGCCATTTTAATAAGAGCAAGTGGATTTTTTTTTTGTGTGGACGTTTCACACAGCGCCATCTAGCCCCAAACTAAGCATTAGCTTGTACTTTGGGAACCAGATAACTGATATAATACTTGATACTTTTTGTTTGTTACATAGAACAAACATCGAATTCATCTCACAAATGTTTGTCCCGAGTGGGAATCGAACCCACAACCTACAGATCAGAAGGCAGGGTTACAACCAACTGAGCTATCAGACCAGTCAAAACTGCCTGCCGCACATAACTTGAAAATTTATTGGTGCAACGGAACCTGGGTACGTCAATCACAAAGTAGCACTTGCTCGGTAGCTAAGATAAGGATATAATGATGTACATTTATTTGTTGTTTCAAATTATATCTAAGAAAAGTTTCTATTTCAGTCATAGGCCTTTTTTTGAACGGCTTAATGCTGTTGGTCTCTACTGACATTTCCAGGGTGCAGCTGTCAAAAGTGGGAGGCAACTAACTGGTGGGGACCCCTGGGGTGCGAGCCTCAGCTTGGGCCATTGCCGGGATAAGAGGATCGAGAAGGCTATTGTGTGTCTGATTGCAATACGCACGAGCGTAACACAATCAGACACACCGGTTACCACAACACCGGCTTTCGGCACCAGTGTAGGATGCCAATCCTATACCGGTGCCGAAAGCGGTACCTGAGCCAGAAGGGCTAGACTGGTCCAGTGATCATAGCGCAGCCGAGACAACGGCTGCTATAGGATCATCCGGGTCAATCAAAACGTGTCTTGGGCGGTGACGATGGGGTGATAGATAGACCCTTATTAGAGAAGAAAGCCAAGAAGCCTTTGGGCAGCCTTATAATTTTGACACCAGAGTCTAACCACTTCCTTACACGACAAGGAGACAGACCGACGAAGCCCGCCTTGAATAGGTGATGATAACTTTGTGAATAAATATCAGAGCATTGATTCACGTATGACTAAGCGTCGGCGTTACCTACAATCTACAAGCTTTATTTATTTGAAAAGGTCAAACCAGAACCGCGAAAATAAATAAAACCGGCTACAAAATAGAAGTCTCTAATCGCCATTCTTTTCACTAATTAATTTAATCCTATCGCGCCCATTACACACAAACTTCTGTTATTAGCACGTGCATGCCGTTATTACTACCACAATCACTTTACATAACATGACTTAAGAGCCATTGTTGCCATAGTACGGCATTAAATATTCACGTAAAAAGTGAATTACCGAGAAAGTGGAAGAAAATTATATACATTGATGCAGTGCGATATCTTCTCAAATTGTGGGAATGCGAATTACGTAAAATGTTTGTTTCTTTACAAGATTTGAACTTTCGATAGTAAAGGTGTTATCATAGCTTAATGGCAATAACAAAATATTAAACATACAACAGCGTTTTAAATTACAAGATTTTACCCCCAGTTTTTTGTACGTTTGTCAAACTAATGTTAACTTAACTTACCAAATACTATACGTTAATTGGTTGACGACGACCGCTGATCAACAGGCAACCAATGAGCGTTCAGTATTTTTAAAGTTGACATGAGTTTAACTCAATCAATCAATCAAATATTTTTATTCACATAATTATAGGTACAAAAAATTATTTAGATGAAGCCTCCAGTCCCCGAACTATTTGGAAACTGTGTTTCAGTGTCCGGCGTCTTCTCCTATAATGAGGCACATTGGTTGTCAATAATAACAATTAATTAATAAAGTTTACATACAAACTAATTAATATAAACTAGTATAACAATTTTATTATTAACTTACTACTTTAACAAACGTACGAGAAACCGGAGGTAAAAGCGGTTGTGGCTAAGCGGTAGCTCGTTCGTGTTCAATCGCACCCTGGTTCAAGACTCACTTGGCCCCAGTGACTTTTCAAGTAACGTGCAGAATTTAGACAAGAAAAACATCGTTAGGAAACCGGTAAGTTTACCACAAAATTTGAGGACACGTGTCATCCACCTTGTGTGTTATTAATATTATTGCAATAATCATGTCGTGTCCACGAAATCGGTGGCTAGTTGAATAAAATTATAAAAATTTTAAAATAAATAAATATATATCCGACTGTTACTCACGAATAGTGCGTAGATTTCTCGACCAGGTTTCGAGCATATCCGATGCTCTTCCTCAGGAGGTGAGTTCACGCAGAAAAATCATGTTGGCTATTCATTAGTAACAGTCGTATATATTTATTTAAAATGAATCACACTCATGACAATTTTAATACTAAAATATAAAAAAATACTTATATTATTCAATTCATCACTAAACTAAGCTCAAAGATTTTAAGACCAAGCCACTTCAAAACTGCTTCTTCTTATGGTACCATCTCCTATCAGAAGGCTGCTGCTATCGTGGCGATCCTTGTTTTGGTTGCTGCTGTCCAAAACAGAGGTTTTTGAAAAGCGTCTTATTTTTCCATGCTTAGATTTTCTCTCGGCATAATTTGGAGCAGGTGGCATTGGTCGGGTTGGGGGATGGAGGAGGCGTTTTGCGCGCCTTCTCTATCCTCCGTAGTGGGGTCGGTGGTGGATAGTCGGAGATCTTTCCACCACACCTACACGGCCCCACACGTCTGGTGGGTAACCGAGGTGTAAGGTTGCCCACCCACTGGCGCAGAGGCGCAAAAGAGCCTACCGCCGCGCCAGGGCGAGATAGTGAATGCTAGCGCGACCCTATTATGCCCCACCCTGGCGGCAGACAGATCACGGGGGATTTTAGTGGGTTCGAGTCCCACATACCCCCTGCTATCACCCCCGTGGTGGCAGGGAACGCGTGCAGGTGCGAGGCCATTTCCCCACCTCAAAAAAATGTAGGTAATGGTCGTTTCGCATTACGTGACCAAAGTATAGTACAGTTTTCGGGTTTTAATAGTATTTAAGATCTCTTCCTTGTTGTTCCACCTCGTCAGAATCAGAAATGTCTAACGTAGACAAAAAAATAAAAATGTCATAGATTCGCAAATCCCAGCAATTTTTTAACAGGGCGTGAAGCAACATCCCAGCGGTGCAAGGCAAGACAATGTGGCAACCGCTACATCTGGGCACGCTATGTAGAAAATCAGTGGCAAATTATAATAATGTATGTACGTGTAATATAGTCATGATGTAATATTGTGCTAGTAGAAGTTTTCATACAATAGCGTGGCCTCGCGTCCGGCCTGTGTTGCAATCTGTCGGGAAATATGGAGATGCTCAATTTAAACAAAAAATAAATAATTTTCTTAATCAGGTTATAAATGACACCTAAAACCTACCTACCTAAAAAAACCTACAACTGATTTGACATCCTCCTTCTTTTGAAGTCTGTTAAAACATGTGAACAAACACATCGTTACAAATGAAAGAACACGATAGTCTATCTAAACTGTTTTTAAACGCTTAGCAGTTGCAGTTTGCGTCACAATCCCGGGAGCAACAGTTGCAGACAACAATAACGCGTCAAGTTGCGCAAGAGTCCCTTGCATACATTGTTTTTATGACACATGTGTGTTGTGAGTGATGCAAGCATTGTTCTTGCATGTCAAATGTAATGAAAAAGTGTGCCTTTAGGGCATTCCATAAGCTATAATTACCCAAATGCAATAAAAACCTGACGGACAGAATTGCAGATTGTAAAAATTAAAAAAAAAATGGCCGCCGTGCTGTAAAACATAGCTGCCATACAAAATTAAAACGATTTCGGAAATGTTATGAGTATTTGACTAAATGTCGTATAGGGGAGAGAAAAATAAGGAATGATTTCTGGCAACACTATAGCTAAACTAAACTAAGTTATTATTATCATCGGAGCACCTGTAACAATGTGTAAGAGTAGTTATTAATTATCCAATAGCTAACTAAGCTTGTCGGTTACTCTAATATTACATCACGTTATACATAATTTTCTAGTGAGGTTATTTCAAATTATGAAGTTATTATAGTTAGCTCTTTTCCACGTGTGGTTACATCGATTAATTATCGATTGCCTGGTTACTTTTGACATGGAACAAGGAGGAAAGGAATGCCAATACACCAAGAAAACAGCGTAGATCAGAAATATGCCAAAAAACCATTTTAAACCTAGATGGCACTGCAAAATAAGTGGGCTATACTATACGGCTAGCTACGGCGGGCTAGGTTTAAAACGGTTTTTTGGAATGTTTTTGATCTACGCTCAATTTGCTCAACTTATAGCCCGCTCATTTTGCAGCGTCATCTAGTTTACATCGGTTTTTGGCATATTTCATTGCGCTATTTTCTTGGTGTATTGGCATTCCTGTCCTCCTTGTTCCATTTTGATTACCTTTTTTTGTTTACTAAGGAACGAAGTAGGTACCAGGAGACCAGAAATACAGAGGCAGTTAGAGTTATGAAAAATATCATGATTTTGGTATCTATTTACCATTGTGTTTTGCTATAAAAATGACATCAAAATTGAAACGGAGTACCAGGCGACCAGGAGGGAAAGAAGCTAGCCACAGTCGAACAAAAACAATCTAACAGGAAGCCCACTAGACTCATTTCATTACAAAACTCATCCATTGAATATTCAACGCATTATGAAACAGTTACTGCCCTAATTGTCTAACTAACGGTCACAAACGTCCATGGTCTTACGGCCGGTCACCTTTAGATACGTTACTGAAGGTACGCCTTGAATATTCATGCTGGTAAAATAGGTTAGCTGCGGTGATTATTATTGCAGTACTATCTGATCCGACAAACGTCCTGTCCATACAATTTATGGTCTAGAATTCATTAAAAATCCCCATAGAAATTAGAAAGAAGTAATTGTCCCAAAATTTTATACTTCTTGGTATTTGTTTCTCTTAAAAACCTTATTCGAATCATTAATTTAAACACAAAACAAAAATAGTCACAATGGCTCCGTCGTTCTCAAGTGCTGTGCTTATCAAAGAATTTCTTTACACAAACTTCCATGAATTTTTTAACACTGTAATAGTATCTATGGAAGTCTATGGTACGGGCAAGTACCTAGATAAGTAGGTACTCTTGAATGTCATGTGCTACAACACCTTGACATTACGAAGTTTCCCTTTCAAATATTCAATGTTTTGACAATAAAACCTATAAGTTTAGGAAAATATTCATCTTCCATAGATCATTGCATTATTGCTATCCCCTCGTAACATTCTAATAATGTGTGTAATATAAACTAGCTTTAAGTAGCCAAAGTTCCTTAACTATTACAATAATACCAAAGATTACTAGTAAATGTTCCTACCTTCTTATATTTCTACTCAAATGGTTTTATTAATTGGTTTGTTATAATTACTTTTATTTTGTAATCTGTTCCTTAAATATTGTAACTTTTTTGTATCTATTTTTCTTTTTTCTTATCGGTGTATAAGTATATCTTCTCCGTGGATTCAGCTGAGCGGTCCCAATGTAAGACCAGCGCTGGTTCGTAAGAACGAGCACCATGCTGAGTTGGGGCCGATTTGCGGCAGATTGTTCAAAGTGTCCTCCTCTTTGTGCCATATCTCAATTTTTTTGTGGTACAAATAAATCATTTTTCTTTCTTTTCTTTCTAAATCCTACACTACCTACTAAAAAAATCATTTGAACTGTATACTAGCCGCAATGACCTATAGCACTCCTTTGAATCGCGCTGTGCCTGGAACGCGATGGATCGTCTGGTCATCGCCTACAGTCGCGCCATACAAAAGACATCAACGTGCGCTCCTTCCCAGCGTCCAAGCGCCATTTTGCAGATACAAAAGCAACATTGTATATTTACTACAACAATGAACAATAGGCTGTGTTGTTGTGTAATAGCATAGGAAGTATGTTCTTTGTCTGTCAGTTAGTATCACATAGGTGGTCCAAGTTCTTCAAATTGTAGGTCTTGGAACAATGAAGAGGTCTAGTTATGGAGCTTAATATTTATATCCGCTAATTTCAATGGAGTTTGTCATGAAGATATTGAATAAATAAATCTATGGCAAACGTTGATTTTTAGGGAAATGTTAGTTTATAATGGTCTTACTGCAAAGAATATTTTATGTACACTGATCAGGGGCTTTCCGTGAAAGCCTTCGTACAATAGCACAAATTTTATCACCAAAATATTCTCAAGATAGCATTGAATCAAAAAATGTTTTAGTGCTATTTTCGCATAAAAAAAATTGAAAATAGGCAATGTTAATTTTTTTTTATTTTACAAAGAACAAGAAAACTCTCAATATGCACTAGAACGAATTAATTCATCCAAGATTGAATAGCTAGTGGTTATGGCCCAGACGCAACGTAGTCCGGACCCCCACTAGGCAGGGTCAGATGATCTGGTCAAAACCACGGGGAGCCGATGGAAGCAGGAGACGGGCTGTTCTATGGGGAGGCCTATGATCAGCAGTGGACGTCTTCAGACTGTTGGTGACGATGATGATGATGATGGTTATGGTACACACATTTTTAAGTAGGTACTTATCTAAGCTTTAGTAAATCTGAAAATTATTGGGTTTATTGATTCGTTTTCCTACATGCGACGAATGAACGTGATTTTTTATGAATATTCTTTTGACTAACGCACAAATAACATATATGCAATTTATTAACTTTCTAATGATGTTATTTTTCTTTTGTTTCAGGATATTACGACATGGTTGTCGTTAGTACTAGGACTAATCGCATTAGCCACGCCAGGTAATATACATCCATATATATTTAAGTAGCTGTAAGTTTTTTTAAGCTATTATTGTCCTAATATTCTAAGGTTCAGGAATGCTATGCTTCGCGATTCTTGCGCTCGTTTCTTGCACGAACCTGCAAGATGTGGAACGATCTTCCCCCTTAAGAGGTTTCCGCATAACTACAGTATGGGGAGCTTCAAGAAAAGTGTTAAAAAGAGTCCTCTCTAAGGGTAGGCAACGCACCGGCAATGCCTTCGGTGTTGCAGATGTCCATAGGCGGTGGTGACCACTTACCGGCAGGTGGGCCGCCTGCTTGTTTGCCACTCATCTCATAAAAAAAAAAAAAATGCTAACACAGATAACAAACAACAAGTAAGTCTAGAAATCTCAAATGCCTCATTCCATTACCTGTTACAAACACAAGATGTTGTGTTGGAAGTACCTAAAGACAACGGACATGAGATGAAATGATAATAGGATTTTTTCAAATGTAAGTGAGTGACATGATGAGCTAGTCGTTCGCCTGATGTTAAGCATCACGGCCGCTCATAACAGATTGCAGTGTCACTCGGAACTCTAAATTAGAGCTTCGCGTGACGCTGCGCACGTCATCCTGAGACATCACACAGTCTAAAATAGATTTCTAGACTGTGAGATCAGTTCATAAGTCTCATTTGCCCAGTTATTTCACTAGCTACAATGCCCTTCAATCCAGAACACAGTAGTACAAAGAGAATATAACCGCTTCCAGTAGTGCTTGCACTCTACTGCTTGGTGGCAGAATAACTGGCAAAGCGGGTGGTATCTACGTAGACGAATTTTTCAGAAAAGTCTATTCCTAGTAAACTTACTTGTACTTCATGGATTGATCTTAAAGTGTAAACCACACTTCAGGTATATCTATAAAGAAATAAAAACGACAAAAAAAGACAAAAAAACGACAAAAACGACGACAAACGACTTAACGACAAATTTTAACGACTATATTATCTTTACTTGTACTTGATTAGAGACTAAACAAATGTGGACAAACGATAACCGATCTGGCACTATAAAAATAGAGTCTGGGTATGTACCCATCAGTCTTTATTATCTTGATGTAATTGTTTTTACCATACATAAACAGCGGTGAACAAATATAAACAATAGGCGATTACTCCTACGCGCCCGTGGCGAAGGCGGCGACCTCTGTTTTTGTTGTCGAGATGCGCAGCTTAGTGTTGGGAGGTAAATGCATCTATCATGCGCCTACGCAGCCACTATTAAAACTTTTCCGTAGAGACTTGAGACGGTACCATGCAGCAAATCATACTAATACTAACATGTGGCGCTGTCTGTCTGTTCGGATGTTTGTATGTTTACGGTTTTCACTTCAAATCGACTTAGTTAATTTGGCTGAAATTTTCTATTATATATTTTAGACTTCCGTGACTCTGCGATGCAATACGGGCCTATTCAATCATTTAAAAAAAAAGTAGCAAGTTATATTTGTTTATTCTAGGGCTCCCTTGAGAAAAAGGGTAAATGGGAACACATAGGTGAAGTTAATCTCAGGAGACCATGGTAACCAAATTCATAAACGTTTATTCCCAGAAGCCCCCATATAGATTGCCCCCGGGTGGCCCTCGCGAATAATATTCCCAGAGTGGTGATTGGGAAACTATTGCCCCCACTTCAAATCACTGTAAACTGCTGCGTGGATCGCCAACCCCCCGCTACATTGCTTGCTGTCTGTCTTGTACACGGCACGGCTTGTAAGCCGTAAAGCGTGTTAGCCATACCGTATGGTTTATAAATTGTGCGACTTTGTCATCTAAGCATGAATGTATTATAACCTCTGGACAGACCACGAAAAACATACATTTGAAGCACCTTAACTAGGTACTCGGATTTGTCAGTACAAGGTTCAGGTACCCATTGCACATTGGACGCTTCCATTTACCCCATAAAAACTAAAAGAGGCGCTTTTCCGCTTGATACTATAATAAACGCATCAAATGATTCGTTACAGCGCTAGCGACACAGTTTCCGACACGGCCTGTGTCGACACTCATGTAATGTAATCTCTCATGCCGACACCGGCGCTAGATCTCGAGGGTTGCCAAATGCCTATGACTCTGGGTGATGTTCATTTTATTAATAGGGTTTAGGAAACTAAAGACAAAATACAGTATATTTCTCTAAATTTAATGTTCATCATCATCATCATCATCATTATCATCAGTCTGAAGACGTCTGCTGCTGAACATAGGCTTACCCCATAGAGTGCCACTTAGAGTGGCTGCTTGCATCTTGCATCCATCGGCTTTTCCCGGTTTCCCGGCGTCTTCCAGTTCCTGATTGCCACTAGAGAACCACTAAGAGTTACTAAGGGCGGGTTTTTTTTTATATGCAGTTAAGGTAACCAATGGTTAAAAATACTAACAAATTTTGACCATTGGTTAGAATTTGTTTGTATTTTTAACCATTGATTACCTTAACTAGGGATCAAAAAACCCACCCTAAGTAGACCCCAAAAGAGACTTGGTAGTAGTACATTATATATTACGGACATCCCTAATTCCTTAGGTACTAACACACCGTCATTTTACGGGTGAAGCGCTGCGACAAGAAATAAATTTACTTTTCTCCGCCATTTTCCGCTGCATTAGTTACAGCCGTTTCATACTTTTGTAGGTCACCGTGTCCAATGTCCATGGAGTGAGTAACTATACCTACCTACTTCTATAATGTTGTTGTAAATGAATGAAAAAAGTGAATTTTAGGAACTTTTAATGTTATTAAGAAGTTATAAATCATAGACTTAGGAACAGCAAAAATATTCTAGGTCTGTGGTCTACATGCTTATTTTGGTACAAAATAAAATTATGGCTTTTGTAATTTTAAATTGTAATATTAAATGTACAATAAAGAGTTTAATTTAACTATCTATATCATATTGCAAAAAAAAAGTAACATTTATTTAATTTCATAAAAAAAATCGCAAAAAAAGTTACAATACATCTGGCGGTCATGTAACTAACTTATAATATGGACTGAAGTCAGGTCCCACCACGCCTGATCCAATAGAGCTAATAAAGTCAGTGGCGCGTGAGTCCGAAAGCTACAACAGGCTAGTGTCCTGCCATTTTTTCATTACATAAATTAATAATAAACAGTCGTGATAAAAAAAAATAAATATCTCAAAAAACTACAAGGTTACAAGCATTTTAAAATACAGAAATAGAAAGAAACAGTTCAAACATGCAGTGAAATCACTCTTGCTCCTCTATAGTACCTCATTATTAAGCTGTGGTAGCTTTACATACATACAATCTCTGTGGCATGTGAATTCACAACGTGCGTTTTCATAGTAACTGTGGGGAATCTCCTGTTTTGCGAGAAAGGGACAGACTATGCCCCTCTAGAATCTTTAAAAGCTTATTCCTTGATTTTTTTACCGGTTTTACTTATTTTTTCAATTATTGCATTCAATTTTAACCTACTTCATGAAAATAATATTTACTTGTTAATTTTTAATAGCAGGCAGCTAGCCTATTTATGATTAAAGTAAATTAGGTTATTAGGACTGAAAGTGGGTTGGGAGCGAGTACGGTTCAGTAGTAGCCCGTGCGATTTACAAACTGACGCACCCAGGTTCAAATCCCACTCAACCCTGTTTCAAGTTATGTGCAGAATTTGCACTCGCTCTACAACGGTGAAAACATCGTGAGAAAACCAGCATGTTCAACTTTGTACAATAAGAAAATGGTTTAATGTAAACATACAAAGATAGTAATTTTCTACCATGAACATTTTCCTTAAAACTAGGAATCATAAAATATGTCTACAACAATGATATCTAACATTACAAAGATGTCTAATAAAAATAAATGTGAATCTTGTGATCCGATCAGGATCTCTAAAGCTAGTACAGTGAGACGGATCAGGCACGGTGGGTAAAACCTCTACGTTAGGTAACCTAACCTTCTATCTTACGTGAGCTTATTGGAATTGCATCGTTCAATAACTCTCCCATCAAATGTTATAAAATACCGCAAAATTGGTTAGCTATGGTTTAAAGTACGCAATGACTCTATTGCTTAATCACAGTTAATTTTTATTAAATAATTAATATTGTAGATATCAAATGCTTTAAAAACTAAAACTAATCTAATCATGAAGAGAAGAATAGTAAAGAACCGCTTGCACCTCTTCCTATCTTTTTTTTAATAATAGCGAGATTCAAATTTTATTTTGATTGCCATTAATTGCCGTCCACATTCTAATTTCATAGATAACTGATACATACTAGGTGGTAGGACTTTTCCGCAAAGTTCGTCTAGGTAGGTACCACCACTTTGCCAGTTATTCTGCCGCAAAGCAGTAGTGTGCAAGCACTACTGTGTTCCAGTGTGAAGGGCATTGTAGCTAGTGTAATTACTGGGCAAATAAGACTTTATGATCTGATTACATAGTCTAGTAATCTAATTACTAGACTGTGTGAAGTCTCAGGATGACGTGTGCAGTGCAGTGTCACCCGAAACGATATTAATTTAGAGTTCCAAGTGATACTTCAATCTGTTATGGACATCGACAAGCTCGTCATGTCATTAATTTACGTTAAAAAAATGTACTACTACATAAATATTTCTATGTAATATAATATCTAACCTCAGATAATGCAAATGAAGCTTCTACCAGTTTAATTCTAACATTTTTTTACAATCCTTTTTAACTATATATGTATTCTTCCAGCTCTATCAAGCGAGCCTCGAGTGGTGTGCTATTACACAAACTGGTCAGTATACCGGCCCGGCACCGCCCGGTTCAACCCCCAGAACATCAACCCCTACCTCTGTACGCATCTCATCTACGCTTTCGGAGGGTTCACTAAGGACAACACACTCAAGCCATTTGACAAGTATCAAGATATCGAGAAAGGTACGTTTGTCCTATGTTGGGCGCCAGTGTTAGACCACAAAATAGTAGTGAATTTCTAGTTTTGGAAGTATATCTCTCTCTCTCTTTTACACGTAACCGTTGAAATATCGTATCAGGTTATAGAGTTTACTAAACTACGTAGAATAATACGTAATATATTTTTCACACCATTGCTCCATGCTACTATAGCCCACGTAGGGCGCCATTTCTGATTTTCCTGAATGTTAGTTAACCTTTAAAATATGCTAGTAGATTGTACTGGACACGAAAACGTATATTTTCTTTATTATTTATAGTGCATTAGTATTACAGTATGTGTGATAAAAATAGTAATAAATAAATCGCACTTTTTGCGTCACGTTGACGAAGTATGAAATTACCATGTAGGACTGATATTTTGTAGGTGGTTATGCCAAGTTCACCGGGCTCAAGACATACAACAAGAACCTGAAAACTCTGCTCGCTATCGGTGGATGGAATGAAGGCTCCACGAGGTTCTCGCCCATGGTCGCCTCGAGAGAGAAGAGGAAGGAGTTCGTCAGGAATGTTATCAAGGTGAGCAATTTAATTGACAATGCCTCTCAAGGTTTTTCCAAAATGTACCCTTTAAACTTTCTGCAGGATTTTATTTCTATAGAAATAATCAAATAGGTATAAAATTTCCTCTACTAATTTTATGATTTTTAATAATTTTATCATCATCAACTTTTAGTATTTTCAAAATTCACATCGCCCTATCGGTAACTTAGCATTTGTATTTAATAGTACCTACTTACGGGATCTTTATCTTGATTAGAATCATTTCTGAGTTCACAATATTTTGGCACAAAGCTCGTGCAAGCTGGCGCGGTGGGCTGATTTAAGTTTAACAGTGTTTTGCATTTGTATTCGTGTATCTATTACACCTTATTATTTACCTAGTATGCTGAAATATATCCACCCACAGTCAGACGTTAGAAATTTTTTTATACAATGAAATTTTGTATGTACATTAACAATGCCGTTTACAGTTCCTCAGACAAAACCGCTTCGATGGCCTGGACCTCGACTGGGAATACCCTGCCTTCCGTGACGGTGGCAAACCAAAAGACCGTGAGAACTACGCCAAGCTGGTGAAGGAACTGCGCGAAGAGTTCGACAGGGAAGCAGAGAAGACCAAGAAACCCAGGCTGCTGCTGACCATGGCTGTGCCAGCTGGTATCGAGTATATACAGAAAGGATTCGATGTGAAGACTCTGAACCAGTAAGTAGTTTTGTAGATAAAACAAATTTAATAATAATGCCCAACGACCACATACATAGATCCTGGATCCCAACCCAACTAGCATTTCCTGTATCTAGGGACCCAGGAACTAGGAGGACCATGGTCCCACTACAACCAGACCATGTTGCGCGTTTTTTTTCTGCATGTGCACAATTACATGTTATGCCGTGGAAACCGAACCCGCTGCCTTCAGGTTATGAGTAGGTATACAAATACAAATACAAAATTTGTGCTACCTCATCAACTGCAAAATTGTCATTGTCATTGCGTACTTGTAACTTAACATGTTTAGGAGAAATGTGGGTAAACAAAACTAAAAGTAAATTTAGTAACACAGACAAAATATAATAAAATTGTACCTACCTAAAACTAAACATTTATGTTTATATCTGCCGACATCGTCTACATAATAGCAAACGTATTTGAAAGCTAATTTGACTACTAAAATCAGTGTGCACTGACAAACGCATTTGAAAAATGTTGCAAGACTAAAAGCAGCAGTTTTTTCTTAAAAATAAATCGTCATTTTGTAGCGGCAATAGTTTGTAGCTGGTATTTTAAATCTTCTCACTCTTGCGTGACAATAGTTTGATTAAATCATTTATTTAAATAGCCCCAAACGAATAAATTCACGCGAGCTTTTTGCTTTTAGATGGCATCATTTATGGTTTTCTATTTGAATGGGTGACACAAATTACGTAGCGTTACGCGTAATGTTAACATGCTAATTCGATTGAGCAATGGTTTGTATGCTCCCGCCTTGTGGGTCACTTATCAAACAGCATCGAAAGTTGCCTAATTTGATAATTCAAGGTCGCCATTACTTAATATTTTGGTTGTGGTACAAGTGATAAGAAAACATCAACGTTATTATATTCATCAAATTAGAACGCATAAAACAATAAAGTTGTGGTTAAAGTAAGCTTATTTTATGCGTTAAAAGTTAAATTTAAACATAAGATGAAACAATAATTTATTACTACTAACTGTTTAAGTTCTTAATATAAAAAAAAGATCAGGTAGGTAATTAAGTTGTAGTTGTTGTTGTGTGGTAATGCTTAATAATAATCTTTATGAACAAACCATGCAATTAGTAAACACAGAGGTTGCTACTGGCAATAATTCCACATAAAGAAACAATTTAGTTTCATGCCTCTACCTAGTATGAGTGATCTTAATTACTGTTTTTTCTGTCGTTGAAAAAGTCATCATATATGTATACTGAATTACGCGAGGTATACGAATTTTATAAGTGCCAAACTTTACTTGATTTAATAAAAACATCATGATGATGATGATGATGAAACTGTACTTGATTTAATAACAACCGCTAACGCTTATAGTTAATACCACAAACAAAATGCTGCTCCTCTTGAAGCACCACGCACGACTGGAATGTCGCACTGCCTAAACTTCAAACAAGTTTAATTTGTAGCTTGTACAAACGCGTGTTGGCCTAATGTAAATTATGTTAACGATTTACCTTTTCTCGATGTTTTAAGATAATTTTATTGAGTAATAAAACCTTTTTGTTTGAGGACATGATTTTAGCATTTAATTTTGGGTTTTAGTAATTGTTTTGTTGTTTGGTTTAGACCGGTTACATCATCGGTGTTCTAACAACTAAAAAAGCGTGTAGGGTCGATTCTAAGAAAAATTAAGGGATAAATTATTGAAACAAATCGAATGTAGAAACTGATAGATATACCTAGTTCTTAGAATTAGCAAGTAGAAATACCAATAGGCAGGCCATATCGCTCGTACAACTGACAACTGGTGGGGCAGAAAGGTTTTCGAGTGGTGACCACGAACTGAAAGCCTAGGCCGGCCCCCCACTCGGTGGACCGACGATCTGGTGCAAGCCGCGGGGAGCCGACGGATGCAGGTGGCTAGTCATCATTATTACATTTATGACGTAATTGAGCGCTTACTATTTTTTTTTCGAGTGGAATGTTCTTTGAATTCGTTCAAATACTATTTTTAATTAATTGGCTTTACTAACAAAGCAAACCGCGAAAACCACAGGGAGCCGATGGATGCAGGCGCAAAGTGGCGCTCTTTAAGGGAGGCCTATGTTCAGCAGTGGACGTTTTCAGGCTGTTGATGATGATGATGATGATGATTACCAAAGCAAAGATATTATATTAATTGTCTTTGACCAAAGTAACCAAATTTTCGTGTTTCACGTTAGCGGATAACTGTATGAGTCAGCGGCAAAATGTTAGCATACCGTGTCAATATATCGTTGCATAAATTTGAACAGAAGATCTAATTTCTTACAAATAAGATTACGGTTGAACACTACAAAAAGCTACTTCACCAACATTAATAAAAAATGTATAGACACATCTGAAAGTAGATAAAAAAAGAATTTTTCGAAACTATTTATAAATGATAAAATACTGACGTAAGTACCTAACAAACATATAAAATAAAAAACATACGAAATGGTTGAAAATATAGGTAATGTTATAATTTTTGGAACAGCAACAGCCCCCGTATTGTGTAACTCAATCGTAATCGATGAATGGGCTTCATTTGGTCATTTCCGGTTGTGTATAATCCTCATCCATCGGTATTATGGTCCCTTATGCGGAGAACTGAATAGACAAAACATTGATTAACTATAATAATGTGAAATAGTGAGAAAATAATGATGGATGCAGGAGATGTTACACAATGCCAACTTGCCGGAAATGACGAAAAGAAGCCCATTCATCGATTACGATTGGCTTAGACGGTAGCCCCGCTGATCATTAGGAAAAAATGACTTACTATTCTGGTCGCCGCGGTCAATCCAGACTATGCACATGTAGGTCCTTATATTATACCTACTGACATTGAGTTCCTTGCCCACGTTTCTCACTTCGTTGCCAATCTCAACGTTTTGCTTTAGCTAGAGCAGCGGAAATTACGAAATATTTTGTAGTGTGCAGCAAGTGTGTATAATGAGGTACCAACACACAGTGTGATTTTCGTACAGTGTAGTTACAGGTCAGAAAAGTTTCACAGTGCACTTGTTTGTTAAACTGTTTAATTCGTTCCATCGAACCTATCTACACTAAAGGTTGACAGATTCTAAGTTTATCCCTCTATGACGTATCTACTGCAACGCATTTAGGTGCGTCCTAGAAAGATAAGTAAGTGCAAATTTAAGAGCTAGCCTAGTATAAAGTAAAAAAATAAGTCCTAAGACTTAGTTTTTTTGACATTTCACACAGCGCCATCTTGCCCTAAACTAAGCATAGCTTGTACTATGGGGACCAGACATACATAGAATACAATACAATATAACACCCAGACACAGAACAAACACCTATGTTCATCACTCAAATAATTGTCCCAGGTGGGAATCGAACCCACAGTTCAGAAGGCAGAGCTACTACCAACTGAGCTATTAGGCCAGTCAAACATATTATTTATTATTATATTTGGTTTATTTAACAACAAATAAATCAAATATAATTGGTGCCTATGGTGACGGCCAATACCCGGAAAGCATGGACCAATTACTGATAACGTCAATTACCCGAATACTGCCTGCGGAGTAGTGGACCAAAAGGCCTTGACCTTTCGAGATGAGCTGTAGGATGTCTTTTATCCTTTTGATTGATGACTAGGTAGTGGACTATTATTATCATAATTGGTTGTTGATCCTGACAGGCATTTAATGACAACTTTAATAATGTTTATCAAACTAAAGACGAAGATAAGTCAGCTAGTTTCGGCTTTCGTAGTGTCATCTCCCTGCTTGTAATATATTTTTCAAGATCCAAAATCCAACAAGTTTCAGACGTGTGCTTTTTACTCTAAATTACCACACACGTCATAATAAAATATGATAACCCGATTCAGTCAAGTTTGTATCTCACAGCAAGTTGTACGTACATTTTCGTCATTTCGTTTCCTTCCAGTTCCAGTTGCAGTTCCACTTCCAGTCTCCGTTTCAGTTTCAGTTCCACTTCCAGTTGCAGTGCCAGTTCCATTTCCAGTCCCAGTTCCAGTTTTCGTTTCGTTTCGTTTTGGTCGATATCGATTTTGTTCACGCCATCAGCACGGGTTTTCTCTGACGGCGCGTGAAAATAAGAAGCCTGCACGACATTTTTCTCAAAGTTAGTTAACAACACAACAGTCTGTTTTTTCCTAGCAACTGTGATGAAAAATGTCGTATGACATGCGTGTGCAATGATCAACTTTGCACACTTGTATCATAATGTATTATTAGCTATCTCCCCGCCACATATTTTCCCTCTGAGTGACAGAGACGATGCTCTACGAGCCGACTATCTCCTCCCTCTTTAGCTCGTTTTACAATTTTACCGCTAGTAGGTACCTACGTTAAAAATGATTTCAACCTTTTTCTTTATTATTTTGTAGTGGAAAAGGTTTCTTAGGTGAAAAATAAACGCGCTATTTAATATAAGAAATATTCAAGTACCTATACCGTTAAATCGATTCAGCAGCATGATAATAAAGCCATGACTGCACTCGGTGGGTTAAAGCTAGTTGATGGTGATGATGATTCAAATATTCGGCGAAAGTGGGTGAGGGCCCTGTGATATTTTGTTCATGGCCAGGTATCACTACAAAAATGTAGGGAAGTACACTTAATTACCGGTAATTGCTACATCGAAATTTCAGGAAGTCCTTATTGATATTACTATCCGTTTAAAGAATGCAACTTAAAAAATAAAAACAAATCAGTAATATTCACTACAATTTCACATGTGCCCGGAAACTCTGTGACCCTAAAGTGCCCGTTTGTTTCATTTTTAAACACTTCCTTATTTTTATGGAAGCACAGACTGGAATTAGCTGAAAGTTAGCATATGAAGTAGTCATAAAATCGATACCAAGATTAAATTGTGATAACGTCTACACGCATTATATCATACTTCTTCACCACAATCTTGATTCCATCTCCACAGATACTTGGACTGGATGAATCTGCTGACCTACGACTACCACTCCGCCTTCGAGCCCGCTGTGAACCACCACGCGCCACTATACCCTATCGAGGAGCCTAACGAATACAGCGTGGACACTGAACTTAATATTGTGAGTAAATCTCGACATAATTTTATATATACCTGTACCGAAAAACATTAAGAAATTCTAATTCAAAACTGGCACGCTATTTGTGCCAGCATCTGTATACCCAACCAAGCCATCTCAACTCTTTGACATAGCGGAGATCAGTTCTGCGTTGCTCGACTGCCAGTGATGTTGATTTTGCTGATGATGAGTGGATTATAAGTCGTGGCGTGGTTTGCTTACGTATTCAGTTTAAGTCTTTTCTGTGTCCGCAATGGAATTTAACCAATGGAACTTCTCATTCTCTTGTGGGTAGCCCACAGACTGTATAGTACTGTACTGTATAGTACTAGATGTCTGTGGAGTAGCCCCAACAGTCCACTCTGTTCTGTGTCTGTGAGTTTAGAGAAGCGAAGATAAGTTAGATTAAGCAGAGCCTAGTGCAGTTTTAGAGTATTTAAAATGTAATGTCGTACTACGCTACTTATGCAAGATTACCAGTTTATATAAATAATTAATCTATCATTATTTCTGTACTCATCTTGACTTGATAAACCATTTAATTTTAATATTTTCTCTCCTCCTCTCACGGCAAAAGTTACAATAACGTATATCGTTCTCACTATAGTCCGCTATCTTGCACTACCAAGAGCTACTGAAAGGATATCTAAAGCTCTTTAATCAATTGTTCATGCTTCCACAACGCTTTCAAAACCGATTTGTCTGGAAATCTAGACTTGAAATACTTTTCGGCAGTATGTCAAGGCAGGCATCGAGTTTTAAAACACGAGATCAAACTGTTGTCTTTATTTTATTAATGTTCCGTGTTAATATACTCAATTAAGTAAGTAGATCTTTTCAGTGAAGAATATCGTGTCTGTAGTTATGTATCTAAATAATTCCGTATAATTTTATTGAATGGATAAATTACTGGATACGGTTCATCCAGAGGTCGGTGGTGTATGTGATGGTATAACGTGACGAGCTAGTGATACGTGGCACAGGTAGTGCCATGTCACTCAGAACTCTAACTTAAAGTTTCGCGTGACATCGCGCTATGCAGTGCTCACGTCATCCTGAGACATCATACAGTCTAGTAATAAGATTTCTAGTCTGCGAGATCAGATCATAAAGTCTCATTTCCCAGTATTTTCACATATTTATTAATGTAGACGACAATCTACAATAAGAATCAATAAACAAGTAATGTAATAAGCATCTATCTCTTTTTCCAGGACTACACCATCAAGTTTTATCTAGAAAACGGTGCGGATCCAGACAAGCTCGTTCTGGGCATCCCCACGTATGGCCGTTCGTATACGCTGTTCAATGCTGATGCGGTCGAGATCGGCTCGCCGGCGGACGGCCCTGGAGAGCAGGGAGACGCTACCAGGGAGAAGGGGTACTTGGCTTATTATGAGGTAAGTTGATACATGTTGGACATAATAGTTTGAACATTCCATTCAGTTCCATACGTTATAATATATGTATGGTTCGCTACTTCAACAAGAATCCCTAACCCTAGCCTAATCTCCCATGGAGACTAGACATCACTCATTATTCCATTCCGATCCCCTGTGCTGGGGACCTAACTACTACCACCAAAACCTATTCCACTACAATCTCCTTATAACAGACGCACTCGCTATTCCACTATGATACCCGGGAATTGAAATAGAACTTTTTACAGGAAGCCCGCCTTTTCATCCAAGTTGCTTCATACAATTTTTACACCCTATTTGACCAGTTATAGGGGTTGAATTTTAAAACCTTTTAAGTATATTTCTACGTCATAAACAGAAAACACTGTCCAAATATTACGTCTCTATATCAGTGGTTTGGGCTTTAAATTGACTGTCAGTCAGTCAGCCCCTAAGGATAAAAGCCTTTAAAAATAATGCAATCGAATAAAGAGACAATCTAATCGTTCACCAGGTGTAAAGCTTCACAGTCATCAGCCAGTATATCTGAAACTATCGTACGAAGTAGGCAACAGAAAATATCAAACAATATTTCTTTTCACAACTTCCAGATCTGTGAATCCCTAAAACCAAAGACCACTAAGAAACGACGAAGTGCATCTGATGAGGACTCTGAAGAGTATGAAGAAGAGGAGGAGGAAGATGAAGAGTGGACCGTGATGCACCCCAACCCTGACGCGATGGGACCCGTGGCCTTCCGTGGGAACCAGTGGGTCGGATACGATGATATAGACATTGTAAAGAAGAAGGGAGAGTATGTTGCTGAGAATGGACTTGGAGGTGAGTGAATATGTTTTTTTTTATTTAATTAATCGAATGTCATGACGAGCTAGCCGTTCGCCTGATATTAGAAGACGTCCACTACTGAACATAGGCCTCCCCCACAGAGTGCCACTTTGAGCGGCTGCTTGACACCTGCATCCATCGGCTGCCCGTGGTTTTAACCAGATCGTCTTATTACTAGACTGTGCTGAATGTCTCAACATGACGTGCACAGTGCAGTGTCATGCGAAACTTTCGAGTGGTACAGCAAAAGTTATGGGCGGTCATGACGTTTAGCGTGACGTGAACACCTGGCTCATCTCATCATTCCCTCCTGAGGAAGGTTGACGTGAGGTAGACGCCCAGCTATAAACGTATTAACCAAATCTACTTTTCGCATTTGAAGCTGCTGACCCTGAGTCCAAAAGACCTTATGACCCTTTACAAAAAGTATTGGGACATTACTAATTAAATTATAGATTCATAAACTGTTAGGTTTTTCAGATAGTAAAAACGATTGGCAGTTTCAATATACTATTTACCTAGTTTATTTTAACCGGTTTATCGGCTCAAGATCAAGAAGTTGTTTTACAACTATATACTTAGGCTAATAACTTAGTCTTCAAATCTACCAATGTACTGCATAAATAACAACTTTTTAAATTCGCTTGTTCCAGGTATTATGTTCTGGTCGATCGACAACGATGATTTCCGAGGGAACTGTCACGAGAAGCCGTACCCTCTCATCGAAGCGGCCAAGGAAGCCTACATTGCTAAACTTGGGTACGTTTTTAACGCTACTTCTACATAAGGACATTGTACTGAAAATCTTACGAAATAGTTGTTTTAGTGATCATATTCAGTCCATCAGACCATGGCCTACAGATTGTTGCGATATAATACAAAGATACCTTACAACACTCCTGAAATTAAGGCGATCAAAGTCTCGTAAACCCCCTTTTTAAGGGTATATTCCCAGTTACCCCCACATGGATCGCCCCCGGGTGGCAATCGGGAATTATATTTCCATTTGTCACCCAGTGGCAACTGGGACTATAACCCCAACTTCGATCGCTGTACATTGCTGTGTGGATCGTCAACCCCCTTCATTACTGTCCAAATGTAATCTATACAGTAGGATATTAATAAGTTACTTAATTGAGCAAACGATACAAAATTGCTTAGATTAATCAAACTTTAATCACACCTCGTAATACGCCTTCATATATACAAGGTGAGTTTGAATTGGTATGTTATCCCGGAAGGGGGGGACTGGGACCATGATAGCCCACAAGCTGTGAAAGCCTTACTTGAAACTGCGTGTTTCCAAACCTCCATACTAAAAAATAAATCCACTCATAAAATTGCACGTGCGATCGCGCGTTAACAAGACACTATAAATTCATTTCTAAACACAGGTCGTTAAACTCATTTAAGTGCATTCGGTCAAGAACGAAGTTCAACCACCCAGCTACGCTAGGGCTATTTTCGAACGTAAACTTTACACATAGACTTAGGATGAGAGTAACGAAAAAATTCTAGGTCTGTGACTTTACATGGCATTTCTTCAATCAAAAGCTATTAATTTAGAAAAATTTTAGAAAAAACATTGTCTACCTTGGGGAGTATTTACCCTCTTTCGGGAATACCAATTCAAACTCAGATAGTAATTATATTTGTTGAATTGCGATCGTCAAATGATAGTTCCTATTGAAATTACAAACTCTATAAAAACATTATTACAAAATAACCAATGACGCCTAAAGCGAAGCTGCGTATGACCAAAAACTTTGCGTAGGAACAAACAGTTTTTATGTACTATACAAAAGACATCAACGCGCAATGTAGCCCTACCGGCAACAATATTCTTGTAGTTGTAATGCAGTTGGATCTACCACACATGCAGCTAGCTAGCAGTCAGTGTGCAGTCATTGGAACTGTTCGCCGACTGCACAGTCGGTCGATAATTTTTATGCTGCTACGTCAGCTGCAGCTATTTTTCTCTTTCTGCAATCGGCTAGGCCATGAACAGACGTGCATGTGTGCATTGGTCTTGTGAGCGTTAAGTTCCAGTGATCTCATATCCCTGTTGCATCATCCTTGCTTCTTTGAAGTTCTGTGTTGCTACATCTCTTTAGCCTTTTTTCTGGATTGCTGTCTGTGTGAATGTCAACTGCATCTAAACGGCAATGTTGCTGCTGACGTGGAATTCAAATAGTCAGTACAAGAATCTGTTAGTAATCTTCACGGGACTTCATAGACCTCCATTGATAGTTTCAGTATAAACCTACTTATAGGTATAAATTAATATAATGAAATTACAACTCTACTAATCACTGTGTCGTAGATCGTTCTAATAATCTAATTTCTGTTCTAGATCATCAGACAACGCGATAGCAACCCGAACTGCCAAGCCGACGAGTAGACCAAGCAGCGGCAAGAGGAGGAACCGACCCAAGTCTTCCACCACCACTACCACCACCACGGCCAAGCCATCATCCAAGTTAGTGCTTATACTTTTTTCATCATCATCATCATGATCATCAAGGTCGTGGTCGTCATTGTCATCATTATCATCTTGTATCCCTTGTAGAGAAGCCCAACTAGCTATTCTTTAACCTTTAACATATCACTAAAGTTAAGCAACCTTTGCTGCGGTCATTACTTGAATGGGAGACTGATGATTGCTAAAAAATAGTGTTATTTCTAATTGTTTTGAAATACTTAATTATCGTATTCTTTTTTAGGACCAACAAACGCAAGAGCTCTGTCACAAGCACAACTCCGTCATGGAACGTCACTCCAGAACCTCCGACCACACCCGATCCTGGATCAGGTAAAAGCCTTTCAAAGTTTTAGCAATTTTCATCATCCCCTTGCTCGTCGCATACGCAATCTAAGCAACTGAAAAGATTTCGGAAAAATATGTATACGTATAGTTGTAGTCATTGTGGGCCTTGTGGTCTCGGTTTGCGAATAGGACCACCACATCTCTTTCCGTGGGTGCCGTAACAGCCGGCAAAGGGAATATCCAGGGAATGTGCAGCAGCATTCTCCTCGGTACACTAAAATCTTCTGCGATCACTTGGCAAGCGTGGTGACTGTGGCAACCCCTCTCCCCCCCTATGATAGCGTCTAAAGTGACGTTTTATGGGGGAGGCCTATATTTAGCAGTAGACGTCTTCCGGCTGGTGTTATGATGTATATAGTTGATCCCTTGGGAGTGCTGCTTTCCTCTGAACAAGCTATTGCTGTTTTAATCTACGTTATTAGGTACCACGGCTCAAAGGTCATACTGCGAGCCTTTAACTCCTAATAAATCCTGGACTATTTTATTAATGGATCCCTTCAAATTGGGTCGACATTTTGAACTTTTTGTTTTACATGTAGAGTTAACGTCGTTACGTATCTCGCCAATTTCTTGTCCTCAGATTTCAAGTGCGTGGACGAGGGTTTCTACCAGCACCCGCGTGACTGCAAGAAGTACTTCTGGTGCCTTGACTCTGGACCTTCCAACCTTGGCATCGTGGCTCATCAGTTCACTTGTCCTTCTGGTAAAATAATTTACATCTTTTGAAACTACTTTGTTGGACTAGATAGATGGAGTCTTTATTGAAACACCGCATAATAATGTACTTATCAAAACATATTTAGTAGATCAACTGCTACCATTAGCGCTATTAGTACTACTTCTATTGCCTTCCCCAGAGTTACAAGTATTTCATAATAGTTTGAGACTTCCATAAAGATGTGAAGGTAGATGCTAGTCTTAGCATTGTATTCAATATAATTTCCACACCAATTTCATGAAGATTGGTTTGAGGTGTTTAAGTCTTGAAAAGGTAAAGATTGTGATGAAACTTAACTAGAACATTATTATCTGTGATAAGACAAAGCTTTCCTATTCTATTTGATACAAAAAACGGATTGAAGTTATTTAGGAATCAACGTATCATGGTTTTTTTTTTTTAAATCGACTAACATAATGCTAGGTTGTTAACGTATTCTTCTTCTACCTGTAGGTTTTTTCTGCTATCTTTCATCATATTCTCTACAATCTCAACCTCATTTCCATTCCAGGGCTATTCTTCAACAAAGCTGCGGACTCGTGTGACTTCGCCCGTAACGTCCTGTGCAAGATCCCCCCCGCCACCACCCGCGCCCCCACCACCCGCGCCCCCACCACCCGCGCCTCCACCACCACCACCACCACCACCACCACGAGGAAGCCGATGCGACTCAGCACGAAGAGCTCCGTGCTCTTTAGGACTAGTACAACTACTACTACTCCGGAACCTGAGGTGAGAGGAATTAACTCCAATAGACCATTTTTTTTAAATTGTAGATTGTTCAGTTTTGCCCACATCTTACGTGATGGTATGTGCAGATAAAGCCGATGGAGGGACATGCTTACCCAGCAAATACCTTTTCACTCTACTCTTGAATACGCCCAGATTATATGTGGAAGGAAATACTGTTGCAGGAAGCAAGTTTCATTCCTTAGATGTGCGGATGATGAAAGAATTTCCGAAACGATGCGAACTTGGAGTACGTTGATAACTTAGGAATAGAAAGCTTCACAGTGAGTAGTTTTTCTTTGACGGAAAAGAGAGGGTGGGATAAGAGATCATGGAGCTCCTGAGAACACTCCCTAAAACGTAGATGGTATAAAATACAGACAGACAAGCTACATTTCTTCTGAGTTCCAGACTTTGCATCTTCTTTCCAAGCAGTGTCTAGCTCTTTTCACTATAGAATCTGGCTGTCAGTTGGTATTAGGGCCTATTCGCCGAAAAGTTTCAACACGGTCAGTGCTAACGCTAGCGAGGACTGCCGTCCCTAGCGCCGGCTTCATATGAACGGATTCATAGTACCTTATCCATAAATTACAGCTGGCAGCCGGATATAGATATACCGGAGCATACTAAAACCGTGTCATGTGTAGTAATGAACAATTTTGTATAGTTTCGTATAAGTACTTAACTATAAAGATTTAAAAAGAATTCGAGAGACAATATATTTTTATCCAGTTCCTTATTTTTTTAACAGAGTGAAGAATACGAAGAAGACGTTCAGGAAGACATCAATGAAGAAGACGCTGAAGATCCCAAAGTTATCAAAGAACTGATTGATCTCATCAAAAAAGTCGGTAAGTGCCTATGTCCTACCCCGTAAAATATTACTCGTATCAAAAATGTAGGATAATAGAAAAGAGGTAGGTAGACCGTGAAAGAATATTGCATGAAAATTATATTTTTGAAATATCTACTATCACAAAGAGTATATCAGAAATCAGTACATAGAAGCTGATCCTATCCAATAAACTAGATAAATGCAATGAAGGTACTCAATTTAATGATTCATTAAAAAGAAAGTAGTGTGTACAAAATTTTTAGGCCGACTAAAATATTAAACTTGATAACTTAGTCT
Organism: Ennomos quercinarius; assembly: GCA_910589525.2. Taxonomy (NCBI): domain Eukaryota; kingdom Metazoa; phylum Arthropoda; class Insecta; order Lepidoptera; family Geometridae; genus Ennomos; species Ennomos quercinarius. Next base: position 15,068,023 of record OU342502.1, read on the forward strand.
TACATGATGACAATGTTGATTATGATGACAATAAGTCTTAAGCTTGTGAATGATAAACTATTAAAAAATCTACGTAAAGATACTTACTTTAGTTTTTACCATATGTTAAAATAATGTACAGGAGGTGTGGAACAGTTAGAAAAACAGCTTCACCTTACGGAGTCAAGCGCCAGCACGGATGGAGGCAGCACCACCACGCCGACACCATTCAACAAGAAATTGTACCAGAAGGTGCTAGAGAGAGCAAGAGGGCAAAACAAGTATGGATAGATTAATAACAGTAGTTTAATACTTTTGCTAACACATACTGCTTGGGCACAGGCTTTCGGATATGGTGATTCTTGAATATGCCAGTTTTTTCCACGATGTGTTCCTTTACCGTTGTTTAAAAACAAGTCTGAATTCGGAAAGTCATTACAGGACCGAGTTTGATTCCAGCAATGTTGTGTTGGATTGAAGTCGCATTCACTCACTGCACTTCTTAGGGTCATCTTTGACAATTCGACTTAAAATCCATCCTTTAAGTCATAATTCCAAAATAGAGGAAGCAACGGCTGTAAAAGTATTAGATCGAGTGGAATCAAGTGTTCTTGTAAGCGCTGTTCTATGATATATAAATGAATAAAGTGATTTATTCGATTATAATCTCCTGTTGTTATTTGCAGGTTTACGGGCAACAGTATTCTCCAAGCCACGCAGAACAGCCGGCGCGGACCACAGACCCAAGGACTGGATGCAACCAATGACAAGGACAGACCTCTAAAAAAGGATCGGCCACAGTAAGTTTTGTTTATCATCATCATAACCCGTTTATTAATTACGTGTTCACTGCATCTCAAAGAGTTTGGCCATAATCTGCTATACTGACCCAGAGCGCATTGATTTCGCAAACCTTTCAGTTTTTGAGCGATCGAGATTGTTCTACAATCAACATTACCTACCAGTATTTAATATAGGTATGATTATATTTTGAACAAGAGGGAGCTTACCATCACGTGAAAGTTTTGTTTAACGTCACGGAGCTTTATTGTTGATACTGTTAGAGTTGGTTCTCGTTAGTCCGCTGCCTCATTTGATGAGAGCTGTCAGTTTAATGACGATAGAATATGCTCACATGCTAAAAGATACTTATTCAGTCGCTACACAGCTATTATTTCTACACAGAAATAATAGCTGTTAGATCCTCGATATGCCATACTGATTTCATTTTAACCAGCTAACGTTTTTCCTTCTTTCTTTGTAGATACACAACCATCAACCGCCAGCGCACTATAGCATCAACCCCCGAGCCTGAAGAAAGTGAGGAAGTTGAAGACCAGCCTGAAGAACCGCAGCAGTCTAGAGCAAGGGCCGCGGAGGGCTCACTAAGAGTGTCTTTAACCAGGGAGTCCACATCCAGGGTCGGAAGCACCGGGAAGCCCCTGCAGTACGTGAACATAAGGAGGGCGAGGCCAACTACCACGTCTGATACTGCTAATGATACGGCTTCGAGGTTAGTAGCCACAGTACATAAATACAGTTAGAAATTCCGTGGTGATGTAACGCGCTTTACCTGAGACGTGCTTATGTTTTAGTCGTGACGAATTACCAAACATAAGCATATTAATTGAGCCATCCACGCGACTAACTGGCGACCATTATAGTTCTCGTATAAACGACCCACCGCGGAATAAGACCGGAAATGGCATTCCACTCCTACTCTATGCTATACATATAATAGATAAGGTAGTAGTAAGAAGTAGTGTGATCGATGTAGGTATACATAAAATGGCGATACTATCTAAAACCATCACTTCACTTTCAGAAACGCTCTCTTCGAACGCTCGGAACCCTTCGTGTCAGTGTCAGAACCAAACTCATTGGACATCCAGAGCTCGAGAAAGGAGAACGTGCCCGAATACGTTACAATTAGAAGGCAAAGGCCAACCACGGAAGAGACGACTACTACTCGGTAAGCTTATAATTAATTCTATTCGAAATTTAAAATAAACTTATTAAAAATGGCCACTGATCTCAGTTCTTTATTCCACAGATATCAGGAACAAGAGCAAGAAGTAGAGCAAGAAACTGCACTTGAAAGGGAGATTTCCTCTCAACCTCAATACACTTCCATAGTCAGAGCTCGCGGTACCACCGTTTCCGCTTCCGAAGAGCCTAACAGCTCGGAGCCTCCTGTCTTACGACCCCGATACACTACCTTCGCTCCTCAGGAGCTTAGCAGTCCTGAACCTACCACCGTCCTTACTGTCCAAATATCCTCCTTGCTGAACTCCCCTAGTTCCGATGAGGAAACTCCTGAAACGACGGTAGATCAGACCACTGAGGCTGCACCCACGACCACCAGTATCACTTCAAGACCGACAACCACCACTACAACTACGACCACCACTGTGGCCCCTCCGAGCTCCACTCCCCGACGTACCATCCTCCGCCGACGAGGATCTACATCCACGACCACATCGACCCCAGGACCTTCAACGTCTACCACACAGGTTAGTGCCAGGAATTATTCTTTCGTGAGACGGCGACAACCTATTCAAAATCCTAACGAAATATCGGACTCAGATAATGAGCTAGAACTGTCGCGAAAAATTCGATCTACCACTCCTGACAGTCGTGAAGTAGACAGTGCCACGTTGGACAGAGAAATCGGGCAAGGTAGGAGGTTTAGAAGTAGGTTCCAAATTTCGCAGTCGGATGATTCCGTCGCAGCGGCGGCTGTATCTAGAAGCCAGTTCCGTCCGAGGACGAGTCTGGATGAAGCTGTTTCTCTAACGCCCATAGATGTAGAACCGCAGTTCGTTCCACGGAAAAGCTTTAGTTCCAGAACTGAAAGACAATTTCGTGGACGAACCACTGCAGCGGATGTCATTGTTGACAGTGAGGCCTCTGCAGCTACTGTCGAAACCAGACGGCCACTACTTTTACCTAGAGGTCGTAATAGGTTTACTGTGAGTTCATCAACCAACGCTGCATCGGTTTCTCCTGCTACAGAATCTACTCCAAACCAAAGACGTCCAACTTTTGCGAGATTTTCTCCACGTCCATTTGGAAGAACAACTACTCCACCTACAAATTTGGACGTTGAAGACAACAATCAGGCAGCCACAGAAGTTACGCAAAAAACACCGACCCGTTTGTCATTCGTTAGGCCAAGACCAGCATTCTCTACAGCTTCACCAGCTCCCCAAGCTCGTAAGTTACCTTTTCCGTCTCGCGCGTTAACAACTCCACAGCCATTAGTCAGTGAAATTGATAACGATGATGAACTTGAAAGCAAAGCTGATGACATTTCTTTGTCAGAGAGTGCCATAGAAGAGAAGGAGCATCAAGAGGAAGAAATTGAAGATGAAGTTGAAGAAGTTACAAAACGCAGAATAATTGTGAAAAAACTTAGAGCACCCGTTACTACAGAGGAGAGTCCTACTGAGTCTGTTCCAATCGATGATGCTGGTAAGAAAAGGTTTAAAATTATACGGCGTAGACCAGCAACTACTACTACTTCAACCACTGAAGCAACTATTTCTTCAGAGGCTCCGGTATCTCCAGTACCTAGAATTCGTAAAGTGATAAGAAAAAGGATAAACAAAATTATTGAAGAAGAACCAGAGATAATAGCCAAGTCAATTGCATCACTTGAAACATTAAAAGTGACTACCACAGTTGCTCCTACAACTGAAGCTATAATCAATTATGGAGAAAAGAAAAGACCATCAACAACAAACTTTTTTAATACTACACCCTCAACAACAACAACTACTACTACTACTACTACTGAGCAAGCAACGGATAAGGTGATTGAAGAAATTACAGAGGCGGCTAAAGACGAAGGTTTACGAGATTTAGATGTTCAGGAAGAGAATTTGAAGAACAGTGATGATGATCAAAATACAGAAACGATTAAATCTGAAGAGATTGAAATCAAAGAGGAAGAAATAGTGAACAAAGCAATAGAAAACAAAGAAACTACAAATGAAAACGAAAAGAAGGAAACAGAATATTCATTAACAAGTGAAAATACAAGACCTGATACAAAACCAGAAGTAACTATTGAGATAGACCAAAAAGCTATTGACTTATCAGATGCAAAAGAAACGACTATTGAGGAGCCAACTATAACTGAGACAATAGAAATCTCTCCAGAAACTACTACTACTAGCACTACATCACTATTTTCATCCACACCCCGAGCCAGGCTACCGTTTAAGTCTCAAAAACGATTATTTACGTCTACGACTGAGTCGGTTCCATCAAGCAGTAGAACTTTTAGCCGAAAGTATAATCCAGGAGTCTACACAAGCCCTGCTAGTGTTCCTACAAGGGCCCCTATCGCATTCAGACCATCGATTACTAGAAGACCTCCACTTTTTACTCGGCGTCCATTCACAACTGCAAGAACAACTACAAGATTAGAAGAAGAAGCAGAATACTCTGATGAAGAACTTGAAGAAGAACCAGAAAATCCCTTCGTTTTTGTACCTTCTAGTCAGCTATTTACCAGAAAACCTGACACCAATGACGATGACGTTGACGACGAAAACGAAGAGTCTGAAGAAATATTCGAGGATGGCAATGAAAATGATCAAGAGGAAGAAGAACCACAGCAAAAAGTTACTTCTACAACAAGAAGACCATACAGACCTAGACTAATAAACTCAAACACGTTTAGAACTTCAACAAGTACCACTGAATTACCCAAAAAATTCGGAGCACCACAAAATCGAACCACTGTATATAACAGGTTTTCTAGCAATAAACCTGTAAACGACACTAAAAAGCGTGTAGCAAATGTACCTGTAGGGTATAATTCTCCTGTTGCCGCACTCACACCAAAGATTCCGACATTGAATAGTACTGAACAACAAAGTAAAGAAACCACGACTAGTGCTACAAAGAGTGAAACTGATACCGAAATGACTACTGATGATGATTATCTTGAAATGACAGAAAGCACTTCTACTTTATCTGATAGTACAAATACTGAAACGTTATTGACAAATACAGGTGGAACGGAGACGGCTACCAGTGAAATGGAAGTCAGCACAGATGATTATTTGGAGTTTACAGAACAAACAACTTACTATCCAAGTACTCAATACGATACGACCAACGCAGGTACAGCTTATTTCCAAAATACTGCATCAAACACTGAAACCACGACTGAAACTTCACCCCACACTATGACAAACACTCCTTTACCACCAGTAATCAAAACTCAATTCGATAAACTATTCTCTGTGAGTAGAGTCGTTGAAGTGTCGTCAAAATTAGATAAACATAGATTAAACAAAAACAATGAAACCACACTTATTGAAGAGGGCCAAGTAATGATTGAAAAGAAACCAGTCGTTGACAAAATTGGAGAGGTTAGCAGATTTAGTTTTATTAAAATTGTAGAAGATGACATACCAATCTACTTGACCAAACTTGGTCATGTGTATCCGGTAGAAAATCCACCCGATAATCTTATTAGAATTGATGAAGGTAGGAACGCAAGAGCTTTAAACTACATCGAACCCCCAAAAGAAAATTTGGTAGCATCTGAAAGTGTTAATGAAGCTTACAGACACGTTAAAACTTTAAGCGATCTATCTAATGATAACAATGCTGCAAGTCAAGTAGAACACGTACCGAGTGACGACTTTTTGAGTTATATAAACGTTAATAAGTCAGATAAAGCTCAAGAAGAGCCCTTATTCTCTCAATGGCAGTTTGTTCCAGCTGCCTACGAAAACGAAAAAAATAAATATGCCAAAAGTTTTGAAATTGTGACACCACGGTCAATGCTCACGAATCCATCGACTCTTTCATTAGAAAGTCTTTTTAAAACTGAGACGCCAATTACAGCCAGAAAAGTTAGTGACGACCGCAGCCAGCCATTTGTTGTTTATTCAGCATCAGTACCTACGCAAAAAGAAGATGCAAACATTGTGAAATTAGAAGTTTTAAAGCCAGAAGGTCGAAGCATCTTGACATTCGCCAAAGGTCAAGAGTTTAACGGTGGTTCCATAGTAGAAGAAGCAACAGCGAAATCTCCAATAAGCGTGTCAATCATAGCGAAAACTGAAGTCACTACGTCTTCTTCAACAACAATAATTGTACCAACAACAGAAAACATAAAGACAAGTCCAATTGTAGATATGCTGGTTAATGAACATTCAACAACTACGGAAACAACAACAATGTCAACAACAGAAGCCGAAACCACTACAGATACGGTACCTGAAGAATCAACGACAGTAAAACTATCTCCAGTCGAACTGAAACGAGCCAAATATGGAGGCTTTCCGAGAAGACCTATTATAAAAACTGGAAACCTGACTAGGAAAAACGTGCCCAGAACAGTTAAGAAATCCAATACAACAGTTTCCGCAAATGTGTTCCAAAAACTGAACAAAACATCCTCTTTCAATCCTAGTAAGTCTAGGTTCTCCGTCAGCCGGTCCCAAAATGTTCCAGTAGATATTAGAAAGAAAAGTACTATTAAAACGCCTAAAGTTTTCACCACAGAATCTCCAAAAATTACAACGGAAAGAAAGGTTTATTTCAAGGCGTCAAGGCCCACTTTCCGACCAGCGTTTATTCCAAGAAGAACAACCCTTCCTCCAGCTACTGTAGATTCATAGGGGTTTCTTAAAATTTAAATTAAGGTTCGACTCTAGCGAACCCGGTTTCTCTGGCCATAGAAAAAGAAATGACTGATATTGTAAATTAAATTGAGTTTAAAGTTAAAGACAAGCTTAGCAATCTGAGACCGATAATTCTACAAGAATTTTCATTCAATCAATCACAGCTAGTAAGTAAATACACTTTTTAGAAGTGTACTTAACTTAGACATTCTTTCATACAGGATTTCATAGTAAGACATAGCGGATTTTTGCTTTTCAGGGCTTCTTTCTTTTACATGTTTAATCACTGTACATATAGAATTGTATATCAACAGTTTCATTGTAGTCATAATTTTAGCAATTTATAGCTTTAAAATATAGTATAGGTCCACGAAAGTTTTATGTACCAAAAATTGTATATTATGTAATGTTAGTTTGTTTTGGTATATGAAAAGCTTTCATACAAATTGTGGTAGGTTATGAATAGAATATAAATTATTTAAAGGTCTTTTAAAGTAATTTTAACATAATGTTACCACTAAAATGTACATAAACGACAGTTGGAAGGAATGTAACATGAATGAAACAATGTTTTGTAACATATGTTTATTGTAACAGGTATGTAATAAAGTATTAGTGATTGTATTTTCATGTTATTTTTATTGTATGTCTTAAATTAAGCGTTACGAGCAGATACTGTGGTTGTGAATGTTGATGACCGACTATTTAAATTGCTTCCAACTACGAGGACTCCGAACCTTTTCAAGCTCAAAAGGTAAGTACCTACATAACATAACAATACCTATAATAAGATGACAAAGGATTGAGCAATCATTTTGATCTCTTGATAACAGTATAGCATACATATATTAATACAATAAATACACTGAAAGCAACTACAAATGCCAATGCAAAACGTCGAGGTAAATAAAAATATGTTTAACGCGATTAAGTTCCTTTGTAAACCAGTGAAACCATTATTAATATTATGACAGGAAAGAAGGAATCATCATACATCATTATCTGAATAAAAAACCACTAAGCTTGGTGAAATGTTTCTCGTAGGAATGATAGTCAAGTACTACCCATAGATTTATAGATTTATTCACCTTATAACATCGCGTTACATTACACTAGCACGTTAACTTACAATAAAATAAATTTAAATAAGATTAAAATGCGCTTATTTTTTAAACTAACTACTACACTACTAAAACTAGCTACAGTATCTACTACAAAGAACATTTAAGACTGTATACTAGCCGCGATGGCTCACCATCCTACTACCAAGGTAGGTAGGTAGCGTACTATTATAAGGCTTTTGGCTGAAGCCTTTTTAAAAAAGGAAATTAAAATAAAATACGAAAATAAATTTAAGACAACCGTCGGGTCTGGAAGTTGGATGGAGACTGAAAGGGAGCTGAGGGCTAACTGCCTTCTATCACGAGGAATATGGTGAATTGGCAGGAAAAGGTTAGGAGTAGGCAATAGGGGGTGCATAGAGCAGATATAACATCTCCCCGGGGTAGACTAAACTTCGGGGTTGAAATTTCGAAGTTTAGGAAAACAGCAGGAAAGGAGCTATATATTTGTCCTAATGCTAGGAGATGGGATATTTTCCGGGGTATGGCGACGTTTGCTCATTTTAACAGAAACGACCTGAGGTTCGGGGTCCAGCATTTGTTCTCCAGGTGGAGTTATAGGGACTGATCGGGAAAACTTAGGAAACCAAGCGGGAAGACGGTTGTGCGATTTAATACAAAGAAACAATTTAATTACACAAAATAGAAAAATTATACAAGTTATTAATATCAATAAAGCTGAGTAATGAGTCTCGTATTTGATTATTTGGTGTTGATTTATAATTTCGTCTGTTCCATCCGAAATAGTATTTAACTTTAATTTTGTTTCCGCGGTAAAAATATCTAAGTCAATATTTTGTAATTTTATACGAGGTTCAACACTCATCCTATTTTTAAACTTATCCAAGGTACAACAAGAGTCGTTTATTATATTGAAGTCAGAATGGGTTACAGTGACGTGGACTTTTATATCATTATATTTAGGTATCAATTTGGTACTTTTACAGTAACCAATACAATTATTTGGGATGTTTACAATTCCGGTTCCAATAATATTTATTTCTAAGCCCTTCTGATTGGGACAATCTATATATAATGTAGTGCTCTGGGTTTGTACATAGATCCAATTATTATTACTAAGTGGTTGCCATACATCTAAAACGTGTCCGTAAATTAAATCCGTTTGGCACTGCACTGGTAGGGCGCTTATGACGTTTGATAAAAGCTCACTTTCACAGCTGGGATTCGCACTAGTTGGGAACACGGTCATGACGTCACAGATAAACTCGCGAGAGCTTATCACTCTGCATTCTTTCAGTGATTCGAGGTTACAATATTCCGATTTATCGTTGGTCATTGCGATGTACTTACTGCTAGGAATAACAAAACTAAATGAGTTCGGATTTGCACTGCTGTGCGGGGTAGGCAGTGCTATATTGTGGTACAAATTGTATTTCTTAGGTGATACTAAAGGTATTCTTAGTATAAAAACAATCTTATTATTTAAGCCGTAACATATTACATCAGATATATTCATCAATATATGAATGTGGCTTAGTTCTAAAGTAACAGGTAACTTTAGATCCGCAGGTAGATATCTGTAGTTATCGACAAGCTCTTTGTATAACTGCGTGGGAGTCAGTACGGCCGGGTGAAGCATGTTTTGACTACTGAACATGATAGCATTTGTTATATCTTCTAGTTGAAATGATAAAGTGAGTACAGAGGCTTCCAAACTTTTTAATATTGAATTAATATTTGATTTTGTGTTTAAATCGTGAGTAATTATCGACATGTTTTTTAATGCTAATTCGAGATTGTCGATACCTTCGTTGAGCCTGGCTTCATTCATTTTTATATTGTGTAATGTTTCGTTGAATTTAGACAAAGTAGAAGTTGTTATCAAAATATTGTCCTTAATCAATGAGGCCAGTTTCTTCTCACCACTCTGCAAGCCTTGTATAGCATTGTCATATTTGACTGCATCGTCCTCGTCTAGAGTCCCAAATATGGTTTTGGACAGGGTGCCTATACCACCTATCCATGCTCCACGTTTAAACCTATTGTTACTCGTAAGGTGAGCAATGGAGGAATACTCGGACACAATATCGTTGTACCTAATTGTGAGGGGCTCTAAAACGTTATGACATTCTAACTGACTCGTAGTTTCAATTTCAATTTGGCTACATAGGAAACGTACTGTGCCTAGTATCGAGTTAATATTTTGAATATGAGGTCCAATATAAGAGATATCAAACGGAGTAACTATATCTAGGTGTCTGATGTTAATTTCGAGTTCACCAATTGGGTCAAAGTATATGCCGGAGCTCGAGTTGATTGGTTGGATATACTCATGGTGACCTTGGACCAGTACGCTGTAATAAAAGAAACATTGAAGTAACTATCTAACTTAATTATTATTTAACTATGTGCCTAACCTAGTTACTAATCAAGTTTACACTAACCGTAAGTATTTACACGTATACTTATAATAATAAAACCTGTGCGTATAGGTACAAATATGTTTTAAGTAGAAGGTACATCGTGGACTTCCACGTGTTTGACTTCGTCATAGTGGTGTTTCACATGACGTCTGTTTATTAGTAAAGATAATGTATGATTGCCATGAATTTTCACGACTTTGTATGGGCCCTTCCATAGGGGCGATAAAGCCTTGCGCAACCTAAGGTGGTTCTTTAGTAGAATGTAATCGCCTACCTTATATTCGACAGGGCGAGTGCGAGAGTCATAATAGGTTTTTGAGATTTCTTTGGATTTGTGAATGTACTCTAAAGCTTTATCACGTGCGTGTTTCATGCGGTGTTGTAGGAGCTTTACATACTCAGGATAGGTTGTATTAGAGTTATCGTCATATACTGAGTCGGGGATATGGGGCTTATGCCCGAATAATAACTCGTATGGTGAGTAGTGCGTGGTTGAATGTACAGCGGTATTGTATGCTAACATGGACGTATACACATACTGGGGCCAGTTGTCTTGGTTTTCATTCACGTATGATTTGAGGTATTCCTTAAGAGTGGAATGTGATCTTTCCAAGGCACCTTGAGTTTGCGGGTGGTAGGGTGATGCCCATAATTGTTTAACTTTCAAAAACTCGCACGTTTTCTTGAATAGATCTGCTGTAAAATTAGTACCCTGATCTGTAAGTATGTATTTGGGAATTCCGAAGAGTGATATAAAATGAAGGAGGCAGTCACTCGCTTCTGCCGCTGTGTTACTGCGAAGAGGATATGCTAATGAAAATTTTGTAAGGTCATCTTGCATAGTCAGGATATATTTTAGCTTGGCCGTACCAGATTCAGGCAGGGGGCCAACGATGTCAAGGGCTAGCCTTTGGAAAGGAGACGTAGATGTGGATGTTATAACCATCGGTGCTCTATTTATTTTCCGTAGAGCTTTGTTAGTTTGGCAAGACTGACAGTTTTTTACATAGTTCTCAATGTCACTGCGCATATTTTTCCAGGAAAACCTTTCTTTAATACGGCTTAGCATTCTTGAGGATCCCAAGTGTCCTGCAATGGGGATATCATGGTTTTCTCTAAGGATTTTTGGGATTTCGCTAGACGATGGATATATAATGTTGTTGTGATATATATGAATTTTTATGTTGGTGCCGTCGAATAAATAAGCTAGCATGTTGTGGATTTTTGCAAAGTAATGTCTGTCAAAAGGATTTCTGAAATCTGAAATGCTAATTTCATTTACTGTGGGATATGACATCATTATTTCGTCACGAACATATTTAAGGCATTTAAATATATCCGGGTACGAGTGATCATCGAAATGGTGCACTTTCGTGAATAAGAAAAGGTAAGTTTTATCTTCGATTGTAAGAGGCAAAAAGGAATGCAAGGATCTTTCCTTTTTCAGAAATTCATCGCTTTCGGGGCTCGGACAGTTACTGAGGACTTCCGAGACGTAAGGTAAGGATTCGTCCATGTCTATCGTGGTAGGTATTATTATTAATTTTTGTGTTCCTTTCAGCAGGTCCTCGTTATGTTCTGTAATATGAGTATTGTATAGTTTCGTAGGTGATTTTAGGAACTTGTTATAGGTTTCGTCGGATAAAGGTAAGTTTTCAGGTACTGGAGGGGTTCCTGGGTCGCGGTGTGCAGATATTGATGCAGGTAAGGTTTCAGGATTCTGCCAACTAGTTGAAGGCTGAGGATCTGTTTCTGTTTCAGGATGCGACTTAGTCAGTGAAGAAAGAAGATCTACGGCAGGAGGGTCTGCGATAATAGGAGGAGTTACGGAGGTAGGAGGATTCATGGTAGTAGCAGGAGCTATGGGAGTAGGAGGATTTTCTGTAACGGGAGGAGTAGGAGGATTTAGAGGACTAAAATCAAGGTTTTTACCATTCGCAGGACTGAAGTCCAATCTTATCAGCTCGTCAAGGGTATCTTGACCAATTTCGGCAAGTGGTGATATTGGCGAAAGCTCAGTGCTAGGATTAGTGTCATTGATAGGATTTGAGTTCATATTCCTATGGTTCTCAGGATAAACAGGGTTCACCGGATATCTGGAAAGAGCATCAGCGGCGGAGTTTAACTTACCTTTGCGGTACACGATTTCATACTCGTATTCTTCCAGCTTTAACCGCCAACGTTGGAGTTTGCTGCTAGGATCCTTGTGGTTAAAGAGCCATTTTAATGGTCTGTGGTCGGTTACAATTTGGAATTTATTCCCATAAAGGTAGGGACGGAAGGTTTTGCAGCCGTAAAGGATAGCTAACAACTCCTTTTCAGTAGTGCTATAATTTGATTCACTCTTGTTGAGTGTGCGTGAAGCAAAAGCTATGGGCTGGTCTTTGCCTATCGGTCCCTGGGAGAGGACGGCGCCTACGGCATAATTCGAGGCATCACAGGTGAGAATAAAAGGTTTGGAGAAATCGGGGTAGATTAACAGTGGGGCTGTAGTCAATTTGCGTTTTAAAGTGTCGAATGCAAGCTGCTGTTGATTTTCCCATTTGAAGGGTGTGTCCTTTTTTAGGAGATTAGTGAGGGCTTTTGCGGTTTTTGAAAAATCGGGAATAAAACGGCGATAGTAGGAAACCAAGCCTAGAAATGATTTGATATCCTTTGGGCATATCGGGATTGGAAATTCAGTGACGGCTTTGATTTTATCTGGGTTTGGCTTGACGCCTTGTTCAGTTATGACATGACCAAGGTAACAGACTTCACGTCGTAGGAACTCGCACTTGTCGGGCTGTAACTTTAAATTGAAGTCTCGGATTCTTTGGAAAATGGATCTAAGGTTTAGAATATGCGGTTGTAAGTCGTATGCGTAGCAGACTATATCGTCTAAATAGACGAAACATCGGGTGCCTTGGAGCCCGGATAAGGCTGAATTCATTAGCCTCTGAAATGTGGAAGGGGCATTCTTGAGTCCGAATGGCATTCTCAGAAATTGAAAGTGTCCCTCTGGGACATTGAAGGCGGTTTTTGCTTTATCGGCTTCGTTTAACTGAATTTGGTGGAAACCGGATGCTAGGTCTAAAGTCGAAAAGTATTTGCTATTGCCCAGTTGATCTAGGATTTCTGTGATCTGAGGTATGGGATAAGTGTCACCGATCGTGATATCGTTGAGTTTCCTATAATCAATTACGACTCGCCACTTCTGTATATTAGAAGCGTCGAGTTTTTTTGGAACAACCCATATAGGTGATGACCAGGGAGAGTCAGAAGGCTCTATAATGTTTTGTTCTAGCATTTTTTCGACTTGGTTTCGTACTTCGGCTTTATGGACTTCTGGGAATCGGTAGGTTTTATTATGAATCGGTATTTCTGTTGTTGTTTTTATATCGTGTTTCAGGGCATTCGTATAAGACAAGTTTTCTCCAGGGAGGTGGAAAATATCAGAGAACTCGGAACATAATTGGAGAAGGGCTTCCTTTTCTTCTGCATTAAGGTGTGAGAGACGTAATTGTTTTATGACTTCTTCTGTTCGTGTGGCACAATCTGGTGTACTCGTAGTATGTATGTGGTTAACAGAACTGGTAGGCTGTTCTTTGTATATTAAGGGATCCATTGGGGAAAGTCTTAGGTTAAGATTTGATTTCAACGTTACAGGTTCTTCAGAGGTATTTACCACGGATATATTTATTCTATTATTTTCTTTAACATGGACTACACAATTTGCGATTAGTAGGGTTTCAGTAAGCCTCTGGTCAAGGACTAATCCTTCTTTCATTTCAGGGTTTTGAACAGAACACTCGATAATGGTTTCAGTTCTTGGAGGAATTAAGTATGCTGGATCATAAAAGTGTAATTTCAAGGATGATCTGCCAAGATGAAGCAAATTATTGGTATAATCAATGTTGCAGCTGTATGCGTTGAGCATATCAGAGCCTATGATTCCATCATAAGGTAAGTGTATCTTGTCAATAACGTGGAACTGGTGTGATATGCTGGTTTTAGGTAATTGCAGTTTAAGCTTAAAATGACCTCGGGTTCGGATACTTTCTTCCGTTGAGTCAATGCCCTTTAGATGGATTAATTCTTTTGTGACCTTTGGGTGGCTCCGTATACAAGATTGTTTTATTAAGCTGACGGAGGAGCCTGAGTCTACCAACAAGGATAGTGGGATGTCTGATACAGAGGACTCAACAAGAACGTGAGGTAATAGCATTTTTGCAGGATCATTGGTAATTTCAAAAACGTTGGATTCGATTTTGATGTTTTTGGTTCCAGAATAGTGACGAGTTCTCTGAGAACTTCGTGAGTTGGGCAAATGCACGGTACTTTGTGTCTGCTTTGATTTAGAAATCAGTTCAGGATTTTTTGACTGTTGCGCATCAACACGATGCTGCTCGAATTTAGAATGTCGCGGTTGTAGCAGGTCGACAGAACGGTGTCGCTGCTCGCGTTCATGGTTTGATTCAGAGACGGATTCAGAGACGGATTCAGAGGAATTAGGCTGGCGATCATGTAGCGATGCTAGCGGTGTAGCGGATGTGTCCGAATCAATATAGTGGCTGCCATGTAGCGGAGTCACCAAGGATTTAGAATTTGGACGTAAATAGTTCGTAGCTTTGTAAGTTGGGGCATCGGTTTCAGAGGTACGAGGTCCCGCACGATACCGGGACGAGACGGTTATTCGTTTTTTGATTCGATGTCCACGGTGTCATAGCCATGGCTCTCTTCTGAGCCAGCGGGGCATTCGTCCTCAGGGGCATCGGATACAAAATGGATACGCTGGGGTGCTCTCGACTGATTTTGATCAAATTTGAAGCGGTTATTGTTATATTCGCGTTTGCGGCATTGTTCCAGGGTATGTCCTGGTGCTTTACAATATCTGCAGACTAGAGCAGAAGAATCATTATTGTTAGTAGGCCGGCTAGGGTAAAAGTTGGGCCTAGGCTGGTTAGGGTTTG
This sequence comes from Ennomos quercinarius, assembly GCA_910589525.2. Classification (NCBI taxonomy): domain Eukaryota; kingdom Metazoa; phylum Arthropoda; class Insecta; order Lepidoptera; family Geometridae; genus Ennomos; species Ennomos quercinarius. The sequence continues at coordinate 15,083,106 of OU342502.1, forward strand.
CAGAGAATCGTGTATTTTGGTCGCGCCGCATAGGTTGGAAGTTCGGCCTTGGAAAATTTGGCCTAGAAGTACTTGGCCTTTCTTGTCGGGTGCTAGACGGGCTCTGTTTAAATAAAAATTGCTGGATTTTTTCTTCAGATATAGCGACATTTACGGCTTCGTTAAGCGTTCTAGGCGACTTACATCTAACGATGTTTGACAGACGGGGTATCAGCCCCATTTGGAAATGATGAAGGGCTAGTTCCTCCATGGCTGCTGTGCGTCCTATCATTTCTCTACTCTTATGGCCGTGTGAAATAGATATTTCTGTAAGTAACTGAGAAAGACACGTTTCAATTCTTAGGGCGTACTGGCTTACAGGTTCATTTATCTGTTGCTTACATTCCTGGAGGTCAGTGAGCAGGTGGGTATAATGTTTCCTCTCACTGAACTGGGTTTTGAGAAATTCTTTGAGTTGTACCCAATTAGTGAACTCTTTAACAGAGCAGGCGGTTTGTGCCCTGCCCTGCAGTTGGCATAAAATGTATTTGAATAAAATGTCCTTTTGATACTCGGATGCTAGCTCGTATGCGTTGCTGCAGTTGACTAGAAATGAGTTCAGTGTTTCCCTGCATCCGTCGAAAGGTTTAATAAATTTTAATAAGGTAGAAAGGTCCAGTTCTACTCGAATATTAGGAGCGGCTGTTTTTTTTTTGGACCTTGTAGTCGGGCCAGAAGGCGGAGGACACAATACTTCGTCTTCTGTATCTGTCACAGCTAAGTCAGGTCTCTCAGACTTTGGGCTTGGAGCTCTACTATCAGTCATTTTGATGAAAATCACAATTCACAAAATAAGCAATTTATAATCAAACAAGGTAAAAGTCTTAAAAACAATAGTAGCTAAAGTTTGACAATCGCAATGACCAAGAATCACTTACTTGAGTACGGACAGAGTGATAACGAAAGCTATCATTACTTCGAAGTTCGCTCACGGTAGGTAGAATGTAGCAGGATGTAGATAAGCGTCGCGTGCCGCGCGTCGCTCGTCTGGCGGATGCTTCCTCGTCGGATGGCCAATACCGGTCACAGCACTAAGTTGTGCGTGACAGTGGGTATGGCTGCGGCTGCGGCTGTTCTTGGAAAAGACCGGTTGCAGCACGAACAGTGCGCAACAGTGGGCCTTCCACGGGATGAGCAGGACCACAACTCGGTGCAATACGATATCCGGATTATCCGGGTATGCACAATGGGCTGGTAACTTGGCACTTGGCGCCACACAATACTCGCGTTAATTTCGCGTATTTCTGGAACTCGGAACGGAGACGGTACCGGGGACTTTCTTTTAAAATCCCTTAACGCTGCCACCAATATTATAAGGCTTTTGGCTGAAGCCTTTTTAAAAAAGGAAATTAAAATAAAATACGAAAATAAATTTAAGACAACCGTCGGGTCTGGAAGTTGGATGGAGACTGAAAGGGAGCTGAGGGCTAACTGCCTTCTATCACGAGGAATATGGTGAATTGGCAGGAAAAGGTTAGGAGTAGGCAATAGGGGGTGCATAGAGCAGATATAACAGTACCCAACATGCTGGCATGCCTCGTTGAATTGCAATGCTGATTCGTTGAGCCAAATAAGTGCCAGCATTTTGGTCACATTAAAATAAAAAGTAAAAAATTCGTCACAGTACAATTAAATTAAAATTATGAAATGTGACTTAACAGTAAAATTACACTATTAATGTTCTTGGTCACTAATTACAAAATGAAGATTCTGCTAGAGGCAATCTCATATAATATACACGTTCAAGGAGTTTTGAGAAAGTTTTAATTTTATTCATAAAATTATTGTATGGCAAGTTGCTCTACTGAGTTGAAAATTGAACATGATAGATAGATAGATAAACTCTTTATTGAAACACCACATCACAAAGAATTACAACTAAGTGAACAAACTTAACCAAAGTGTAACAATGGGCGGTCTTGTCGCTTAGAGCGATCTCTTGCATGCATGCATAAATGCACATGCATAAATGCACATGCATAAATATTTTGTTATAAACCCCTTGCTTTTGTCCTTTAGCCGATCTGTTTAGAGGCTTTCTTAGTGCCTCTTGGCTTCGGGCAGGTATTAGGCCCGATTTAGAAGGCTTTAGTTGACAGTCCTTAAAATACTAAAAATATATCCGTCTCTTACATTGCCGTCTATTTGACAAGGACAGCAACAATTTTAGAAGTTTTAGATCTGTCAACTAAAGCCTTTAAAATTGGCCCCATTATATACTTAATTATTGTTTACTGTTGTTTTTCGTAATAAATTTCTAGTAATCAACTATATCGTCGCTTGTTTGACTAAGTGACGTATCTGACATTTTTTCTACAAATACGTTGATGGAGTTTTGGCGGGAACGTGAAAATGTTCACGTCGTTGCATTGTATTATTTCACAAAACTTATGCTTTTTCCAGTGTTAATGTTTAAAATTAGTGGCATTTTACGCATTAAGTGCTGAATTACGAGTATAAGTGTTGGCAAGTGATATAATGTAGTGAAACGTGGTTTTTCGTGTTGCTTCCAAAATTCTACAGAAGCCTCTGGTAAAGTTGCCACTACTTTAGTAGGACATGACTTAGACTGGATTATGACTACCTGACTTAGACTGGACTATGACTACCCTGACTGACTGTGACTAAGACTTGACTTTACATGAAATATTTCATAATACGATGAAAAACTACAATACTTGACACTGGCTAAATACACTATGTGTGGAGCCAAACATAAGAAAAAAAAATACGTTGATTAGACAGTTCGACCGACGCGTCTTTGAATGTAGATAAAAGCTACATTTAAAATTTCAGATACGTAAAAATGTCAGATACGTCACTTAGGCCCGATTTCACCAACGTTTATTCCAAGTATACGGCTATTCCTTACTCCTGGATACAGCTAATTGACAAATGAAATTACACAAAAAGACGCCATTTTGAATGTATCCAAGGAATAAGTCTTATTCCTTCTCAAAATTGGTGATATAAGGGCTATATTCGCGTAACTCGGTTGTTCTCGGAAAGTTATACCTGGAATAAAATTTATTCTAGTTTGGTGAAATCGGGCCTCAAACAAGCGACGATATATACTGGGCGTAATTGAATTCATTAGCATCCTTTGAAACTAGGTACCTACTACTGACACCGGTCACGTGTGGATCAAAAGTTATAAAATCTAACGCATCGATTTGACATTGATTATAACTCTAAAAATGGGATAGCTTACTTAATTAACTGCTACAGTACAAAATTAAATTAAGAACTGTTTTTAAATATTGCATAAAAGGTACAAAAACTTTTAACTGTGTCAAAATAATTCGTGTCAACTAACTGTTGGGCGCCGCGGCAATCTTCATAATTTTCAATAAAAAACATTTTCGTTTGCGCTCTTTACTCTTTAATAATCATCGATATATGATGTACTGTCATGCACTCAATTTATGCTGATGAATGAAATTGCACCCTGTATACAGGGATATAACAGTAATTATCTTGTACTACTATAGTAGTATAGGCTTCAGATCTAGACTAGGTGGTAGGACTTTTCTGCAAAGTTCGTCTAGGTAGGTACCACCGCTTTGCCAGTTATTCTGCCGCCAAGCAGTAGTGTGCAAGCACTACTGTGTTTCGGTTTGAGAGCATTGTAGCTAGTGAAATTACTGGGCAAATGAGACTTTATGATCTGATCACTCAGTCTAGTAATCTGATTATTAGACTGGGTGATGTCTCAGGATGACGTGCGCAGTGCAGTGTCGCGCGAAACTATTGTTTTAAAGTTCCGGGTGACACTGCAACTGTTATGGGCGGCCGTGTCACTTAACATCAGGTGAACGACTAGCTCGTCACGTCATTCAATCACATAAAAAAAAAAAAAATCTCAGCTCTAAGCCTAGACCTGCGCCCTTCACTTTTGACTGCTCTACTTTTAGGTTACTTCCATCAACTCGATACGTAGTAGGCACTTACCTTTATTGCACTTAGCTTGATTGATAGCTGCCTGAGGTGTAACTTTATATTAATACGTTATATTAGTATAGCTAGCATTAATAACTTCCGTTATATTTAGTTCTCGCTGTAATTTATATTAGATTTATAGATTTTTGTAGCATTATAACAAAAACTGATTAAGAGCAAAAAATTATTATTAATAGTAGGTATTTCATGTAGCTCTATGTACTTCAAATTAATTACTTAATTAATTAATTGTTTGCAAATGTAAATACTTCGATATAGAAAATACGTAGGTACCTATTTAGATCACGTATATTTGAATGAAACTTTTATTTCAAATATTTATCCATTACTTGCCAAAACACATTCTTTAATCACTATCCCAATTACCATTAGATCAGTTTCCAAAAGTTTTACATGAAAATATCACGAAATCTTAATTCGGTATGAAATAAAGTCAATTAAGAATTTTTGAGAAAACCTGTATATTATTTATATATATATACTTAGCTAGTTTTGTAGGATAGCGTGATCATTCTGTACGCGGGTGAAACCGCGGTGTGAAACTTGAAAGAATTAAACTGAAAATTAAGGTTTTTTTTCTTAATCTAGTACATACATCATACACGTCGGTACTTACGCCATAACATTAAAATGTGTAGGCTTCCATTGTCCGTTACGTTGACTCACGCTTGTCATCAACACTGCAATACTATGGAATAAATGATACATACCATTACTCCTTTAAATGCGCAAGGCTTTCCCCGGTTTCATGGCTGTGATGCAATTCGTATAATGAGTAGGTACATGAATCATGGCTACCCAGTTACTTAATTTAACATACCTACTAAACATTTGCCCTAATAGTAAAATACAAAATAGTAGGTCAGGGAAAACTTCCTTGTTGTTTTCTTCGAGGGCTCTATACTTACGGAAGTGCTTTGATGTTACTATGCGGACTGGAAACGATTGGACCAATGCTGTGAAAGTTATTTATCTCAAGATTACAAACCGTTGTATTGATTTTCTAATAGTCACGCCAAAATATGTGTTCTATCTATGTCTGTGCGTGAAGATAGCATGAAGGTTGAAGACACAAGCGCTTAGAGTATATAAGCAAGTTATACTATCTGAGTTTGAATTGGTATATCCCGAAAGGGGGTAAATCTACTCCCCAAGGTAGACAATTTTTCGTCTACGACTTTTCTAAATGAATAGTTTTTCATTGAAGAAATACCATGTAAAGTTTACGTTCGAAGATAGCCTTAGCGCAGCTGGGTGGTTGAACTTCATCCTTGACCGAATGCACTTAAATGAGTTTGACGACCTGTGTTTAGAAATGAATTTGTTTATTTATTTTAGTAGCGATTACACGTGCAATTTTGTGAGTGGATTTATTTTTTAGTATAGAGGTTTGGAAACACGCAGTTTCAAATAAGGCTCTCACAGCTTGTGGGCTATCATGGTCCCAGTCCCCCTCTATCGGGATAACATACCAAATCAAACTCACCTTGTAGAGCGCTAGTATCGGTCCCGCGGGGTAATTACGTAAAATTTGCAACAGCAATGTGACAGCAGTAGCAATGCGACAGCAGTAGCGAAGCATACATTCTCGACACCACTAATGATGTATGACAGCAATCACCGCGAGAGCAATCACGCCTGTCGCAAACCTGTTGCGAGTTAGGTAATTAGGGGGCCGGTCCATTATTCTGATCGTAAGCAGATGTATGTTACTTTCATAGAGATGTATATTTACGCATATCGTATACGGTACAACACTATCTCATTGTTTTGCTACTGATTGACAGGACGCTATTTGTGCTTACGGTTGTCTGATGTAGTAAGATGTGCTCTCTAGCTTGCTTATATATACTCTAAGCACAAGCGTTTCCAGACCGGATTTTTTTCATGTCGAAAATGCATTTATTAGGCACTGTCATTCTGTAGTGCTGTCGTACAATATAGGAGTAAATTTTCTCTGACCATATTTATTGGTAATTATATGAATAGTTCGCTGTAACCTTAAATAGGGATAATAAATTACAGATCGTATCATCTCCACGGCCCACTTGTAACCGGGTTGTCCATCCATGGTCCATACTGTATAAATTAAATACCTAGGGGGGAGTTTTGGCAGGAACGCGGAAAAGTTCACGTCGGTGCATTGTATTATTTTACAAAACTTATGCTTTTTCCCGTGTTAATGTTTAAAATTGGTGGTGTTTTACGCATTAAGTGCTGAATTACGAGCATGAGTGTGGGCAAGTGATATAATGTAGTGAAACGTGGTTTTTCGTGTTGCTTCCAAAATTCCATAGAAGCCTCTAGTAAAGTTGCCACCACTTTACTAGGGCATGCCTTAGACTGGATTATGACTTAGACTAGACTATGACTACTCTGACTGTGACTATGACTTGACTTTAAGTGAAAATTTCCATAATACGATGAAAAATTACAAAACTTGACACTGGCTAAATACACTATGTGTGGAGCCAAAATATAAGAAGAAAAAAATACCTAGGGAGATGAACCCACACAGTTAACCATAATGAATTCATCATCATTTTACAACTCAATATATAGACTAAATAATCTAAATATTTGATAACCAATGTACTTTCGTAATAGCTATATAATATAACAACTACGACTAGTAAACAGAATAACTCGACCGGTGTTCAGGCGATATACAGGGTTACAGGAAAAATCGTGCTAGATCCGTTAAGGGCGTGGAGTACCCATCATTTCTGACTTATTTCACTATGAAACACCCTAGCCTAAACTTAACCCTTTTCGAGATATTCAACTTTTAATTTTTTTATTATTATTGCATTTTTACATGTGTAATAAGATGCTTTAGGGCGTCAACCATTAAAATAGTACATAAGTTAATTGAATAGACCGTAGTAGACAAGTGAAAGTTAAGAAATAAAAAAATATTAGAAACTGTATTTTTCCCTAAGGGATATTTAAAAAAATATTATTCTTATTCATAGTGAAATAAGTCAGAAATGATGGGTACTCCACGCCCTTAACGGATCTAGCACGAATTTTCCTGTAACCCTGTAGATGCCCGTCTTCACGGAATTATTCGACTAAAATTACGTGAGTGCTAGCCGTTTACCTAGTTTTAGTTAAGGCTGCTTTTACATTTTGGCGAGCTCAGTACCGCACGTGCAGTACCGAGCTTGCAGCGTCCGTCGGTTTGACCAAATATATCTAGGTTCATTTATTGATATGTAAATAAGCATTAATTTGAAATTATGAAGTTTGTAGTAGTTTAGAAAAGTGATGCACTTTATTTTGGTAACAATATTTTGTCGATGTAATATAAAATTCCGGATATATTAAAACTTTTGTTGAAGCCTTTTTAATAAAAATCAGAATCAACTTTTTTAAACTGCTTTAAAGGTAAACATCGAAAATCTGTTCTGACATTATTGAAGTACGGGATGTATTTAGTGGTGTATCATTTCGTTTGGAGACTTACGTTACACAGAATTTGCAAATTAGAGCTCTCAAATCGGGTCTCTGTGTTTTTGCCAAAACGAACACCAGGAGAATGATTATTACTAAATAAATAGGTAAATTACCTGAAATTCGCTGTGTCATTATTGAAGAAGGTGAAATGAAGAGTATTTTTCATATAATTGCTAAGTCTAGACATTAAAGCTGTGCATCAAATATTGACAACGATAACCTTGCAACTACGCATAATTTTGTAAAAGCAGCCATAACAAATTCTAATTCAAAACTGGCATGCCATTTGTGCCAGCCAAGGAAGATCTTTAGCATATTGTGGAAGCATCTATGTACCCAACCAAGTTCTTTTAATTTTGGTACCTAACTGCGTGTATTACTTTAAAAACTTTGATAAAACTTATTGAATGCGAATAGAATGAATGACCCGTTGCTGTTTTAATAGTCTATATCCGCACCTACAATACTACTGTATTTGTCTTAATACGATATAGTACATTCAAAAAGTAACTCAAAAACTAAGGCCTTTTGCACATAAATATACATAAATTTAAAAGGTAGTTATAATAGAGCATTGGATTATAATCACGTCCAGTAAAAAATCTAAAAGGTCATAAGTAAAGGACGTGTTTAGTAGAAAATAGCCTGTATTATGTGGGTCGGTATACAGGTAGCTATAATTATTATATGTCTACATACCTAGTAGGCAGCTCAGGGTTCTTAGGAACTATAGGTATACCTATGTATAGCGGTGAATCGTAGGAGCCCTTCTCCTTTCGATGTCTAATATTCACTATACCTCTGGTTTCGTCATTCTTTGTGTGGTAGGTGTATGAATTCATGAACATAATAATTATCATAGGTAGGTAGGTACCCTTAACGTATGTTTTACTGTTATTCTATTGTTTAACGAAATCAATGAAGCAAATAGGTAAAAAAAACATTATTTTTCTAATATAAAGCTGCTGGTAATCACAATCACATCACATCACAATCACAATCACAATATATAATATTATAAAGGCGAAAGTTTGTGTGTATGTGTGTATGTTTGTTACTCTTTCACGCTCTAACAGCTGGACGGATTTGGATGAAATTTGGTATGGAGGTAGCTTATACCCTGGATTAAAACATAGGCTTTTTATCCCAAAAACGGGAACGGTTCCTGTAGGAACGTGGGTGGAACCGCGGGGCGCTGCTAGTATTATATAGTAAGTAATGTTTATTTTAAAACATGCCTAAAGTAACTAACACTAGATAACACTAATTTATGTATATAACGTATAAGGACGTACGTATTGCAACGTGAACGTTATTTAAGTTTTAGTGTTGTATACGTATATACCTACCTACATAAATGACATTCATATAATATCTAAAATATTAGAAAAATAACTTTTAAATAGTACCTACAACCAGCATTTTATTCACGTAGGTATTAAGTATTCATTCTTTATTTATGGATACTATTAGAACCAAAGATTAATTAGAAAACATGTGGGTACCTACCTAATATCTTTCAATGCCTAGTAGCTAACGTAGTCATTAAAAATAAAATAAATGAATAACGCCCAACGATCACATGTATACATAGAATCTGGACCCTAACTAGGATTCCCTGTATCTAGGTTTTCTGGGGATTTGAAAGTACCTTGGAAAGGCCCTTGAACTGTTAAGTGTGTAATTAGGCCACCACGGCCGATACAATTCAAGCGTTTTTGTATTTAGCGATAGTTAGTATGATTTCAATAGAACAGTTACCTAATAGAGGCACTTTGCCCGCAATAATCCATAGTTAATATTTGTAAAGCAAGTACCTAGTTATAAATACCTAATTCAAGGTTCAGGGATAATAAGTTAAACACGCAAATTGACATTGTTTATTTAAAAATCATTTTCCTCTAAAATCAATTTGAAATTATTAAAAAAAACGTCTGTTTTAAGTTACGCCTGACATTCTGGTTCCCAGTTTTGAATTCACGGAAGTCTGCTTTTTTCTTCAGGCTTCTATTAGGTACAATGCTTTCTTTTGTATTGTTTCCCTTCTTCATGTTTTCTCATCCTGGGTCATCTTCTTCCCAGTATCTTTTATATAACTTCGCGTTCTTAATCATCTGAAACAAGACAAAATGCGATTAAAAATCAATCAGATAAAATTGTTGAAAAGTTACAATAATGCTGCAAATTACAGACTTGGTCCCATCGGCACCGGGGCTATCTGTCAGACCACCGGCACCTTTGGGAAAAAAGTACTATTGGGCCTGGCAGCTTCAACTATGGTGCTCACTAGGGCTGATGGCATAAAAAGTTTCATTGGACTTGTTATAGTCAGGTCGATCAAATCACCTCAAATGACACCCAAGTAGGATTAAAGTATTTGTTTTCGTCTACATCTTATACAAATGGGATAGGTGCTATCTTTGACTGTTCAAGCTAGTAGTACTATATATAATAGTACCTTCCTACTGTATACGTTCAATGGAAATCGAGGCTTTTATGTAAAACACGTAGATTTATTGCCGGTTACACGCTTCATCTGCCGTTGCCGTTTTCATCATCTCGCAGACTCTCGGCAAAAAGTTGCCGTTGCCGCTCGACCGACTGCGCCCGCGCAGATCGCAGCATCCGAAGAGAAAACCGCTTTCTCCACCGTCGCAAATTATACCTGCTTATCCACATTATCTAATGTTTGAGTTGCGTCAGGTTTCCAATCTGAGTTATGACCGGTTTTAGAGTTATGACTTGAGTTTTGATTTCATTTGTCATGTGTCGTTATTACTGGCATGCTGGGACTCGTCGGTTAACGTAATTATTGTAGGTAATTGCTATTTGCTTATGTGACAATTACCTACTTAGTTTTCGCTGCTGTCTTATAATGAAAACAAAAAAATGGTTACCTATTCATAATGTTTTTTGTTACCATTGCAAGTAGCAAAACTAAATACAAATCGTACGCACTACAAATTAACTTTGCTTCTTGGCTTTTAACTGAGCATATCTACTACCTACCTTAGGAGCGTGCCCAAAGGTCACAACGTAAAGTATTTTGAAAGTGTGACTGATCGGGACTCGTTGTATGGGTTTGCAAAACTGTGACAGAACGGTCCTGTGACTGAATGGTACCGACTCAAATAAAACACTAGTCACTAGACACGTGGGAAGGCGTGATGTATTCTTCATTGTTCTAAACTAAACATATCTCAACCTACGCCTGAATTTAATGGTGACGATTTAAATAAAATTGATGATGTATGAATAGAAAATGCGTGGACGCAAGAGATTAGAACAAAACAAATATATATATATATATATATATATATATGTGTGGGACATGTCACGCAGCGCCATCTAGCCCCACACTAAGCATAGCTTGTACTATGGGAACCAGATAACTGATACAATACTTAGATACTTTTTTGTTTGTAAATACATACATAGAATACAATATAACACCCAGACACAGAACAAACATCGATGTTCATCACACAAATTGTTCGTCCTGGGTAGGAATCGAACCTACAACCTTTAGTTCAGAAGGCACAGTTACTACCAACTGAGCTAACAGGCCAGTCAAATGGAACGAGAATATTAAAAAAACGATGGTTATTCTGATGATAATGATCATGATAAGATTATTAGATATGATGACACATGGCTCAATGTCCAGCCTCGATAACACATAACCAAAAAAAATTAGCTCAAGGCTTTCATGTTAGGTTTACGAAAACATACATTTGGAAATACTGATTTAGCGATGAGTCTCATAGGTGTCAAATATATTACAAAATAATCCAAATTCAAAATAACAGACGCCACTAATAAAAAGAATCTAAAAACATAACAGACTCGAACACGAAACTCAAAATTATTTTTATTTTTCATATTTGGCTCCAGTTAATTAGCGTCTTGTGTCAGTGTCAGTTTATCACCAACAAATTATATTTTAAACCAAATAGATTCAAATAAATATTATTATATGTTAATCCAATCTAGGTTCGATAAAAAAACAACAAAAATAACGTTGTAGGTATCTGTATAGCCGTCAATAGCATTTTTTGCTGCGTATCTACTTGTCAGTAATAGCCTGGGTGGGGTATTGAGTCACCGTGTCATTGATACTAAATACTCAAATACTCAAATACTCATTTATTTATAAACTAGGTTTACAAGTCAGTTTAGATTAATTACAGTATGAGTAGAAATACATGCCTTCTGGTATCTGAGGGATACGTACGTAACATTATAATAGGCAGGTATTTATTATGAACACTTGAGTTGGATTTTAAATTGCGAAAAAATACGCGTATCTACCTAGTCATTTTGAAAGACTATATATAAATATCACCCAAATTCAAGATGCAATATTTACTAACATTGCACTGACAGTAGAATCAGCTGATAACAAGGATTGCAAACATTTTTAGCTGTGGCGTACTCGCCCATGAAATGTTTTTCATACTAGCTTCATAGAGAACCTCTTGGTTGCTAGGGCGACGGATCACAGTCAAAAAATAACCAATTGATTCCTTCCCAGGGCCGTAATTCTGTATGAAAACACAGATTCCACACGATATAGAAACCCCGTCGTTATCGTGTCTTGTTCAAATCGTGTCACAGCAAGGAATCGACAATTTCTGTATTCTGTATAATCTAAGACAAATTATCTATGACAGGTTTTGGATACCTCGAGTGCGTTCCGAATTAGAACTAAAGGATTTCTCATCCCAAAACTACTAAAAAAATAAAATAAAGGAATGGCTTATATTTATGTGATATAACGAAGCCATGGGCAAGCGCCAATCCCAGTTAATTCCACATTCATTTCGCGCGGTTTCGTTCTCATTTCATAGAGAATAGATTTTTGCAGATTTCTTATGTAAGACAAGGAATTCGCGTAGTTTCGAAGCAAGGAACCGTAAATTGGTCATACAGAATTAGGGTCCAGGACGTTAAAACTGAGATTCATTATGGTTGGCACTGATAAATCTCTGGTGATTTTAATCTTCGTTTTTGATCAGCTATTGAAGTTTTCATAATTCAACTAGATAGTATTTTTATAGCGTTGACGTAACTATTGAAAATTGTGACAAATCTGATAGAATGTATAAGTAAAATATTTCGTTGTGACAAACAAAAATTAACTGATTCAATTGTCAGTGCAATGTTAGCAAATATTGCATGTTAAATATCGCTCTGCATAAGTAAACACTTATGCTTTCGTAGAATTAACATTGTTAAGCTGCTTTTCAGTTACTATTCACCGTTATTTCAAAATTTAGCAAATAATATCGTGCTTGCTAAAAAACCTAGTTGCAATTTTAACGAAGGTCTAAAAGATTTTCAAACAACTACTTATTCATTAGAATATCAAAATTAAAAAATTTAAGCCTCCTCTAACATGCGCTATCAATTTGTGTGCTTAGTGTCGATTTAAATCGTTAACATGGTAATAAATTTAACTACGTTTAATAACCGTGAACTTTTAAATAATAAGTACATGAATTAATTGCCCGTCTACAGTAAACACAATCCGGTTTCAAATCAACAATTTATACAAAACGATGAAGACATAAATCCCATTGTGAAATATCCACAGTCTAATGATGCGAAGTAGGATTATTTCTCGGGGCTGATATGACTCCGAGTTATTATTTGCTTAGTATTATTGTACCTAGTACCTAGTACAGTTTAGGAGCTTATAGTGGTACTATTTGTATTGAAGAGTATAAGTAGATAGATATAAATATTTTTTTTATAAAATAAATAACGCCCAACGATCACATACATAGATCCTGGACCCTAACTAAGATTCCCTGTATCTAGGGACCCAGGAACTACGAGGACCATGCTCCCACAACACCCAGACACAGAACAAGCACTTGCGCTTTTTTTCATGTGCACAAATACTTGTCCTGCCGCAGGAATCGCACCCGCCACCTCCGGGTTATGAGCCGACCTACTCAGCCACCACACCACAAAGACTGACAAAGCGATTATCTGTTTTAGTTTTTAAAGATGTGATGTGCGTCTCCATATTTGCTTTTTACGAATTATCTTCGATAACAATATTATAATGAGGACAGATTTGATTGTTTGTTTGTTTGCATTGGATAGGTTCCGAAACTACTGAACCGATTTGAAAAATTATCTTACTGTTGGGAAGCTACATTATCCCCGGGTGACATAAGCTATATTATATTTTTTTTAAATTAGGGATCCTTACTAAAACTCCAATAATGTAACCCAAGGTGTAAAAACATTACCTAAAATATTCTTTAATAAATCGCGTGAGCTGCGAAAACTATTATACCCGTGCGAAGCCGGGGCGAGCCGCTAGTTGTGATATAAAAAACACTTGTATGAATTACCTGCAGCCTATAGGTACCTACCTATTTATACGTGTGTAGGTACATAGCCTTATCATAACCAGTAGGTAGCCAAGTGCCTACTACGCAGTGTTATTGTAAACCCACCCAAGGTGATCGAGAAGCTTCGCCGATCTTGTACGGAATGTAAAGAACACACCTGCCACTTAAATGCTACAGATTAAATAATAGTTACTACGTCGAATTTATAATATTTGTTCTATCTGTCCTGATGGGGGCCGATTCTAGGAATAGGAAAATGTCGACTGCTACTAGATTACTAGATTTGACGTGAAAAATCGAATACAATAATGTAGCATGTCGTGTATTAGTGTCACCTACAAAGAACATGCGAAAATACTTAATGTCTTTAATAGAGACAGAAAAGTATACTAAAGCACATTTTTGTATGATTTAATGAGAGTGAGACTATAAAGGAAAGGTTAAATGTCGAATGTAAACTTTAATTTTATATCGAGTATCATTTCGTTCCCTCCAGTGACCACATTTCAGAGTGGTGATTTTTGAGTGACAATTACAGTTTTGTACTAGTCTTATTCAAAAACTATAGAGTCTATACTTTAAATACGTTTCTTCTTTTTTTCCTAAGAAGCACTTCACGTTATCTTGAAACTGTCAGTATTGTGGATTACATAGAAAGAAAGAAGAGATCGCGTAGGAAAGTAGATTCTCATCGAATGCAATAAGTAGCAATAATATTAAAATGTGAGACGAACCGATTTTCGGGAGTGTTGTCTCCAGCTTTACCACCAGCTTCGTGGTATTCGACATTTGACTTTATCTCGTGCTCGTAATTTTCTCGAGAATCGGCCCCTACTCCTGCTCGCCCTTGAAATGATCTGAATCGTTGATGAAATCGGTTGTAAGTATGAGTTTAAAGAACTTGCTTAACGACATCGTCGTGATGATGATAAAATCTGGTTTCTGTATGAGAATAACAATCGTGTGTTTTAAGTAGAGTAAATATATTTAAAATAAATAGTATTTGAATCTAAAACTGGCTTTTAATTTATAAAGCCTGGTCGTATAATACTACTTTTGTAAGTCTATTTACTTACTTTCGCCCATTGTTCCCCACTTTTTGTTAGTCAATGTATTCTTTGTAACTTTTTATTTTAACGTTTGGTGTGTGCAATAAAGAGTTTATCTATCTATCTAATAAAAACCGTAAAATAAATCTCAAAAATCTTTAAATAATCTGTAAAATATGTTATTTTAAAAATTTTAATTAATGATCAAACGAATTTGCTTAAATTTTTATTTACATTAGTGTTAATAAAAAAATAAGATCTAATAATGCACTGTAATTTTCTATACATTGGAAAAAAACAATAAAAAACATATTTAAAAAAAAAACAAATCGTACAAGCGTAGATCTATCGAATCGATTGACACCAAAAACAAAAGATTATGCTAAAGTTTAAAGGGTGAAAACCGATTAAACTCGTAACGTCGTAACACAAAATACAATAGAACTCGAACAGCTTCAAAATTTTAAAGTCTATTAAAAACCACGTAGGAACTACAGATTCCAGGCTGTATTACCAATACCAACATAAAAAAACCACTACCTCGTACAAATTTTATAACCGTACTCAATCAATCGTTTCTATTGAATAATACAATAGTTTTTTACGCACTTAACAAGGAAAACTGAAATACTATAAACTTTAACAATTCCTCAGTTGTTATTGTCGTAAGGCAATTTATATATTCCAAGCGTTATGTGACCTTTGATTCACAACTTTTGTATTCCTAGCACGAAGGACTGACCTAAGTAGACACAAAACTTAGACCCTTGTCATAGTAAAAATTAAAAATAGAACCCTATTCAAACAAACGGTAGCAATTTGCAGCATTTGGATAAGGTACTGAAATGTTTTGTGTTTTCTATTGTAGTACTCAATAGTACTCATACGTTTTGTACTAGCATTTTGATTTGATTGAAATACACAGTAATGTGCATAAATTCAAGGATTTTAAGCAATGGTATGGAGTAACTAGAGGCTTGCGGTAAAACGTTTAAACCTGACGAAAGATGGTACCTACGTATAGAGATTTAAATACCTTGCATTTGAATAACACGTTTATAGCAAGTTAAGGGCTTGTGCAAGGCCAGCGCGAATTCAAGCTAAAGCCACAGAATAGATGTATAGTACTAGGCCAAAGCGGGGATGAGCCGGGGCCGAGCGGCAGGGGCGGTCTAAGTTAAACTGGTTCCAACGCGCAATAGTTTAGGTAATTTATTATTACACTGAATATACAGGGTATTTTAAAAATCCGCTATACATAAGCCCTCCATTATATTTAGTTCAACTACTACACAAAGTTTCATGATCTTATTTAAAGTATTCATTGAATAATCGCTGTTTATTTGTACGGTGTGGAGGTAACTTTGTAATTTTTTTCTATCTAGAATATTTTATTAATTCGTGTTTTCACTATACATTTGCAGTAGCATTAGTCCTGAACTTTGTTATATATTAATTTCAAAGTCATTGTTGCAATATTGTTGACAGGACACTGCCTCAAGCTAAGCCGTTTTAAGCAATTTGGCGTTGTATTGGCTCTTAATTACGTGCTCTTTCATCGTGTACCTTATCCAGTGTCAATATATTACATCAATGGTATTTCTGCAATAAAATGCGTCACAAAACAAAATACTATAAAATGTGGAGTTGATTCATTACGCAGTGAGGGACTAACTTTTATAAAAGTCAGCTGAGATGCAACAAAAATATATGAAGATGGTCACTTTGTTAGTGGATTCTGTAGCCGAAAAGTTAAACTAAAAATCACCGTTTTAGCAGGAGGTTCTGGTGTTTTATCCGCATTTCAAAATCAATGGGAAATTCAAACAATTTGAACTCATCGTTCATCAAATGGGGAAAAAATCTTACCTATTTTAATATTGCATACTATTTTCTTTGTCTAAATGGATTAAGGTTGATATTCCAATAGCGCTTAAAAAGCGCTCGAGTATTTTGCTGCTCAGTCTGAGTTGACCCAGGGGAGGCCTTTGTTCAGCAGTGGACGTCTTCAAGCTGTTGATGATGATGATGATGAAATATATAGTTATATAGTCATCTAAGATAACCAATATGATTTGCTTGGAAGAATCATGATAACAATTATGTCCACAGTTGTACGTATAACTCTATATAAGTAACCGATGATTCACGTGCGTTATTATTACACATTGATATGCGTTACCAAATTAGGATCATAGCAAGGGCGACGGGTTGGACCTCATCTTGATTGGCACAGCCTTGCGAACGTGATCATGTGGGACGGAACTTAGTATTACAGCTAAATATTACAGTAATGAAGCTTCATACCACTCTATCAACGCAACGTTTCAAACACACTCCAAGACAACTTAACTTGTAAGTGGTACCATTAACTTGCTAGTTAGTTTGTCGTTTCATGAATAAATATTTGATCTGACATTAGACCTCAAATTGTTAAACCTGTGAGGCTGTGACACACCAAGACTATATTACCAAGCTAGCAAGCCTTTAGCAAGCATTAATTTCTATATATAATATTGAAGAACTTCAAGTAGGTACCTACATCTTAAAAGTTTCAGCCAATAAAATTCATGTACCTAACAACGATATTTTTTAACATTGACAAAAAAGAGCATAGTGCCTTTATTGTTTTAGCTAATTACTACAATTAAATACGTAGCTACAGTTATAGTTACAATTTCAATAATGATCATAGATTCATAAATAATATAGATATACCTAATTATAAGATTACAATTTTTTTGACATGTAAGTGAATCTCATATTAATGAATGAATTGAATTGAATACACTACCTACTAAAAAACCAATGAAATTGGCAAAATATTGTTTTAACGGGCAATATGTCAGTATTTTCCTTAACAACTAGGTAAGTACTAAATTATTCATGCAACTACCGCTCTATGAATCTAAGCTACTCGCTATACAAAACATGAAGATTTAGATGAAAATTATTCGGAACATTGGGCTTTACTATATTAGGTAGGCCAAATGTTCCAGCCTACTTACTACCAACTCAGTTAAGTCTTTTTCAAAAACCTTGCTTTCCGTATAAAAATAATATTAACACACCACAAATCCAATTTGATCATGGGACACGTAAAACATCGAACTTGCGCAAAATGCCTACTCGTAACGACCGTGAAACCTAACCTGCTACTAAATATATGTAAAATACGTCGGTACTTTCGTAATAATATGTTACTACATGACTTAACAGTGCACAGGTTTGTGGTTATCATTAATCGTACCCCTGATTCTTAATTAATTGTATTTATTTATACAACAGATCAGTGTGTGTTGCCAGTGATGACTTATGGAACTGAGACATGGTCTCTTACTGTTGGCCTCATTAGTAAGCTCAAAGTCGCGCAGCGAGCTATGGAGCGAGCTATGCTCGGTGTTTCCCTGCGAGATAAGCTCCGGAACGAGGAGATCCGCAGGAGAACTAAAGTGACCGATATAGCTCTTAGAGTTAGTAAGTTGAAGTGGCAATGGGCAGGCCACATCGCTCGTAGAACTGACAACCGATGGGGAAGAAAGGTTCTCGAGTGGCGACCACGAACCGGAAGACGCAGCGTAGGCCGGCCCCCCACTCGGTGGACCGACGACTTGGTGAAAGCCGCGGGGAGCCGATGGATGCAGGAGGCGAGCAGCCGCTCAAGGTGGCGTGCTCTGGGGGAGGCCTATGTTCAGCAGTGGACGTCTTCAGGCTGTTAATGATGATGATGATGATACAACAGATAAATCTGAAACACTGCCCAGAACCGGTCTTATTTATGAGTTAGGTTATGTAAGAAATATAAGTAAAACAAAAAAGTCACATTTAAAAGACCAAGAAAGAGAAAGTAAAGAAGTATTTTAATATAATACTCGTTAAAGGAAATTAAATAAATTTAAAAAAATGGGCACCATCTCAATTTTTCAAAAAGTGAGGTTCACAATTCGCTTGAATTGTTTTTGTTTGCTTAGAACTCGTTTAGAAACCGAATAAGAAAATTCTATCTATAAATTAAACGATACATTATAGTTTCAGTTTGATCCGATAGAAATTTCATCAAAATCGGTTTAGTAATGTGGTTTTAAATCAAAATACCTATACACTGGAAAATATATATCATCCAAGTAGGTATCTACTTGGTATTTACTGACTTCTCAGTAATAAATTAGGGCAATTGAAGTTGGTAGGTGAACCCTTTTTTTAGATTAGAATAAACACTATAATAAGCTTAACGCAAAATTCGTTTAGAGACAACGTTAAGAAAAATAGGTGCTTTATCTTGCGAACCTCTATCTCTCCGTCTATTTTAGATCAAAATTCAGACAAACCAGACTAATTCAAATTCAAATTCAAATATTTTTATTTCAGTCTATAACACACAAAATTATATTATAGTCCATATTCTTATTAATACATTAAAATTAAAATTAAATGCCGCCATTATATTACACTAAATTCAGTCGTGTTACGATTCGGGAAAGGAAGTTTACTTGCTGCCAAGTTCGTTATCTAATTAAGAACCAATTTAGGAAAGTGTAATAGCATTTTATGAATGATGACTAAAGATATTTCACCTGCCTAAATCGGTTCCTAATTAGGCAACTAAATGGGTAGCAAGTAAGCTTCCTTTCCCGAATCTCAACTAGGCGACTGAGTTTAGTGTAATGTAATTACGGCAAAACAGTGGCTAAAATCGCAAGGATTAAAATCACTTACACGCTACTAGCATAATAAATCATATGGTTCAAATACACGGTGTATGTACCTGAGTGTGTGTATGTCGACATGTAGGCCTTGGCTCTGTTTGTATTGTATTTGCATTCCTATGCTTATTAGGGCTTTAACTAGAGGCCGATATACAGAACGTTTATGGACACTAATAGGATATCACGAACATAAGTCAGTAGTAGAAGTTGGTAGGCATATATAGTTATTTTTACAGAAATACCTACGTAGGTCCCACCACCGCGGAACTCTTATTCTATGTTTAAAAAATGTGTTTACAGGATTTGCATATAAGTATTGCAATTTCACAGAATAAATTTAATAATAATATTATGTAGCGAGACATAACAGAAACCTGTATTAAATAAATCTCAATAAAAAATTAAAAATATATCATCTATAATGGCCCCGCCGAGTACCTGATCCAAGCTTTCTCGTTGTAAAAAAATTGCCGAAAGATTTCATTGTTTTCTGAACAACAATAATATTAACTTTGATTAAAATAACAGTTAGATCTATATACTGAACCACGTTATTATTACTTTTTCTAGTACCTTTCCTTTTGTATATACAGGTACTTATATACATTTCCTCAATTTATTACTTATGGTGTGAAAAGATGATACTTTCAGGCTGAAAGTTATTATGTTAGTTTGCATTATGATTATAGAATCGTAATGCAAATCGCAATTTTAAATATTTTATTTTAACAGTAAGTTTGGGAATAACCTACAACCAAATCCATTCAAAAACAACAAAACAAAATAAATATTGCCATTGTTTATTTATTTGTCTCTAGCTAGAGCGAAATAGCAAATTTTTTATTAAAATCGATTAACCTCTAAAAGATAAGGACGTCTCCAAGCCTTCAAATTACCTATTGACGAAAACATGAAACTATATAAGACATGCCGTGTTTATGAAATGGCATTTCGTTCCATTACCTATTTAAATAACACTTACAACTACACGCGTCACGTACCCAATTTGTTATACTAAGCCAGATTTAGTGTGGTTTAAAATTCTATCACCACGCCACGCATATTTTTAACAGGCTATCGACTTTTGTAACATCTCACTCACATAAAGCTCTAAAGTCTATGCTGACACTAAGTACAATTTCTGGATTGTAATTTGGTTTAGTCTTGATATAATTACAACCCAATATCATTTCAATAACTGACAACCGATGGGGAAGAAAAGTTCTCGAGTGGCGACCACGAACCGGAAGACGTAGTGTAGGCCGGTCCCCTACTCGATGGACCGACGACCGCGGGGTGCCGATGGATGCAGGAGGCGAGCAGCCACTCAAGGTGGCACTCTGTGGGGGAGGCCTATGTTCAGCAGTGGACGTCTTCAGGTTGCTGATGATATTAATGAGTTCTCCTGCGGATCTCCTCATTCCGCCCACCTCAGACGGCACCTACTGCAACGCATTTAAATACGTCCTAGCGAGATAAGTGCGCACTTAAGAACTGTCAAAGCTTAATGCAGACGTGCATAAGACAGAGACCAGATTGAATGTGTATTTGAACGTTTTAAATATCAAGAATGAGCCTTCAGCGCTAACCACTTGCCTATACACTAGAACGAATCCAATTATTTCAGGACAGGGCTTAGAAGTCGCAAATGACCTCCCATTACGTGATGTTAGCTGATCTTGATTACCTTGCACAAGGAATGCGGTAACTATAGAGTAAATAATACTATACACAGTACATACATATCTATTTATTTTACCAACGACTACGCGGGTTTGTCTAATGATCTTGGCTAATTGCTTGGTCGCAGTGAAATAGTGCAAATATTTGTAAGTCATTCATTATTCATTAGTGAAGATGATGAGCGTTATGTGAAGTTGTATGACAGGTTGTCATTAAGTCCCCAGTGTTAGTAGGTATCATAAAATATCACTTGAAATCACGGGTCAGTAGAAATAGTTACGTACTATACAAGTATACACACCATGCACAGTATGTTGAGATGTAGCTACTAAATTTTTTTTTTTTTTTTGAACGGGCTAATGCTGTTGGTCTCTACCGACCTTTACAGCGTCACCGGGCGGGAGGGCAGGCGCTTAAGGCGCCCAATCGTCAAAAGTGGGAGGCAACTAGCACAAGGGCACCCCTGGGGTGCGAGCCTCGGCTTGGGCCGTTGCCGGGATAAGAGGATCGAGAAGGCTACGTCCACTGGAAGAGTGGACCCTATGGAAAGTCGCGACCGTTCTAGCTAACCTACGGGGGGTACGTCGACCTCGCCGGCGGGGCCTCTGCCCGTGGTAATGTTACGGCTAGCTACAGCGTAAATAACCAGCCAAGTGCGAGTCGGACTCGTGCACGAAGGGTTCCGTACTATTATCTAAAAAAACGAGCAAAAAACACGTTTGTTGTATGGGAGGCTTCTTAAATATTTATTTTATTTTTATTTTTGTTTTTTTTTTTTGTTTAGCGGCAGCAGAAATACATCATCTGTGAAAATTTCAACTGTCTATCATGGCTCATGAGATACCTACAGTTTGGTGACAGACAGACAGACAGACAGACGGACGGACAGTGGAGCCTTGGTAATAGCGTTTTACCCTTTGGGTACGGAACCTTAAAAACTGTCAATGTTTTGAATTTCCTGCTTTAGAATGAGCCAAAAGCCTTAAAGGGACAACATATTTAGACATTTTTAAGATGATCTATGGTAACATTAGATATTCCCGCCTAATGACATAACCCACATCCGGGTTGTCATATAATTACTTACAGATAAAAACCAATACTACCAACTCATTAAATAACCTGAACAAGCAAAACTGGATTAAAGAGTTACTCCATATACGTACCACTCCAACATGTTCGGTATAAGAGAGCGGTACCGGAAAGAAATAAAAGTAGCAACGCAACTCTTTCTAGCCTGATAAGTACGTAATCAAGAATTAACATTATCTTGTTTTTGAAATTAATTTACATGATCATA
This sequence comes from Ennomos quercinarius, assembly GCA_910589525.2. NCBI lineage: Eukaryota > Metazoa > Arthropoda > Insecta > Lepidoptera > Geometridae > Ennomos > Ennomos quercinarius. The sequence goes on from OU342502.1 coordinate 15,105,670, forward strand.
TTACTTGTTCCTTTGAGATAATAATCTGACTCTAATTATGTAAGGTTATGTGGAAAAATTAAATGCAAAAATAGCTAAAGCTACATTACGTATGCAAAAAACTCTTCATAGTAATTACTCAGAGAAATAACTAAAAGCCAAAAACAACGGCGACCATCTGTTTAATTTTTTTTATAACAATTACATCATATATATTATTATTATTTGATCTGTGGTATCAACTAGGACATAGAACGGTTTGTGTTGGAAAAGACACGTTAGTTTCACTAGGTGGTAGGACTTTTCTGCAAAGTTCGTCTAGGTAGGTACCACCGCTTTGCCAGTTATTCTGCCGCCAAGCAGTAGTGTGCAAGCACTACTGTGTTCCGGTTTGAAGGGCATTGTAGCTAGTGAAATTACTGGGCAAATGAGACTTTATGATCTGATCACTCAGTCTAGTAATTTGATTATTAGACTGGGTGATGTCTCAGGATGACGTGCGCAGTGCAGTGTCGCGCGAAACTATTGTTTTAAAGTTCCGGGTGACACTGCAACTGTTATGGGCGGCCGTGTCACTTAACATCAGGTGAACGACTAGCTCGTCACGTCATTCAATCACATAAAAAAAAAAAAAAAAAAAAAGTTTTTTTTTAACTGAAAATGAAATTACCAGTTATTAAAAGGCATTTTAATTGTACTTATAATTGCACAAACCCAGAAAACTTAACCGGACAAGCACTGGCCAATTAGAAAAAAAGAAAATAACCGACTTACAGAGGCTGGTTGGCCAGAAAAAAAAACTAGGGCCGGACACTGGTTTGCCGTTTGCAATAAAATTGCGTAATTTTGTCATTTCTATAATTCTTTCTCGTATTTTTGAACAGGTTTTGTGAAACAACTATGGAATTTAACGTTCCCATGGTTTGTTGAGAATTTAGCTCATTTATTACTTTGGTAAGAACGTGGTTGCGGACGTTGCGGTTGAAAATCGAATTTACATAGTGATCTATGTGTTACTGATTTAAATCTGTGTTCGTGTGAAATGGAAGCGTTTGTCTGTTGCGTTCTAAATTTGAAAATCCATTAGCATGTGTTGGTAACTATGAACAAATTATTGACATTGGAGTGGTGGTGTTTATTGATTAACATTTTTCAAGGATAATTTAATTTGTTAATTAATTTAGAACGTTACGAAATAAAGATTTTCTTATTTTAATATTGTAAAAATTAAGACTTTTTGTAATCTTAGATGCCGTCTTACTTATTTGGCAACGTGTTTTAGGCATGAATTCAATGTAACTAAAAATTTTAATGATCGTTAAAGACGGTATGACACGAACACGATCAGTCTCCTTGACTCGTAGGAGCTTCGTACGGTACTAAGATATCGGTTGACATTATCATAGTTCAATCGGATCGTTTTCTTCATACTTTTCATTGTTGCTCACAAACACAAAACAAACAAAACACAACAAACAAAACAAAACACAAAAAAACAACAACAAAACAAAAACACAACACAACAAAAAAACAAACAAGAACAAAACAAATCAAACAACAAAAAAAATGCTACAGCAGTAGGCCCAATTTTGAAGGCTTTAGTGGACAGCCTTTACCTTACTAAAAATATATCCGTCTCTTAAATTGCCGACTATCTGACAAGGACAACAACAGTTTTAGGAGTTTTAGATCTGTCAACTAAAGCCTTTAAAATTGGCCACAGTATAGTCTTAAATTGTATGATTTAGGTGACTAAGTGAATGTATTAACATCGTTCATCTTTTTTTTTATTAATTTATAGGCAAATCAAATCTTTCCCTTGTTTTACCCGCTACATACCTAAGTGGAGAGAGCCACATATATTAGTCTATCGCCCATGATAATGCTAGAGGCAGAGCGATGCAAAACACGCAAAAAAGTAGAATAGATTCGATAGTTTCCTTAAAGTTATTTTAAAGGACGGATTTAATATTAAAGGCTGTCCGAAAAAGGCGTTTATTTAAACATTATTTGACATTTTACTAGCTTTATTAACATTTTAAAGGGCCTCGATCCGCTTCAGTCCTCTATGCCCTATCCATAACGTCGTCACGCACGTTTAACAGTCCACCAGAGCATGGCAGCGTGTCACGCATAACCATTTATGTTTAATTAAATATCTGATTTCACCTGCTGACTCACTGGCGTTGGTTGGTCTGTGTTCACTTATGAATGGAGTACCGGAATCGTATCATTATAAATACTATTTACCTTATTAAAAACTAGCTGCGCCCCGCGGTTTCACCCGCGGACAAAAAGTAGCCTATGTGTTAATCCAGCACATAAGCTATCTATATGCCAAGTTTCGCCCAAATCCGTCCAGCCGTTTGAGCGTGGAGGAGTAACAAACATACACACATACACACATACACACATACAAACTTTCAGCTTATAATATTAGTGTGATGTGATACTTTATTTTTCTTGGGTACCTCAATTGGATATTTATGTAATATTTGCGAGTGGGGGAAGAGGGTCGTTATATCTTTTTGATAATGATAAGTTGATAAACTAAATAAGGTACTAAATGAATGTCTACTAACCTTTAATCTAACTGCTTGAGATTAGACTTAATGCATCATTTCAAGTGTAATATACGTCACAAAACAAACGCGAGACATATTTGAAAATGTATAGATTTTTTCTGTTTGATGCTTGAGCCACCTTCTCCCATCTCTATTAGGGGCCCTCTATTACGATAAATCTACAACTCCTGTCAAAATTGTATGAACTTTGACAGCAGTTGAGCGGCAGACGCGCGTCAGCAGCGCGATTAGATTTATCGTATAGAACGACTGATCAATCATTACGAAATTCACGAATCGCCACAGCGGGCTGTGAGGATTCACTGTAATGTCGCAACTAAATGTCTCCACGAAACCCTATAAGGCGGGTTAACAACTAGAATCACATGCCATACTCAATCTACGTATAACGAAGAGTTTACGTAATCGATTCCAAATTGTGAATTTAACGGCTTGGGATTGCGCAGACAAGGTTTATTGAAATGTTGTCTTGAGGAAAATATCAAACCGCGTATTTTTAGAAGAGTTGTTTTTGTAGGAAGTACGTAGGTACTTATTCCAAACGCTACATTAGACATTTTTAGGTGGTAGGACTTTTCTGCAAAGTTCGTCTAGGTAGGTACCACCGCTTTGCCAGTTATTCTGCCGCCAAGCAGTAGTGTGCAAGCATGTACCGGTTTGAAAGGCATTGTAGCTAGTGAAATTACTGGGCAAATGAGACTTTATGATCTGATCACACAGTCTAGTAATAAGATTACATTAGATTGAAGTCTCAGGATGACGTCCGCAGTGCAGTGTCACGCGAAACTATATTAAATTAGAGTTCCGAGTAATACTGCAATCTATTATGAGCAGCCATGACGCTTAACATCAGGCGAATGACTAGCTCGTCAAATTAATCATTTACATAAAAAAAATTAGACGTTAATTTTAGCTTATATCTTATATTGTATTCTTGCTTGAAACATTTCAGCAATCAACATAGGCAAAAATTTGCCTGTTTTGATACTCAAATTATTGCCATATTTTATGAATAGACATTATTGATAACAGAACATAGAGGAGAGTATCTATGTATTAAGTAAAGTCAAATGTAATTTTTTCTATAGGTCTAGGCTGATTAACAAAAATTCAAAATTGAAAAAAATCGTTTTACTTCTGAACCTAGTGATAAGATTCTTAGGCTAATCATGACTGCAGAAAGGCAGAGGTTTTATTAAGAGTAAGTAAGTAAGTACTTATTTTTAATTTTCAGTGAAGAAGTAAACTTTACTTACCTACTTACCTTATTTTGTGTCGTACTTAGAATGTAATTTATTTCAAAATGTATCTGTTTTTCAATTTGTGACTGTAACCGCACGCTAACCACAACCTCAGGTAACTCGGGTTTACGTGTATGTAGGTAGGTTAGATAGGTAGGTACCTATTACTCTTTATGCTAACTTATGAGCAGTGTAACTTAGCCATTAACCGCAATGTTTACCGACAGCGATTGTATATAAAAACTCCAGAAATAGAATATCCATTTTGTTTTAGCGTATAATTAGCTATGTTTTACGTTTTCCAGTTTTGGATTTGCGCATCATCTAAATTAACTCCTCCATAAAATTAAACGTTAATTATCTACCTACGTGATTTTCGTCTTCAACTTTAGTATTACTTATCTTGTCATATAATATTTTACAAATGTGATGTTACATTATACTTAGATTTAATTTTGTTAATTATTTCCTTGTCTACAATTATGATTATTTAAGTAGTAGGATTTTAATCAGAGCGAGGCAGTGTAATAACGCTTTTAAAAAGAATTCCCGCCTGTCATCTTCTTATTTTTTGATTAGTGGCTTTTAAACGCTGTTTGGTGTTTTTCTGCCAGTGTCGGAGATTCCCGCAGCTACATATTACTGATCTGTGATTCCCGCCTGTGTGCCGCCTGTCCATCCGCTATGTCTCGTGACATACCTAATATTTGATATTGACATACCTACGAATAAGTTATCCGTGTGTTTATTTCATATAATTTAATGTCGTCATCATCTTCTCCTCGGTTTTTTTCCTTTCGTAAGTATTTTGTGTAGGTATATTAGAGTAAATAAGATGAAGTTGTAAATATGTGTTGATTCTTATTATTGTTTAGTTGACTCATGTTGGTAATTGTAATTTAGTTTAGTGTATTTTTGTATTTGTTTCAGATTTTTTTTTAGTGTAGAGTCATCATAGTACCCATTTTCACCGGCGAGTTTTTTAAATTACCGTACAATCTCCTTCGTTTGATGGTCTATCCTAGTACACGACTTTGGGGAAATTAAGGTGAAATTACCGCAGAAGCCACTAACTAAGATTCAGTTCAATGCAATATAGTCATAATCGTTGAACAGGTTATTTTGTAAACAAACTACATTCTTGTGAGATTTAGTCATACTAATTATTGAGCAACAATGAAACTGTTGAGATACTAAAATGTGCAATAGGCATCATTAATTTGACTATTAAAATGTGTTTATCTACTAAATATTTAAATATTTTACACTCTGGCCAATAAATCGAAAAATTCTAAAGACATTGGTTAATTTTATTTATTTGAAAATACTCCGCCTTACGTACCTAGGTTATAGTTTTCTAGGCACAAGAAAGAAATACATTTATTTTGATTTTTAATTTTATTCTTAAACTTTTACTTGTAAAAGTTCAAGAATAAGTTGGAAAATACATTTTCATTTCAAGTAATTGGCCAGACTCTACAAAAGATAACAATAGTATCTATTCTAATACTAACCATAACTACTCCAGCAGCCCGGCAAGCGGACATTCCTGCGTCGGACGAAGGCAACAGCGCCACCGGACACCACAGACGAAGCCCCAACAACTCTCCCAACAACCACAGACGACACAAAGCCCCCGAGACGAGGAGCTTCGAGGTTCAAACCGAAGGAAAGCGCGCGAAACGAGACGAGCGCGGGAAACCGGCGGCCATCTTTGGGCACGAACACGAGGCGTAGTGAGCGGCCACCGACGCGAAACTTCGCGAGACGCAAGCCTGGTACTGGTGGCGGGGCGAACGGTGAGTCTCGCTAGCTAGTTGTACACTTGTGCTCGAAACTTCGTAAAGTGATAGTAATCAGTCTTACCTACCAACTATACCCAAAGTCTGGCACGAATTCTAAAATGACGCTGAGTTGTTCAAGTACTAAGTCGAGGTACTCACGAGGTATACATCTGTACTCGTGAGTGATACCTCGACAAGTATTCTATAAGGAAAATCTAACGACTTGAGCACTGATTTTCGAGTTTTGTTCTGAAAACTCTGAAATACGAATTTGTGGTCACGTGTTTCTAGATGCGCAATAATTGTTATTTATATACCACAGATAACCCCCAATAGATACCGCATGAAAGACGACGACCGCGCACCACGCATTGGCGTAAATGGGTCTATATAAATCACCGCTTCGCAGCACGGCCTTAGTTTCGGCCAATTATTAGAGTTCATTATTAGGGCGTCACTCGAAACAGCCAATAATAGCGCATTGGCTCCAGTCCCCGCAACCCGCGCCTTCCGCCAGTTTCGGTGAGCTAGGATCCGAACAAAAATCCCGTAATGCGGTATCTATTGGGGGTTATCTGTGTTATATACCTATGCTTCTACAGCTGCTGCGGTTGCTCTGTTGTTAAATATTAGCTTGAATGAGATTTTGTGCTTTGACGTTTTGCAATTAAGGAATCTTGTTGTAAGTCTTTTTCCAAAAAACGTGATGTGACATTTTATAAACGGGATTATAAGCGCATGAAACTAACAAAGTACCTAATACTTATCTCAAGTTCTATATACGTAACATATTATAGATGTTCCTGGACTCATCTGAAGACGTCTAAACCCTTTTTCGAGAACTCTACCTAGGTATCCTTAGCTGCCCAGTGTCATTATTTTGCTTGTATTATTTATTTCATAAAATGCACAGATCTACAAAGCTTCAGTATACCTACCTACTTCAAAACGCTACATTATTTTATTTATTTATTTAATTCTAACTTAAGTAAGTGTTACATAATATTATGGAGCCTTAGATCCCGCACTAGGCATGCCTGTGTCGCAGGATCTAGCCTCTTACGTTCCTTATTGAGGTAGGTATTCTGTGCTAGTGAGTTCTAATGAGGTACGAAAGTGTATGTATATATGTGTGTCAGTGAATAGAAGTATTTGTTTTGTTCATGTTTTGTTTTGTGTTTGTGTAGACGACAGGATATGTATTGTGTAAAATCCCTACTTTCCTCATTAATCTACGCTAAGCGCTAAGCTTTTTGGCATTTCTAAGCAATAGACTTGTGTTTTCTACTACACGCAAATAGCATTTTCATTTTGAAGCTGCCTGTACCTTCCACTAGTATTTACATTTCTATGGCAAACAACTCCGGTGCGTCTTGATTTTCTATGGAAAGTGCGGTTGGCAGGAAAACCACTTTGCACACCGGTTCCACGGGCTCACTTCGGTGTTATTATGCAAAAATTTGTTTCTATGCCATAACGATGTTTAACGATGTCTTTGTACCTAATGAATATTAGAAACCGGATAAACCAATAAGACTTGAGTAGCCCCCGTATCTAAAAAGTATTTTTTTGTTGTAACTAGCACGTAGGTATGTTTTCTTTTTTCTTCTTATATTTTGGCTCCACTCAATGTATTTAGCCAGTGTCAAGTATTGTAATTTTTCATCGAGTTATGAAATATTTTACGTAAAGTCAAGTCTTAGTCATAGTCCAATTTAAGTCAGGTAATCATAGTCCAGTCTAAGTCATGCCCTAGTAAAGTGGTGACAACTTTACTAAGAAGCTTTTATGGAATTTTGGAAGCAACACGGAAAACCACGTTTCACTACATTATACCACTTGCCCACACTCATGCTCGTAATTCAGCAATGAATGCGTTAAATGCCACCAATTTTAAACATTAAAACTGGAAAAAGCACAAGTTTAGAAAAATAATACAATGAAACGACGTGAACATTTTCGCGCTCCCGCCAAAACTCCTGTAGGTATGTTAGCACCTATATAAATACACGAACTTACCACAGATTAGAGAAAAACAATCAAATCAAATCAAATATTTATTCGCTAGAACACAATTTACAGAAAAGATGTTAAAATAACATAATAAGGCATTTTGCGTTCAACCTGCATGCAAGCGTGCAAATATTAAATAATGTATTTGTTACAATACAATTGAAATTCTTTAACACTACAAAATGTGTGTTGTAATAACCAGTCATGCAATGTTTTTTTGAATATATTGCCTGTTAGAATTTTTATATAATCAGGTATACAGTTATATATTGATATGCACATATTATAGACATTTTTCTTGTATATATCTTTACGACAAGGAGGTTGATGCAGTAGGTTGACAAATTTGGCTCTTTTCTGTCGTTTAATAATTTCGCTGCGTTTATGGAAAAAAAGTGAATTGGCTTTAGTGAAAATACAAATTTCCTTGATGTAGATGCACGGCAGAGGAAGTATGTTACATTTTTTAAATAGTGGTTTACAGCTATCCAAAAACCAGGCCTTGTTCATCACACGAATACATCGTTTTTGAATTCTAAAAACTCTTTCGATCTCAACTGAGTTTCCCCACATTATAATTCTCGTCTAGCTCAGAATAGACGACACGTAGCCATGGTAAGCTGTTAATGCGGCTTCCATAGATACCGTTTGTCTCAGTTTTTTAGGGCAAAAACGTACCGATCAAGTCTTTGACATACGAAATCAACATGAATTTTCCAATTTAAATTTTTGTCAATATTTATCCCTAGAAATTTAATTGTGTCAACTACATCTACTTTTTCATTATTAAAATATATGTCAAGAGATAATGGATTCGAATTATAAGATTGAAATTGTATTAATTTAGTTTTATTTATGTTTATGCTTAAATTATTATGTTCCATCCAATGGATAACGTCTCTTTTAACGTTTTAACGTAACGTTCGTTTTAACGTTTTCGAGAGTCATTACGAATCGTCTCGCACGCAGGTTTGATGAATTCCAGCCTCCCGAACAAGCCGGTTTCCGAAAAGGCTTTAGCACCATAGACCACATCCATACGCTGCGCCAGATTATACAGAAGACCGAAGAGTATAATCGGCCGTTATGCCTAGCGTTTGTGGACTATGAGAAAGCCTTCGATTCAATCGAGACTTGGGCGGTGCTGCAGTCCTTGCAGCGATGCCAAATTGACTATAGGTATATCGAAGTTTTGAAGTGTTTGTACAGTAAGGCCACTATGTCAGTCCGACTACAGGACCAGAGTACGGAACAAATTCCATTGCAAAGAGGCGTGAGACAGGGAGACGTTATTTCTCCGAAACTGTTCACAAACGCATTGGAGGATGTTTTCAAGCTCTTGGAGTGGAAAAGATCTGGCATCAACATAAATGGCGAGTACATCACTAACCTTCGTTTTGCCGATGATATAGTCATAATGGCGGAATCGCTCGAGGACCTTAGCACCATGCTCAACGACCTCAGTAGAGTCTCCCAGCAGGTTGGTCTTAAGATGAATATGGACAAGACAAAGATCATGTCTAATGCTCATGTTCCACCTATACCGGTAATTGTTGGGAACGATACTCTCGAAGTTGTCGACAAGTATGTCTACCTAGGACAGATTGTCCAATTAGGTAGGTCCAACTTCGACAAAGAGGTGGCGCGAAGAATCCAACTCGGCTGGGCAGCGTTCGGGAAGCTTCGTCCTATCTTTTCGTCCAAAATACCGCAGAGCCTGAAAACGAAAGTTTTCAATCAGTGTGTGTTGCCAGTGATGACTTATGGAACTGAGACATGGTCTCTTACTGTTGGCCTCATTAGTAAGCTCAAAGTCGCGCAGCGAGCTATGGAGCGAGCTATGCTCGGTGTTTCCCTGCGAGATAAGCTCCGGAACGAGGAGATCCGCAGGAGAACTAAAGTGACCGATATAGCTCTTAGAGTTAGTAAGTTGAAGTGGCAATGGGCGGGCCACATCGCTCGTAGAACTGACAACCGATGGGGAAGAAAGGTTCTCGAGTGGCGACCACGAACCGGAAGACGCAGCGTGGGCCGGCCCCCCACTCGGTGGACCGACGACCTGGTGAAAGCCGCGGGGAGCCGATGGATGCAGGAGGCGAGCAGCCGCTCAAGGTGGCGTGCTCTGGGGGAGGCCTATGTTCAGCAGTGGACGTCTTCAGGCTGTTAATGATGATGATGATGGATAACGTCTCTTAAAGCCTTGTTCACCGTTGTCTGAGAATTATCACTCTTATCACATTTTACAACTACTGTGGTGTCGTCAGCAAATAGTATACATTTATGTTGAGTAGCTTCCGGAAGATCATTTATGTATACCAAAAAGAGCAATGGGCCAAGAATACTGCCTTGCGGAACACCAATACTATTTAGAAGTGGCTCGGACTAAATTTTTCTCGTGACAAAGAATTTTTTGAGTTTGTTTTTAATCTAGTTATTTCAGTAAACTGTTGCCTATTTTTCAAATAACTTGCTATCCATTCCAGTGCCTTTCCCCTAACGCCATAAAATTCTCTTGTATAAAAAGTTTGCATGATTTACAAAATCGAAAGCCTTGCTCATATCCAAAAATAGAGACGCTATTGGAGTACCATTATTTAAGCTTTCTGTGACAGTCTTAATTAAACAAAAGCAAGCCATTGAAGTTGAACTTCCTTTACGAAAACCGTACTGTTCTTCTCGTAAGACTCTATGCTTCGTAAAAAAACTGTTTAGCCTAACAAGCATTGCTTTCTCCAATATTTTAGAAACAATAGGAATATCGTTATTGGTCTATAATTGTTAGGGTCCAACTTATTACCCTTCTTAAACAATGGTTTGACAATCGCCAGTTTTAGTTGGTCTGGGAATACTCCTTCCAAGAAAGACAAATTTATGATATGTGCAAGGGGGTCACAAATACACATCGCACAACATTTCAGTACTTTTGTGATGATATCGTCAACTCCACTTGTTTTGCTATTATTTAATGACATAATTATATTGTAAATTTCACTAGCATCAACAGGATTCAAAAAGATTGTTTTCGGATTTCTCCCATCACTGTTCATCTTTATGCATTTCTTTTGCGGGTCATGATTTGATGTCAGGTTTACAAAATGGTTATTAAATATATTACAAATGTCAATGGAATTAGTATATGTCATATTATTCAAATTTATTATTTCAATGTCATTTTTAACTAAGTCATTACTGGAAGTAGTAGCTGATATTGTATTCCAGATCGCCTTACTTTTATTAGTACAATTTTGTATACGTCTGGCATTAACAATTTTTTGAGCTCTCCTTAAGCACTTTTTAAAAACGTTATTGTATTTATTATATTTAGTTTTATTTATCTTTTTATTCGTATTTGTTTTTCTGTAAGTGAGATATAGATGGCGTTTTATTTTACTAGACTTCTTTAAACCTTTAGATAACCAATTTATCTTTACAGGTTTATTGTTTACTTTCACTCTAATAATAGGAAAGCACAAATTATAAAACATGCAAACTGTAATATAAAAAAATTCAAAAGCACCAGATGATGTGTCAGACTCAAACACTTCCGAAAAAGTGAGAGCAGATACACACTCACAAAACTTACGCACATTGTCCTCGCTATAGTCACGTTTTCGCTCAAACCATGTAGTAATAGCTTTATGCTTATTAGCTTTTAATGTTATTGATTGAGCGGTTTCATGATCGGACAGTCCCAGAACATGTATGTTTGCTTGTATGTTTTTAATGTTGCTTGCAATTTGATCCAAACAAGCGTTCAATCGAGTGGGAGATTTAATATGACCTTTAAAATTGTAATTTTGTAATAAGCTTATTAGATTCTTTGTTACTGCGTTGTCTTTTAAAATATCAATATCCCAGTCACCACAGATGACAATTTTTTTTCGCTTAAATTCATCTGTCAGGTAATTTAATAGCTTATCTAATTTATGAAGGAAAATACCTGTATGCGATTTATTTTGTTCGGGTATTCTATAAATACTAAATATTATCAGATTAAGGCCAATCATTTCTATACCACAACATTCAAAATAAAATTTAGTGCCCAGGTTAGATGGAACATGTAGTGATTTTGTATGTAAAGTTTTTTTTACTAGACTTTTTAGTGGTTTTGTATGTAAAGTTTTTTTTGAATTGACTAATAGGTACTTAATTTCAGTTCTTTTAAGTTCCTCTCAAAAGCTTTAAGGTGGCGTTGACACAACTTGGAACCTGGGCCCTACTTGGGTCAGACCTTGTATCAAAAGCATCTTGGACATGTACCTACTCGTAGCGCTATGGCGTAACATTGAACTCATTCATCTGAGGTTAAAAGTGGCAAGTCATACAGTTTCAACCAGGAAGATATAGATGTAGGTAAACGTGGATTCCAAGATTCTAAATCTTTTTAATCTAAACCATCGCTATTCATAGCACTTGCAATAGCGGTGGTTAATTTTTGAACTCTCTTTCCTACGAGGTTGAAGACCTATTATATTGTAGAAACCGTAGATCACGTAGAAAAAAGAGTCTCCTCTCCACTTAAAAATGACTACTGAATGTGGTAGTAGGTACCTAAATACTTTAAAAATCCAGTTAAAATGACGTTGCACACGAAGTAAACAATACTTACAATAATAATAGTTATTTATGATATTAGGGCGGTAAGTTGGTTTTTACAAACGAGTAGACAAATGTAAGCCCGAGACGAAGTCGAGGGCTTACCATAGTCACGAGTTTATAAACCAATTTCCGCACGTGTATCATACAACGTTTTTCAACACATTTGCGAGAAAACAGTACAATAGGTAATGAAACCAACTTTTGTTTATTAGTGGGAAAGTCGCAACAAACAATCTTTGATGTTTCTAATCTAATATGAAAATGGGCTAAAATGGCGCGCATTTACTATTCAAATGGCGCCACGTGCGTGTGGTGAAAATTAGAACTACATCTTTAGTTTCATTTTCTCTTTAGTAGTAAAATGAGAAAAACGTATTGAACAAAAACGCTTCCAAAAAGTTTCGATCATTCAGCTTATTTATTCTCGTTATGTGAAACTCTTTGGTGGAACTCTCATATATTTTTTATGGAAATTAAAAAAAACCGTAAAGGTTACGCACGGCGCTATACAACGGAGGATGTAAAATAGGTACTTAGGTGGGAGTACCTGTTTTACCGCACGCTCCGATGTATGGTGCGTAATGTTTAACTTTCGAACAATGTATACAGGCTTTGTAAATGCATTTTTTGAGCAAGGGTGTTGAAAAAATAATTACCGACTAATACTAAATGCTACTATTAGCTACACTACCTACCACATTTGAACTGTATGCTAGTCGCGTTGACCTAAAGACAGTCCAAATTACAATTAGTTTACTAGGTGGTAGGACGTTCCTGCAAAGTTCGTCTAGGTAGGCACCACCGCTTTGCCAGTTATTCTGCCGCCAAGCAATAGAGTACAAGCACTACTGTGTTCCGGTTTGAAGAGCATTGTAGCTAGTGAAATTACTGGGCAAATGAGACCTTATGATCTGATCTCATGGTCTAGTAATCTTATTAGACTGTGTGATGTCTCAGGATGAAGTGCGCAGGGCGCAGTGTCAGGCAAAACTTTAATTTATATGGAGTTCCGAGTGACACTGCATGTTATGGGCGGCCGTGATGCTTAACACCAGGCCGACTACTAGCTCGTCACGTCATTCGTTATTTATAATTCAAAATATTTCATTAAGTTCACTATTATAGATTATAATAACGCATATGCAGGCGTACACACACGACAAATTAGTAGAATTTGCAAGTATGATCTAACAAACCATACACAATTCAATTCAGCGCAGCTCTATAACAACAAGTGAAACTTTAGCATTCATCTCGTCCGTGAGGGTAAGAAGCAGCAGTGGCACACATAACACATTGTTTACTTGCTGGATGAATTGCAAAGGCTCAAAACGACGATCTGCCTTGTTTTTTTATAAAATTACTCAATATAATAAGAACTTTACAAACACTATTCACTATGTAGAAAAAATATTATTTTAAGAAACAATGTTAAAAAGTTTTATTCAGATTCTCGCCAGCTGATAACATTGTTATAAATATTTATTAAACAAATTATTGCTATATATAATCTTTTTGATTTATTGTATATTTTATAGGCATAGGCGTTTTGGCCACACATTTTGGTTTTCGCAGTGTAGGTAGTTATAGAAACTGGCACATCTGGCATAGCTAAGAACGACAGCAGCTTCTGGATAAGCAGTAAAACAAACACATATTGTTGTTTACAAGCCGCATTTAAATCTAGATTCAGAAACCCGACCTAGACATTTGCAGTGCGTTGTCCTCTGCATAAGAAAATATGCGGAATATTGGAGGCCGCCGCACCGCGTCCACTTTTATCAATGAAATGTAAATATTACGTGATAAGTAATATACTTACCGTAGGTATGTAATACATTCGAGCCGAGGAAGTAAAGTGGGACGTATGTAGGTCTGATTCTGATTTATGATTAACTAGACTTCTTATGACCTAGAATGTCGTAGTTTTCAAGACAGATATAGGGCGGTATGAGTAGGTAAACCTAAGTTCTAACTTAGGTGTCATCGTTGTTAACAATCGTGTGTCATTACTGTGCTTGTTTTAGAAACTAGGTTATGACATGAAGACACTGTCAAAAATAGCTTAATAAAAGCATATCCTAGCTTTAAGGATGCGGGTTCAAATCCTATAGTATTTTTTCATTACAATTAAGAACATTAAAATTAAGACGTTTCTACGTCGTGACCAACGTTTTGAATCGCAAGAATCATGGTAGACGCCCTACTCGCATCATGCGTACTGCGACAAAATTTTCTCGAGTCTATTTCTCGTGAGAAACTGTGACAAGACTGTGGTAGTGCCTAAGTGTGGCTCACTGTAACAACGCACAAGTTTTCTCGCGGGGCGTATGCTAGGGCGTCTGGACACAGAAATAATTTAATTAAAATACTGATATCTTTAAATTATATCTGGCCATGTGATCCCGGCGCTGTGAGAATAGGACCACCCCATCTCTTCCCGTGGGTGCAGTAAAAGTCAGCTAAAAGAATAACCAGAGAATAGGGAGCAGCATTATTTTTTATAGTTTATAGGCAAAGCATTTGGCCACTGTCTCACCTGGTGGAAAGTGATGACGCAGTCTACGATGGTGCATGCTTGCCTAGAAGATACCTGTTCACTCTTGACTTGAAGACTCCCTGGGGGCGTACCGTGAGCTCTTAGCGCGATGCAAAACAGAGCCTATATTGGATCGCTTTGTTTTTTTTTGTATGGGGATTTTGACAAGCGATCCAGTGTAGGCTCTGTTTTGAATCGCGCTAAGAGCTCACGGTACGCCCCCAGATCATAGTTGGCTGGAAACAAGGACGCCGACAAGGTATTTCACTCATTGGCTGTTCGCACTATAAAATGCATAGCAAAACGCTTAGTGCGGGTTGATGGAATTTCAACCATATATGGGTGGCATGTTTCCTCATGTTCTCCTCGGTACATTAAAATCTTCTGCGATCATCGAGCGCTGCCTGCTAAGTGTGGTGATTATGACGTTTTATGGGGGATGCCTATTTTCAGCAGTGGACGTCTTCCGGCTGCTGATTTGATCTCTATCGAGAATGGTGGAGTTGATACAAGTAAAAATTATACCGTGGAGCTAATGTAATACATATTGATCACTGTCAAACTGTCGCTCATACGCCAATCTAGCTGCAAACCTAGAGTTGTTTCGTTAATGTACATCCTAACCCCCGGTTTCTCGTATTTGTTAAAGTTAAACTCGTGCCAACTTAAAAATACTGAACGCTCATTGGTTGAAGATTACCGATGATCAAGTGGCAACCAATGAGCGTACAGTATTTTTAAGTTTTTTTTTTCTTTTATTTTGGCTCTACATATAGTGTATTTAGCCAGTGTCAAGTTTTGTAATTTTTCATCGCATTATGGAAATTTTCACTCAAAGTCAAGTCATAGTCACAGTCAGTGTAGTCATAGTCTAGTCTAAGTCATAATCCAGTCTAAGGCATGCCCTAGTAAAGTGGTGGCAACTTTACTAGAGGCTTCTATGGAATTTTTGAAGCAACACGAAAAACCACGTTTCGCTACATTATATCACTTGCCCACACTCATGCTCGTAATTCAGCACTTAATGCGTAAAACACCACCAATTTTAAACATTAACGCTGGAAAGGCATAAGTTTTGTAAAATAATACAATGCACCGACTTGAACTTTTCCGCGTTCCCGCCAAAAATACCTATTTTTAAGTTGACATGAGTTTAACTTTAACAAACGTACCGGAAGTTCAGTTCAGTCCAATCTAGCACAAAATTAACATGATCTCAATACAAGAGTAAAACATCTAGATCTAGGCGACTACCTGACTGTACCACGCAACAATCTCACGCGATTTTACCGTTAATCTCTAATCCGATCTACGGTTAACGGCTGTCAAAATTTGCCAACGTTGCTACTTAGTTGCGGAAATTTAGTCTGTTGTAAATACAAAACGGTCGATTACAAGTTTTTATACTGAAAAAAATACGTGATGGAAAAGGAGCAAGTGGGTGCTAGTGTTTTCAACTGTCGATGTCCATACAAAAGACTTCAACGCGCTCGGATATCGTAAATTATTATACATAGGTGTGTTGTCTTTATAATAATAATAACATATTCTTTCCAATTCAAAAAATAGTCTGTAGGTGTAGGTCTGTGGATGAAATTATTGAAATAAAAATTAAAAGTGTCCAAACTTGATTTTTGAGAAAGTGTTATTTTATTGATATTGCCACATATTAAAACGTTCAAACCCCCAATTTTTTTGGCTTTCAAACTACTATACTGTGAGATCTGATCAATATAGTCTCATTTGCCCAGTAATGTCACTACCTTCAAACCCCCGGCAAAGCGGTGGTACCTACCTAGGCGAGCTCTGCAGACAAAATCACCTATCACTATTTTCATTAGTCTCAATTCCATCCCTGTTAGAAAAGCAACAAAAGCCGCGTCTCCCAGACAATAGAGTGCAAAACAAATTATCGGATGAACGGTAACTATTCACGGCCAAGTTGCCACACGCCAACAATCATGTTTCATCTAACACTTACCTACTGTTGTTATACCGGTGTCTTTGTTCGTGATGTCGTTAGTCTGTGATTAAACGATTTAGTGCCCATCCGCACTATATCAAAATGTTGTCTGTTAGGCCCCCCATACACGTTAAATTTTATTAATCAATAAAATTGACGAGACCACTTCCGTCAATGTTTTCTCCATACTGTAAACCCGAAAAACATTGATCAATACTAACCTACACAATCAATAAAATAGATCAATCACAAATATCGATCAATAAAATTGAACGTGTATGGGGGACCTTAGTTTGTTCGTTCGTGAGAGCTATAATGACTGAAGTCTCTGACTATTAATACAAACAATATGATATTTTTATGGCGGAATTAAAGTCATCATCATCATCATCATTAACAGCCTGAAGACGTCCACTGCTGAACATAGGCCTCCCCCAGAGCACGCCACCTTGAGCGGCTGCTCGCCTCCTGCATCCATCGGCTCCCCGCGGCTTTCACCAGGTCGTCGGTCCACCGAGTGGGGGGCCGGCCTACGCTGCGTCTTCCGGTTCGTGGTCGCCACTCGAGAACCTTTCTTCCCCATCGGTTGTCAGTTCTACGAGCGATGTGGCCTGCCCATTGCCACTTCAACTTACTAACTCTAAGAGCTATATCGGTCACTTTAGTTCTCCTGCGGATCTCCTTCGCAGGGAAACACCGAGCATAGCTCGCTCCATAGCTCGCTGCGCGACTTAAAGTACCCGCGCTAATTTCAGTAGTAAGATGATTGCCCCATACATCTAATTTTTTTTGGGGATTAGAGTCGTCATCGACTGTGTCAGCCCCGTCATTACTTGCATTTGAATCTCTCTTACTTAGTCATATTTAAATGTATAGATTGTTTGGGTTTTGGGATTGGGATTGGTTACCTGTTATTAAAAATTAACGCGTAAGTCAATATTATTTTCATAAAGTAGATTTGAAATGAATACAATAATTGAAAAAAAGTAAAATTGGTAAATAAATCACGGATTAATAAAATTTTAAAGTTTCTGGAGGAGGCATCGCCTGTTCTTTTCTCGCAAAACAGAGATCGTGTGGAGCTTCCCTACAGTTACTATGAAAACACACGTTGTGACATTACATGTCACAGAGATTGTATATGAAGCTACCACCGCTTAGTAATGAGGTACTATGAAGTACCTAGAGCTGACGTTCGTCACTGCATGTTTGAGCTGTCTCTTTCTATTTCTGTATTTTAAAATGCTCGTAACTTTGTAATTTTTTGAGATATTTAGTTTTTGTTTTCATCATCATCATCATCATTAACAGCCTGAAGACGTCCACTGCTGAACATAGGCCTCCCCCAGAGCACGCCACCTTGAGCGGCTGCTCGCCTCCTGCATCCATCGGCTCCCCGTGGCTTTTACCAGGTCGTCGGTCCACCGAGTGGGGGGCCGGCCTACGCTGCGTCTTCCGGTTTTTGTTTTTACGACTTTATTTTTTGAGGAATAATCAATGTACTTCTAGGCAAGTGGTCAGCCATGGGTGTCAGAATTTTTAGGAATAGGGTATCCTAACATCGTAACAACAGCAACCGGGACCGACGGCTTAACGTGCCCTCCGAAGCACGGTAGCGCTCAGTTGTAAATACCCCTTTTTGTAGCGGTCACCCATCCAAGTAGTGACCGCAAGCGAACGTTGCTTAACTTTACCAATCGGTTAGGAACGGCTAGTCGTTCCGCTATCAGCAGTTCTCTATGTACTACTGGAGAGAGTACATAGACCAGTATTGCCAGGTACTTAAACAGATCGATACGCAATAGTAACTTTTCTATTCATGGCGTAAATCACGCAATATTTGTTTCGACATAGCAATAAAAAAAATATTTTATGGCGGCAATAAAAAGTTTATGAAAATCAATTTATTCTGCCTTTTAACTAATCAAACAAAATTATACTCACGTATTTCACTAAACTTTGATAGCTACTAGCTATTAGCTACCTTACAAAATTATATAACTAGGTGCTATAGAATAAAAAGCAAAACCACAGATTAAATAATAGTTACATTATAAACAGTTTCATGGTTATCTTATAAAGTCATAAATGCCTGTGAGCACCCGAGCTTTCACTCCGATCATGCATGAGTGATGGAATATGAAAGCAAAACAATTCTGCCTGAGAGAGACAGAATGCAGTTTTACTGTTATTTTATACTTACTGTTATTTTATAGTGTAACAAACAAAATAAATAAAACAGCTGCACGTAAATGTACTGATTCTTTCCATAGGGTCCACTCTTCCAGTGGACGTAGCCTTCTCGATCCTCTTATCCCGGCAACGGCCCAAGCCGAGGCTCGCACCCCAGGATTGCCCTTGAGATAGTTGCCTCCCACTTTTGACGCCCCGTGACGCTGTAAAGGTCGATAAAGAACAACAGCATAAGCCCGTTCAAAAAAAAGTAAGTATACTGATAAATATCCTTGGTATACCTATCTACCAAGACGTCAGATTTGATTATGCCGCAAGTGTATTTTATAACAAAAGAAAATATTACTATAGGTAATTTACTCCTTCATTGGCTTGGAAGTTAGGCAGGAGATCACCAACATTGATTGCTTTTAAACAAACATTTTAGTCCAGTTACTCTTTTGTCAAGTTTTGTTGGAACCTAATGTTTTAGTGATAATTATTTTGTTGTGTATGTGTTGTGGTACCTATTAATTTCCCATACAATTATTTTGTTTTGGGATAAATGAAATAAAAGGAAATTTATGAAACTCATAATTTTAAACAATCATAAAAGTACATTGCAAGTAATTGTTATCAAAAAGTAAAATTCTAACTTCTTTTTGGAGCGGAGCCTAGTCGTGACACCACGCAGCATTGCACTGCTGGTGTTTGTGGTAGGTAGTTATATAATTTATGTTTGTTTGTTTACTTGTAGTGTCAGTATTGATAACCTACCTATGCAGGTAATATTATTAAGGTATTGTGATGTGATATCATGTAGTGTAATGTTGTGTAAGTCACGAATAAATGTATTTTCTTTCTTTCTTTCTTTCTTTCTTTCTTTTTGATACTTACCCAAAATATTCAGCAGAAGTTGTGCATCTCTATCAAACTGTTATTTTTTCATCATCATCATCATCATTAACAGCCTGAAAACGTCCACTGCTGAACATAGGCCTCCCCCAGAGCACGCCACCTTGAGCGGCTGCTCGCCTCCTGCATCCATCGGCTCCCCGCGGCTTTCACCAGGTCGTCGGTCCACCGAGTGGGGGGCCGGCCTACGCTGCGTCTTCCGGTTCGTGGTCGCCACTCGAGAACCTTTCTTCCCCATCGGTTGTCAGTTCTACGAGCGATGTGGCCTGCCCATTGCCACTTCAACTTACTAACTCTAAGAGCTATATCGGTCACTTTAGTTCTCCTGCGGATCTCCTCGTTCCGGAGCTTATCTCGCAGGGAAACACCGAGCATAGCTCGCTCCATAGTTCGCTGCGCGACTTTGAGCTTACTAATGAGGCCAACAGTAAGAGACCATGTCTCAGTTCCATAAGTCATCACTGGCAACACACACTGATTGAAAACTTTCGTTTTCAGGCTCTGCGGTATTTTGGACGAAAAGATAGGACGAAGCTTCCCGAACGCTGCCCAGCCGAGTTGGATTCTTCGCGCCACCTCTTTGTCGAAGTTGGACCTACCTAATTGGACAATCTGTCCTAGGTAGACATACTTGTCGACAACTTCGAGAGTATCGTTCCCAACAATTACCGGTATAGGTGGAACATGAGCATTAGACATGATCTTTGTCTTGTCCATATTCATCTTAAGACCAACCTGCTGGGAGACTCTACTGAGGTCGTTGAGCATGGTGCTAAGGTCCTCGAGCGATTCCGCCATTATGACTATATCATCGGCAAAACGAAGGTTAGTGATGTACTCGCCATTTATGTTGATGCCAGATCTTTTCCACTCCAAGAGCTTGAAAACATCCTCCAATGCGTTTGTGAACAGTTTCGGAGAAATAACGTCTCCCTGTCTCACGCCTCTTTGTTATTTTTTAATCGATCAATATTTCGCACTTTACGACTGATAATTGTGTGTAATATTTATTGTAGAGTCGGTGATTGATATTATATATTAAGATATCTCGTTTTTTTTTAATTATTGTACGTTCCGATGGACATCTCTATTAAAACACATATGTTGTAAGCAGTTCAGCTCAATAAAAAACAATCTACTCCATAATTTCCTATTTTAGTTATATTGTATTGCCACGAATCAAACCGTGCAACTGTTATTATCTGACGCGCCATAACATAACAATCAAAACCATGAAAGCATCGAGAGAGAAAGTTCTGGGTCACAAAATAGCGTCCGAAATATTATATAACTGTTAAAACGAGCTATAAATAGCAGGTTCCGTTATACGCTATTAGTTATAACGTTTTATCTTGCGGAGAAAGTTCTGGGTCAACATTCAGTGGCACCGGGTTGTTTGTTACATAACGCTATTGTTGTGCTGGAAAGTTGTAACAATAGCAGATGCTTGGGAAGAAATTACGCGAAGTCGCGTTAATTATGTGACGGCTACGTAACGGTTATAATTACAACGAAACCCGTAGCGGGTCTAATAAAAAATACTATTTGATTAAAATTAACTGAGCCATGAGTATACCACGCTCCTTTCGTAGCAGCAGAAATGCAAATAAATTGTGTACTTACACTTAATAATTTGCTGGTCATAGTTACCATCCTTATGCCCGTCTGCATTAAAGTTAGACAGCTCCTAAGTTCGCACTTACCCGTCCCTCTATTTCGCACTACTTTAACTCATTTGGGTACGTGCATATTTGGAATAAACGAAAAGGACAGAAGATAAATCGAATGACCAAGAATACAGGCCCTGGTAGCAGTTACCTAAGGCAAATAGACCCGTCCCGTTCACTGCTATCTGGTCATTAGCACTTGTCAAGTCTTCACCCACTATCTCCAAGATGCAGTGAAAGCGCTGGTCAAGTGTAGCGGACCGCTGCGACGAACGGCTCTTACTTTATGCAATAACTGTTGTCAGTTTGCATAATAAGGATGACAGTTTAGATTTCAATAATAAAGAGGTAAACCGACTTCATTCGCCTTTCGTATTAAGAAATAGAACAATAATTGAGAAGTTCGTTGTCATATTTCCGAAGATCTTCGTCAGATCGTCACCAATTTTACATGGGACACCACGCAAGGTGAACTAATTTATAAAGTGACCGATACTTATAGCTCTTAGAATTAGCAAGTTGAAATGGCAATGGGCAGGCCACATCGCTCGTAGAACTGACAACCGATGGGGAGAAGGTTCTCGAGTGGCGACCACGAACCGGAAGACGCGGCGTAGGTCTGCCCACTAGATGGACCGACGATCTGGTAAAAGCCGCGGGGAGCCGACGGATGCAGGAGGCGATCAGCTGCTCAAAGTGGCGCTCTGTAGAGGAGGCCTATGTTCAGCAGTGGACGTCTTCAGGCTGTTGATGATGATGATGATGACCGTACAAGGTTCTGCTACCAAACAAAAAAACACACGTAAATCCAGAGACCACGTATAAATTCGTGGACATAATAATTAATATGCCTTCTTTTCGAATTCGGTAAGAAAGGAACTTAGAGATTGATATCCCTACCCTGTTGGCCTCCACTGCCTCGCCCACGTGTGGGCCAAAACCTCTTCCAAAGCCAAGGCCTAAGTGATTAGAACTGCGCATTATATTTAATGAACCAAAATTGTTCATTATAATAGATTTCTGGTAAATGATAAACATAAGTGAGCCAGAAACCTTCGTTATCTTCCACTAATGAGACTTGACTACTGATTTCTTGTGAAAGTTGATTGCTTCGCGATCTTTACAATTAATTATGTAAGTTCTTAATTAAGAGTTACCTCTGCGGTTATTAACAGTTATAAATCAGAATAGATTCGTTTTTAGTTCCTACATCATTAAATAGTATTAAGATGGAACCTTTCACTCAGCAGTGCAAATTCAAATTTTCTTGCGTTTTTTACTAATAATAGCTTAATTACTCAACGTGATTACATGAAAACTAATTTTGCGCAAATAAATAGAATGTATCAATAAATTACAATCAAAAGTATCACCTTCATATTATTAGTTTAGCGACAAATGGCAATAGACTGAAAAGCCAAGACGAAACTGATTTATTGCCGTTTGTTGCTAAACCACTGATATTTAGGTAATACTTTTAATCATAATTTGTTGATACATTCTATTTATTTACGTTAAATTAGTTTTCATGTAATCACGTTTTGTAATTAAGCTATGACTAGCAAAAAACGCAAGAAAATTTGAATTTGCCACGCTGAGTGAAATGATCCACCTTAAGTGCTAGTATTTAAGTAGCTAATTGTGTTATAAAATAAATAGATGTAATATATTAACTACCAACTTCATTCGACGCGAACTGAAATCACGTTTTTTTTAATAGGTAGTCATGGAGGTGCCCATGCTTGTTAAAAAATCTCTAGGCATTCATCAGCCTAAGGACTAAGATGAACTAAGATCTAGCTCAGCTAGTTAATTGCCTAGGTTTAGGTAGATACTAAGGGTGGGTTTTTTGATCCGTAGTTAAGGTAACCAATGGTTAAAAACTAACAAATTCTAATCAATAGTTAAAAATTGGTAGTTTTTAACCATTGGTTACCTTAACTGCGAATCAAATCCCCCACCCTGAGAAAAGCAAAATCGAAAGTATAACAACTGACATTGACATAGTTAGATATTATAAACATACAACATTATCTTTTTAAATAAAATTAAAATAAAAAGAGTCCTTTTTGATAAGATAAGATAAGATAAATTTATTATCCAAAAAGAAATATCGATGAGTTATACAGTATTACAAGTTATGGCGTAATTATTAAATTGATAGACTATTTACTACGGGCCCCAAACAAGGCATAGCCTGTATCTTTTCTTTCCTTTCCTTTTTTGAGTGTCTATACTGTCTAGTAAGTAAGAACATTGAGTTATTTATGCAATTAGATAAAATAACTTCTCCATTTATTTACCCTTGTAATCGATAACAAGTCTCCCGCGATACAGGCTTGCCCTAGTGCGGGGTCTACTAGCAATGTGTCATTTACTGTAAATTTTTTTTGGTAAATAAAATGTTTTGTATTTTGTATTTGTATACAAGAATATAATTACGGGTAGATCTTCTGTGTCTTAAGCAGCAGCGAAAAACATTGCATATACAACACCCAGATAGACATGATAATTATAAATACGTAGCCTAGGTACTGCATCGCATGGTACAGCTGTAAGGGTGGGCTTTCTGATCCATAGTTAAAGTAACCAATGGTTAAAATCTCTAACAAATTTTAACCATTAGTTAGATTTTTTAACCATTTTTAACCATGGTACGTAGATGTATTTTTCATGAAGTTCGATAGGTTTGTGGATGTTCGTTTAAGATTTTTAAGTTCTAATTAGTAAGGAGGTATTGTTGGTAACTATTAAATAAATAAAGCCTTTATTTCTACTACTTTACAATAGTAATTTAACTTACGTTAAAACTATTACTTACGGGATCTTTACCGTGATTTGAATCATTTCTGAGTTCCCGATAATTTAACTTACATTTCGCTTACTAATTATAAAACAGTTCTTTTAAAATTTATGTGCATGCAAAATATTGTGCTAATGAATCTATATTTTATAAGAATCTAATTGTATTTGATTAAAATAATTAAGTTCATATAATATTAATCTTTGTCTTTATTTCAATCTTCATTCTCATTTTCTTTAGTAGTAGTCGCCTCCTTGGCGTAGGCCTCCCCCATCTCTATCCACCATCTTCTATCTCTAGCTTTTGTCATCCACTCTGGTCCTATCCTTTCCGAGAAAATGTAAACAATTATTACGGATTATTAGTATAGCTTTCTGTGCGCTTTGGCATCGTTCTGTAAGCACAGTGAGTTTAATTTTTTTATTTTTTTATGTAATCGAATGACGTGACGAGCTAGTCGTTCGCCTGGTGTTAACTGACACGGCCGCCCATAACAGATTGCAGTGTCACTCGGAACTCTAAATTAAAGTTTTGCGTGACACTGCGCACTGCGCACGTCATCCTGAGACATCTCACAGTCTAAAAAAGTTTTCTAGACTGCGAGATCAGTTCGTAAAGTCTCATTTGCCCAGTAATTTCACTAGCTACAATGCCCTTCAAACCGGAACACAGTAGTGCTTGCACACTACTGCTTGGCGGCAGAATAACTGGCAAAGCGGTGGTACCTATCTAGACGAACTTTGCAGAAAGTCCTACCACCTAGTAAAGTGCTTGAGTATTAAAGTAGTAGAGTACTTGAACTTCAATAAATGAATGAAAACCCGCCCTTAATCTGTAATAGCTGATCACATGTTTAGCAACCGGACGTCCAAACTTGGTATTCCATTAAAAACCATTAGCTTTCATCACATAGCATCCACACAACTTTAGTATATATTCATATTACATTATTGTGTCACAAGGTCGCGTTTTTGCAACAGCGATTTGTCGCAACCGTCCCATGATCGCTAAGTACCGCCGTGGGAAAATCTATGCCTACCTACTGTGTGGTGTGTGCAGGCGTCGCTGCTGGCCCTATTATGTATAGTCTCACGCTCTTGCTGAAATCTTTAAATGTCAACGCGTTTTCATTGATTTTCTCTTGAGAAACAAATACACAGTAAGTACAAGAAAATACGTTCTGTAGTCAGAGATTTCTCTGAGATGAATCTATGCGCAGTTGTTGTTGGCAATAACATTTTTTAAGGCCCTTGCATGTTCACAGTTTTGATCCAATAAAGTTTATTATATTCTATCATCAACTGTATCTAAAACTAGTTAAACTAAATACGTATACAAAAAAAAATTTGACGTACTGGCCGCGCGGAATCAAATGCTTCAACCTACTACCTACCAGTAGGTTGCGTTTCCAGCGTGCTGGCAGTATTGCAGTTTTAATGTAAGCATGGCACCGAGAACCGAGCCAAACACTTTTTTTATGGTAACGAATGACGTGACGAGCTAGTCGTTCGCCTGGTGTTAAGCGACACGGCCGCCCATAACAGATCGCAGTGTCACTCGGAACTTTAAATTAAAGTTTCGCGTGACAGTGCGCACTGCGCACGTCATCCTGAGACATCACACAGTCTAAAAAAGTTTTCTAGACTGTGAGATCAGTTCGTTAAGTCTCATTTGCACAGTAATTTCACTAGCACATACCTACCCCTTTACCAATAAACCCTGCACAATAGTGGAATAGTTACTCAGTGTTTTTTCTTGCTTTATCTTTGACCATTTTAAACTTGATAGAAAGAAACAAAACACAAAATAACTATTCTTCTGCTACACAATGTTTATTGGTAAGGTTGGGGGTTAGACAAGAAGCCACTATGAAAGCCACACCATGCTATTGTCACCTCAATCTATCACAGCTTACGAAACTAGCGAAGAAATTGGAGCATATTAATCTCATAGCCACACGCGTGACTGCTCTCGATATCTGTTTGTCTGTACATGACTGTGTTACGACACGAGATAGATGAAGTTTCAGTAATTGATTGGGATATATCGGCCGTTTAGTTGTTTTGTTAATGCGTGTGTAGGTCATTGTGCCTGATTCATCAGTGATTAGAGGTTGGTGACCTCATAGAATACAATATTATCGTTTTATACTTTCACGGTTGTTCACTACAACTACTTACCTATAGTAGTAGGTACATTATAATTTAAATAATTTTTAAGTTCGGATATTACGGCGCTGGATCAAAGTCATGTCTTTTAATTTTGCCTGAAATTAAAAAAGGCTTCACAGCGGTGAAGACCGTGGTTAAATGTTAGCCTATCGTTGGATAAAAAAAAGCTTTCACAATAGAGTACCTACTACGGTACATATAGTTAGACTGTGATGTCTACGGATGACGTCCGCAGTGCAGTGTCACACGAAACTTTAATTTAGAATTCTGTGTGACTGCAATCTGTTATGGGCGGCCGTGAAGCTTAACACCAGGCGAACGACTAGCTCGACGTCATTCGTTTACATTAACAAAATATAGCAATTAGGCACATTCATGGCACATTTGATGTTGATATCTCGAGCTAAATCTGCAGACACACAGATCCATTGTGCGCTCCTCATGAACCGTGAAATGGGCGGATGTTGGTCGAAACACTTTACTAAACCATGCAGGTACCAGCCACGGTATATGTCTAACTTAAAGATCTAACTTAAGTATTGTATTGTTTGTGTTTAAGAGGTATTATTTAATCCAAATGGATGAGAAATATTAGCAAAAAAAATTAGGTATCACCAATCATATGCCCAATTCACGAAATTTCCTTTTTATCGGAATCTTGCCCCTGAGCTTCAACAGAAGTGAAAAATATTTATATAATTATGCATAGGCTTCGTTTGTTCAGGATTTTGATGTTAATTCAACATTCATACTGAGAAATATTGACGAAATATGAAAATTTGCTATCATAATGTCTTCGCCTCTCATAATTAATCTGATGATGAGGATATAATGTGGGTTAATCATTGCATGGTTGTATGATCTCTATGTTGCCGCCATGCAAATTGTATGGGTTGCAACGTGTAAATACAGCTCAATGTCAAGGTTCTTTTGAATGGATATTTATTGAATCAACAATCGACAATGAGTGTTAAATAATTGTGTATTCAATTGAAAGAGTGTGCCAAGGACTGGTCTTTATGAGTTGTATTATTTTACATTGTTTGTAAATCGGCAAACTTGCAACAGAATTTTAAAAGCCGATTTTGACTTCTCAAAATTATACATTGGTCCTCATAATGAGAAAGAATGTAGTCGTATTATTGAAGCGATATTAATTCTGAACTGCATGAACACAAACAATACATGTTAGTAAAAATAAAAACTGATCTCACCTCTCAAATTGGGTTTTGAGATACATTCAGATTGCTCAGATAAATATTAACCTCTCTTAACTCGAGGAATGTTAAACGTACGACACTCGTGCGCTTTATAACGGTTCATCTATTGTTGAGGAAATTAAAGCATTCGACGGATCTATATACCTAACCATAAATTTTATAACGCATTCATTAATTAAGTCTTTGGAATTTTTTGACGCAAATTGAAATCTTTGACTTAATCAATTTTATTTTCCTCTTCCACAGTAACCTCAGCAACGGGGGCTCCATCTGTCTCCATATCCTCAACCGCTGTCACCCGTCGTCCGTTCCGTATAGCCAGCCGTCGACGACCGAACGTAACCACCACAACCACTACCACAACCACTACTACTACGCAAGCTACTACCTTGGCTTTGGAAGACGATGAGTCCCTACAGGATATTGGAGATATTGGTAAGAGAACCAGTTTGTATTTTAGCAGCATTTGCTTCTGTGTTTTATGTTTTGTTCGCCAAACCTTAAACAGAGATCAAGTACCTACTAGGCTGAGGTTAGGCATTATGGTCCCATTATAATGTTAACAACATCTTCAACAGATGCTATCGAAGACCCAACTCTCGAACTGAGAGCAACTAAAAAAACGCCTAAAATCACCCGACGCCCGCTAGTCAACCTGAAGGAAGAACTGAAAGACCAGAACCCTTCCGCCACCAACGAAGAGGAAAGAAAGAGGCAGAGCAAGAAATACAGCTCCAGTTTCAAGCAGAACCAGTTAGATGACTTGCTCAAGGTCAAGAGTGAAGAGGTCACTACGGAAACTGCGACCACTCCTGACGGTAATGAAGATAATTGTATTAAATTTTAGGTTTATATTAGTAGAAAAGGAAGGTCTTAAAGCCTTCTCATTACCATTTTATTCTATAATCCTAATGTAAGTTTAATTTCTTCAGAGTACAACGCTGAAACAGCTCTAGCCTTCGCAACGCATCAGCTCATCACTGCTCCTCTACCAAGCATCACAGACTACGACGACGGTACAAAACCCCCGCGAACTAAAACCACACAGGCATACAAAGAAACCAGTCCAGAATACACCAACACTCCCACTTATGTCGAATACAGCACTGCTGCCTATAGAACAAACCCAACAAGTCAAGATTTTGTGCAAACAACCACAGGAGATGCATACAGCGTTTATGAAACTCCGAGGCTCACTACCCTCTACGAAGATCCACAAACGGCCGCTGAATTTACAGCAAACCCGAGACGTACTGCTTACACAGCAACTTACGAACCCAAAACCAATTATGATATAAAAACAACTGATGGTTACACCACAGCAGACCCAAGACAGCCAAGCACTCAAGACATAGACGCTGGTAAAATTACGACTTTCATTTCAACTGACACCTTCCCAACTACAGCAGGAAGGCAAGCAGGGTACACTAACATCCCAACGGTGTACGACTCCAGATTGTTATCTACCACCTTTGAAGTTCCTAAGCAGAGCGGGACGTTGAACCGATACCCAACCACCCCAGTCTACAAAGCCATCACTAACCAATACGTCCCCACAACTCGTGATTACGTTGATAACCCTGAACGGTCCTCAAGCTTCTCAAGCCCACCACCTTTGGCTAAAGTCTCCAGAGGTTTCTCGTCCCCTAATATTATAACTCCTGGGTACTCCGGTGTCCAAAGAGGAGGTGCTAAGTACTCAAATGAGAGACCTGTAACAACGCCAGCAGGAGATACTGGGTACTCGACTTCAGGGTACCGGAGTTCAAGCCAAGACCCTGCTTATTTCACTAGGGAATACTTGCTGGAGTCTCCCATCACCAAGACATATGATGGTAAGTAATCAACGAAAACGTAACCTTAACCTGTGTGTCTTTATATGTAAAAATACTTTCGATTAATAAAGAATCTTAGTGCAACTCCAAAAGCTTTCTTGACTTCACTTTTTACTCTACAGTACTTGTCTTCATTTCTCTATAAACCAAAAAAGGTAACAACAAAAACACCGTTTCAGATGAATACCAATACCTATCACCAACCACACCACAAACCAGCACGCCTCGGAAGGTGTTTAGAAAGAAGATCCAACGACGTATCTCCACAACCCTTCGCCCCACTACCTCTACCACGACCCCTACTTACATCCCAGAAGTCACCACCACCCCCAGACCGTCCAGGGTTCCTAGTAAGAAGCCATTTGAGAAGATCGCTAAGGTGGAGCCGAACAGGACATTCAGGCCCGTCGTCAACTACGACTATTATGACGACAGCAATGAAAGGATGGCGTTGAAATACGCGGAGGGTACCAAAGTCGTGCTGCACGGAAAAGGTGAGTTTTCTATAGAACAGCTAGCTAAGTTTTACCTATATACGAGGAAAATAGTGACCCCCAAGGAAAAGCAGGTTATGTTACAATAGTAAAGCGCTGTATCAGATTATGAAAGGGGTAGCGCCATAGTAGTTTTTGAAATACGAAGGCCATTCTGCAGTCGTTATTTTGACTCCAGATTTCGTGTCAATACCTTTATCAACATTTGATAATTTGACAAAATGTTCAACTAGAAAACTTATCTCAACTCTTCAACAATGCCCAACTAACTCTTTTCTTACCAAATATTTACCTTCCAGGATCCATCGAGTGCCTAGACGTGGGCAACTTCCCCCATCCGTCTTCTTGCAAGAAGTTCATATCCTGCGCTCGCATGGAGTTTGGCGCACTCCTCGGTTGGGAGTACGTCTGTCCTAAGGGGCTCAGCTTCGACCCTGTAGGGGGCATCTGTAACTGGTCTGCGGGGCTGGGTTGTGATGAGAAGGATACGTAGATAAAAAATTAAGTCGTCTGTTACATGTCTATTAGCTGTAATATATACAAAAAGAACTGTTCTGGCGTAACACTACTGAAATTTTAAGTTTTGCTAGTTGGAAATAAAAGATGTAACCAGTAGTACCTTGGTTAATTAAAAAAAGTTAAATGACACAGACGAAGACGCAGAGTACTTTTTTACGAAGACACAGACGACTTTCAGAAAATGACAATATTTATTCATCCTTCAGTACATTTTACAAGTAATGTAAATATTTCATGTTCTAAAGTAAGTTAGCTCAGCAAATCATTATATTCGTGATATTTATATTATAATCGTTTGTATCTATTGGTGCGACTGAAAATCAAAACCTATTAAATTATATTTTAGCTTATATGTACTACTTATTGTACTTATTGTAGTACCAAGAAGAGCTAGGAATTTGACTTTTGACTCATAAACTTTGAGCTTCTTTATAGGAAAAAAAATATTCTAAGTCATAATATTTTTGTTAATTTAATTTCTTGCAATGTACGGTCACTGCCAGCGTATAATATACACTTTAGATTAAGTTCTCTTTTATTAGGCTTTGCAATATTTTTGTCGCAAAACAAATATCTTTTTATATTATTTTTCACAAAAATGTAAAAATGTGCCTTATTTTACAATTGTAGCGTTAAGTTCGTGGATTTAGCTGTTAAGATAAAAATAAATATAATATTTTAAAAATATCTTTCGCTTTACTTACTTAAATCCCCGGTACCTTAGTGTTTTAATACATATCACTTCTGAAAAGACTTAATAAATAAATAAATAGCGCCTCACGATCACATACATAGATCCTGGACCCTAACTGGGATTCCCTGTATCTAGGGACCCAGGAACTACGAGGAACATGGTCCCACAACACCCAGATACAGCAAGTATTGCGAAACTATTGTTTTAAAGTTCCGGGTGACACTGCAACTGTTATGGGCGGCCGTGTCACTTAACATCAGGTGAACGACTAGCTCGTCACGTCATTCAATCACATAAAAAAAAAAAAAAAAAAAAAGTATTTTCGCTCGTACTGTCCTGTCGCGAGAATCGAACCCGCCGCCTCCGGGTTATGAGCCGACCTGCTCAACACCACCACACCACACCACAGAGACTGGCACAAATAATGTAAAATTAGAATACTAGTTTCCGAGCCTAGCTTTACTTCCTCTGTGGGTACCACCAATTGACATCGGGCTGGTGCCCGCTACTATGTTCGGGCTGGAGCTACCCAAACATTAACCGGGTAATTCTTCGACCAAATATCAGATATGGTCGAAGCGGTGACTTGTAGCAAAACAGTTCCATTCTCTCAATCACACGATCGATTTTTGATACGGTGACAGAAACAGCGCTCTTCGAAGCCGGTACTAGGTGATTATGTCCCCCCTCTTTAGCACGATGTATTATTTACTGTCGGTATCATAGGTAAGGTTGGGTTTGTTGATTCATAGTTAAAGTGACCAATGGTTAAAACCTTAACAAATTTTGACCCTTGGTTAGAATTTGTTACGAGCTTCTAACCATTTGTTACCTTAACTAAGGATCAAAAAATAGAATTTCTTTGCCTACTTGAAGCGCCACTTTTCCGTATATAAAAAAGTACTCTGTGGCGCCACTCCGAGCGTCCTGAGAACTATAATTTGAAAATCTACCGCGTTGATTGGTTGGTTTAATTAGTTCCGAGGGCGCTCACGATGTCACTCTTAGCTATCAGCGCCAAATAGTAAAAATCAAATGCCTTCAGTCAATATTGATCCTTATGAAGTCCAGTGTACTAGTATAATAGAGGCCAGTGCTTAGGATGTACAACGAAAATGTTCTAGGTCTATGGTCAGTATGTTATGTAATTAATAAGAAAACCAAAGAGTTTCTACCAAAAATAAACTACGTAGTAATCTATATCACTTTAATCAGAGTGTCCTCCTGCTAATATTTACATAACCTATCCCAACACATGTCATCTTGACCTTCTGAGCTGTGGAGATCTGTTCCTCATCTTCAGAGTCCTCGTCGTCAGCTCCTGACCGCTCCACTTCCAGCTTGAACATTACCCCGAAGAACTCTTTGAGGTGCTGAAGGAAGGTGATTGTGTAGTCTGATAGAGGACCCACCTGAAAAAAAAATTAAAAACGAAAGAATTAAGTAAGAACTGCAACAATTACACGCACCAGACCGGCTAGCATGCGCACCGCGACAAAATTTTCTAGACACTTTATCTTGTGAGAGACCGTGACAAGGCTATGGTAGCGCCTAAGTGTATCTCACTCTAACAGCGACGACAAGTTTTATCGCGGTGCGCATGCTAGGCCATCTGGCGATATTTTGAAACTATTTGTTCTCAACAGTAAGGTGCAAATGCTTTTGTTTAAAGGTCCGAGCTTCTAAAAATAATAGCCCCCGGTTTCTCAAACGTTTGTCAAACTCATGTTGACATACCATAAACATACCAAAAAATATACGCTCATTGGTTAAAGACAGCCGAAGATCAACAGTATACCAATACGCATTCAGTATTTTTAAGTTGACATGAGTTTAACATTAACAAACATACCAGGAACCGGGGGTAGATAATGGTGCGAGAGCCCACTGCACAAATACCTACGTCATCGAGTACCCCAATAGGATCTTTAGGTCGTTAACCGACATCTAAATATGTAAAAAGAATCAGGTCTGCCAGTTCCAATCCTGCCGGGTCATGGAAATAATTGAAAATTTTTGACGTATTATTTTTTTGGCAAAATTTACCCGAATGAAAGTTCTGGCAACAGTTAACCATTGATTAGCTATGTAAAAAAAAATTGGTCTGCCACTGCGCACCCTGCCGGAAGTACCTGGCAGACCCCGAAGAGTGTGCTCTTCACACCCTTTACCTACCTCAGCGAATACCCCGATGAAACCTACGCCTAATAATAGCCAAGGCGACCCTGATAATACACACATCAAAAAAGTCTAAGCAACATGTACTAATTTAAATCTTAGGATGGTTCTTCACATTATAACGTTGTATTTTATTTTTAAAATTATTACAAAATGAAATTTCTAAAGAAAGTGAATTTATTGTGAAAGAATAGGACAATTTAATACAAAGTATGGCCTCCTCTGCTATTCAGAACTTGTCGGCAACGATTATTCATTGAATTAATGAGACTGTTTATGTCATTTTGCGGTATTCGCTCCCAATGGAATTGTAGCAAATCCTTCAGCTGTTGGGTTGTTGTCACTCCGTCCAAGTCCTTCAAAACACGTCTCTGGAGCATGTCTCATGCGTGCTCGATGGGGTTGAGGTCTGGCGATTGTGCAGGCCAGGGCAATACCCGGATGTTCTTCGTTGCCAAGTATTCACTGGTTCGCCGAGCTGTATGTGAACGCGCATTTTCATGCATTAACGTAAAATCGGAGCCAAAGGTTTGTGCAAATGGATGGACATAAGGTCTGAGAATATCCTCAACGTAATTTTCAGCGTTCATGTTTCCATTTACAAAAACGAGCTCAGTTCGCCTGTTCTTCATAATACCTGCCCATACCACAACTGTTGAGCCGCTGTATGGATGAACTTCCTGAACGCACCTGAGCCTTTCCGTATTTCCGGGCCGACGGTGCACTCGCACCCTTCTTGTATCAGGCCTAAACCCGAATCGCGACTCATCGGAAAACATAATTTTATCCCATTGTTCCTGGGTCCATGTTATTCGTTCACTACACCATTCATTTCGACGAGCGCGATTCCCGTGACGTATCGGTGGGCACCTGATTGGGCGTCGAGCTCGTAGGCCATACTCATGCAGTCGATTTCGCACTGTTTGGGGACTTACATCAACACCACTTGAATTTTGTAGCCTCAAACTTAGCTCTCGAGCGGTTAACATCGGCTGGCGTCTTGCAGTCAGTTGTATGTACCGGTCTTGCCGAGTGGTTGTACTCCTTCTACGACCTGGGTGCTGTTCAGCGGGTTCCCCTGTATTATTGTAGCGCTGCCAAAGACGACAAATAACACTTCTATGAATGCCAAAATGTCGAGATACCTGAGATTGATTACTTCCCGCTTGCAACATCCCTACAGCTCTTTGCATTTCATCTGCCGTCAAATGACGTCGCTCCATGACGTGAAGAAGATCTAACGATTCAATTTTGTTGCTAACTTTATTTAAATGGTTGGTAAAATTATAAAATCAAGAATAAACGTGTCAATTAAAACGCACTTAAATTCAAACAAATTCGCAGTCATTTGAATTTTATGAAAAAACAAAACATAAACGAATTTTTTTTTTTACAACCAGCCAGTATGTCATCAATAACAAAAAAGTTTACTTACCTATGCACTTTGAGTGAGTAAATACTTAGAAATTAACTAATATAAATGGTAAATTTGTAATATCATGCATGTTGCTTAGACTTTTTTGATGTGTGTAGATTAAAAGGTCTGCCAGGTCTAAGCTTTGCGAAACTTAGTATTCAAGGCATTTGAAGTTGGTGGAGGTGGATTATTTCCATGACCCGGCAGGATCGGAACTGGCAGACCTGTTTTTTTTTTACATGTTTAAGTGTCGGTTAACGATCTAAAGATAGCTTATTGGGGTACTCGATGACGTAGGTTTTTTTGAGGTGGGCTCTCGCACCATAAGTATTATCATGGAACAAGGAGGAGAGTAGTACTATGTGGTACTTATACGTATATAAAACTTAGACTAACATGTTTGTATATGATTACTTTCTTTGAATATTTGCGACAATAAACGAATCATTAAAAGTATGTTATTGTAATCTCGGTAAAGTAAGCAATCTTTATGCAAATTTTCATCAAAATCGGTTCAGCAAAGTCACACCAACAAATAAACAAAACAAACACAAGAACAGACTATGTTTACATATCTCACATTTAAAAAAAAAATTAAAAATTAAAAATAAATTTAGAAGTACAACATTATTTATCAGACAGGGTAGGGTAGGACCCCTACCCTACCCCGCCTGATAAATTACTGCCTGAAAGGGTTCATAGACATTTCAACTGATGTTAAGTAACAATATAAATATTATACTTTAGAGTTTAGATAATAAAAAAAGTGCAAATATATGTTCTGTGTCTATGTGTTGTGGGAGCACGGTCCTCTTAGTTCCTGGGTCCCTAGATACAGGGATCCTAGTTAAGATCCAGGATCTCTGTTTGTGTGTCGTTGGGCGTAATTTATAATTTATTTATATACTTACAATGCAAACACTGACATCCTTCTGTCCAAGTGCCATCCACAGAGCTAGCAGCCACTGGAAGGCGCTATCGACAGCGCCGCCCCTGTATATCTCATCTAGGAGCTTCTGAGCGCACTCGCGCCCTAGGTCTTCGGGCAGAGTGATCTCGCCTGTGCCTGCTTCTACCGATTTCTATGAACAAAATGATGAGAGAATATTTGATAAAGTGTTCTAATGGTTGATAGTATGATAGTCACTATGCCTCTGTGGTGTGGTGGTTGAGCAGGTCGGCTCATAACACGGAGGCAGCGGGTTCGATTCCCGCGACAGGACAAGTATTTGTGCACATGAAAAAACTGCGCAAATACATGTTCTGTGTCTGGGTGTTGTGGAACCATGGTCTTCGTGGTTTTTTTTATGCGATTGAATGACGTGACGAGCTAGTCGTTCACCTAATGTTAAGCAACACGGCCGCCCATATCAGTTCCTGGATCCCTAGATACAGGGAATCCTGGTTAGGGTCCAGGATCTATGTAATATGTGATCATTGGGCTTTAGTTATGGTATAATTACCTAAAGTTATAGTTACTGTTAAATGACTAATTCATATGAGCAAAACATTTCGCCATGATTAAAATAAATTTTAAAGCTACATATTTTATTGACCTTTCACACAGGCATCTAACCCCCAAAATAAGCAAAGCTTGTACTATGAGAACTTATGTATATTTTAATTTAAACCTATGCATGTTGCGCGTATTTCCGACATTTTATGGGTGTAACCAGTAGATTGGACCAAAGCCAGAAACAATTTAATTAATCGATAAGTGATGACAATAATGACAACAATTAACTACATAGATACTTAAATAATATTATTTGAATACTTTAGAAAATGTATACAGTTGTTTACTACACATTTAAATATAATTATAATTTAATCAATGAATTTATTTCCGAACTCACTAAGGTGCAAGCTCCCTTACAGGGTTCAGGGGGGGGGGGGTTTAAGCTAGTTATCAAGACCTAACATAATATATTACAATTGTACATGTATGCAAATAAATGAATATGAATAATAAAAATTATGCTGACATGAACTTATTGTTTCTTGGTTGTAAAGTAGTAAAACTCACAGATTCAGCACAGTAGAAAGTTTTTTCATCCGTTTCTGCAAGTAAACTGATTCCATAGCCGGGGCTTTTGCCTGCATTTGACCCTCGACACTGGTCAGTGTTTATGTACACATCTGGCAGGAATTTGAGCATCACCTGTGAAATAAACATTTTATTTTATTTTATTTTATTTTGAGATTTTAAGAAAACTTACAGCTAGGTACAAGTATAGAGAAATGAACATATAAAGATTATTTGTTTGATGATGAATCATGAGGCTCTATGGACATACATTTGTGTTATGAACATTGATGTTTGTTCTGTGTCTAGGTGTTATATCGTATTCTATGTATGTATTTACAAACAAAAAGTATCAAGTATTCTACCAGTTATTTGGTTCCCATAGTACAAGCTATGCTTAGTTTGGGGCTAGATGGGCTTTGTGAAATCCACACATATTTATATTTATTCCTCACTCTGCAGCCCTAACCATAGGCAGCTGCCGCTGACTCCCTATGTGTTTTAGACAAGATAATATTGAAATAAAACAGATAAATATTTGTGTATATTAGCACCATCTAGTCCCTAACTTAAAAAAGACCTTGAACTATGTGAACCAGTATTTTGTTAAATACACACACGTGTGTATTATACCTACAGCTTAGTGTTTTTATTTATTATTTTAGTTTATGCATAAAACCTAAAAAGTTATGAAAAATATCACATATATTATCATACCCCTTTAGCTGCTTCAACAACCCTGTTAGCCATAGTTGGAGACACTCTCAATGCATAGACCACACCTCGTATCCGCTTTACTAAGCCCCATTTGCTCCATTGCAGCGGCCGTAAATGTCTTTTGGTAGGACATTTGAATACCACTTCACCTCCACCTAGCGGTGGGGCTCCTGTAAGAAAAAATAAATTGTTGACATAATAATAGCCATAATCATGCATTATTAAACTCAAACTCAAACAATTTATTAATTAATGATTTTTGGACTTTCATAAGTAAAAAATCAGAAAACTATACCTTATTTATAATATTGTTCTAAGCATATAAAATTACAAAGTGCAAGAGTTTTAAAAAAAGAAGTTCTCTTTCTCAGTACTGACTACACATTATGAACTTTTCAGGAACATTAACCTCTGCACTCCCATGGTTGTGATATTGTGTCATCCCGTTATTGTTATTCTATTATTATGCAGAAGGCCAGATTTCAATGAATTAAGGGTAGGTAGACTTTCCGTCTTTCCATTTCTCTCTTACCTCTCCTAACAACTTTAAGTTCCAATCCATCATCAACCAGTATAAACTTCAGCAGAATTGGCAAAGCCGCTGTCTTGATCTTATCCACTGAGACATCCAGGTCGCTGTGTGTGACTCCTTGTAGAACCACATTCAGAGGATCTTTGCAGAAAGGACCGAGAGCTAAGAGGATCTCTAAGTAGTAGCCTGAAATAATCATTGTGGTAAATAAGCCCTACAATGTAATAGATATTCTTTACATAAGTATCGAAACCGTAATACAAAAGTTTGGTAAAAGACTATAATAATGAGGTATAGAATGAGAAACTAACCTATGCCCCGCTGGGTACAGCAACTGTGTGTAACTTGGCCACCCGTCAATATACCGGGTTGGAAATATACCGAAGTGCCTGTTTCACTAAGCTCCACCCTTGTGCCATTAGTCACCTTATCTAGCAGCCGTATTAAGTTTACTTCATACTCCCGAAGACCAGGGTCATCATGAGTGCTTCTTATCTCTTCTATCCGGATAGAACGACCGCTCAGAGTAGATAGGAGCAGTCGTTGACGAAAGAAGTTGCTACCCTTGTAAACTAATACATCATTGTGAATTGTTGCAGGCATTTTTGGGGACAAAATTCTTTAAAAAAATATGTGCACCGCATGTAAACAATGCAATTTTTAGATAATTTTTGACAAGTGACAATGACAATTGACAACACAAACACGTGTTTTGCAGATGATTAAAGCTGCATTCCGAATAAAGCCTATAATCGATAATATCGGTATTATCGCGCTAATATACGCGTGGGGATACCCGCGCTGCGCTAAATCAACAGAAAAGACAGTATAAAATAATTCGGACAGACCCAAAAAAGAGCTTTAAATAGTTCGTAGCAGCGTTAAGTCATAATACGCGAAAACAAATTGTGTAGTCAAAATCTATTTATAATAAGCCGAGTACTCATACTCATAATCGAATGAAATCATTCATTCATTCGTTCAAGATTATCAGTTTGCGTCACTGACCTAGAGATCAGTGGTTTTCGTCCAATCATTTCGAATGACCGCCATAATCGAATGAATCGAGTAATGTCATTCATAATCGTTCTGCACTTTTTCTTTGGACGGACTGGTTTGCCGCTAGCTCACTAGAATAGGAGGTTTTCAGGCAACCAAATTTAAAAAGAATTAGTTCTTTAAAATCCGTAAGATGGCGTTGACGAGACATGGCCGCGAATCACAGACCTAGACTGAAGATTTATACTACAGATTAAAGAAAAAAACAATCTGTAATTTATGCATAGACCATAAACAGCTACTCTCTGCATCTATGTCCAGGCTGTGAAGCAAAAACAGGGAAGGCTGTGACAGTGTGACCATTTGTAAATTGCAGAGTCTGCCATAAATAGGCTAAAAATCTGCCCGCACTTTGAATTCTTTCAGAAATATGCCTCGCCTTGTAATATAAATAATACATGGGGAATAATATAAATATTTTTCGTGAGTATTTACTTATATTTATTTTAAAATATCAAGAAATTATTAAATAAGACCCCAAAATTCATGAAGAAATGATGAAAAAAGAAGGCAAGTTATCATTTATCACCTAATCAACGTTATTTATACTCCTCTTTTTTCATCATACATGGATTTTACATTCATATTTTTTCTAATCATGTCTTTAATTGGCGTGAGGGTGCAACCAGCTTGTAATTTGCTAGTAAATTAAATAAACCCTTTATTCATAGAGTTCAATGAATCCCAGAATAAGTACTAAGGTAAGTAGACCTACCTATCAGAGGCTGGCCTTCGTTACGTCCTCTGGTTCGTGATCGCCACTCGATAGCCTTTCAACCCCATCGTTTGACAGTTCTATGAGCGATGATGCCTGTCCATTTCTAATTCTAAGAGCTATATCGGTCACTTTAGTTCTCCTGCGGATCTGTGTGGTAGCAACAATTCCCACCAAATATTGAAGTCAATGAATTAAGATTTCGTAGCTATATTTCTCTATTTTAATTAAAAATAATAAAAACTCGTAAATCTGTCAAAACTTTTAAGTAGCCACTGCCATGTGAAGGGTAAATCTGCCAAAATGGCGGAAATCTGCCACAAATGGTCACACTGGTGAGTGAAGTGAAAGTGACACTGCGCTATGACAGAGGGGCAAGGCCACCTCACAAAAAAAAACAAGCCATGTCTTGTCAGCGCCATCTACCTTTGGATGTAGAACTACGTGCCGCCCAGCTGTCAGAAAATCCTCTATTCTGTGCGCTAGCTATATATTGCATATTACTGATCTTTTTTTTATAATCTTTATTTTTTTAGGGATTTTTATCCATTACTGATCTGTGGTTTGCCTTTCGGTTTATAAAAAAAACGTACTCTTGGAGTTTTGGCGGGAACGTGAAAAAGTTCACGTCGTTGCATTGTATTATTTCACAAAACTTATACTTTTTCTAGTGTTAAGGTTTAAAATTAGTGGCATTTTACGCAATAAGTGCTGAATTACGAGTATAAGTGTTGACAAGTGATATAATGTAGTGAAACGTGGTTTTACGTGTTGCTTCCAAAATTCCATAGAAGCCTCTAGTAAAGTTGCCACTACTTTACTAGGACATGACTTAAACTGGATTATGACTACCTGACTTAGACTGGATTATGACTACCCTGACTGACTGTGACTAAGACTTGACTTTACATGAAATATTTCATAATACGATGAAAAACTACAATACTTAACACTGGCTAAATACACTGTGTGGAGCCAAAATATATGAAAAAAAGGTTTGCTGGTGGTTTGCTGTCTTACCACAGAATTCCCACTAGTAGAAATCTATTTCGCGTGGCCGCCTAGTTGTTTCTTGCTCCCACACGAGGTGCTGCCTGAATAAGAACGTCTCCCAAAATTTTGGTTAGATAATGGGTGATTTCGTTAGCTCTATCTATAGAGTAATTTACCTTGATACCTAGAATTTATGTTTTACCAGTGTTCACTGCTTCTTTATTGTAAAAACTAAATTGTAAGGTCAGGTGGGGTAAGTGAAATGAAGGAGTACCTAAGTGAAACCCTATCGTAATCAATAAATCACGCAGTATAGCTCTATGCTATGTGGCGAAATGGTTTCAATGCTCTAGCACACGCGTCACACAATCTTTCTGCTAGGTCATAAAATAAAAAGAAATCAGCTATCTTTAAGTTTACAATACACAAGTCGGCTGATGCCATGAAGCAATTTAATAGTGTTTATGTACATTTTTACACGAAAATAATGCATGAAATGGCGCGTAATGTGGGGTTAGTATTTGCAGTCACAGACGACATAGGTATTAAAATCAATCAAATACCTACTACATTACAAATGTCATTGTAAATGTCCCATGGGCGAAAATCACGTATTTCACATCAACAGCTGGAAAACGTCTAGTGCTGAACACAGGTATGCCCATAAAACGCCATTTTAGACGCTGATTATAGAGAGGTTTGCCATAATCACCTCGCTTAGCAAGTAGCTTGTCATCGCAGAAGATTATAATGTACCAAGCAGAATGCTACTGCCCATTCTCTGGATAGTGTTATACGGCACCCAAAGAAAGAGTGGAGATTCTGCGCTAATAAAGTGATGCCTGGCAGCTATTATTTTATAAGTAGGTACCTAATATAATGACTGCGGGTAACAGATAATAAAAACAAAACTGTCAATATAGTCAACTGCAAAATAGTCAAACGCCAATGTCAACCACGGTCAGAATATTGAATCGGAAAGTTTCTGTCAAAACCGTGAACCATTTTTGAAGTGATGTTTCATTCACGCAAATTGAATTTTCAAAAACTATTTTCTTGAAAAGTATTTATTGCCGTCATTTGTCATTTCAGATTTAGGCTTTCTATGTTTAAAAAAAATTAGCGTCCTAGCAGAATTCACAAAGTGGATAGATGTGCAAGTATGTTTCACTTACCCCACCCGACCTTAAATATAAAATGATATATTTTACTAAGTTAAATCAAGCAAATAATTAGCTAATATACCTACAAAAGGATTTTTCCCGACTTATGAACATTTGCAAATCAACATGGTACCTAGCTGGTTTTATGGGAAATAAAAAATCATAAACTGGCAGTACCTTGACAATGAAATTTTTTGGTTAGGTTTGGTTATTTTATCCATTAATTAATCATTTAGCTGTTTTTCTGTTTAGCTGAGGACTTGTGATTACATGAAATGTAACGCTGTATTTATATATTTCACAATAAACACTTCTAAAAAGGGAAAATAGACAAAATAATGGCTACTTACTTGTGAAATGTTATTCCTTCATATTTACGCCTCAGTGCGACTTCTGTT
Organism: Ennomos quercinarius; assembly: GCA_910589525.2. Taxonomy (NCBI): domain Eukaryota; kingdom Metazoa; phylum Arthropoda; class Insecta; order Lepidoptera; family Geometridae; genus Ennomos; species Ennomos quercinarius. The sequence goes on from OU342502.1 coordinate 15,148,061, forward strand.
GCTTAAAATGCTGCACCCACCCACTGCACACACATTATTTCTCAAATATTTATTGCCTAGATCACCATTTAAATAGGATTATTTCACAAAAAACAACGATTTCGAAAAATTGTTAACCTGTTTGGCTTAGATCAAACGAAGCCAAATAAAAAAACCCGGTAACGGTGACAAGGACCAAAGATATTACGTTCGTCTTTTTTTTGCTTAGTACCGAATGTATAGCGCTCTCCTTGTTGTCCATGAATGACGTCATATACTACGGTTCTACTCGTACATAGTCAAAGTGTCTTACGTAGTAAATTATATACTCTTTCCGTTTATAAAAAGGTACTCTGTGCTCTTTGGTTTGCTGTTTGTTGTTGTGTTGTGGTTGAGGTTATTTTTAATTTTTCTATTCTTTTCTTCAGATACAAGAGTTCATATTTGGTGCAATCATGAAAGTATTGGTTGGAGACGTTGTCTTACCAGGTGACCAATGCGAAGAAATAGCTACAATGGGTGAAAAGGGAAGAGTTCTTTTAGGCCCGGGGATTCGAAAAGAGGTTGACGGAGTTTACATCACCAAAGCTGGGCTCCTGAGGAAACGGCCACCACATACGTTCTGGGTAGACAGCTACCAGAAGCGGTACGTGCCATCCAGAGGAGAAAACGTCATAGGAATAGTTTTACAAAAGATGGGAGATGTATTCAGAGTCGATGTTGGGAGCAGTGCCACCGCGTCGCTTTCATATTTATCATTCGAAGGCGCCACGAAAAAGAACAGACCAAAAGTAGCACCTGGAGACATTGTCTATGCCAAAATGCTAGTAGCAAGTAAAGATATGGAACCTGAAATTGTGTGTGTAGACTCACATGGCAAGAAAGGGCGCTTGGGAGTATTAGAAGATGGCTTTATGTTCAAATGTTCGATAAACCTTGTCCGAAGAATACTGAACACACAATGTCAGCTCATAGAGTCATTGAAAAAAGAAATTCCATTTGAAATAGCTGCCGGCATGAATGGCAGGGTTTGGATTAAAGCAAACTCAATGAGAGAGACCATTGCAGTAGGCAATGCTATTCTAGCATCAGAGTATGCAAGTAATGATGAAATTAAATACATGTGCAAAAATGTTGCCAGTGTATTAGCTGGTCATGTCTCATGATTTGGAAATAGATGCTTTTTAATAACAAGTCTGCCCTTTTATTTTTAACTAGTTTTGCCCTGTGGGTTCACCCACAGATAAAAAGTATCCATGTGTTAATCCAGTATATAAGCTATCTCTATTCCAAATAATTATGTCCAGCTGTTGTGGGGTTTAGGGGTAACAAACATTCACACACACAAACTTGCATTTATAATATTATTAATTATAGTGGGAATCATATCTGTTTTTTTTTTTTTATTTAAAATCTCGGGTCTAGCCCTGACTTTTGAGAGGCATTGGTGGGGCCTAAGCTAACACCAAGAGGCCCTTTTGAGTATAAAATAAACTACAACTATTACAAGGCATGGTATGGCATATTATAAACTATTTTGTATACAAAGGTTAAAAATAAATCTGGGCTATTGTGGTGAACTTATGATGGATTGATGTTTGGTCTATGGAATGAGAAAACGGCACCTGCCAATTTTGCCTCACATCAAAATGTTTGAGGCAGGTGATGACTGGCCACCCACTAAATGGGCTCCCTATAGTGGCTACCGCATATTGGTGCCGAGGAAGCAACATATCTATGTTATTATTATGCATAGTAAATATATGAATTATGATTCCAGTTTTTTCCAGAATCATGATCAGAGTGTTATGCTCTTGTGTATTGTAAAACGCATTTCACTGTTTAATTTTGTGCCTACTTGAAAGTTCAGAGGGTATAGAAGCAAAAAAAAACTTCAAAAACAGTGATTGAAAATTTATTTTGGCAAATGTAACTAACACTATTTGTCCAGAAATCTCAATTATACATTGTATAACTACAACTGACTGGGAACCAAACTTCTGTAACCTATTGAATAAATATTATTACAATGATTGCCACATCTCGCTATATATACACATTTAGGGCCATACTACATGTTCATTATTCAACAACTATCATTAGAATAGAACTTGACTGACCAGAACATTATCATAATAATTTAGTAAACTAAACAAGATTCAAATGAACAATAAGATTTTAAGAATTAAAGTTCATATTCAATTTTTTCTTAATTCTTAATAATGATGTTTTTCAGCTAATGACATTCACATTTCATTGTTTGTTGTCTACTCCTTGGTGGGTCTAGGAATAAAATATGTAACCATACACAATACTACAGTCTAAGCTTCAGTAGATCTCAGGTTTGCAAGCTTCAGTTGCAATAGTATTAGACATAAGAAATAGGTTACTACTTACATTATAACAGTAAAACTTCAGGTATAAAAGCTAGGCTGAATTATTTTTGATTCTTATTCCCATAATTTTGACAATGTATGCAATAATAGTACATATTGAGAGAGTTAAATGATGAAAGCTATTTGCAAATTGTTATGATGATGCAGATGGTCCTATTCTCAAAACTTCTCATTATTTGCCGTATTTCATGGAACTATAAGAGTAGTGTATTTTCCAAAATAGAAGTAAGAGGTTACATAATACTTCTAGACCCAAAACATTTCTTGCTCACATTTGGTGAAATCCATTTAACTCTAATGATAAGCCTCTTAGAAACACTATCAGAAAGTGGTAACTTTAAAAAGATTATACAAACAAATGTACTTACAGTTGAATAGTAACTATCAAAGTTTTTAAACTTTAACAACCTACTGAAAGGAATGTTATTTTTTATTTATTTACATAAATAATTTTAATGTTCATAGTTGCTGCATATTTCGTAATACAACATAAATATTATGTTTAGTCAAATTATCTTATAAGGATTTTAAGAAAAAAGGTATTTTCAAACATATTGTAAGCATTTTTTTATGCAACAACTTTCCAACATGATAAATGTTTTGTATTTTGTTTGAAATAAATTGTCTTAATATTTGGAACTCAAAAACTATCTTAATTATTTTACTATTTTTTTTTATCTGTTTACTTACTTTAATGTAATGCAAAAATATTGAGAAAACTTATCTACATACAAGTATTTTAATATTTATGTTTAGTCTATTAGGACTTATGCACTGGACTTAAAAGTTTCCGACATAAATTTATATCTGTTAATTTTAAAACTCAATTAAAAAATCCTGTTATTAAACTTCTAAATTCATCATCATCATCATCAACAGCCTGAAGGTATCCACTGCTGAACATGGCCTCCCTCACAGAGTGCCACTTTGAGCTACTCAATTAATATTCAAAGCTAATACTAATTCAAACAATTTTAAATCAGAATTTATAAGTGTTATATGAGTACAGTCTAGGCCACAATTTGATCTACACACTAATATAATTTTATTGATGAAACAGATTTTTTTTGTTATATCTAACTCTATATTTCATGTAAGTGCATGATCAAGTCCAGTGCATGTAATGCGCTTCAATCACAGCATAAATTCATAACACTGTACAATATATATACATATTGCTATATTAACAAAGCAGTCAAATTCACAATCATGTTACACATAAATACGAAAATATAATTTAATCCATGATTATAGATTAATTGGAGATCAAGATTTACTTACAGTAGTTATTATGATTATGTACATAATTTACAATCTTATTTTTATCATACAATTGTAGTACAGTGTAGTCAGTACAAAATCCGAGTTTATTGCCCATTCAAAAAGCTTTCGAAGGATATTTCGTTTCCCACAAATCAGTTTATCTATTGAGTGGCCTGCAAAATAGAATTCAATTGTGTTATGCTCAACCTTACGCCGCTTCACTGGTCAAATTGTTGTTTTTAAGACTTTCTTAAATTCTTACATATTACTTGCTATTGAATAGTTAGTCACCCTGGTAGACGTTTACAAGTGCATGTAAACATTATTTAGGTGAATTTTCTAAGTTGCTTGGAAGATACCACTTTAAAGTGATAAGCCACATGAGTGGTCTGCCAACAGTTATAAAATATTAAATTTTAGCTATGTTTGTAAAGTGGTATATATATTTAATTGAAGAGCTTGTCTACCTATTGCTTACGGTTTAACTGACATTAGTTCACTGTATTATTGCATCTATGCAAAGATATATTAATTAGTCTCAGATCGATAAAGTTCATGGCATTTCATCAACTGTGTCACCTTCTAACTCATCACTAATCAGTAAAGACAAGTGTGAAGAATGTTTCATAAATATATTTCAATCTCTTTGCCTACTGTCTCATCAAATTAATTTCATTTTGGTTCCACATGCCTGTACAAAAGTCTTCCAATATTATTAACCATTTGGATTCAATTAGGCACACATTTGTCACATCCAGTAGCACTAGATCACTAACACATTCACTTTTCCACATGTTTAATGTTTTCACTTGTTTAATTTTTTCACTCGTTTTATTTTCACTCATTTAATTTTACACTTGTTTCATTTTCTCACTCATTTCAGTGACCGTTTCCCTCGCGTGTGGTCACTCAGGCACAGGCACGAGGCGTGGCATGGCGGCGGCCGCGCGAGGGGCGGAGTCTCAGAACACAGAGTCTGCGGAGCGCGAGAGGTGCACCGGATGGGATGGGGACCGAGCGAGGCGCTTCCGTGGCAGCTTCTGTAGGGTTGTCAGTAGCCGAGGAAAGTCAGGCCGCTCGCTGGCTCGGTATGACCAGCACTGCATTAGGATGTCCTGGAACATAGTCAGTTTTTAGCAGGTTATTAGCAAAGTCAGAAGCCTAAAAACTCTGACACCAGGGCTTACCACTCGCCTACACAAGAAGAAGAAGAAGGCTGTTTAATGTGTGTGGTAGAAAACTTCAACCACAAATAACAAATTTTCACGCCAAAACAGCTATACCGATTCAGAAGAAAGTTTGCAATGGGTTGTTTATATACTGGGGGTCTCTTTATCACGGAAAATTTTGAGATCCATGAGCAAATGGGTAAGTCGAGGGCAAAACGACGGGGCGCGTCAATATATAGAAAATTTCGTTTCTCTAGGACACTATTCTAGGGCTAGAATAAAAAGTAGGGCTACCTTAATGTCCCGGGAGGCCTGCATGTTGGCCAGCGACTGCTTGACGCCCTTGCCGACCTGCCAGATGACAGCTTCCGGCGGCTGCCCCTTGAACGGGTACTCGCCGCACAGTAACTCGTACCAGACAGTACTGGAAACAAGTGCGAATTTTAAAACTGCTAGTCTCCATATTTATTTAAGTGTAATTTTATACATAACAAAAACATTCTAAAATCGCATCTGTGATGATCTCGTGAATACACGTGTCATTTCATTTGCAAGCAAGCAATATTCAACTTACACTCGCTCTTGCAACAGTTGGCATAGAAATCTAACACCTATGTATGTGGTCATGGAAAATAGAATGTTTCTTTATTGAAAGAACCACATGGAGAGATGGTTACTTTTTTATTTTACCGAAGTCCAGTGAGTTCAGACGCCAAGTAGCACAGCCAGCCGGCATATGCAGGCAGTATACACACTCACCCGAAGGCGTAGACATCTGTGGCCTTAGAGAAGGGCAGGTGTAGCGAGGCGTGCGGCGTGAGCGAGCGCGCCAGCTCGGGCGCCAGGTAGCACAGCCAGCCGGCCGGGATGCCGAGCGAGTCGCCGTGACCCGCGCCACGAGCGCTGCCAAATATATATACCGTTACATTATGCTGTTACACAATAGTGGAACATTGCCCAACATATACTTCCTGTGCACAGCTACACACCATTATATGTTGTTACACAATAGTGGAACATTGCTCCCCATTCCCTCCCTGTGCACAGCCATACACCGTTATATCAGTTATATTATATGTTGTTACACAATAGTGGAACATTGATCACCATTCCCTCCCTGTGCACAGCCATACACCGTTATATCAGTTATATTATATGTTGTTACACAATAGTGGAACATTGCTCCCCATTCCCTCCCTGTGCACAGCCATACACCGTTATATCAGTTATATTATATGTTGTTACACAATAGTGGAACATTGCTCCCCATTCCCTCCCTGTGCACAGCCATACACCGTTATATCAGTTATATTATATGTTGTTACACAATAGTGGAACATTGATCACCATTCCCTCCCTGTGCACAGCCATACACCGTCACATCAGTTATATTATATGTTGTTACACAATAGTGGAACATTGCTCCCCATTCCCTCCCTGTGCACAGCCATACACCGTTATATCAGTTATATTATATGTTGTTACACAATAGTGGAACATTGATCACCATTCCCTCCCTGTGCACAGCCATACACCGTTATATCAGTTATATTATATGTTGTTACACAATAGTGGAACATTGCTCCCCATTCCCTCCCTGTGCACAGCCATACACCGTTATATCAGTTATATTATATGTTGTTACACAATAGTGGAACATTGCTCCCCATTCCCTCCCTGTGCACAGCCATACACCGTTATATCAGTTATATTATATGTTGTTACACAATAGTGGAACATTGCTCCCCATTCCCTCCCTGTGCACAGCCATACACCGTTATATCAGTTATATTATATGTTTTTACACAATAGTGGAACATTGATCACCATTCCCTCCCTGTGCACAGCCATACACCGTTATATCAGTTATATTATATGTTGTTACACAATAGTGGAACATTGATCACCATTCCCTCCCTGTGCACAGCCATACACCGTTATATCAGTTATATTATATGTTGTTACACAATAGTGGAACATTGATCACCATTCCCTCCCTGTGCACAGCCATACACCGTTATATCAGTTATATTATATGTTGTTACACAATAGTGGAACATTGCTCCCCATTCCCTCCCTGTGCACAGCCATACACCGTTATATCAGTTATATTATATGTTGTTACACAATAGTGGAACATTGATCACCATTCCCTCCCTGTGCACAGCCATACACCATTATATCAGTTATAAGATGTTACACAAATAATTATCAAATAATTTTTTCCTTTACAAATTAATCTGTAGATTACGCTGAGCAGGCGATACTGCTATAAAAATCATAAATATTGATTTGGGAGGCGTTATCTTTACAGCATTTGTGTTGATGTAACTTGACCGTGCTGGTTGGGATAATTCTTAAGAATTTCTCAATAGATGGCGCTGCCAACCCCGTAAGTTGGTTGTAAAAAGGTGAAGGATAAATTCGGACACGAGACCACTTGTCACGGTAGCTTAAGTAAAGCATGTCCCGGCTTTAGGGACGGATGGATGCGGGTTCAAGTCCCGCTCGTGATTCAAATTTTTCCTTTACAAATTAATCTGTAGATTACGCTAAGCAGGCGATACTGCTATAAAAATCATAAATATTACACAAATAAACTAGTCGTTCTGCGAACAGTACACCTCGCTACTAAATGGATGAACAATTCTTTATATAAATTAGTATGTCGTTAGTTTCAACCCTGGGAAAGGACATAGGATTATCTTTAACGCGATAAAATGGTCACCCACGCGTGAAAAATCACGGACAGCAGATAATATAGATGCTTTATATACTCACTTGTTCCCGAAACACAGTTTGGTGACGCTAAAGAGTCCGAAGTCCGTGATGACCACTTTACCGTTTTCTAGGAATATGTTTTTAGTTTTCAAGTCTTTGTGAATGATGCCTCGCGCGTGAAGGTAGCCCATACCCTGGAAAGAGTAGAGAAATTATAATGATACACTTTACATACTGGTTTAGTTACACTATACACACTAGTTTAGTTACACTTTACATACTGGTTTAATTTTACACTTTGTATACTGGCAGTTACATTTTGCATACTGGTTTAGTTACATTATACATACTAGTTTAGTTACACTTTACATACTGGTTTGTTTACACTTTATATACTGGCAGTTACATTTTACATACTGGGTTAGTTACAGTTTACATACCTACTGGTAGTAATACTTTACATACTGGTTTAATTACACTTTGTATACTGGCCAGTTACATTTTGCATACTGGTTTAGTTTCATTATACATACTGGTTTAGTTACACTTTACATACTGGTTTAGTTACACTTTATATACTGGCAGTTACGTTTTACACACTGGTTTAGTTACAGTGTACATACCTACTGGTAGTAATACTTTACATACTGTCTTAGTTACACTTTTGATACTGATTTAGTTCACTTTACATACTGGTTTAGTTACACATTATAATTTACATACCAGTTTAGTTTATTTATTTATTTATGCACAAAACAAATTACAATCGTAGAAAAATATAAAAGCTAACATAATATTGTTTAGATCTGGTTTACAATTCAAAATGATGTGCAAACAGCTAAGTAAAATAGATAGTTAGTAGTAGTTAGTAACTTTTTACATACTATTAACACTTGCCTGTGAGATCTGCTGCGCCACAATAACGCTCTTGTTGGGAGTGAACTTGTCCTTCCTCAGGTGGATGTGGGTATAGAGCGTCATGCCTTTACACAGGGACGTGACGATCGCGAGGCGCGGCGGCTTCATGCATGCGCCCATGAATAGGACTAGATTCTCGTGGCGGGTCTTACGGAATGTCGCCACCTGGATATAACAATAACGGTGACTTTACAATATTAATGGTTTGACCGGTTGGGCGGCGCGCGGCTCTATTACGCCAATAACACAATAAAAACTGCATACATAAAATGTTTTTTTTAATAAGATCCGCAGGAGAACTAAAGTGACCGATATAGCTCTTACAGTTAGCAAGTTGAAATGACAATGGGCAGCCCACATCTCTCGTAGAACTGACACCCGATGGGGAAGAAAGGTTCTCGAGTGGCGACCATGAACCAGAAGACCCTCCAATCTGGTGAAAACCGCAGGTAGCCGATGGATGCAGGTGAGCAGCCGGTCATAGTGGCGCTTTGTGGGGGAGGCCTATGTTTAGCAGTGGACGTCTTCGGGCTGTTGATGATGATGATGAAATCTACATAAGACCAGGAAGACCACTCTATTTTGAATCACGACTTAACGGGGGGTGGGTTTTAAGCCAGCACAGACTAAAAGCTTCTGGGTTAGATATTCGAAGTGTCTTTTTTATGAACTGAGAGGCAAACAAGCAGGCGGCCTACCTGATGGTAAGTGTTAAAAGAGTCCTCGGAAACTCACGTCACTTTAATTTTCTTGAAGGTCACTGTAGTTATGCGGAAAATCCTCGGGAAGAATATTATTCCACGTCTTGTCAGTTTGTCAGTCGTAAGAGCGACTTCCAAGTGTCTGTCTTTTGTCGTAGAGGTGTGGTAGGAAAGGATTTTTTTAAATTCTGCCTCTTAATAGTTAAATATATATCCTAGATCCTAACAGTTCACATACATTTTGGCTAGGATACATACCTCGTGTTTGAACGTATCAAGAGGCACCACATCATCGTTAAGCGACTGCACGTGTAGCAGCTTGACGGCGACCGCTCCGTGCCAGCTGCCGCGGTATACTGTCCCGAACCGACCGGCGCCGATCACTTCGAACAACTTCAACTCGTCGTATGGGATGTCCCACTCTTTCATTGACAACTGGAAAGGGATAGGTGTTGGAGGAAAAGGTTAAATTGACGATGCTTATCAATTACGTAACCAGCTTTTGGTAATAGATGTGGCACCGTTTAAAAAACTATCTGAAAGAGCAGACAATACTGTGCTGCCTCAATTCTTTGGAATATAAATATTTGTGTAAAGCAAAGCTTAACTGATAGCAACTATGTGCATCACACAAATGTTTGCCCTGCCCGGCTAGCATGCGCACCGCGACAAAATTTTCTCGACACTATCTCGTGAGAGACCGTGACAAGACTATGGTAAGTGCGTCTCACTCTAACAGCGACGACAAGTTTTCTCGCGGTGTGCGTGTTAGGCCATCAGGGCCATAATTCTGTATGAAAACACAGATTCCACACGATATAGAAACCCCGTCGTTATCGTGTCTTGTGCAAATCGTGTCACACCAAGGAATCGTCAATTTTTGTATTCTGTATAATCTAGACAAATTATCTATGACAGGTTTTGGGTCCCTCGAGTGCGTTCCGAATTAGAACTAAAGGATTTCTCATCCCAAAACCGATAAAAAATTAAAATAAAGGAATGGCTTATATTTATGTTGTGATATAACGAAGCTATGGGTAATTATTAAAAATTGACAGAAAACCTTTAGAAATTCATTTTAGTTTTATTTTGAATATTTAATATTTAATTTAAGTGGTGGTAACTTTTGACGGGTTGATGTTTCGGAACGCGCCTCAGTGGAACATATGATTTTTGACAGTTGAAATCGCGCCAATTCCACATTCATTTCGCGCGGTTTCGTTCTCATTTCATAGAGAATAGATTTTTGCAGATTTCTTATGTACGACAAGGAATTCGCGTGGTTTCGAAGCAAGGAATCGTAAATTGGTCATACAGAATTAGGGTCCAGGGTGGCAATCGAACCCACAACCTATAATTCAGAAGGCACAGCTACTACCAAAATAGCTATCAGGCCAGTCAAAATGGTTGTAGTGAAATTATACGTAAAGATAAAGATAAAGATTCTTTATTTGTATAAACATGTGGTTCTTTACAAACATAATGCATGCAGATGTTACAAAATAAAAAAAAAGTTCTACATGTTTTGCCCAAGTAGGCGTACAAATGGTGAGAGGTGCCAAATTTTAAAATCATAAACGTACAATCATAATTATTTTCTATTTCTAGATTTTGTCGGAATAGTTTTTGCACTGGCGTGCGTTATACCTGCAGACTAACACTTGTTTTTATGCACAAACTGTCTGAACGCTGGTACCCGCGACCCTTACCCATATACGCGGATCACATCCGATTTACGAATCAAGACTATCTATCAAAATCCCAAATAAAACAGTAATAAAATTGTTGTTTTTCTTTTTGTAAATCTTTATTATTTGGTGTGTACAATAAACGGTTAGCTATCGATCCCCATCTCCAACTTATTAGTATTTTCTATCTATGTTACAATTATTTAAAACTAGTCGGCCCGCCCCGCCTTCGCACGGGTTAATTAGTTTTACGCCTTAACCCGTTTATGGGTAAGAGGGAAGCGAAAAGGAAAAGATAGGGGAAAAAGATTTTTTCCCTTCCTATGTTTGAATGGATCCATTCATACTTTTCCCCTTTCCCTTCCATCTTCCCTTCGACAGGATACGTATAAATATATTTTTTTTAATGTAAGAACCTTCTACGTGTTATAAGAAAACATTTTAAAAAAGATTAATGAAATTGGTAAAGCCGTTCTCAAGTTATAGCGTGACCAGGAGAAATAGGGGTTCATTTATATATAGATGAGACAGGGCATTTTAAGTATAATTAAATTTAATTTCCGTTTAAATAAAATAGAGCCCGCAGTAAAAAAGAAATGAGTAACATACATCTTCAAACAATCTCCGTCGCTGTATAATAGCCGTCATTACTCCAGTTTATGTTGATAACGTAAAAAACACACAATTCTTCACTTATAGTCACCACGCAAAAAAATAACTTTTTGGTGCTACAAATTGTGCTACAATCAAATCACCGAATTAATTTCAATATACGTTTACACAATAATGTTCTTTATACTCACAATAATTAATTAAAAATAATTATAATTTAAAAAAATGTAATATTACTACTACTGAGTAGAAAAACTGCATTAGCCTGTTCAAAAAAAAAACCACAGCTTTGGTCAATGAATATTAAAATAAATTGTATTCTGAAACGCATTTAACGAAAGTTTAAAAGTGTCCTGAACATGTGTGTCTGACTATGAAATGCAAGTAGCAACCAATATTCATCAGTGAGTCAATGCTGGTCGTTATCTGAGGAGGCGGGTATTGTTCGCGTTATCTGGTAGTATGGTACATTATTAGCTGACGGTTCAAATTGTTCTGTCTGACCTTAGGTATCTTTTGAGCGGATGCAGTTGACTATACAATTGTTTATGGTGAATTCCTTTGTTAGACACTGATAAAATGCCGAGCCGATTTGAACATGTAATATTTTGAATAACTATGATTCTGTGGGTTATGTAGAAAATATTCACAGAGCAAGGAAAAATTACGCTTTAGTGTAATCTTTTTTCCTTCACTGTGTATTGTGTTTGTGTATTATTATATTTTTTTGAGTTTTATAAAGGCTGTCTCAGTAAGAATGCATTTCATTTTAAAATAAAAACACGTATTTTTTTAGATAGTTGTGTTTTTTTTTGTTGGATAGTAAAGTACATGGTATGGAATAAAATATCCGTCAAATGGCCCCCACTGCTCTGATGGCGGGCCATTACTCTTTTCATGAAATTTCCCATGTCTTTTTTCACAGAGATGGGGCTGTATCTCACCGATGACGCGTTGGATCTCGGATTTGAGCTCAGGAATTGTTTCTGGTTTATTCGCATACACCCAAGATTTCACAAAACCCCAAAGAAAAATGCGAATAAACCAGAAAAAAAATCTGAACTCAAATCCGAGATCCAACGCGTCATCGGTGAGATACAGCTACATCTCTGCGAACCAGTTGGATGGAAAATTTCATTAAAAGAGTAATGGCCACTCATCAGCGCCGTGGGGGATTGATTGATATTTGAAGGATATTTTATGCCATACTTAATTGGTACATGACTTCTTTACAATCCAATTAAAAAAAAAAACAGTTAAGGTATCTCAAAAAAATACGTGTTTTTATTTTAAAATTAAAAAATGCATTCTTCCTGAGTCACCCTTTAAAACTATTTAGCGGATCCGCACGCGTGGGCTAGTTTCCTAATAAAAAATATCCTATGTACTTTTAAATGATTCAAACTATCTACATATCAAACAACATCAAGACCTGTTAATCCGTTCATGAAATGGTAAACATACAAGGAAACAGAGTTAATTTCGAATTTATAATATTAGTACGCATTTGTCTGAAATTCCATATAATATAAGGTAAGGACAACCTCAAATCTCCATGGTTGTTAGAAGGTCCATGAGTCCTGCCTGGCTCTCAGCAACTATTAGTAGTGTTGGCTGTAATGGACACATTTCTATCTCCACCTATTGACACTGGAGTAGTTTTGTATACTCACGCTATTTTGTCTGGGCCACCTCGAGTCTCCATGCTTGTTAGTAAGGTCCAGTGAGTCCTGCCTCGTTCCACTACTGTCGGTGGAGTTGGAGCCAGTAATTGACACGCATCGCGAGCTATCTCCACTCTTCACACTCGAGGTAAGCTCGTCTTTGATGTCGTGGCTCGTTCTGGCCGGAGATTGAATACTGCCGGTGTGGTTTGGACTGGATATAGGTGGTTTTACTTCTGTAATTAAAATTTTACTATGTCATCTCAGTATTTTTAATGTGTTTGTTTTTTAGGCGGTTGTCATTAGACATTTCAAGGCTTTCATATAAAACTCCTCTTAAAGTTAACAAGTGAATAAGTGAATAAATTATATAAAAATATCTACTGCGATTCCACTGAAAACAGTAAACAAAATTACCACAAGTGACACAACCACAAGTGGGTAGTGGGTGGGTTTTGTGTGGTGCTGTGTGGTAGAATGTGATTCAAACTGCTGTCTACTGTAAGCACGTCCCTGTCACTTTTTTTTATGTAAACGAATGACGTGGCGAGCTAGTCGTTCGCCTGGTGTTAAGCGTCACGGCCACCCATAATAGATTGCAGTGTCACTCGAAACTCTAATATAAAATTTCGCGTGACACTGATTGGCAGCTGAATTTTTCGGTTCTCAAGCTTAAGCGGTACTGTTATTATTAATTGCTCTATCGGTTGCTTCATGTTGACTTCACTAGCTACCTACTGCGAGGTTAATTATTTATATAAGTTACTTCTATAGGTGGAAACTTGTAATTGGCCTAGTTTCTTTTATTGTTTACTTTTGTTTTACTGTTTAATTGGCTGTAAGTTTTCCTATGATGAATAAATAAATAAATAAATACACCAAGAAAACAGCGTAGATCAAAAATATGCCTAAAACTAGATGGCGTTGCAAAATGAGCGGGTTATAAGTTGAGCGCAGATCAGAAATATGCCGAAAAACCATTTTAAACCTAGCCCGCCGTAGCAAGTCGTATAGTCTGCTCATTATGCATTGCCATCCAGGTTTAAAACGGTTTTTGTCATATTTCTAAATAAAAATTAAAAATAATCTGATCTGCGCTCAACTTATAGCCCGCTCATTTTGCAACGCCATCTAGTTTTAGGCATATTTATTATCTACGCTGTTTTGTTGGTGTATTGGCATTCCTGTCCTTGTTCCATGGTATGTAATAGGGTTCTCGTTGTAGCATAGAGACCGACCGGGGAAGTGGAACTGCTGCTTGCTGTGGTTGTGCGCGCGCGGCGTGTGCGGCGCGGGCGCGGGCGGCGCGGCCAGCGCGGGGGAGGACGGCGCCGAGCTGTTGCACGACGACGTGTTCGATGACGAGTCCTGCAACAACACGGCTGCTGGCTCACTCACGCTCCTTGCTCGTCCAGGGCAGGCCCGTCTTACGTTACGTGCGGTACTCACGTGCGCGGGCGCGCGGCGGCGGCGCGGCCGGTGCGCGAAGGACGCGAGGAAGGCGCCGCGAGCTCCGCCGGGGGACATCGCGCAGACGTACCCACCTGGCGAACAACAACACAGCACTAATGAGAGGGTTTCTGACAGCCAATTTGAAAAAATAGTTTTTTTAATGCTAGAATGGGCATACGATTGACTGACAACATCTCTCTACAACGCGTTTATTAATAAGGATGTTACATACCTTCCTTTTGAAATTTTTCTTTGAACGCTACGACGAATTCGGGCGGTAGGCCGCACGATGGAGGAACTTTACTTTCGCAATCCCTGCAACAAGATAGTTTTATTACTTTCCTTTCATAGTTAACTTATAAACATTGTGTTGCAGAAAAGAATAGTTATTTTTTCTTTTGTTTCTTTTTATCAAATTTGAAATATGTATAGATGAACCAATAGAAAACACTGCGGCTATTCCACTACTATACAGTCTTTATTACTAAGGGGGTTAATAAGGTATTATATACTCTTTTGGGGTTATTTAGATAGTGAAAGAGGAAGCCGGAGTTATACATATGCTTCTTGCCCCAAGCAGTTTTCTAACTCGGCCCTAGCTTGCTTATGTATGCTCTAAGCTTGGCCCAAAATGTATTTAATAGTGTAATCTACTTGTACATGAAAAAATCTATCAAGTTCGAGTTGGACTCTTGCACCTGTACAGTGTACAGGTGCAAGAGTCCAAGTTTGTGATGAGACTAAATAAAATAGCTCCCGTAGTGCATAGTGGTTGAAAAGCTTTATCGCAGTCTTATCTCAATAACAGTGAAGTAAAGCACCACTCACCGGTGACACTAAAACTTGCACTCCTTGCACTTGAGTCCCGAAAATGAACCCAAGTGAAGTGTGTTTGCATGAGTGAAGTAAAGACTAACTGGTGACACTGAAACTTGCACTCCTTGGACTTGAGTCCCGAAAGTGAACCTGCAAGAGTGAAGACACTCACCTGTGACACTTAAACTTGCACTCCTTACACTTGAGGCCCGATCCGAACAGCATCTGCTTGTCGCAGTAGTCGCAGGTGGCGATCATGTTGAACGTCTTGGTGAAGCGATGCGCAATGTCGTGCGCCATGCAGCGCGACACGGTCGGCGTGCGCGGCGAGCGCGGCGCTGCTGGCGGGTACACTGACTGTTTGACGGAGGGAGAAAGAAATACTTAAAAACACACGATATCGCAAAACAAAAACACTGATCTTCTTAATATCTTTTTTTTAACAGGTCATCATCATCAGCCTGAAGACACATAGGCCTCCTCCATTGAGCGCCACTCTGAGCGGCTGCTTGCCTCCTGTCTTGGGCCACCGTAAAACGCCACTTTGCACGCTTATCATAGGGGGGGAGGGGAGTTTGCCTTAATCACTACTCTTGGTAGGCGGCTTGGTGATCGCAGATTTTAATGTACCGAAGCAAATGCTGCTGCCCATTCCCTGGATATTCCTTTAGCCAATTTCTATGGCACCAGCGGAAGAAATGGGGTGGTCCTGTTCTAGGGCTTGGGACCACACTGGGGTTTTAACAGATAAAGTGCTTTTATTAGGACAAACTCTTTATAAATTTCTCTTCACTCTTTATACAACAGTCATTATAAACTTCTAGTAAATTCTACTCTACTTACTACCATAAACATTTGGACTGTGTACAGAGTCAATTTTTCAAGTGGACGTCGTAGGGTAAATCCAAAACTATAGCGAAAAGTAGTCAAAGGAATCTCAAGCCCAATTTTAATGAAAACTAAAACTGCAATCATTAGGTTTTTTTTTAATTCAATATACCTAGCCTTAGAATAGAACACATTAATTTAGAAAAATAAAACACCTTGTATCATCATACCATTCGATGTGTCGCTAATAAGAATCTATTTCATGCTTCTAAGCAATACATGGCTCGTTTAACATGGCTAGAGGTACAAATTTTCACCTTTATTCTCGGAGTATGTCTCAAAAGTAAGTTAACTATAGTTAGATGTTCTATGTTTGTCTCACGTTGTTGTTGTGTTGCGCGGCGTGCGAGGGGCGGTGGTGCGGCGTGACGTCACTCTCCTCGCGCGGGGAGGCGGGCGGGCTCGCCTCTGTTGTTGTGTTCACCGCCGACGACTGGCTGTTGTCGCTGGAATATACAACACGACATAGATGTTTGTGTTGTGTTCTTGAAGTGGACTGCTTATACTGGAAGGACTTTGAAGTGTTAACCACAGTAAAAAAGATTTTAACAACCAGCGGGATTTATACAGTGTGGTTCCGGTGTGTGAATAGGACCGACCCATCTCTTGGACAGTAGCATTCTCCTTAGTACATTAAAAAATTCTGCAATCACCTATACTCGAAAACGAAGAATGAAGAGATGGTAGGCACAAAAATCAAAAAAGACCGATTCAATATGTGGCCATTTTGAAAGTTAGGCTGATCCGGCTGATTTTTGTGCATTGGAGATCCGGATTGACTTGGTAAGCTGCGCGGCCGCGTCCCCGCCCCGCCGCCCGCCCCCGGCGTCCCCGCCCCGCGTGTACCTGAGGTCCTCGGCGTCGGGCCTGACGGAGAGCTGCGAGTCGTGCGAGCGCGACTTGGTGAGCGGCGCGGCCGGGGCCGGCAGCCGCGTCCCCGCCCCGCCGCCCGCCCCCGGCGTCCCCGCCCCGCGCCGCGCCGGCGTCGGCGGGGACCGACCACCGCTTGACGGTATTCCTGAGATAACGCACCACCGTTGGTATGAAAAGTGTTATTGGAAAAAACAATGTGACTAAAGCTTTAGAGTTCTCCCATTTCCAACATTATGTCATCGCATAGCGGGAGTAAGACATCAATGGAAACAACTGCTTTTTAATAACACTTGTATTATTAATAGTGTCGTGAATTTATTAATTTCATTTTTTTTATAGCTCTCTTTTTATTTGCAAAATTCTATTGGTTAAATTTCTATTGGTTTCATTCTGTTCGTTTATTTTTCCATAGTTGCATGTTACAATGCATTTTACAACTCATAAGTAGAGAGGCAATCTCAAACGATACAGTTTATTTATATATAGGATCATCTAGTTACCTTTCTTAGACTGCGGTGTACCATGCTCCGTCAAGTTTCCGTCGTGGTTGTGTTGTCTTGGAGCCCGTGGTCGAGCACGGGGCGAAGCCCTAACGTGACGCTCCCAGGAGTCCCAGAACAGCTGGAGCTCGGTGCCACCGCCTTCTGTCGCTTCGCCACGCTGCAGGGCTTCTGTTAAAACGAGATTGGGATATGTATAGAAATTTATGAATGTGAAGTAGAATCAAAGAGATTGAAATAGATACTAATCGACTGAAACAGTTTAATAAAGGTTGGGAAGAAATTAAAATTGATTCCGACATGCACTCCAATAACACAAGAAACACGACTATGAGACAATAGAGCCTCCTATTAGCCGGCCGCAAATATGTCTCACCGATATAAGTTCTGAGCCGGTGCATGGCGCGACAGAGACGGAGCACCTCCTCGTCTCTCGCTCCCGCCAGTAACGCGCGCATCTCATGGTCGGAGCGCTCGCGAAGGCACTCCAGCGATGGAACGCGAGAGCAGACCGCCTGGAACAGATTGGAAACTGTAGCAAACTCCATGCCAATAATAATAAATAACAATCACATACAAAAATCCTGGACCCAAACTAAGATTCCCTGTATCTACTAGGGACCCAGGAACTACGAGGACCATGACAAGATGACGAGGACCACACCACCCAGACACAGAAAAAGTACTTGCAGTTTTTTTTCTTTGCACAAATACCATGTCCTGTCGCGGGAATTGAACCCACTAACCTCCTCCGGGATATGAGCTGAGCTGCTCAACCACTACGCTATTATAGAGGCTGTCAATAGATCCATAGAAGAACAAAATATACAGGTGGGCTTTATCATCTTTAATTTTAGTGATCATATTACCTACACATTATATAAGATGAACCTATTTGTATCCAATGTTATTGAGAAACAAGCTTATCAGACAAGTTTTTGTTCCACTTCGATCTGCCAAAGTTATTAGGGCGAGAAGTTACGACACTCTTTTTATTAATTTTGAACATCAGTCTTCAGAAAAAGATGACGTCACACATCGTGGATCACGACTCGAGAATGGCGCGGGGAGTTCAGAATATAGCGACAATAGCCGATTATTCATCTTTGAACCGTGACGTGTATACTGTATAGCTCTCTGTAAGGGATTTATATAGTTACTCTTTGGCGTATAACAGAAGACACCATGAGATTGGTCAAGTACAGATCTCTGAGATTATCATGGAAAAATGTACAACTTTGCTTTCCCATCCATACTCACAGAATTAACCCTATATACGTACTATACTAATATTATGAATTCAAAAATAATTGTGTCGCGCTATTTGTCACCTTTGCACAACAGGTTAATAAATAAATAAATGGGCACGTTAATAACTTAAAAATTATAATAGGACTGTACTATATTTTTCCATAAGATATTTTTGGTATACTTGGCAAAAATTGTTGTTATCACTTACAAGTGCTATTTTCTTAGAACTGACTTGTTGCCATGCCATAGTATGGATTGTCTTTATACCTCGATGGAATCGGGACACAGCCCCACGACCCGCAGCCACTGCGCCAGACAGGGCACGTCGCGGAGCTCCCGCCGCAACTCCTCGCCGAAGCTGGCCTTGATCACCAGCTGCCGGGAGAAGTGCTTCACCAGCTTACCCTGGAAACCAGACGATCTTGATTGTACTACACATTTTTGTCATGTTAGAATATACAGTTTTCTAGATTAGATTATTATTAAAATGCAATTGAAAACGTTGGATGATGATTGGGATTTGAACCCACATCCTGCAAATGTCAAGAAGTGTTAAATATTGTTTGTGCAATTTTAGTAATTGTGTTTGGGAAAAATCTACGAGTGTCAATCACAGGATTTCAAATGTAAGCATACCCTTTATTGTAAAACAGTTTTTATAAAGTTATAGATAGGTTCACATCTCAATTCATGTTTGATCTCTATGCTGATCATTCACTGTGGAGATAGGAATCTAGGTTCAGTGTTCAGTGTATTTCACAGAGGTGTATGAATGATTGGCTCCATCCTTTCCATGTAAAGGGCTAAATATGATAATTATCTATTTAATTTAATAATTATGAATTTCACACAGTGCCATCTAGTCCCAAACTAAGCAAAGCTTGTAGTATACTATGGACATGGGAACCAGATATCCGAATGAATACATACAGTATACAGTATAATAATACAACAATAAATAACATACATACACAAAACAAACATCAAACATCATGGCACAGAAGTTTCCTCTGGGTCAATCAACCACAACCTACTGTACAAGTCAGGACTTCTGCCAACTAAGCTATAATGCCAGTCCATTATATCTTGTACTCCATTTGGAGGCATTGCCTGAAAAGCCTACTCCAATATCTACAACCCAACTAGGTAGTTACAGGGATATTTTTTAAGTTTACTATATTATGTGATAACGATGGTAATAAAGAAATCCACTTTGCAAGGACTTATTATATTGATATGATAATACTATGACTTGTGATATTTTAGCTAGTTGCATCTAGCATTAGGCAGTATTTGTGGTAGTTATTTTAGACTTTTTAGAGGCTTCAGAGCATAAGGACACTGCCAATAGGACACTATTAATGTAAATTATGAAGATAACACATTTCACCAATACTATTTAATTCAATAATTTTCCTTCTATCTATCCACACCTACAGAATGATTAGCATTGAATGACAAGTGTGCATAAATATCTATTGTCATTCATAAGCATCATCAATACAATATGACACAGCACAGAAAACGTTTAAATCAGGTCTTCAGTCTACTATTTAAAATGTAAAACTTTACAACAGTTAATTTTTGACATATTTGCAAAGAAAAAATCTGTCAAAAACCGTTAAGTTTAAATGCAAGATCCTGATTGTATGCCCCATTAAAATTAAAATAAATTGACTTCATGATATTTTTTCTAATCGTTTTTAGAATCATTTTCTGTCTGAAAAGTTCCATATGGTCTTCATTGATATTGTATTTAGAGCAAGAATTTGTATTACTTGAGATGTGGATGAACCAATAAAAACTGCTTGTTCACTGCTCCAATCTAACATTTCACAAAAATAAAAACTACAGCATTTAGTTCAAATCAAAATTATCTACAAGCGAGATGTTCTTGTCTAATCTTATCTTGTGTTGAGTGGGTCACAACAACTCACAATGATTTCCCAGATATTGAAACACAGTAATCACCAACTCTCTCTCATGAAATGTTAACATTCTCATTTGTATGCAAAACAAGTTACATTTCACATAACTTCTAAAATAAACGAGCGCATTCCGTAATTGTAGTAATCTGTGCACGCTAGTGTAACAAAATTACACGCAAACTGGTCTAAAATTTATTGGGGTGGAAGGTGGAATTACAAACCATCGAAAATACCGTAATATTGTAGAATTGAAATTGTAGGTGTTAGATCTTGACTAGGCAGGAAAACTCGATAGACGAGCGCACCCTGCATCGGTATTGAGGTATTCAGTCCTTGAATTCAGAAGTCCTTGAAACCCGGGACCTCGGAACACGGTGCTTTCAAGGGCACTATAAGTTTCCCTACCCCGCATGCGGGCGGTTGTGACCTCACCTCCAGGGTCCGGATCTCCTGCTGCGTAAGCTCGGCGCTTGTCGAGCATTGTGTCCTCAAACCCTCAAGTCTATCAGCTGAAACGTCGATCATGGACTGAATAGTCTGTATCGTTTGAATTGCATCACGAGCTCTTTTATTTTCGTACTCGCTATCTGCATCCATTACAATTATCACAGCACTGTATACGGTTCACTAAACACTACACAAAATAAAAAACACGTTATTCATTATAAAAAATTGAATTTACAAAACATTGCAGATGTTATATTGCCGATACAGCGGCCATGATGTCCAAAGAAAATGAAATGAAAAATCTATATTTTGTCTATAATTTTGCATTGTCGAAAATGTCGAACCATAGACTAGACACACACAGCGAATGAGCAGTTTTCCTAGTGTTACTTTATATAGCATCATTTATCTCTCGCTAGATGGCGCTGGCCACAGTTCTGGAAACTATCGACCAAGAAGTTTATTAGTTTCAGCGATGACTTCCATATTATTTTTTTTCATGCGTGTTTTTTTTAACGTGCAATGAGCCTTTATTCTTTAAACTAACTACTACAATAATAAAACTAATAAACTAGCTACACTATCTACTACAAGGAACATTTGGACTGTATACTAGCCGCGATGGCCTATAGACAGTCCTTTTGCTCCAGCCCACTACCGGTAGGTAGCGTACCCAACATGCTGGTAGCATTGCCTTGTTGAATTGCAATGCAGATTCGTTGAGCCAAGTAAGTGCCAGCATTTTGGTCACGCGTGGCATCAACCAGGCACTCTGATATTGGAAAACGCGATGAGCTCCCGGTCCCCACGGACCCAGGGTCTTAACACCAAACGGCTCTAATATGTAACTGCTACTGAGATTACTATATTTGCACCGTGCTAGCTGCTCAGCCAAATTAGCCGTGGCGCCGGCCCTAACTTGTGTCTCGGGAAGATGTGGCGGCGCCATAGTATCAACGCAAGTATCGTCCTACACTAAAGACTACCCCATCTCCCAGGGATTTTTTTTCCATAATAATGTTTTTTCATATTCTGTATTATATTTCCCGATTTCTTAGTAAAACGCAATCTTATTAGTCAAGTCTTAGTAGACTTGTTAGTTAGTTTAGGTTTCTTAATTTTGATAATTCTGAATTTTCCGCATTCCATATTTGCCTGATTATAAATAATTGTACAAAATGTTCCTAATTTTCCAAACAAGTAGTTATCGGTATCTCAGATGTTAAATATTTATTGCAACAGCGTGTTTCGTAAAAGGCACTTGAAAGTTGTGCAAGATAACTAGTATTATTACAACCTTCAGTTGACACTGGATACGTAGCCCGTGGATATAACAGGGGTTTTGTTACTCCCTATATGTATACTTTTATACATTATATAATTTTACAGGATTCTGTATTTATTTTAAATCTATTGACTAAGGCTGAATGACTGATGTAGATGAATGACTATTGTTAGCTAAATAATGTTCTCCACTACCATGACAAAAAAAAGTAAATATCAAGAGCTACCGAGCGCCATCTCTTGACGATGAAGTAACTAAACTGATAGTGCCTAAAAGAAAACTCCTAATTTGACAGCTATTTTGTCTATGGTTATATTTTCAACCTCGTGGGAGTTCTGGGTTTTCAACCGACTTTAAAAAAGAAGGAGGTCGTCATTTCAGTTGAAAATACTGCAAAATATAATGATAATTATAGAGATAATAAATGAAAGCTTTTCAGTAAACCACTTTTTTAGGACATCACATACATAGAATTTTTTTTAACGGGCAAATTGCCTTTATTACTCAAGCTAACTACTACAATAATAAAAACTAAACTAAACTAAACTAAGCTAAACTAAACTAAACTAGCTACACTAGCTACACTACCTACTACAAAGAACACTTAGGGACTGTATAATAGCCGCGATGGCCTATAGACAGTCCAAGTGCTCCAGCCCACTAACGGTAGGTAGCGTACCCAACATGCTGGCCGCATTGCCACGTTGAATTGCAATGCTGATGCGTTGGGCCAAATAAGTGCCAGCATTTTGGTCACGCGTCGCATCGACCAAACGGCGTTCTAAAAAATGATTATATATCATTATCAAGTCTAATAAGATCTTATTTTGTTTTCTTAGGCTTAGTGTACATAGATATACAGGTAATATTGATAGATTTTTTTTTTAAACATAAAAAAAAAAATTAAGATTTCATAGCTATACACGGTGGAATTTAATTGGTTCTTTTCCTTAAATGTATGTACTCAGCCCATGCTATAGAATAATCGTACAAGGTGCAATTAAAAAAAAAATGCCTCTTTACATAACTGGATAACAGCCGAAATGTCTATTTAACGCTACACACAGCACGGGCACCAGCTGAGCGCTTTGTAAATGTTTCGTAGGTAGGTAATAAAACAAAAACACCTGCGCTACCCGTCCCGCTCTCACACAGGCAAAAAACAACGCGAGTGCGGCTTATCTCTTATCTTTGCTAATAAAGACTCCCAATTTTCCCTTCATACTTTATCGAGCTTAGGACCGTCAGAATTACTAACTACTAAGAAAATCAGCTACGAACAAAAGGGTACGGCAGGAACTTGTGGATCCCTGATGCCATGTGCTCGTAAAGTGTCCAAGTGCTGTGGCTGTGCGTACATCCGCCTAGCCTCTGCTAAGTTGTACCTTGACAGCGTATAAAAACGCACCATGTCCAACCACTCAACATTTGAATAATTGTAATGTCGATCCATTGTCCAAAATCGCGATGCGCGCGCGTAAACGTGACACAAGTTGTGCCCCTAGAAGTTTTTGACGACTGACCTATTTTCTGGTAGACTGGTACTTGTTTTCGGAAGCGGCCCGCGCGCATATCCGCTGCACAAAAGAAAGAGGTGGGGTATTCTTTTTGTGCTATTGGTCACCGCGGGCGGCGCTGCGCCGGCGCGGCGGTCGCTGTTTGAGCCAGTATTCGGTCGGGCGTTTTATTACATTGTACTATTATCTATTCCGTGCTTTTGTTCAACGTCACAGGGCTTTTCTTTAGAATTTGAATTCGCAGTAATTTGATAATACCTAGATTTAAGTTTTAAATCCATAGTTTTAGTTATATAGGAGCGTTCTATAGCATGGACTGAGTACGTACATTTAAGGAAAAGAACCAATTAAATTCCACCGTGTATATCTGAATTTTATTTCAAAACAATAAAAGCTCCTAAATCTGGCAAAATTTAAAGTAGCCACTGCCCTGTGAAGCACAAATCTGCCAGAATGGCAGAAATCTGCAAGAAATGGTCACACTGGTGAGTTAAGTAAAAGTGACACTGCGCAGAGGGCATAGCCACTTCACAAAAAAAAACAAGCCATATCTCGCCAGCGCCATCTACCTTTAGATGTAGAACCCGCCACCACCGCCACGTGCCGCCCAGCTGTCAGAAAATCCCTTATTTTGCAACTAACCGTGAAGGGATAGTCACTCATAAACCATTCCTTGTAAATTATATCATTTAATCGCAAGTTTCGTTTACTGACTGGCACAGAAGCAGAAGTCATCACAGAATACTGCAGTTTACTTTTTTAGTTCTAGTAACATTAAAATAATAACATGGCAGCACGCACGCTTATGTCAAAAAGAAAAGATTAAAAAGAAAAAAAAATTAGTCTATGATTTTCATTTATGGAGTAAAGACGTTTGTTGTGAGATTTGTTTCCTATTTTTCGCCTTCCGTCGTTATAAATTAAATGCTTGTGATGTAAAAAGTAGATAGGAAACAAATCTTTTTAATTTAGGCAAAGTGTAGCTTGAATATATTTTTCTTAGACGTGTAGATGTAGTTTTACAGTAGAATGTTTTTCGAGCGTGTACTGCCCGTTCTCTGCCTTGCACTGAAAGGTAAGCAATTTTCGCGCAAATAGTGCTATAAAATTAATATGTGTATTATTTATTTAAGCATGTAAGTAATGAATATTTTTAAATCATTACCATTTCTTATTTAACTGCATATTTAACTGTCAATGTAGAATAAAGCATACCGCAATTAAATAGGTAATAAATCAATAAAAATACATTTGATCTAGGAATCTAATGCAATATAATTATATCTACCTTGAATTATTCATAAAATAAGTAGGTAGCATAAAAAGGACATTAAAAATTGGCAATACTTATTATTTGTTAATTTATGAATTCAATTGTTTACATTTTGATAAAATGAAGTCATGTAATATTACCTAATTTTTCGCAGTTCTTGGTGTGGCTTTTGCCGAAGAGGTGGACATCAGAGATGTAGCGGCTGACAAGGGTGTGAATGTAACCATCCCATGTGGTGGGCTGCTAACACTGCCCACACCTAATGTGCAGTGGGTCTACCGAGGCAACCGCACACACCACCAAGTTTTGGTGAGTACTATTTCTCTCTAGTTGAACAAGATGAGTATAAACTTGTATCATAAAAAAAACTTTTCATAGTAATTTGGGTGGTTTAAATTTTCTGATACGCAGGGCAAACCATTTGCCTACATGAGAAGGAAGCAAGTGTGAACAGCAATTTTATTCATCAACTTTTTAATCTTTCTTCACATTACAACATGTTGCAACAACTACTTAATTATTAATTTAAAACTACTAACTACTTGTTGTTTGCGTTTATAAGTAGGGGTTTCAAACCATAAACTGCAGTTGTTTTAAATGCAGTTTATGGCCCATAAAACCTAATTATATAATATTTTAAAGTCAAATATAACAAAATAACAAATGATCCATTTATCCAACATTACTTGAATTAAGTAATAATATATAAAAGTACAGAACATGGTGATTCTGTATTTATATATAAAGAAAGTTACTGAAATAAACAAATTAAGGTGTAGGAGAATATTCGTTTATATTGACTTACTGATTTCTGTTTTACTACTTTATTTTAATAGGTGTTGAATTCATCCACAATTCCAAAGCATAAATATTAGTACTGGTATTCAATTATTTCAACTTACATGAATTTAAAGTAGTAGGCAACTAGGCACCGACATCAGCATCATCCCAATATTTTCCGACTTATATTTATTACTAGCTTATGACGGCGGCTTCGCCCGCGTGGAGTACCCCCCGGGAACCCTAGGAGTATTAATAAATTTATCATGGATAAAATTACCCTAACCCTGTTTTTGGGAGTAGTTTAAAAAGCGCTAAGTATAACTAAATACATGTTAAGAAATAAGGTTTTTTCATACAAAGGCTTTGTACCCTTTTACCCCTTAAGGGTTGAATTTTCAAAAAATCCTTTTGTTAACATGCACCTACATCATTAAAGGAAGCCACCCTCCAAATTTCAAGTCTCCAAGTCCATTGGTTCAGGCTGTGTGTTGCCTGTCAGTCAATCAAGACAAAGCCTTTTATATAATAGATTATTATTATTTATTGTTGGCCCTAATCCACCATGCAGGCCAATTCTGGATAGGTAGATATACTTAGTCTTTTTTTTAAATTTGTGATTCATGCACATACATACGCCAAAACAGAAATGCACCCATCAATTGTCCCAGGACTCTAGGACCCTAGGACTCTAGGTCCAGTGATTCAGGCTGTATATTAAATTTACCAAAGAAAAGGAAAAATGATGACAATTTGATTCAGCTTTTCGCAATGTTTGTGTAATGTTTTCTCTTAGCAGACTATGTAGTTGTCTGTGACACCGTTTATTGATAACAAATATTATAAAGCCCGTTGATAGCTTGTGAACATAATTTCTCATACAAACACGACTCACCTGCGCGGGCAGGGGGCGACGTAACAAAACGAGAAAATGTCATACGAAATTACAAAGAACAGAGCAGGATGGAACAAAAGACATTAATGGGTTCCCGTGATTTATTAGAAATTCGTAGTATTTATTAGAAATTTGTGGTTGAAATACACCACTAATTTTTGTATCAGGGGAAGTATCATTAGTCAACTGGATTTATAGTCAAGGGTGATTGATAATGTCACCCACAGCCACCAACAGACCTACAATATTTTCGTTACTCTCAACTAGGTCTATGGTCATATCTACATCGAATGATATTTTATATCAACTCACTGCCTACATAGATATAACATGCACAGCTTCTTGTTTACTAATACATCACCAACGTAAACAAATAAATTTGATAGGACCAAATTATAATGGTCACACCAGTTCACGAGAAATTAAACGTAAGTAATTTAACATGCCATGCCACGAGGGTTTCGTACAAAATCGTTGTAGGTATACCTATTTGATCAAAGTCATATTTCCGCTGCGGTGCCATTGTAAATGCCACCCCTTTGTTGGGGTTGGGGTGAGCCTTAAGCAAGTGATATTTGTTATGGTAAAAGTTTTCAAGTTATGAGTATGTTTGTAAGAATGTGGTTGCACAATTTTCTATTTTTTAACGCCCAACTTACATAGTAACAAGATTTAGTAAACAGTGGTGCAACGATCACATACAATTAGATCCTTGATCCCTATTACTAGGAAATCTAGGAATCCCTGTATCTATCGACCCAGGTACTACGATGACCACACTCCCACAGCACCCCAGCAACAGAACAATACAATTGTATACTACAACCACAGAATAAATAATAGTAGCTACAGGTATGTCCCATTCGTTTTTAATTAAACATCATCAGATTCTGTCAGTCATATTGTCAACCATATTAGTCAGACATATTGGTTAGTTGTTATTTCATATTAAGAGCGCCCTGAAATTACATCCATAATTCACCCGTTTTCTCGCGGGAAATGGGTATTAAATATCCGGGATATAATGTTCCCTATTTATGTTATGATCTCGGTAGCGTAAGCAGTCTGTGTGCTAAATTTTATTCAAATCGGTTAAAGGCTTTAGCGTTAAAGCCATGCAATTGCAAACACATACAAAGAAACACACAATGCCAATTTTCCAAGGCATGCATGTAAACGCGCATCCGTAATAGAATAGCAATTATTTACCTAGATAAATAATTCTAGAAGTAGTAAATAGACGGCACTATTTCTGAGTCTGATTAAACCAAGTAGGTACGAAACGAACTTGAGCAGGCTGGCTGATTATGTAACCTGACTAGAAACGTAGGCTGCGTTTAGACACAGAATAGATAATAGTAATTGCGTTATAGATGCCAATTGTTCAATGAATTTATAAAATGTTACGCCTCGCGATTTTAACCTCATAGACATAAATTTCCGAGTTAAAAAAAAAATTATCCAGCGTAGCATTTTCCAGGAAGAAAAGTTTTCGGTATCAAACTACTATATCAATAAAAGGCTATGTCCTGAGTGTCTGACTGACTGATTGACGGTCAGTCAGTCTGACTATCACTTACTGACTGTATAGCCCAAACCGCTGGTAGATATTTGGCTCTTCCTTTTATGCGTAGGTCTGGAAAGGAAAGGGTTTTTGAGAATTCGACCTCCAGCGAGGATCAGTCAATAAAAACAAAGGTCAGATTATTTGAATAAGCGCGGGTAACACGTCGGGCTGGCTTGAGAGAGTCCTAAATGTAATAAGTGCATATTTTTAAAATTAAGGAACTTTTCCATTAAAAAAAAATTAAATATTATCGTAATTAAATCATTGGTTGCATTAATACTCTATTAAATCAGGCTGAATAACTTTTTATAGTACGGCAATAAAATTATTCATTGCGGTTCATTAGGGGGCCGCATTTATTACGGCCGCGCCGCCAGCAAATAATATTTTATTGCTCTATAAAATAATTTAACGATAACGATCAGCTGCGGTACCCTAAAAAAATTGTGTGGATTACAATTATAAATGCTGCATAGTTTGTATGTAAAGAAAGTAGCTTGTTGGTTTATTTTTGTACCTATAGGTAGCTACATACATACATATTAACTGCCGAGCCTGAAGAAACATTAATTCTAATAATGTTTCCGTTTAATAAAAATGATTTCCTTTGTACCTACACATTAGAAATACAGGGATGATGTGGGATGTAAATAAACAGGTGTGGACAAGGCAGAAGCCACTGTAAACGTCGGTCGCCACACGAGACACGGCTTGCTCGGCCCGGACGGTGCCATCGCAGCCGTAGTATCATCTGTGCAAGGATCATCGGACCAGTCTAGCCCTTCTGGCTCCGGTACCACCTTCGGCGCTGGTACATATAGAATACCAGATCACATTCTGCCACCGACCTCGCCGGCAAAGTCGACGTACCTCCCATAGGTTAGCTAAATAGAACCATTGACTATGAAGCCTGGGATTTGGCAAGAACGCTCGCGATTTTCCATAGTATCCATGGCGTTTATCTTCTGGATCGTTTTTTTCACGACAACAACGGCCTAGCTAGACTTAGGAGTTTTATGCGGCCGTCCTGGCCTGCTGGTGGCGCTGTAAAGTTCGGTAGAGACCAACAGAAAACAAAAAAAAAACATAACTGCTGCCCTTAATACGTACGTTATGTGCAGTTGTATTCCCGCCGTCTGATACCACAATTCACATATCATGTCATGACCCAAACTGCCTCGCCTCGTATAGCAAAACGGACTATTTTTGGCAGTCTAAATTCGGTTACAGCCGCTAATTTGTGCCCATAAACTGTTGGTTATAATATAACTGTTATAAGACTTATGTTTTTATTGATGTTTGCGTAAACTTTTTTGTCCTCTACGTCGCTAAGGTCGCGGCCCGCGGGTGTGTCGCGGCCCCCTAATTACCTAAATCGCAACAGGTTTGCGACAGGCGTAAATCTCGCGGTGATTGCTGTCATACATCATTAGTGGTGTCGAGAATGTATGCTTCGCTACTGCTGTCGCATTGCTACTGCTGTCGCATTGCTGTTGCAAATTTTACGTAATTACTCCGCCGGTTTGTTTTGTTGATTGAGGCGCAAATATCAGCGATGATCTGAAGTTTTAAAAACCAATATTAGGTCATGGTTTTTTATTTATGGGTTTGGAAGATAGTAATAATTTATATAATAATGTACATATTTCCTGAAGATGATCCTACGGCTACCTATAAACTACCACCGCACCGTCGTCGCGTCGCGTCGTTTGGTAATGACGCGGGCTTGTTTGTAGAGAAAAGGTAGCACCAGAGACATTGATATACTTTTTAACTTATCCCTTTGGACTTACTTAGCCAACTTACTTTTGCAGAGAAACGGAACTTTAGGGAAACTGACAATCACGGATGTGGGTAGGTATATTGAAAGCGGACATTTCGGGAAGTGGTCTTTATGTACCTAAAGGGCTTGGTATTGCATCAATTATGCCATTGAGTTATAGTTTAGCTGTCTGTCTAAGACCCGATTTTACCAAAGTAGAGTAAATTTTATTCCAAGTATAAAGCTACTGGTTACTGGTTACTCTCGGACGGATACAGCTGATTGACAAAATATGAAAGGACGTTTAAAAAGACGCCATTTTGATTGTACTAAGAAGCTTATTCCTTCAAAATTGGTGGTATAATAGTTACACAAGGCGTATAGCCTTGTGTAACTCGGTTGTTCCCGGAAAGTTATAGTTGGAATAAAATTTATTCTACTTTGGTCAAATCGGCCCCCTTATTACCTAACTCGCAACAGGTTTGCGACAGGCGTAAATCTCGCGGTGATTGCTGTCATACATCATTAGTGGTGTCGAGAATGTATGCTTCGCTACTGCTGTTACTTTGCTACTGCTGTCGCATTGCTGTTGCAAATTTTACGTAATTACCCCGCCGGCCTTAGACTTTTTCCTTACGATTTTTACGTATAAACATGATCACACCCTGAAAACTAAGAGAACACTTATCCATACCACGCAATACCATAGTATTTATGTCTCTAATGTTCAATCAACCATATTGTCTTTAAGTCCGAACTCATTCCAACCGTCCTATCTTACAGTCTCAAATATTCCGCTCATCACACAGATGGCTGGATCACAGGGTCCTAATTAATTGAGCATCTGGTTTGTGGGACAGTTGATTAGTTCGTTGCCCCTTGCAATCTGTAAGCCCATCTCTTATAGCCTAGGGTAGGGGCTCGATGATTCACTCGAGAGCAACCATTTTCTTAATGAATCCTCATTAACCGACTCGTCAAAGTCTTGATTGTGGCTAAGGATGGCTTTTTGAAACTAAGGTAACTTACCTTGTGCCCCTACCCTAGGCTGGTAACCGGTCAAAATCAAAATGCTTGAAAACTCTAACAAAATCTAACCAATGGTCAAAATAGAGTTTTTAACCATTGGTTACCTTAACTACGGATTGAAAACCCATCCTTAGTAGAGCGCACCATGGTAGGATCCCGCCCCGTGCCCCGTACCAAACTTTGCAAGTATGTAGGAAAGCACTCGCTCTTACAGCGGTGAAGGGAAAACACAGAAACCTGCATGTTCTAGAATCAGAATCGCAATATTTAAGTTAAGAGAAGCTATGATGAGCTGACGATATATCTTGAATTGGCGATAAAATAATGTAATCCAAAACAATTTTCATCAAAGGTGACTTTTGCGTGACTTCCGCTCTGTTGGAAGACTGTGTACACGTAAATCCCAGAGGGGTAATTTGTGATCCCAGACGTGCTAAATATTTAGGAAAGTTCTTCGCCACAGCCATTAGGCTGTGGTAATAAGGTACTAAACCACAACGGTTTCTGGCAAGCCGCGATTGCATTTAGGAATATGAATATTTTTAACGTGATTTTACAAACGGAGCATGGTCTTTATCTGGATGTAGTAACCACAGGGCTACTAATTGTGATTCTCATGAAATCATATTACAAACTCATTATAGGCAAATTAAGGATTGCCCTGATGATAGCCGACCTCCGGTAGGAGATGGCACCGTAAGAAGAAGAAGATAGGCAAAAACCAATTTATACCATAACCACCTTTTTGATATTGCCGTTACATTCTGTGATACTTAGGGTGGGTTTTTGATCCGAAGTTAGGTAACCAATAGTAAAAAATTCTAGCAAATTTTGAACATTGGTTAGAATTTGTTAGCATTTTTTATAGTTCATAGTTAGTTCTTTATTAATAACATTCAGTTCCAAGTCAATTCCCATAATATAAAATTGTAAATAGGAAAATCATAAATACACCGGGTTTAACTGGAAGATAATGCTCTATAGCATTAAGTTCGCCTATGTACCTACTATTGTTGTTTGTGCAATAAAGAATTTTCTATCTATCTATAAATTATTAAAAAAATAATTAATAAATCTCTTACAAAAAATACAATAATAATAAGCATCATATAAAATAAATTATATTTTGGATACTTTAACTACAGATCAAAAAACCCACCCTTAGGCTATAAAATGATCTCTTGCCGCATCAATCAAGTATAACATTGGTCTTACTTCACTACCCTCACTGACACCTAACACGCCACGTGCCAAAATACCTATAAGCACGTATACTTTTATATACGTATTCATATGTAGAGAACATTCAAGAGAAATGCGTTCGTCCACTTACTGAATTGACGTAAGCACAAAAGTAATACTAGACGCAAGTGAATTATGTATCGATCTGATATCTAGACCGGCCCCCTAATTACCTAACTCGCAACAGGTTTGCGACAGGCGTAAATCTCGCGGTGATTGCTGTCATACATCATTAGTGGTGTCGAGAATGTATGCTTCGCTACTGCTGTCGCATTGCTACTGCTGTCGCATTGCTGTTGCAAATTTTACGTAATTACCCCGCGGGCCACGTACGGCCGATCTCGGGCAGGTTAGCTCCGGTTAGGTTGGGCTCCAATTGGTGCAATTGCAGTTTTTATTCAATTCGCTGGGCCCATTTACCGATTGAAGGTTGTCTTTTTGTGCTCTAATGGATTGTTGACTGTTTAAGATGTTTGTACTGGGTGGCGCAAAAGTAAAGACCCTATTTGGTTCAGCTATAACATTTTTTCTAAATTAGAAAACTAGATTTAGGTTTTTTTAAATGTATATTTGTGCCATTAAATTTCGTACCATTAGGATTTAAAGATGATGTCTTTTAAATGGTGACCTCCAGAGTTGATACACATTTGAGCCCTATTTATGACATTTTGCATAACTTGCCGTAACACTTCCTGCGATATGTTCGTTATTTCTTGACGAATGTTTTCTTTTAGAGCTGCGAGAGTCTGTGGCTTGTTCACATACACCCGAGATTTCAAAAAACCCCAAAGAAAGAAGTCTGGACTGGTCAGATCGGGTGATCTTGCAGGCCAAGGCAAATCGCCAAAACGAGAGATAACTCGGCTTGGAAAAGCGTCCCTCACTAAGTCCATAGTGTCGCGCGCTGTGTGTGCCGTAGCGCCGTCTTGTTGAAACCAGATGTGCTCCAGCCCCAATTCGTCCAAACTGGGTATCAAAAACTCACGTAACATGGTTCTGTAGCGTTCTCCAGTGACAGTTATCGCATTGCCTCCAGCGTCTTCGAAAAAATAGGGTCCGATCACTCTGTCAACACAGATGCCACACCATACAGTAACTTTTAGTGGGTGTAGAGGTGTTTCTTGAATAATGCGCGGATTATCAGTGCCCCAGAACCGAGTATTCTGCTTATTGACATGCCCTGAGAGATGGAAATGCGCTTCGTCACTCATAACCAATTTTGAAGGAAAATCATCCTCTTCAAGGTTGAGGTTTATGACGCGCTGGCAGTAATCTAGACGAGCTCGGTGGTCAGCAGGCAGCAGTTGATGAGTCATTTGAGTTTTATACGGGAACATCTTTAAGTCTTTCACCAAAATACGCTGCAGGGTCCGTCTGGAAATGCCCAATTGCGTGGCACGTCGCCTCGTTGATGTTTCTGGACACTCTTCCACATCTTCGCGCACAGCATCGATATTTTCAGCTGAACGGCCTGTTCTTGGTCTCCCAGACTTAGGTCTATCCAATGTTGAGCCAGTTGCTTCAAGGCGTGTGGCAAAGCGTCGAATTGTGCGACCAATCGGTGCCGGACGGTGGGGAAATCGTCGACGAAATTCACGTTGTGTTCTTATCACTGATGAATTATTCCGTAAGAACATTGACACAATTATTCCACGTTCTTGGGGAGTAAAACGGTCCATGTTTATTTTCAGTGTATTTTACATTTGTTCACTACACAATTTTCAACAACAGAATGACAGAAAATGTCATATAAAAAAAATAAAAGTATTTTCTTTAGTGCCAGTACTTTTGCGCCACCCAGTATTTCCAGAACCTATAGACTAGATTGGCACATGCATGGCCGAGGCGAATGTCGTGGTAAAAACTTACAAAGGTCTTTGCTATACCGCGCATGATGTTTGCCAGTGCTAGTTATATGAAAAGGTGAAGTTCATTCAAACCAAAAAGTTTTTTTGTTAAATTATAATCCATGAAGAACTTCTGCATTTCAAAATTTTTAGGTTTACGTTTTCAATACGATGCAAGGCAGATTTTTATGCCGATTGTATTTAGTAGGTGCTGTCTTGTCGTCATCATTTCATATCGTCGATATAAATAATCCATGTTTAATATTGATAATTAATTGCACTGGTGTTAAAGCAAACTCAGCTTACCAAATGTTTACTGCCGGTACCACATTACCAGCCTACTTTTTCTCTGCAATTCTAAAAAGACAAATGAAACGAATAGATTGTTTCTTCTCTAAAGGCAATATCGTAACCAATTTCCCGTAATAAGTGCATTAATGGGAATAATAGCGCCCCATGATGGGCCTCAGTTTCATCTCGCTCCATTGTCATACCCTAGGGGAGTGGGGCTTATATCCTTGCTCTTTTATTTGTTGGTTGTCCTTTCCAAATGATCTGGAAACTAATCTTTTCTTTCTGTGTACTCAGGACAGGACTCAACCCTTGTCACAACATTAGATCAATTAATACCTCCCCTGTCCCCATATTGAGCTTTTTCGTCTGTCGTTACTTGTCATAGGCTCACAGGCTTATATGGGCATCGCTTTTTCATTTTCTGTAAATTTGTTCACTAGACTAGATTTTTCTTTGACGGTTCCATACCCAAAGGGTAAAACGGACCCTATCACTAAGGCTCCGCTGTCCGTCTGTCACCAGGCTGTATCTCATGAACCGTAATAATTAGACAGTTGAAATTTTCACAGATGTATTTCTGTTGCCGCTATAACAACAAATACTAAGAAAAAGAACAAAATAAATATACATTTAAGGGGCTCCCGTACAACAAACGTGATTTTTTTGCTCGGTTACCAGATGAGTCGTAGATGGCGCTGCTTTAAATAAATAAATAAATAAATATGTGTGGGACATGTCACGCAGCGCCATCTAGCCCCAAACTAAGCATAGCTTGTACTATGGGAACCAGATAACTGATACAATACTTAGATGCTTTTTGTTTGTAAATACATACATAGAATACAATATAACACCCAGACACAGAACAAACATCGATGTTCATCACACAAATGTTTGTCCTGGGTAGGAATCGAACCCACAACCTATAGTTCAGAAGGCAGAGCTACTACCAACTGAGCTAACAGGCCAGTCGCCAGTCGTAAATAGTACTGCTACTCAGCACTAGATGGCAGGTATAGATAATGGTACGGAATCTTTCGTGCCCGAGTCCGACTTGCACTTGGCCGGTTATTTATGTTAAATAAGCATACAGGCAAACAAACATACGGCCCACCTGATGGGAAGTAGTCACCGTAGTCTATAGACATCTGTAAAATCGGAGGCGTCAGCAATGCGTTGCTATTTTACACTGATTTCCCTCCTTCCTTCCTACGTGTGTAAGTGGTCTGCCCTGGTGTTAGAATTTATTAGGAACCGCCTGAAGGCTTCTGACATGGCTTAACGACAACATTAACCGGTTAGATCTTATAGAGAGAGATCTAGGGATCAGAGATTGCCAAGCCCGCCTTACAATCGTCGATTTTTAACAGAATTACTATCTAGCCAAAGGGATACCTGTCGAAACTTACAATTTTTGATCTTGCAATCGCAATTTCTGTATATTATACTTGGGGACTGCATGGTGTGAAGTAGGCTCATGGGGGATGATAATGTTTTTAAAACTAAAGACGGTGAATATCTTTGTTAGTAAATACAAATTTTACTATGTATGAAAAGAATAATATTAGACTTAATTGACCTTGCAAAATATCCAAACAAGCGTCTTTGCTTAAGGCAGACAAGGCGTGCTCCGGCATAATTATGTAAATCAAGTTAATAAGGACGATAATAAAATCTTCTATCTATATTAATAAGAGGCTTTGTCCTGCGTGGCTGACAGACAATGTACAACATACAGACTTCATATTTGGACTGGAGGGTACATAGTGGTCCTTAGAGTATACATAAGCAAGCTCTTCCTTTAACTGCCTCATTAACGTCCCCATTATTGTACAGATGGGAATTTAAATTTCCACCTGCCCTATAGTTCAGTGTTTTACAACAAAAATGGCCAGTTTTTGTTTGATGTTTCTTTTAATAAAGCTAATTCTGCTTTGAACATTTTAATAATTTCATTTAAGCGCAACAGTAATATAGCCTAAGTCAGTTTTTATTTCATTATGCTAGTGGTCTTAGTTTCGGAGGTATTAGGATTTTTGCCACCGACCCGAACCGAACCAAATCCATTGCTCGCGTGCGAGTGTAGTGCAGATATAAAATATCTTTTGATAATAAATTCTAAGTATGACTGATGAACAGAATAGCAATATAATGAATTTCAAGTAGACTTCGTTGAGTTCCCTCCAGCATATCAAGGGGAAGTAGCTTAAACGGACAATGCCCTTTATTTCCGGATTCAATCTTTCCCGGAAGAGGGGGATTTATCCCGTGTTTATTTATAGCCTGTGGATTTTCTCGAGTCTTCTTGAAATCACAGAGATAAGAAAAGTGCGATACGACATTTTTATTAATTCGTTAATGTTTGTAAATCGTTTTGCTCCGTCTCATTACATGTTTTTGGATGAAATATGGAATTATGAACGCGTGCCTCGGCTCCGTTCTGAAATATTCTGAAGGAATTCTTTACATACCGTCAGCTTTGTTAAAAAGCGCTTTTGATCTTGCTTGGAATTAGGCGCGCTTTTTAAGCTTGTCATAATTACATCTCTGTCAATACGATTTCCTTTGTTCATTAGGTGTAATATTGCTACGTCTTTAGCCCAATACTGGCTATCCAGGGTCACTTGACCTCAATAAAAACGTTTCAAATAAACGTCTTCCCACAATTCGTTCAAATTATGATGGATTTTCACATTAGGGTCTGCTTATGCCGCTTTATCATCCATCAAGGGATCATTTGTTATTCCATGTTTATGTCGCCCACTTTACTTAATCGGCTCGGTTGGAAAGAAACCACTAAACTGGTAATTTCAGGAAAAGGTTGAACTGAATTAGGTCGAGTTCGTACTCGTACGGCTGTAGAGGTTAGCACGTTTTCTGGAACGATAGTCGTTTGGCCTTCTGAATTACTAACATTGCAATTAAGTTTAGTGAAGGAACTTACTAAAACACAGAATTCGTCCTATTCACAGTGTCTATAGTAAGTATATAATAATAATCATAATATGTCTATAGCTAAAATATAGGAAATATTTTCATTTTGGATCTATTTGTTTGTATAAAAAAAATCTAGTAAATATAAACATGACAGGTTCTAAAACGACGCGGTCTAAAATATCCCTATTGTCATATCCATCATCAAGTGTGGTTTTTGATGAATGTAACTTGGCTTTAGTTGTATGTGAGAGTGGCCGAATCATCGGATTCTGTAGATTTCAAAGATAAAATCGTTCTATAGTCCCAATTGGACCGCTTGGCGTCCAGCTTGGCTTGCCGCTAATTTTGCGATGTTTTCCTTTTCCATGAGCTGCATATAACCAAGTTTTCTTATCTTACAACGTGGAACAAAATCGATTCCAGCCTGTGTCTTTCAGATGGCTTGTCTTGATAACATCTCCACGCCGCCGGGGACTATCGATTTTGAGACAATAGGCTTAGGCCTTAGGGACAGTCTCACAGCGCGTGTAGGTGGGCTTTATTCTAAACTCTTGAAGCGTTCACGGAAATCCGGGACACTGGTGCTTATGCATTGAACTTTATTGAGTTGGAACTAAACTCTAGTGCATTAGGTTCTATGGGAATTTTCTTTTGGGCACGAGTGAAGTGAGCTTTGCGAGTAAAGGGATCGAGTGTGCAAAATACAGGACAATAGGCATGATGAATGCAATTGTAGGCTGCTCTTGGTGATGTTTACGCGCCGTCTAGTTTTGGCGCAAGAATAGCCTCCAGCTCATTTCGTGGGTGCTAAGTGTCGGCTAAGAAAATATCCAGGGAATGGGCAGCATCATTCTCTTCGAACTGCGTTATAGTATACTGCTATCACCAAGACGCCTGCCCAGCGTGGATGATTATGGCTAACTCCTAAGGGCCTATGTGCAGTAGACGCAAAAAGGGTTGATGCATCGATTTGTCAGCACGCAGTTTATAAGCGCATATTTATTTATTTATTTATTTAATTCTAACTTAAGTAAGTGTTACATAATATTATGGAGCCTTAGATCCCGCACTAGGCATGCCTGTGTCGCAGGATCTAGCCTCTTACGTTCCTTATTGAGGTAGGTATTCTGTGCTAGTGAGTTCTAATGAGGTACGAAAGTGTATGTATATATGTGTGTCAGTGAATAGAAGTATTTGTTTTGTTCATGTTTTGTTTTGTGTTTGTGTAGACGACAAGATAAGTATTGTGTAAATCCCTACTTTCCTAATACTATGTATATAAGTGAATCATTGGGTGTAAGGTGTAAGTATATTGCTTAGAATATTTTAAATTAGAAATGAAATTTTGCCTTTTGCTTTGCTATCAAACTTGCGTGGATCGCAACAGCAATCGCAATCGTTGCAGTAGCATTTGGTATATCAAATCTGTAAACTGGCACAGCAATTGTCAACTGGCAGGCGATTATCATCAGGGGACACGAACAAGTAAATCAGCCGCAGAGAAATAATCACGCAATTGACTATCACGAGCTAGTTTCCTCTACACACGTTGTCTTGTCATTCTTCGCAATCACAGTCAGCCGGTCATCCAGCGGTGATGCTGACGGTGTGCAATTGCCGTGTCCGGTGCCTAACGGATTTGACCTTGCCGGCGAAACACAATGGATGGACCCGATCTCGATTCTACGTGACTGGAGACCGTGGGATTATACTGGAGGTAAAGGTGTTCTAGATCGTGCTACGTGATTGGGATATCATTATATCGGATCGGATAGAAATGAAGAGAATACAGTAGAAATGTTTGTTTCCGCTTCCGATGGACAAATGTTGCCTTTTGTATTCCCTATTTTTATTCGTATATAACTAGTGTTTGTCAACGAGTACATTTTAATGTTACGGTCTTTATCATTCATTAGTCTTGCGTATGAAACATTATGAATGAATCTATTTTGAGATCGCTGTCTTTTGAATAGTTTAAATTAACGGGATGCAGATGGATCGTTCGATATGTCCATATCGTGGATAGACTTACGATTTAGTGGTCAAAGGTGAGATAGTCGTCTCACTTGATCGTAACGTAGTGGTCTAGAACGTGCTTGCTTAAAAGATACCTGTTCAAGTGTTCACTCTCGAGTTGAAGACACCAAGATTATATGTTCATCCACGTAAAATCATCATGAATATGTTGGTGGTGGTAACTCAAAAATCTTCTAATCAGATTTCAAATGCCACCTACATTACCTAGCCTGCCACTACGTTAATCTCATTTCGTGAGATAATCCCTTCGGCTTCTTAAGCCACAAAGTGTTTCCTAACTCACAAAGCGTT
The DNA here is from genome assembly GCA_910589525.2 of Ennomos quercinarius. NCBI lineage: Eukaryota > Metazoa > Arthropoda > Insecta > Lepidoptera > Geometridae > Ennomos > Ennomos quercinarius. Next base: position 15,188,083 of record OU342502.1, read on the forward strand.
GAATAAAACATTTAGGATTCCCTTTTTAGTGGTTCAGGCGATTCTCTGACGCCAATTCTGAGTTCGCTTCGCAGCCACGATTCTCGGCTCGACCTCGCCAGATCTGGATGTAACTGGTATTCATTTGGAGATAATCGACTTGGACGGGCCAGCATGGTATGCTGTCTTTGTCTGTTCCCATTTGTTCGTATGGGACAGAGAGTTGTTTTTAGAGGTTTGTTGAGTGGTGAGTTGGACACGATTTCGGAGCTACACGATGGCTGTAAAGTCTTATAAGAGTCTTAGCGTTTTGTAAACATCGTGTCGCGACGAGAAATCGTTGGTGATTAGGAGTGTGATAGATAGAGCTACCTGGGGGCGTACTGTGAGCTCATAGCGCGATTCAAAACAGACCCTATACTACTGGGTGGCGCAAAAGTAAAGACCCTATTTGGTTCAGCTATAACATTTTTTCTAAATTAGAAAACTAGATTTAGGTTTTTTTAAATGTATATTTGTGCCATTAAATTTCGTACCATTAGGATTTAAAGATGATGTCTTTTAAATGGTGACCTCCAGAGTTGATACACATTTGAGCCCTATTTATGACATTTTGCAAGATGATTTTCCTTCAAAATTGGTTATGAGTGACGAAGCGCATTTCCATCTCTCAGGGCATGTCAATAAGCAGAATACTCGGTTCTGGGGTACTGATAATCCGCGCATTATTCAAGAAACACCTCTACACCCACTAAAAGTTACTGTATGGTGTGGCATCTGTGTTGACAGAGTGATCGGACCCTATTTTTTCGAAGACGCTGGAGGCAATGCGATAACTGTCACTGGAGAACGCTACAGAACCATGTTACGTGAGTTTTTGATACCCAGTTTGGACGAATTGGGGCTGGAGCACATCTGGTTTCAACAAGACGGCGCTACGGCACACACAGCGCGCGACACTATGGACTTAGTGAGGGACGCTTTTCCAAGCCGAGTTATCTCTCGTTTTGGCGATTTGCCTTGGCCTGCAAGATCACCCGATCTGACCAGTCCAGACTTCTTTCTTTGGGGTTTTTTGAAATCTCGGGTGTATGTGAACAAGCCACAGACTCTCGCAGCTCTAAAAGAAAACATTCGTCAAGAAATAACGAACATATCGCAGGAAGTGTTACGGCAAGTTATGCAAAATGTCATAAATAGGGCTCAAATGTGTATCAACTCTGGAGGTCACCATTTAAAAGACATCATCTTTAAATCCTAATGGTACGAAATTTAATGGCACAAATATACATTTAAAAAAACCTAAATCTAGTTTTCTAATTTAGAAAAAATGTTATAGCTGAACCAAATAGGGTCTTTACTTTTGCGCCACCCAGTAGATCGCTTGTCAAAATTCTCATACAAAAAAAACAAAGTGATCCAATATAGGCTCTGTTTTGAATCGCGCTAAGAGCTCACAGTACGCCCCCTGTACTTATTTATTCTTTGGGAGTGCCCAAACATAGTATAATGCTTGTTTAATAAAGAGAGGCCTATCATCAATATACAAACGTTACAACGTCCAATCTTGTATGCCGTGATTTCATTATCCTAACTCAGCTGTCCAGAACAGACCCACCGAATTTAATTTAGTGGGGGGAGATGGATCTGAAATAATGCTGGAACTTTTGTAGAGAAATAAAATGTTGGGCATAAAAGTAGTCCTACTTATTCTAAAAACGATATATTCAGTATATATAGATATTTCAAGATTTTCAAGCCTGTAAATTTCCGTAAACGTAATATTGCGTGCGTATTCCGTACGTTCTTCTCGTGTAGGCAAGTGGTCAGCCAGCCCTGGTGTCAGAACTTTTAGGCCGCTGAAAGGCTTCTGACTTGACTTCTAATGTAATATAAATGGTAACGAACACTGAAATACCAAATTTTACCCCCTCCACTGTTACCTTATATGTATCGAGAAAAATAACTTGTATGTATGCAACTTACTTACATATGATACAAGCTTTATTATGAGCACGTGTCAGCCACCCACCAGCCATCGCTCCCAATTACACTATACATACATGTATTATGTTTGTTTCATATAGCCGGGTACTATTATCTAACAGAAGTTGTGTCTAGAAGGGGGTTTAAATGGGTCCCTTTCTTGTCACTTGTCATTGTAATCTACGTTTTGTGTCACACGTTAGTGTAATGAGCGAAACTTATTTGGTACTTACTGCTACTCCCTAACTGTGTCATCCACACGTCCACCTCCTCACCGCACTGAGGTAACTGAGTGTAGTTTTAATTTTATGATTTTGTCATTTTGTTTTGGAACCTTTCATTAGGACGATAGGTAATTGGATATTAAGCAGGTAAACTCTAAAGTTGTTACAAACATTTACTGTAAACACTAACCCCAGGTTTCTCGTACGTTTGTTAAAGTTAAACTCATGTCAACTTAAAAATACGGGACGCTCATTGGTTGCCTGTTGATCATCGGCTGTCTTCAACCAATAAGCGTTCAGTATTTTCAAGTTGACAGAGCTTAACTTTAACAAACGTACGAGAAACCGGGTGTTTTTTATCATTTATCTCTAGGTGTGATTCGAAAGATGGAGAAGAACCGTTCTTAGACGTCGTTTTTTAGCTGTTTTCTTTCCCCACTCTCTCTGTTTAATTTAAACATTGTTCTACTAGTATCTTTAGTTGTTTTCAGTCAGGCCTCACTTGTCATAACATTTGTATAAACTATAAACAGTTGTTAACGATCAACATTGAAATCTTCAAACACGTTTGACTTCCAAAACCTGAATTGGTATTTGTATCGCTTTGCCTGCCCATCTATATAAAATTGCTAGAGCAAGAGTGCCAAACAGAGTCACGAGGGAGAAACGATTTTGAAGCTACCTGATTTTCTTACATTATTTACCTATCTGAAGGTTATTCTGTGCAAGTTGTACGACTCCGTGTTGGCGTCTCATTGATCTCTGATCAGAAGTACCAATTGCTGCTTCGTACCTTTTATAGTCAAAGATTTGTTTTAATTAATCCAACATCTGCAATTTCGCTAAATGGTAGGTGTCATCACCGCCATAGAAGGATCAATTGGAATCGAATACACTAAAAAGAGGATGACGTTGGCCGCTCGTAAAACAAATTGTGCGATGTCTCAATTCGGACAACGCTATTTATAGCATCATTCCATATTGTCGCCAGATACGTAAGCGCAGCAATCATGAGCCGAGGGGTTTAAGGACCGAATAATGAATAAGAATGAACCCTCAAGTACATTTTGATGTCACACAAAGTGAACTATTTCCTTCTTTTGATATAGCAAACCACAGCAGCCGCTCACAGCAACTATTGTATTACTCTTAGCAAAAAATATAGACGAAGTCAAAGTCAAAAAGTATTGCATTGCATAACGAAAGTCGCAGAACCGTACCTACAGATATCTCATATCATGCAATCTACGAAACAGTGGCTAAATTATCTATGGATGCAAGCGAGACGTGCACAAAATATTAGAATAAACTACCCTAACTCTAAACTTTGCGTTACAGAAAACTTGAAGGCAAAAATATCAAACATTATTTTTAATTAATTGCGTAATACCATTACATACCTGTTTATTCCGTATAATTGATGTGGTTCCTGGTTTCCAGCATGCCTCAATTTATGAAAAAGAAACGCCGCGTAACCAAAAAAATTTGTGATAGCGTTGATTCACCAAATAATTAAGTCCCCAATCCACCAGAGAGTAGGTTCTCTTCTCTGTCTACGAACTGTACGCACGGAAACACTGCATCCGTATATGGTAGAAATTCCTCGAATTCGTACAAAGGACAATGGTAAAATGTGGTAAAAAAGCATGAAAAAAATTTTGTCAACGTTTCTTCTTCGAAAGGCCTTTAGAAGATATTCTTCTATTGTAGTGTCACAATAGAGCACTAAAATACAACACCGTGATAGATATATATACCTATTCTAAGCTGATTATCTATAGAAATACGACAGGTTCACGTTTATCTTACACTCGAGAAATAAATTGGGAAGTGGTCGGTTTTTCTTATAAAATTTTGAGCTTTCGTACATTGACACAAAGCTGAATCCTGAATCATTGCATATAGGTATAATAATTTCCCATTGGCCTACCCTGGAAGAGCTACGGAAGAATATAAACATCCGATTGTACAATTGTCTGATTGTACAACAAAAGGAATAAACAAGTATGTTATGTCTTGCCTGAGAAATCGATTCACGATTGAAATGATTTCTGTTTGGTTCGTAGAGCATCGACATAATTAAATGCGACTAAAACTCATATATGTCTCGCTGCATTTTTGATGAAGTAAACAGTGATTGTTGGGCGTCGTTTACGTGCGGTGTCCTTGATCGCCTTGATGCCGGCATTCTTATTCACTGTTTCCTTGTTCTTATAGATATCTTGCACGAACCTGTTCTTAAAAATATTTTAGATTTCTGTAGCTATACTAGTTTTACTTTGTACCCGTAAATGTATAAAACATCTTTAGATACGACGACGGGCATATAAAATTAATATCAGCTTCTTTTTCATAATCCCGTCAAGACCTTACTACAAGTACCTTACCATTTTGAATTTTAGCTTCAAGGGGTAGTAGCCAAAAGCTACTTTAGACGATTGTTATTAAGGGTACGAGTACTTTTAATCAGTTATCTGTGACTTCCCGGTACATAATCTCAAGTCATTCACATATTTCTTGGGGGCGTACCGTGAGCTCTTAGCGCGATTCAAAACAGAGCCTACACTGGATCGCTTGTCAAAATCCCCATACAAAAAAAACAAAGCGATCCAATATAGGCTCTGTTTTGCATCGCGCTAAGAGCTCACGGTATGCCCGCGGCCTCCCAAACGCCATGGGTAACGCAGATTTCTTGCCATTGTCACAACATTGTTTGTTACAAAAACCACGTACCTATCGCGTAACGAAACTCCTCATTCATTCGGAAAATATTATTATCATGTAGATTGTGCACAAACATACATACCTTGTGTGTCCGACAATACACTACAATGTCTACAATAGCGAACATAAATACTAAGTAATGATTAATACCATTGTTGTACAAATGTACAGTGATGGGATAGGTACCTGTAGCACAATCTGTTGTTGTTTTCAGTCACGTCTTATTTTGTAGGTTCTGTAGAACCACAGTGTAACCCTAAATTATGTGAATACAACAGCACTATGTAGTTTTATGTTATTTTAACAGGAAATCTATGATTTTTTTGTTTCATTTAAAATAATTATATATAATAATAAATAAATTATTTATAAATTATATTATAAAGACGACACATTCTTGTAAGCGGATTATAAAACGATGTATTGTTTTTATATACTTTTAATGCAAATGATGGAGGACTGCGTCTCCTATAGTTTATGTTAATCTTAAGAGAGAATAAAACCGGGGGGCAATCTATTTTAGAGTGCAATATTTTATGAAGATGTATAAGGTCTATGTGCTGCCTACGTGTTGATAGTGATGAAAGTTTGAATTTAGCCAGCCTTTTCTCATATCCAGATAGAGATCGACCTATGTGGTGCCTATATGATAAAATTTTGAGACATTTTTTCTGTATGCCCTCAATTCTATCAGAGTGTACGGAATAATATGGTGACCAAATTGGGCATCCGTACTCCAGGTTGGGCCTAATAATACTTTGGAAAAGGTATTTTAGACTATTAGGACTTTTGAAGCTTTTAGTGGCTCTGGTGATAAATCCCAACAAGCGACAACTCTTACTGACAATATAGTTATAGTGATCTTTAAAAGTTAGTTGTTCATCAAAAAATACGCCAAGATCTTTAGCTGTTTGTTTACGTTCAAGAGATCTACCTGTAATGTTATAATTAAACAAGATTTTGTGATGTTTTTTAGTAAAAGATGTAACAAAGCATTTTTCTATATTGAGATGCATTTGATTGCGCAAACACCATTCAGATATAGTATATAAATGGAAATAGTCTAGATACCAAGGGAAAAGCTTTTTAGGAGACGATTGCTTTACAATCAGGAAATAACGTCATTTGTTTTAATGACATTCTCCCTTATTTGTTGTTTGATAGTCTAGCCAAGACAGTCTTCCTTTTAATTTATTGACCACAGTTAATGACCCAGGGCTTTTCTCTAGACAGCGAGACTAAATTACTAAGTAGTTGGACCTGAGTACCTACGGGTTAAAAGAGTCGCAATGACGTCGTCAAAAAAATGCGGTCGTTTGGTATTCATAAATAAGCTGGTTCTTCTTATCTTTCCTTTATGTATTATGTTGTACTTAGGTTGAAATTAATTTGCCGAAACCAAAGAAGGTGTTAATCTATACATATAATAAAACTGTAACTAAACCTGTTCTTAATCGATATAGAAATAAAAACATTTTTTTAAATGTTTTTCTGTTTGTCTGTCTGTCTGTCCTTTATTGAACACGCATCACGCTGGAACTACTGAAGGGATTTCGCTGAAATTTTGTGTAGTTATAACTAATTTTCAGAATAACATTAAGAATACTTTTTGATTTCTAAAACGGCCAAGAGCGGGTTCCTTTTTTTTTTTTATGTAAACGAATGACGTGACGAGCTAGTCGTTCGCCTGGTGTTAAGCGATACGGCCGCCCATAACAAATTGCAGTGTCACTCGGAACTTTTAATTAAAGTTTCGCGTGACACTGCGCACTGCGCACGTCATCCTGAGACATCACACAGTCTAAAAAAAACTTTCTAGACTGTGAGATCAGTTCGTAAAGTCTCATTTGCCCAGTAATTTCACTAGCTACAATGCCCTTCAAACCGGAACACAGTAGTGCTTGCACACTACTGCTTGGCGGCAGAATAACTGGCAAAGCGGTGGTACCTACCTAGACGAACTTTGCAGAAAAGTCCTACCACCAAGTAGGTTGCACTAAGAAACAAGAATGTAATTTTTATGCATGAATTTTTTTGTTTGTATATTATTTTTTTATTTACTTACCCATTTTTTTATACTCACCCTGTCGAAGAGAAGAGACAAGAGATCTCCTATCTATATCTTAAAAAAAAAAAAAAAAAAAAAAAAAAAAAACATAGGCCTCAATAATCAATAATCATTTACTTAATAATATACATTACACGCCCCCGTTAGAGTTGCCATAATCACCACGCTTTACACGCGGCTTGATGATAGTAGTAGACTATTAGATAATAATGCAATGCATACCAAGGAGAATGCTGCGACCCATTCTCTGGATATTCCCTTAGCCGGTCCTTATTGGCACTGACACCCACAAGAAGAGATGGGATGGTATTCCAATATGTACGCGTGACACAACATAAACCGATATAGTGGTACCATTATACCTCTATGCATAGACCACATGTGTTAATTCGACTTCTAGTCTAGTGTCTATAGAGTTAAAGTTTCTTTCTTGTTCGTTTGGCGAAGAAAAATCTAGAAAATGACGTCATTTCTTTTAAACAAGGCTTGCTTTACTTCCCCTAGCCAAAAGCCGGGCGGCTCCCCACCGACAGTCTGTTAGCTGAAATTATAGCGGCTTTAGATTTACTGCCGTGTGCAGTCGGAGAACTTTTGAAACATGAGGTCATGGCTTCGAAAACTATTAATTTCAATATTCATCGTGGAAAGTCTACAGTGATCCAGAAGTTGCATTATGGTATGTTTTTTTATGATTGACTAGGCTAGCGTTTGACCACAATCTCACCTGATGGGAAGCAAGGATGCGGTCAAAGGTGTAGCACGTTTGTGTGTGTTTTTTTCACGTGTTTTTCCATATCGTTTATTATTATGAGAAAGGAGAAATTAGTTAAACAACGGTTGTTTTGGGAAATGATGGTATACAGTGATAGGTACATTATAACATTACATATATTTATATTGATACCAATCTACACAATATGTAACATACAAATCCTTTATAGTAATAGAACATGATTATGTCAAAATGTTAGAGCGTTCTAAACTTAGCAAAGCTTTACCTAAGCTGTTAAATATAATATTCGCAACCCTTTCGATGGCAATATCGTAGTTCCTTTTAACGTCACCTATCCATCTATCAGTACCCTACCCACCTTTTTTCCTTCCTCCCACAAACTACGACTTTTCCAGTCTGCCTATCCCATAACCCCCGACTATCCTTCCATTGTAGTCTGCGTGCCTTCCGCTTAACATATAGGGGGTGCATGACATTACAAAATGGGGAGCTTCGCCCTTTTCCTGAAACTGACTCATATCCAGATAGTTTGCCGATGTGCTGAGTCATAGGCGTCTGCGGAACTAAACTGAGTAGGGGTGTTTTTGGAATCGGGTTTTGGTTGGCTAAGTTATGCAATGTAGGATCGTGCATATGGCCCGGATTGGATCGCAACTGATAGCTTTAAAAGGATACACGCAAAAAACTCGCTTACACGATGCTTCATTCAGGGTAGTTTAGACATTCAGAAAGCATGTGATGCTGATGTTCCGCGGGAAGATGTCGTTAAAGTGGTGAAAACTGTGTCAAAAGGATTTGGGTGGCCTAAAACTAACATCAAGGTTGGCCACTTGCCCATACTTTAATAACAATAGACGTCAACAGATTATGCAAATCGGCACCTTGAACGCGTAACTAGTATGCTAGATAAACCAAATTTTTGGCTGCACGAACAAATATTCCGTGATGTAATTTCAAACAGAATTTTTATTATAGATGCGTGTCCCGAAGAAGTTTTGATTTTGAATGGGGGTGTAGGCTTGTGGAGACAGAAGTATCATGAACTACCAATAAAAGCGGAACAGTCTAGTCGCGTCGTCTGGGGGCCGATTCTCACCAATTCGACTTTTCTGTAGTCCTTATCGTTATAGTCGATTCTATAATAGGTTCGAAAGGGACGGAAGACAAATCGAATGGCTGAGAATATGGCCCCTGGGCCTCGCCACTGCTGTTGCTCAACTGTGTGTGACATTTTCAATGTCAACCCTGTTTACCTCTTTGTTACAAACAAACAGATTTGTAATAATAGAAAGTGGTCACGCGAACGGTTTATATAATTGCTATAATATTAAATGTGTATCTTTAATTAAATGCGTCACTATACTTAGGTACGACTAGCGGATCCAGAGTTAATTGTAAAATTAATAAAATTAAGTAATTCATTGCTTAGATATACTACGTATAAGATACACTACTCTTTCTCACTAAGTGGTAAGGCTTTTCTGCAAGAGTTCATTCATCTAATCACGGACTACTGCCTTTCCAGATATTCTGCAGCCAAGGAGTAGTGTGAAAGCACTACTATGTTCCGGTTTACTCTTTATGAACTGATCTGGGAAATTGTATTACCACAGACAATATAATACTGTACTAGTAGTATTAATATATACTGTGCTGATGTCTTAAGATGACGTACGCGGTGCAATGTTACGTGAAACTTTGCAATTTGAAGTTCTTAGCGGCACTGCAAATGTTGTAACTTGCATCAGCTAACGATATGTCGTCACGTCAAACGTGCACATAAAACCCTTCCGAATTGCATTAATGAATTAACCGTATAAGTCGGTTCTTACAAACTTCTAATAATACGTCTACTGTGAAACAGAAATGAGGCTAGAGCATCTGTCAAAGTTAGATCTCGTTCTCTCATGGATTACACCAGCTCCGGATTTATTTATACTTACTCGCCAGTTTAGTGTCGGCCGTAAACCGTTTATTGCGTCTCCGTATAATGGTTTAGTAACTTGTCGTGATATTTCAACGGCTTGTAAATCTACCAGACCGTCAAAAGATGTAAGGTTCTTGAATGAAATCTTAAAATTTTAAGATATCTCGTGTATGTTTCACTCTTTAAATGATTTTAATTTGATCTATGCACTACACTATTACTCTTGGTTTTGACTGATCGCTCTAAACATAGATGAATTCATTCGAGGAAGATTTATCAAAACTACATGACCTAGTTTCATCTAGTAGCCAGATTAGATTCCCTAAAGTTTAATTTGCCTGAGTGACTGCTATGCTAACATTCGCGCAACTGGCATTATGTAGTCATGCTGTCTTGTACTATACATCGATTTTCTAACAATACATCAATTTGCATTTCAATAGCTTTGCTTAGGTATTATTAGATTTGCATATGGGTTTTGTTCTTGACTTTGTTGAGGACAGGTAATAACCACAGTAGTGATTTTGCCACGATTATATAGCAAACATGGCAAATAATAACTTGATAGAAAGGCTCATCAATGTCTTTACTATAGTTCTTGGACATCGGACATCGGGTCTTGGGTGAGTTAGCGGTTGCTATACAAATTAATATAGACCTTAAACGTTAAAAAAAGGTTATTAAGTAGCTTTGTTCTCACTATTAACACAGATCGTAGAATTAGCTAATATATTTGTTGATTGTTTGTAAATCTAGTCACGCTATAAAGTAGGTCACAATTGGATGAAGCTCAGTGCATATACACAGTAAATTTTAGCTAGATTAGCACATAAATTAAATCACGGGCAAACTGCAGGAGTTCCTAGCTCACGAGCAGCAGCTGCTCAAACAGCTTTGTTTAAACACTTTATGCGCCATAAACATGCTAAAACTTCAAACAGACCTCTAATAAATTCCATAATGCTAATGCAAACATTTACCTTCGTGCAACGACGCTTGCTTCTAATTAGTTGACAGAAGTAATCTAGTTCCAGCAAACAAAGAGGCGCTTTTCGTAAGTAGACAAATATTATTGCAATGAAAGTCAATGATGCTGATGTACCATAACTGAAGAGAGAGTCGGCTTCAGGACAGGCACGCACAACGCACATGTCTTCAGTGTGTAGTACTAATGATACTGGGCCCTTATTCGCTATGACCATCTAGAGCTAGACACGTAACGCGACGCGTTAGGATGTCTTCGTGGAAAGGCCGTTGTCAAGTTTGAATGCAACTAGGCTCGTTATACGCACGTCGAAAAATAGAAAACACTGGCCACAAACAACCTAACGTGTGACATACAGAAGAATACAATTCTTTCATTCCATGTCGTGACGCGTTAAAGCCCGCGTTTACGTGTAGAGCACGTTATGACGTCACGCGTCATTGGCAGGGAATCTCATGTGGCATAATGAATAAGGCCCCTGGTAGAATCCTCTTTCATTTTATAATTAAAATTGAATTGCTAATACTCGAATCTACACGCGATTTATTTAATTTAAAACATATTTTAGAAAACCAGTAGTAGTTAGGTATCGGCAAATTGACGGCATTTTATCAATTTGAAAGCTTTGCCAAAGCAAGTGGACCTAGTTCTGCGATGAAGACATCGCGACATGCCATCTAAATTGAATTGCCTAATCGATTTTCATTACTTTGCTACATTCGCGGCGTATTCCAGAAAGGCCTGATAAATGTACCTCGTATTTCAGACTTCCCTTGCGTACTCAACAGAAAGTTCTCCTAAATCACCATTCCTAATCGCCCCCTCTGGCTAAAGCTTCCAAATAATTTGAATTTGTAATGAGTGAGACATGAATCTCGCGTCCAATATTATGCGATTTTTCAGTGGAGACACGTATGCTTCACATAAACTAAGGTTTACGTGTCAGTTCCATCCAGGGAGCAGTACGCGTCGCAAATATTTTAGTAGAAGCTTATTGACGTGTAGAGTACACTTCTCTTGAATCTGAAGCTATTTTTCACATCGACGTGACGAATTAAAAATTCGAAACAATGAAACGAAGCTCATGTCAAAATGTCATAGCAACTTTGGATTACCACATTAATTGCAGTAAAGTTTATGTACCAAGTAACTATAACGCTTTGAAGGACCTAAATAAAGATAATATTTGCGAGAATACGGGCTGAACTATTTAATACAGAGATTACCTATGTATCTAAGAGTTACTGCATATAAATTACCCAATATATTTACCTAGTCATCATCATCAACAGCCGGAAGACGTCCACTGCTGAACATAGGCCTCTCCCAGAGAGCACCACCTTGAGCGGCTGCTCGCCTCCTGCATCCATCGGCTCCCCGCGGTTTTCACCAGATCGTCGGTCCACCGAGTGGGGGGCTGACCTACGCTGCATCTTCCGGATCCGGAGAGTCTTTTTTCCCTATCGGTTGTCAGTTCAGCGAGCGATGTGGCCTGCCCATTGCCATTTCAACTCGCGAATTCTAAAAACTATATGGGTCAATTTACCTAGTAGATATTAGTTATAGGTACGTGCTTCTGGCTTATTCCGTGACAGTAGTTACAAATATGAATCCGTCAATAAAAATGATACGCTCAGTGATTCATGTCGCCGCCTCGCAAATATTGAACCGGGCGTGCCTTTGACCCCCAAATCTTGAAAACAACTCTGATATAACAGCCCTCACTCAGTATTAGAAACATTTTCTACGAAATATATTACTTTGTAGGTCCGACAGTATTATGAATATCATTATGTAGAGTATGTTTTCATACCAGCTTTCTAAAATTCTACCTGTTCTTTATTATACCTACTTTATAATGATTAGGAGACGTCCACTGCTGAATATAGGCCTCCTCATAGATCGCCACTTTGAATTTGACCGGCTACTTTGCCTCTTGCATCCGTGTATTGACACGGTTAGTTATGAGTTCTCGATGTGGTTTCAAAACTGGAGTCTCGGTTAGTTTGAAATCACTGCTGACGATTCAGAAAATTGTTACCCTTATGTGGGTAATTCTTTATCAACTAAGAATTGTATAAGGATATCAATTTTCTTACTCGTAGAAAAGAAAAACGTAAGATGTATTTTTTTATCTTACCCCAAATTGAAACTGTCTAAACTCAGCGTTTCCAAACACCCTCCAGTCCAAACAATTTGCATTGGTAATGAGTTTTACTTAACCGCCCATTTCAATATTTTACCAATGTATTTGGTTCTAGTCTATTTTTTTAATGTAAATGAATGATGTGACGAGCTAGTCGTTCGCCTGATGTTAAGCGTCACGGCTGCCCAAAACAGATTGCAGTATCCCTTGGAACTCTAAATTAATATAGTTTTGCGTGACACTGCACTGCGCAAGTCATCCTGATATGATGATCAATGATCATAAAGTAAAATGGAATAAAAAAAATAGAGGAATCTCTATTTTCTTGTCACAAAACAGCGGTATTGAAGAGTTTTTAGAATCGAGTCTTCTTCTGCACCTATAGGCGTCATCTCATTCTGTTAGGTTTTACTGGTACATATTTCTGTGAATAATTGTCTACACCGGCACCGTAGATTCTCCAAGACTGCAATTATTTTTGTAAAATGCATAATAATTAGACTATTCAGCGTTCAGCCAACAGCTGTTATAGTGTGTGGAACCTAACGTCAGCCTAAATTATTTGTTTCTGTATGTGTTCATGTATGGTGAAAGAAAAGAAGAAAGAGAATTTAAGTAAAGAATTTTTGTATTTGTTAATAGTACCGCAGGCTTCAGCATGTCCTTCACGCGTGTTCGAAAGCAACAAGCGCGCCAGTATCATCATTAAGCCTCTATTAACTTCGTAAGCATTCAAGCGATAAATTAGGATTCGTACATTCGCCTTATAGATCGTACGTCATCATCAAGATCGAGTCCGTCTGTCTCTGCACCGTACGGCCGTTTAGGTAATTTTTGTTATGAGAGCGCTATTTTTCTCAACTCGGAGTGCATTACCCTTTAAGTAGTCTATACTTACTTCCGTTTCCTTAGCATCAGGACCTGTCGTACGCAGGTGTCGTAACCCACCCTGAAAGCCCAATGTTATTGACAATACAATATTGTTCTAAAACAACAATTTTGAGCTGTTTTTAAGCTGTGGTGTGATTTGATTGCGACTCAGCAGCCGTTCATTCAGGATTCAGTGACGGTTCAAAACCTTGCTTATCAGCTTAATACCATCGATCTATAGCTAATAGCTGTTCCTGTCACGCCCAAGTCTCTCCTAAGAAACGTAATATTCCTGCCCCAATAAATTCTGATGAAGCCACCGCTGCAGTACTCGATCATGTCATGTCTAGGTGATACCTAACCTCACCTCAGACACAGGCTACTCTATCGATCGTTGTTCAAGGCTCGCACCAAGGCCACAGCGCGGGTTGACAGTACTTAAGTTCAGCACATTTTTTAAGATTTAGGGTCACAGACATCCATGCTGAATTCGGCTACGGCGATTTTATCTGCTATGTACTAGTGAGCTTTACAGTGCGCAAACGTAACGGTTCTTGCGTTCTGGTGGCATTTATGGGTCCACCAAAATAAATAATAATAATAATAATAAATAATAAATATGTGTGGACATGTCACACAGCGCCATCTAGCCCCAAACTAAGCAAAGCTTGTACTATGGGAACCAGATAACTGATACAATACTTAGATACTTTTTATGTTTGTAAATACATACATAGAATACAATATAACACCCAGACACAGAACAAACATCGATGTTCATCACACAAATGTTTGTCCTGGGTGGGAATCGAACCCACAACCTATAGTTCAGATGGCAGAGCTACTACCAACTGAGCTATCAGGCCAGTCAAAATATCGATTACAAAACGAATACGTATGGAGAAGATGAGGTATAAGAAAAAAGAGTAGTCTAAAAGATCGTCCCAGTCATAGCGGTTTAGCAAAATAATTCTTTATGCAATGTAAGGTTCGGCAGTGTTTCGTACGCGTATATATCCTTCGAGCTCGAGCAAAGATCAAGCACTGGCTAAACCTTGATTGTTATTTTGAGATTCTCACTGAACTTTGATTCATAAACTGTTCTGAACTATGTCAGTTGTCATGCAGTCAAGTCTACATAACACTGGATTCCTTTGGACCAGCTTTTTTGCAAACAAATATGTCGTAGATGTCAGCTACTCGGCTACAGTGCGGCAAGGCCGCACGGCAGCCGTATTATCGGATATTGCCTAAACGCCGCCCTTACAGCCGAATTCAAATATTGTGTGTGCAAATTGGCATTTATCTGCGAATAATATTACGCTTTAGCGCTGCTTTGATGGAATTGAAGCCTAAATAAGTCCGCTAAACATTTTTTGATCATTTTGTAAAGTCTCTTATGCCTTATTTTTATGGAGTTTCTTTACTCCTATTTAGGCTTCCTTTATCGTGATTTTTATCCAGTTTTTGAGCTACAACGTCCCTTAATCGAAGGGTAAGTGAACATTTTAGTTTGGCATACCTAAAATATCACCCGAATTATTTTCTAATGCACTGTAAGTTTTACGCAGAGGCATGGATAGGCTTACGGCTTACCCTAATCTACCGGTGACCCGGTGAGGTATGGAAGGTGCGATAAAGACGTGAATTTATGCGGTCAGCCTATCTGTTACAAAAACAAAGGATTTGGACACCAGTTACAAGAGACATGGCTTAAAAAAGTATTTGTAATATATGTTTTGAGTTTAGTGTATAAGTAGCTGCATTTTTTTATTACTTATCTATCATTCGTTTAGTTTTGTCTTCAATAAAATAGTTTACAATAATTTGTTTTCTGGGTTTAATTTTTGGTGTGTAAATCTTCAATTACCTGGCGTTTCCAATCCTCATTTTCACTTCCGTTTTAAACATACCAAGAAAAAATAATTGTTATATACCAAATCGTGCGCAATCTTATTTACTACCAAGACCTCGAACGAACGCAGGTTATATACATATATATATATGGCAAATGTACTTAGTTGTAGGTAAATGCTATTATTATCTTATTGACATGGTTGGCGCTAAATATCCAATATTCAGCAGGGACTGTCTTCCACGTGATGATGATGATGATATGTGAAGCAAATTCCCAAACATTAACAGCATTAGTAGTACTACATGCGAATAAATGCTATTCCAGAATATTAAAGTACCTACTTCCTATCCACATCGAAAAAATAAAACGCCTCGGACCAAGATTGCTTATTATTTTGTTTGTTTGTTCCAGTCTGACGGCAGTTTACTCCTCAAAGATATAGGCGTGGACGACGCAGGCCTCTACGAGTGCGGGGTCGAGAATGAAACCGCTTTTGTTGATAGAGTCAACCTCACAGTGAGAAGTGAGTATCACCCACGAGAGCAAAGAATTTGTACCGTTTTTTCACTCGCTCTACACTTAGAGTGGGAAAAATATATTCTTTAACCGTCGTTAGAACCGCTTTTTCATGACGCGAGTAGTTCCACATACTTACTATTAGTTACTTGCCTTGTAATTATTACTAGCCGTCCTATCAAGCTCGCAATGCCTCGACACATCTCAGAATCATGTAATATTAAACTCTGTTGAATATTTATTATACTGTTAATTTAAGTCATTTAAGACCATTTCTTTCGCAATTACCGTACACTATTCAAAATTTAAAATCTTTGTTTTAGAGACAAATATACCAATCTCAATAAAGAACTTTGGGCCAAAGGTTAAGCATTGCCATTCAACGTGGCAATGCTGCCAGCATTTTGGGCACTTTGCCCACTGGTAGTGGTTTGTTAGATTAGTTTTGTATTATATTGTTAATTTTATAGTTTTAGTTTAGTTTTATAGAATACCTAGTTGTTGCGGACGCCGAGCAACCAACCCTCTACATCGACGAGCCATGATATCATAAGATACATAATATTATATAGAATCATATAGTACAATGAATTTGAACGGTTCGAGTGGAATAAACCATTACGAAAAAGTTAGACCTTGAGCCCGACCGTGGGAATCTTTTCGAAGGCCCGATCTCGTAGGAAAATTCCAAACCTAGCCAGTCGGCCAATGGGGAGCCCGTATTGTCCATATATATACAAGGTGTCTTAGGAATAAATTGTCAGTTTTGTTTTACTCTTCAGTCGTTTCACTTGCAAGCCCAAGAAGTCCAGCAACTAGTCTATATATACCTAGCCAGTTTAAATTCAGTTCTTGTTCAGTTTAGCTTCTTTTTCCATAGTTTGCATAATTCGTCATTTTAAATAGTTTTACAGTCCACTATCGTAGTATTTTTCCTGTTAACAGTTTTATCGTTAATACTAGTTTTATTGTTGTAGTTATACTTATTAAAGTGAAAAATTTTTAAAGTATCTCAATTAATCTCCAAACATTAATACTTAGTAGATAGCCTGTTTCCACACAATCTGACAAAAATAGCCATTTGGTAGCGAGCGGTACAACTACCTACCACAACCACATGTTCAGAGAAAATGAGACAGCCATGTCTGTTTAATTTGGAGCATCTGATGCGGGTGGGAAATCATTTGGATTCGCTGTCACAGATTTTAATTTTGTTCTTACCGATGTTGGCCGTAACAGACAGTCATGTCGTTTAGAATCTATAATGGTATATGCTTTATTCATGACTCTTAAGTGAGTCATTATCCTAATTTCCTCCTCATCGTGAAGCTCGGGTCAAAGTGCAAGCGTCATTATTACTCTAGTTGGATTTTCCGATGAGATTTCAATAGATTGAGTTTGTTAACTGTCGCTAGAGTAATTCATATTGAAATTAATCTGAACGACGAAGAATATTATTTGGTTCCATAACCATCATGGACGCGACTCGCGGCCTAGGTCTTTTTATAAAATGTCGCTAGGTATGATTTCATTTATCGCAAAGAGGTACGAGTTGAGTCACTTTGGCGGTTACAATCGACACATTTTTTAAGATAATCTTTCCATATCAATATTGAGCTGACACTAAAAGGTTGAAAGGTTAGAAAAATAAATCTCAATTTATAGGTATAGTTGGTACACGCCACGAAAGAAGAGATTTGGCACATCACGTAATTTGACTTATGTTGCGCAGTAGACAATTTATATCTTTAGGTGGTATGAGGTCTGAGGCTGAGGCGGGAACAAAACTCCTACAACCAAGAAGAATACACCAATTTTACCAAATTTCCTTCAATATTTTTTTCATTCAGTAGGGGCTGTGTAAAAATTGAAATTATTCTTTGCACCCCGTCACAAACATTGACACAGGGTGTTGACCAAGAGGGTAAGAGGAAGATGCGTCATCATACCAATACCACCCTTCCCGATATTTCATATTTTCGTAGGTAATGGTTACACCTAAGCATACTCAACTATCCTGAATTTAAGAAGTATCATTGAACACTCGCATATTGTTATGTAGGTATCTGGTTCTCTTGGCCTCGCTTGATCTTTGGATAACAGTCGGTAAAGTAGCATCAGACTTACGGTAAACCAAAGCCTAAATAAAACTAATAGGTACCAGCCACGGCTACACGACTGACACGAACCTTATTATGTAACCCAGTACATACATACAAACACAATTTTGTATTTCATATTGTCTCTGAGCAGACACAAATCTGAATTATAACTTTACTCCCTCTGTATCTGGGAAACTACATAAACGTAAAGTACAATAGCCATTCTCAATCTTCTCAGATAAACGCATTACCACAGATTATGTATACAAAAAAAATTCTTCGACGTAAATAGGTATACACTATTTATACGTATGGATGCATGTAGTCGTTGTGTTGCCCAGTCAGTATAAAGTATTTTTTATCTTATAATAAACTTTAAAGACGTTGTTTCTGCGATGCAGTTTTTACTATTGGGTTCTGTTCTGATGCAATCTTGAGTAGTTTACCTTTATATCCCTGTCTTTTGATGGGTTCTGATGCAGTATTGACTAGCGTACTCTTATAGCCCTCTCTTTTGATAGTTTCTGATGTAGTTTTGACTTTTGTGTCCTCATAATCCTTTTTATTGCTTCGCCATAATAGAGCAGGTATCAGGAATTAAACGACTCCCCATCACTCCCTTCATCTCCATCCCATACGTCCGAAGTACCTAGCCGACTGTTGCGTATTTTATATAAAGCAAAGGTATAGGGGTTATTGGGTCGAGACCGGCTTACCTCCTGTTTACCCTCATTAGTCAAACAACCGTATATTTCCACCGACATTAAGTGATTACACAATTTTCCTAATTGCTTTTAGCTCTGTAGATACGGTTGCGGATGATGCGGTGCTTGAGCTCTATTTTTCTGTTCGTTGTTTTGCTTATCAGACTCATCATCCTTTGACTAATCAACCTAATGAACTGATTCATTAGATGTTTTTTGTCGCACTTGGTTCCAAAGCCTGAATCAGGAGTAATGTTTTGAAGTAAACAGTACTTCTAAAATATTCTAGGTATGTGGATATAATAATAATTGCATTATTTATTTATTTATTTAATTGTTAAATACAATAATAATCATAATTGCATAAATCACCCTATTTACATTCACCATTATAATATAACCGGCCTGTTTGTTGGATCCATTCTGATTTCTGTCTGAGGGAGAAGAAATGCGCTGATATTAGTACTAAACCTTGTTTTTTTTATGTTAATGAATGATGCAGATTGCAGTATCACTCGGAACTCTAAATTAACATAGTGCTAGTTATTGTGGTGTCAATAAAAAGTTCTACTATCTACGTATATCTAAACGCTAAACGCGATGTGAAAATATTCTATTGCTTATGCTTAACAGATTATTTATGGACTTATTTTCAGCATCATGCGTGACATTTGCACATTGTGACATTTGGCTCATCGTGGGAAATAACACCACACTGAATCACTACTTTTACATAATTTTTCCTTCTCCATTTTCGTGCTTTGATTTCTTGTTTACTTATGTAATGTAAAAAAGTGAAACGTCCTTCTGTTTGTGTTGCTTTCACGCCAAAATAGCTGAACTGATTTAGATGGAAATTTGCACTCCGATGATTTATATTATTGGGATCAACAGAATTTTATCATCCTGGAATATTGAAAGTTTTTTTACTAATTATACATAGATAGGCGCCTCAGCATTGTACTATTATTTATTCAGTGGCCTCATTCGAAATACACCGTGGAATTCAATTCGATATTCTCCTGAAATGTACTGACTGAGGTCCATGCTTTAGAATGTTTATTTAAACCTAAACACAAAAATACCTATAATATAAACCGTAAAACTAGTTACTATAAAATTAGTCCAAATTCAAATTGTTAACAGTAACAGTAACAGCCTACGACATGTAATAATTTGGCACTCCGGGACAGCGGGGAGGGCGGTGCAGGTGTTTAAACGTTGTAATATTGTTCTATAGCATGGACTGAGTACATACATTTCAGGAACATCGAATTCAATTCCACGGTGTATACCTATGTCTGCTTGTGGTATATATGGCCTCGCCACCGTGCATGCATATATGTTATTTAATTAATTTTATCTGCGGTTTGTTAACCGGGCCACGAACACCGTGCATCAAGTCATTCCATATTTCGTCCATTGTATGATTGTACCATTCGCGTCACACATGTCGTTTCCATATGCAGTAAGGGAAGCAGCAGCCATATAGTATTGAACGCTACGTAGAGATGTGTGTAATTCATTAGAGGACGGCTTATATAATTTATCAGATTAAGACTGATGTACCCGCAAATATGGCAGTTATTTTTTTTTATACAATACAATACTATACAATAATACTTTATTGAACACCAATAAACAAAAATGCATATAAAAATTTATATAAGAATGGCAGAACAACGGGCGGCCTTATCGCATTAAGCGATTTTATATATATTTTTTTTATACTTTTGTGATAGTGCCCGCTACAGTTTCAAAGGATTCTAGGGTTGGGGTCTGCACTCAGCGCCCCACGAATCTCGGCCGTTCATCTTCTGTTACTACCGAAATGTTTTTACTCTTTTACTCTTACCCAATGAAAGAGTAATAAATCTTTTTACCTAAAAGTACTTACATTAGTTAAGAACTTCATTTTGAGCCAACAAATGTTCAAGGGTTTATTAGCCCTCTGGGAATAATAGTATTAACTTATTATGTTTCTGAAACAGAAACAGCAGCGGGCGAGTTTGAAAACTTGTTCTAACTTAGTTTTGACTGCAGATAGTCGAAGTGAGTTTAATGAGATAAGTTCGTATGTACGGATGAGAACATGGAATATAATAATATACCTATAGGTAAGATAGGCGACGAAACAATGATACAGAGTTTTGCTTATAACTGGGAGCTAATTGCATCACTTTGCTGTCTCTCTTTATGGTAATTGATGGATGACGGGGTCGATTTTTTTTTAGCTAGGCTAAATATAGAGCTCCAGTTGACCGCCTCTCACCTGATGGAAAGTGACGACGCGGTCTACGATGGTACATGCTTGCCTAGAAGATACCTATTCACTCGCGACTTGAAGAGTTCCAGATTGTACTTATCGGGAAACAAAGACGCTGGTAAAGTGTTCCATTCCTTCGCTGCTCGGATTATCAATGTCGAGTCAAACCGCTTTGTGCGAACCGAAGGAATATCAACCATAAATGGATGGCGTGTAGCTGTACGTCTTGTCGTCCGATGGTGCAATGGATATGGTGGAATTAGATTGAGTAACTCCGCAGCACACTCACCGTAATGTAACCTGTAGAACACCGATAGGGTGGCAACTTTACGACGGTGCTCTAAGCTCTGGAGCCTGCCTAGCCCTCACCATTGTATCGTCACCTATGAGCTTGACGATAATGCATGTTTGCCTAGAAGATACCTATTCACCCTTCACTTGAAGACCTCTAGACTGCAGGAAGGAAAAAAAAACATTAATTAACACGATACGACGCACATGAGCTGTCAAGCTCAGTATAGATAATGAGAATGAAATAATAAGTGAAGGTGGAAACCTTTTCGCTAAATTATCTATGTTAATTAGACAGAACATACCATATTTTTGTTTGTAACATAAAGTTAGTTTAATCGACGAAATCCGCAGGAGAACTAAAGTGACCGATATAGCTCTTCGAATTAGCAAGTTGAAATGGCAATGGGCAGGCCACATCGCTCGTAGAACTGACAACCGATGGGAAAGAAAGGTTCTAGAGTGGGCGACCACGAACCGGAAGACGCAGCGTAGGCCGGCCCTCCACTTGGTGGACCGACGACCTGGTGAAAACCGTGGGGTGCTGATGGATGCGGAAGGCAAGCAGCCGCTCAAAGTGGCGCTCTGTGGTGTTCAGCAGTGGACGTCTTCAGGCTGTTGTTGATGATGATGATGATGATACTTTTGTTTGATCTGACATCGTTGCACCATTATTTAGTTATGTAAAGTATATGTTATGTGTGTAGTTGGTAGTGTCCTGCATACTATGTACTTATTGGCTTGATAAAATAATTAAAGTAATTTCTAAAATTCTAGGTATTTTTCACTTGTTTTTTTTATTGTTGGTAGGCACAGCATTTGACCACTGTCTGACCCGATGGTAAATGATGACGCAGTCTACGATGGTACATGCTTGCCTAGAAGATACCTGTTCACTCTCGACTTGAAGATACCTAGATCATAGTTAGCGTTAGTTAGTGTTACATTGACACGTACTAATAAAATAATGTCGAGGTAGTAGATACATAAGTACGGGACTTGAAGCTAAGTTTATGTAGGTAGCAAAGAGGTATATGTACATAGAAGTCTTTGGTAGGTAGTATAATTTTATTTTCGTACTATCAATAATTTATTGAGTAATACATCCTTTTGTTGTACCTAGTTTAACCACAAAACCATCATCAGTTGTTTTATGTCTAGACAAATTATTGAGAACACATTTTACGACCATTAGTAATATCTGCACAACACATTACAGAAGTAGGTGGGTACTATATCCACTGTTGTCTCATCGTACATACTATTATTATCCTCTATGCTAAGATTATCCTCAAGTTGAATGAATGGCGTAAGAGAAGAACTCTATGCCCAGCAATAGGTCGATGACATGTCAAGGATCAACCATGACTGGTTTAGCTATCAAAAGAAAACACGTCATTTTCTGCGGAGTATTTCACTTTCCACATCGCTCGTAGAACTGACAACCGATGGTGAAGTTAAGGTTCTCGAGTGGCGACCACGAACGGGAAGACGCAGCGTAGGCCCCCACTAGGTGGACCGACAATCTGGTGAAAGCCGCGAGGAGCCGATGGATGCAGGAGGCGAGCAGCCGCTCAAAGTGGCGCTCTCTGGGGGAGGCCTATGTTCAGCAGTGGACGTCTTCAGGCTGTTGTTGATGATGATGATGATGATGATGATGATGATTTTACTTTCATTTTAGTTATTGAAATACTTGTTATAAACTCCATAACACACAGGCGCATCAATTCGCATGAAATCATACTAGTGGTCCTGACCGTGCAACATAGGGTGGGTTTTTTGATCCGTAGCCAAAGGTAACCAATGGTACCGCATTTGCCTCCTCCCCCCGTTCATAGAGCTCATACCCCATGCCGCCATACATTTCACCAGGCCTGAGCGCGCGGGGTCCTCGGCATCACAGATGCACCAGAGTGAACCCACGAGGAGGGTTCTCGTAATATAAAATACGTTTTTACGCGCAAATACGTCGTTATCTGTTATTATAAAGATGATACTTTGCCAAAAGTTCCGAACAAATTTTCTGATTTTTATACAGTGTATTTACGATGAAACCCATATTTTTAATATGGACTCTCCAGGTGGGTCCACGGGCCCGCGAATGCGGAAAACGTGAACCTTCCTGGAGGCTCCCCGGCACTGAATGGGTTAAACTCTAACAAAAGTAACTCTAACAAATTCTAACCAATGGTCAAAATTTAGTAGAGATTTTAATAATTTGTTACCTTAACTAACGTTTAAAAAAACCCACCCTAAGACATGTGGCAAAGATGTAAAAAGATTCCACTAAACATAAATTCTTGTAATCCGCAGCTGAACCCCCACCGCTAGTAAACGTGACGGTGCACGCGTCCACAATCCTCGCACTGATCCTTTGGAACGTCGCCGGAGACGGAGGGCATCCAATCATAGACTTCACGGCGCAGTACCGATCAGCAGCTCCGGTCAACGGCTCGTTAGAACCGTGGCGGCCCATCAGTCCGAACCACATCAGTCCTAACTCCGTAAGTCAATATTCTGTTGCATTTGATATGTAATCGTTGGAATAAAGACGCTATTTCACGACGCCGTAGCTGTCATTTACTTCAGTCAATTTTAGGTTTCAAGAGTGGCAATGACAGGTGATAAACGACCATCACTGAATTCATGTGTATCAGTCTTGGATGTAGTGGATGATACGTCCATGGTACCAGTCCAGCTTGCTTCAGTCATTGCTCAGTCAGTTTATTTTTTCCTGAAAGTTACATTAGTTTAGTTTTGGTCACAACTGGAGGTATAGATTCCCTATCATCATCGTAAAAATTGGATCCTTCTGCAATGGCAACCTATTACACCCTAAATGAGTTCCGAAAATTTATGGAGCCTGGGCCACCTAATAGATACTCAATATTAATAAAGTGGATATGATAGTACAGTAACAGGACTTACAGATCTAATCCCTTGTTTCAACGAGGACTTGTAAATCAAATGTCTGCAAATAATATCCAGCATCAGGCCACACATCTGACACAGACTGGCGTCTAAAATACACACCGGTATGTTTTCAGCGTCAAATCGACGTGTACCACTTGGATACCAACGCATCCTACTGGTTCCGCGTGTGGGCCACAAACGTTCTTGGTCCTGGCCCACCGGTCGAAGTGCTCGCTACCACTCTTTACAGCGACCAAGATGCAGGTTTGTCAATATTTCAAAGAACTGCCATAACATTTTGTAAGTTAACAGCTGGAGGTTTTTATTCAAGGTGGTCTATCGGAATGTTTCTGCTGTCTGATTGTAATGTAATTATTTATGTCGTAGTACTATATTGTTGTGGCTTGATTTGCCATTTCAGTTTCATAAGTCACACACAATCACAAACTGGTATTTAGCACTGGAGTATCATTCTTGGATTCTATATTCTATTTCTTAGTACATTATAGATGTCGTAGACTTTGCTGATTATATGATGGGAACAGTTCATTACCGCCACTATCTGCAACCACGCCATTAACCATTAAAAACCTAAATCTATTAAAATGTTCGTCTACGTAGGTTAGGTACCACCGTTTTGCCAGCTATTCTGCCACCAATCAGTGTGCAAGCACTATTGTGTTCCGGTTTGAAGGGCATTGTATCTAGTGAAATTACGTGGCAAACGAGACTTTATGATCTGATTTCGCAATCTAGAAATGTTATTACTATTAGACATCACAGTCTAATAGTAATAACATTTCTAGACTCAGGATGACGTGCGCAGTATCATGCGAAACTTCAATTTAGAGTTCTGAGTGACTGCAATCTGTTATCGGCGGCCGTGACGCTTAACACCAGGCGAACGAAACCACCAGGCATATTTTATATATATATACTCCATTGACATTAAATCAATTAATAATTATAATTAAAAAATTGGGAGTAAAATTTTATTATAATCAAACTAACATGTTCATTATTTTCTTTGTAAGTACATATTAACTCTTTCGTGAGGCCGTCCTCCTCTCTCCAAATTTGCTGCGCCTGACGGGGCCCATAATGAGCCTACTTAATTAATTTTATACTTATTCCACCTATGTACACTATGGACGCAATAAAATATCTGAATCTGAATCTGAAACTGAAAAGCTTGTCACGTCATTCGTTTACATAAAAAAGGATCCTTATCCCGTTTACAGAACTGTACAAGCACTTCCTAGAAGGCGCGGAGACGTTCGACACCCGCACGTGGGTGGCAGCAGTGTGTGTGGTGATGGGCACGCTGGTGGTGCTGGCGGCCGGCACCTGCGCCGTGCTCTGCCGCGAGTGGCGCCGCTCCGGTGAGCCGACACCATAGCACCGTCCGTTACCGCGGCTTTACTTCCTATGGGAGTAATGGACCCACATCATCTATGTCAACCATTCCTAACTAGAACTAGTCGAGTGAACGATCAGATGCGACCAATTCATTTGCCGGCTGTGCAAGCTGCTGTGAACGAGTGAATGATTTGAGTGAACCTTAAATAATGTCGTAGAAAAGTTTTAAAATGATATAGTTCACTGGATAGCAAAAAAAATGTCATCATCATCAACAACCTAAAGTCGTCCAAAAGTAGTTCTTCTGCGGATCCTCCTTATTCCGGAGCTCCGGAAAAAAAATGTATCGTTCACTAAAAGTAAACTTTTAATACGATTTGTTATCGTGATGATTGTGAAAATTTATTAAATGTTCACTCTTTCATTCAATAGAACGTTTTTTACGTTCACTCGATTAGTCGAAACAAAACGTGTTATCGCGGTCAATGGTAGAACGAACTGAATTTCATAGTGAGTGGACATAGACAAAAAATGGTGTTTGATATTGAACAAGATATTATTTTATTGTGGAGGGTAGATACCAAACTTACGTGGTTGGGTTGCAATAAAACAACAATTACTTAGTCGTAAGGAACATAATTTTTAGATAAGATGCTTTTAAAGGAATGTATGGTCGTATTATTTGTGATAAGTACAAAGTATTTTGAAAAAGGTTTGGGTTTACAAACTCGTATTAACGGTTTTTGTTACAAAAATCAGGACCTCTTTAATCTGAACTCCGAAAACTTACCCCCTGTTCGGATTCGTGGAGCATTTGGATTGTACACAGAATCTATTTTTGACGATTCTAAATGTGTATTCATCTATAGACTTAACATTTATTAAATATATTAAAAGAAATCCAATGTTTTAGTTACTTGGGAGGTATTTTATGAAAAATAAAAAGCTTTTTTTATAAATAAGTAAATATCGAATTACAGAGGTGTTCGGATTAGACCTGGTTCAGATTAAAGAGGGCCTGCTGTATTTTAAATTTTATTTACGTTAAACATGATTATTGACATTATAAACGTAAGAAGTAGTAAAATAATTCACCAAGCAAAGGTTGTATTTGATATGTTGCGTAACAATTTTAATACCAAAGAATTGCATAAAAATAATACGACAATACGATTTATATTAGTCGCTTAGTGGCGTACCACTAATATGCCATTATTATAAACTTCCAAGGAGCTCTAGCATTATTTTAAAAGACTTCTTTATAATTATATTTAGAAAGTACAATCAAGATATTTTTAAAGCCACCTTTTTGATATTCTACGCACATTTTTATCATATCGTTATCGTTAATTTTGTAAAAAAGAGTTTTGATGGTTGTAGCTTAATTATAAAAAATATATTTTAAAATCTAACTAGTGCCAAGGTTGAATTGAAACTTTATATTCCAAATTAAACTATCCATTAGTTCTAGTATTTTTATAAAAAATCAAAATCATTTAAACATAAAAAGAATTAAAATAAATTAAAACATTCCTTTCAATAATTATGCTACGCGATTGGTGCTACGCATTGATATTAGTACCTAATTAATAATTTAAAATAGGTTATAATTTTATTTCAATACCAAAAAGCAATAGGTGAATCTCGTTATAGTTACCTTTCGCTGTAACAATGCTTAAAAGTACCTTAACATTAATAAGTAGAGTTTAATTGATAGCCCATTTATGGGAAATGTCAAAAAAGGGTCTAGAAATTGAAACATTTATTTTTTGCAAGTATATTTTACTTATTATATATTACATAGTAAGATATAAGTTCAATATACTAATTAATCCATGATGCTGGCAGCTTTACCTTCAGAAATCGCAACAGGAAATTACCAAATAAATGAAAATAATTATAATTAAACTAAAGTATAGGACATTTCTCATAAATGTATAGATGTAACGGACCAAAAAATTAACTACGAAGTGTCAATTAAAGCAATAGATGTACACAGAAGGCAAGTATATAATTAGCCTGAAACATTCCTATAGAAAGTACCAGAAACATAATAGACGCCGGCGTTAGTATTTAGCAGTTTTAGAAAAAAATAATATAGATTTTGAAATAGCTTTATTAGAGTTCTTAATATGGAATTGGTAAATCCTAGCTTCATAAATAATACTTTATAATAAAACTTTATAATAATGCTTTGTGTAAGTAATTTACAACTTTTAATTAGAGTAGTCAAAGTATGCAAATAATAATGATTCGATAATAATAATACGAAGGTAATAATAACTATTATGCTTCGCAGCTCATTTTACTGTTTTTAATCTTGCCAAAAAGTATACTATAGTGCGAATAGATATAAAAAAAACCTAATATGCTAATTGTATTTTTTACAAATATAAAAGCGTTTTCTCGATTTGACGCTAAGTAATGCTAGCGCGTTGTTTTTTTTTTTATACTCAATTAAGTAACCACATAGACTTAGAAAGTATAAAACTAATTGCTAAAGTATAACCGATATATTTATGGCGTTAAAAAAACAAGAATAATAGTAGCAAGGAGTAAATAAATTTCAATTGAAATTTCGCACGTAGGTACAATATAACAAATAAACAGATTTTATTAAAGTAAACTATTGCAACTCTATAAAAGTTATTATGAAATGTCAAATGAGTTTACTGATTCGTCCGCTAGTGGCGCTGCTAGCAAAAAAAACTACTGTATAATACTATTTTAATTCTTGTGATAACTATTGGACCACTGTCTGTATTACTCTGTAATAATCTTGGACCACTATAAAATAGCTTTCTCTAATATTATTCGCTAAAAACTGTAACTTATGTATGACGCATGAAATGCACAACTTTTCAAATATTAGGCACAAGTTATAATTAGGTAAATTAGTTGTAAAAAATGGGACAGATGAACATGAATTTCTAAAAGTTTTACGTCAATAGTTTGCCATCTTTAATAAATTAAAAGGATTATAATATTTAAACTAAAGCCTTAGAAAGTACAAACTAACTAGTAGTTTATATAGAGCTTTTTACTATTTTTAGTATTAACATAGAATTTTAATATTTGTTATGTTGAGTGCCTTCGCGTAGCGCTCAATAACTATTTTAAACAACGAAATGAATTCCGTATCGACAATTCTAATATAAATACGAAATTCATTTCAGAAGCGGCAATATATGGACAGTATTTTGCTGTTATTTTCTAATTTTAGAAACTCGCTCTTATTGGCTACTTTTAACTAAAAGCTGAAGAGCTAGATTCGATTTACTCGCATGTATATTTTGCATTGACTATGGGATTTAGTATAGTTTACTTTTGGCATCAATGAATGACAAGCGATTTTGACATCACAATCCATATAATTAAGGTTCTCACGAGCTGCACTGATTACTCGTATAAAGTTACTGAATAAGTCAATCACTGATGCTAAAAATATTCAGCGCTAAGTCCTAAAACATTAACGCCAAAGTATTTGCTGAACTTTTTTATTCATTCAAATTTTTTTCTTCTTTCCCTCTATCGCACTCGCTTGGAACGCACGCTTGGACTGCGGGCCGCACACTAACAAACAAACACACACTACGGTACGTATACTAACCCACATGTAGAGTGCAGTGAAGACCAGGACGTTATAGAGTTAGTGCCTAACATTATACTGAACCCTGGGTTTATGGAGATGGATCCAATAAGGCCGCGAGAGCCTGTGTCTTCTTCCATCATCAGGTCGACGGAATGCCCAGGTCCTGGGAAGCCGAGGAGGGTCTGATTTTCGTCTATACTTAATCTAAGAATATTTTACCGCAACGATTCAGGTGTGACGTCATGATCCCAGCTGCCAGGCGGCAGTTACATGGCCGACTGTGAGGTTCACATGTGAAGAGACTTTGTGGGTGTGCCGTGAACTAGGGTGCGTTTGCCAGTAACTTGTCACCTGCAACATAGTTTCATGATGGTCAAGGAGTCTTGTAGTGCGCTCGGCATGCTTGGCAGTTTTGTATGCTATAAAGCCATCACTGTTGTCAAAGAAAAGTTCAATAACTGGCAACACATGTGACGGTGTTGCTAGTGTGAAAAATATTGGCGTTGTTAATCAAATTCGAAACAATGGCAGTTTTATTACAAAATGTAGTAACGATGGTACTGAGTTTAACCGTGAAAGCATAGATGGATGAAACCCAGTACTTTTGTTAGTGCTTTTTCTTAATAAGACTGAATGCCTACAAGGCCTACATCCATCCAAACAATTGTGAAATTGAATAGCTGAATTCTTCCGATCCAGCGATTTTGTAAGCGTTTTAAGGGTAGAGGGACATATCAAGCATGAGAGGTTTAAGAATCGGAGTGGTAAAGTATTCTTAGGTTTTTAGCCATTGCGCTTTATGCAATAGCACTTGTGACAGTGCTTGCCAGGTTCTATCCCTCAAAAGGTATGATCATGTAAACGGTTGCCAATAACAACTCAATAATACTCTATAATTGCTGTTGCGGTGCAAAATTCTCTTACATAATATCAAAAACTATTTATTTTGCACCTTGGACACATTCTTCCAAACTTTGTATAAGCGTATTCATAGAGCCTACCTAATAATGCTCATTGGATTTTCAGTAAGCAAATATCATACCTTTTGAGAGAAAACTATTGGCTTAATAATAATTAAGCTTCTAACTAAAAACTGAGAGAGATCTTTCTAGTTTTATAAGCGGTTTCGTGTTAGTTACTAGAATGGAGGTTGCCATCTCAAAAAAACATAGCGTTTTTATTTTTTAATACGAACTGAATGCTTGCATTTACTTTTGATACATTTACAAGACTTTTGGCGTGTACGTACACCTGCGCTTTTTATTAATATTCCTTCTGGCAACCCCGATACTGAGTATGTACTACATTTTTAGAAAAAGTATTGCTTACCGTTCGATAAAATTGTTAATGTTGCTAGATATAGAATGGTATTATAGTATGTTTTCAATTACTTATATATTTTGCAATATTAGATATTACATATAATTATATGATATTTTTATATATCAAGATCTCAAATTTAATTAAGGCATTGTAATTCGGAATAACTGTGTTTATGGTGGTTTTATTTGTATTCATTTTTGTGATTGTGATTTATGCTGTGATTTTTGTTTTAATATTACGTACAGGACGTCATGTCGTTGTTATAGGTGTATATATACATTAATATGATATTATATCGTTTGGAGACTGGTGCGAAGGTAATGTATATATCTGATATACATTCATTAGGCTATATCACGTAGGTGATACGGTAATTATGGATAGTAAGCTTTAAATTGAAGTGTTTCATGATAGTGTACATTCGCTCGATGTATTTTTGCACGAGGGGAGGTTGATGAGTTACGTAAGATGTATTCAAAGGATTCAGCTCACAAAGTAAATTGCGAAAAGATATATGACCGAAGAATGGTTATATTAGAGTTATTTCTAAATTCTATTAGACTCTTACGGCCTCAAGAAAGTAGTGATTTTGGGTTAGTTACACAATCTTTTTGTCTTTGTCGATCAAGTTCGATATTCCAATGAATGAATGAAAAAGACAAACCACATTCAACGCGTTTATTAATAAGGCCGTGAGGGTTGTATTTATATATAATCATATATATATTTTGTACTTACGTAAATAATAATGTTCCCAATAGAGACACTGCTATTATGACTATATGAAACGTTCACAAGTTTTAAATGACAATATGGTAGTGAAATACATTGTTAACTAATAATATATCCTAACAGTACATCCCTGGACACCCGAAGGCAATGAGGCATTAGGTTTTGTTGCGATTTTGAAACTAAATATATATTTTTCATACGAAAATATAAATATTGGAAATATAAAATACTGTTGTAAATGTGCAGAGTGGTTTATTTTTTTAAACGATGAGTATGCATATCAGGAGAGCCTTAAGAGAGTAAGTATATAAATACGGAAAGAGAATATAAAAATAATATACGTATGTTTCTTCCTTTCAACCTTCTTGGTTAACTTCATGTAGCATGAATTCTAAGAACTTGGCTATGTTAATTATAATCATGAAACTATAATTATTATAGTGGCAATAGTTTAATACTAATAGTGATACTAAGAGCAGTATATATTACAGCAACTAACTTTACTGACTTATTCCTTAATCAATCGGGTAATTTAATTAGTATAAATATAATAAAAGTCCTTGAATTCTGCTATAAATGAAGTTAATCTAAACTTTCTACTCTCATTGCCTTTCTGTGTTTTACTACTTTGATAGAAATTTATTTACATATGTATATATTAAAAACTTCAGGATATATTGTGGCTGAGGAAATTAACAAATAACAAATATGTGCAGCCATAATTGAGGCAGAAAATTTAAATATTAAACTAAAAGAATATTTATAAATCTTTGGGGTGGTATATCGCTTTCAACTCGATAAAATTTGATTTCTCAATAGTAATTTATGAATGTTTTTAGTAACTATTATACTCGTACATACAAATGGATTATTTTTGGTGCAAATCATAATAGTTTTTCTAAAGTATACTTATTTGCTATCGAAAACCTTAAAACGTTGTACTACACCCAATTTTTTTTTCATGTAAACCTTCAGCCACAATATATCACAACACAATAAGACATTCTATCAATCTTCTCGACTCTATATTCCTACTCGGCGTTGTGCTTGCTTCCAACAATCGAATATTCTAGGCTTAAGTATAAATATGTTGTGTTATATATATATGTATATATATTTGCATGTAAACTGTCCGTCTCATTAATGTGTACGTGCTAATATGTCAATTATATATTTTAACTTTGTATTTTCTTCTTGTCTGTGTATCGTGCTTTCACTATTTCACTTATATACTCTATTTATGACTATGATCGTAATTAATAATTTACCTGTTGGGCGGCGCGAGGCCGATATTGGTCAATTATACCAATGAATTCTTGAAAATGTACAGAACTTCAGGCGCTTACCGAAGTAAACTAGTTTAGTAGGTGCAATAGTTAATAATTATTCCATAGATATATACATATAGAATATTTTTGCTAGTAATTCACATTGAAAAACAACTACCTACCTACTATAATTATGATGAATTTTATTATCCTAAGATCAAAAGAACTATTGCCTAGATCATCCGGACAATAATACCTCACTTCATTCACCAAAATCGGATGAGTAGGTTTACCTAGTTTATGTGCTGCAGTGGAACATAAAATATGTAAAAACAAACATACATGGACTGTTAAAGTTATAACTTATAACCCTTCTTTTGGCTTTGCTGTGGCACAGAATAGATGTATAGTACTACGTACCAGTTGTAACGGTTAATTTATTCATTGTTGTATTCTTGCATTTTTCGAACTTACGGTCATAGTCAGAGTGTGATTCGCACCTATTTCATCTTTAAAACTTCTTGTTCATAAATAATAAATATTTTTGTATAAAACACGACGAAGTACGTACCAAATCTAAATATTATGCTTGTGAGAGTGATGATGAAAATTTTACGGGGAAATACCAAATAAATATTAAGTACATGTTTTTTTTTCTAATCCGTGTATTAGGTTATCATGAAAATCATAAAATATACTGTACATTACCAAACAAATGAAGTAACTAAAGCTATACTCTAAGAGCTAAAGTGCCGCCAATTTTTTTTTTATTGTTACTGGCATCTGCATAAAGTAAGATAGATGACGACACTGCAGCTTTTAAAACAGACTTGCTCGTTACATTGTAATTATGATCTTACATGCAAAAGGCACTTTCTTATGACATGATATTATGTATAGATGTACAATTATGCATAGGTAATATGGTAATACAAAGGTATTAATACGAAGGATTTACACAAATAATATATCTGTGTAAATCTAAAGAAGGTACATGGTGGATATAATATGTACTGTAGAAAACACCGCTTAAAGTTCCGGTAAAGTTCATATAATTAGAATATTCGGGGCTGTGTTTTTGATATGATAATTATTAATTTTTATTGGGTCATTGAGATGTAGCCGATTTTTCTGCTGTATATGCGGAAAAAAGCAATGTGACGAACTTACAATAATCAAAATTAGTAAATGACGAATTTATCAGAAAAAATAGAATTGTGACGAAATTACACATCCTTTTGAATTTTCTTTGTGGCAAATGTACAACAACCCATTTTAACTTGGTGATTTATTTCTGAACGTCAATGTTGCATCGAAAAATTCAGCGTATTCGTGAACGTCAAAAACCCATTATATTTTTTTACTTAAATGGGTTTTTTGTTATTTGTGTGTCGATTAGCGACAGCAGACATTAAGTTACGTCATTATATAAAATTTATAATTGATATGGATATGTTTGCTTCACAATGTCTGGCATAGTTTATCTATCGTAACAACATAACATAAACATATTATTCAATATTCAATATTGTCAGCATATGTAGGTACTTCAACTTTTATTACATATCCAAAACGAATAGTTTACGAATATTTTTCGCCGTAAAACAGCTTCACGAATTAGGTTTAAAAGAATTACATCGTGTACATCAGGCATGTCAAACTTGCGGCCCGATCCAATTTTAAGAACAGCCTCCTTCCAGGAAAACACAAGTATCCCAATTTCAAATAACAAGTATGTTATACAAGTTACACAAAAATTCTCTTCTTGGAGCTTAAAGCTTCAAGAAGAGAATTTTTTGTTGTTCACGGGTTTTTTCTCTAGCGACATCGATGAAGTTCCCAATCGCTTGCAGATAGATGCCATAAAAATTAAAATTGAAACAATTTTTTTTTGAGATTTGCAGCCTTCTGTTTCTACGGTTCATTATCCATGCGGCCCACCATGACTATCAGTTTGACATCCATGGTGTACATGAGAACGAATCATTAGCTAGTTTATGAAATTGGTAGCTTCTAGCAAAAGGTTGTATTAGCTTAGTGTCGAACGCTAGTGTAGAGTCGTAGTGTGGCATAACATGCGGCCGAGAATTAAGACTGGGCAAAGGAGTGTATTCGAACATTTTGTATGAAAATACGGACTCTTTACTTTTTTAAATGCTATAATAGGCATACGTTTCTCAACATTCTTCACGGTTATTCTCTCTCACGAAGTCCTTTTGGCTTTGAATATGATCACATATTATTACATGCCAGTTATACACTATGTGTATATTCTGTGTTTATAGCTATATTATTGTGTCGTGTACCACCTACATATATCAAATACGTATTTTAGACAACTAATATGGTCCATTAACTACCTACACATCGTTTAAAAATAAAATAATAATAGTATTTTTTATAAAAGTGGTTACAATTTATTGTTAGTTAGCCCCGACCAGAATTTCGAAATATCAATAACATCTTTTTTTTATGTAAACGAATGACGTGACGAGCTAGTCGTTCGCCTGGTGTTAAGCGACCGCCCATAACAGATTGCAGTGTCACTCGGAACTCCAAACTATAGTCTCGCGTGACACTGCGCACTGCGCACGCCATCCTGAGACATCACACAGTCTAAAAAAGTTTTCTAGACTGCGAGATCAGTTCGTAAAGTCTCATTTGCCCAGTAATTTCACTAGCTACAATGCCCTTCAAACCGGAACACAGTAGTGCTTGCACACTACTGCTTGGCGGCAGAATAACTGGCATAGCGGTGGTACCTACCTAGACGAACTTTGCAGAAAAGTCCTACCACCTAGTACATCTATTTCTTATTATTCATGGGTACTTATGTTATTTATATTATGGCGCTCTTTTTCTTTTTTGATACTCAGGCGTACCCTAAATGGACTTTGTGAGATGTAGTAACTTTACATAACTCTTGTATATGATATAATGTCGTCTAGTTCTGAAAATTAAACATCTTGATGACGAATTTTGTCTTTATTAATTTTAATTAACATTACCTTTAGTTTACAGCATGGTTCTGGAATTAACTCTAATTTACGTTACGCGTGATCAAGTAAAGTTGTCTATACTAAACCTAATTTTTCTTCATTCTGTTTGCAATACTAACTGTTGGTATATTGTTTAACTTCTATTTTCAGTAATCAATATTTATCAAACTGAAAATATCAAAAGTTAAAGGTAAATGCGCACGCAACATAGCACCTGTATCTACAGACTAAAATTCGTTTATGGAATCCAATGGAATTGTTGCGTCCAGTGCGTACGTTCGAAGGAATCGAAACAAACAAAAAGTAGATATTAAAGTAGCAGAAGCTTTATGTAAATTACGAGTATTTGTAAGAAATTACGCGAGAGAAATTCATGTTTTTCTGTCACAGAGGAAATTATATTATTTAGATTTACCTACATATGTAAGCTAAAATCGCATACTTGCCACTTATGTCAATTTCCACTAGAATTAAAAATAGGCACGTAATAATTAGCTGCGTAACTTTAATTATACATACCAAACCAGTGAGTTATTACTTACATGTAACGAAGCTTAGGAATTGGTATTGTTCGCGCTAATAAAGGAAAAAGATGAAAAGTGCAGGCAATTGGCTCCTTTTTTCCACATGAGTGGAAACTATGTATTATACGTAAGTATACAAAAGGGACAGAATATGTCTGTTTTCTCACTCACACACATTCGAAAAGTGAGAAAGCTAATATGTAGATATAATCTTCAGTTTTCGCCAAAATTGCTTTAGCGCAAACTGTCGAAAAATCATTCAATATTCTTATTTATATTGCTACACGAAAATCATTACTATTTTACTTTATATTAAAGTATACTATCATTTAATCATTAGAATTAAGAATAATCGCCTTTTAATACAAAGCACGTCCAATATGAAGGGCAGCGAATCATGTTGTGTTGCCATTTGTACCTTTAGGTAGATATGTTACCAAATATATTTTTTGTTTATGGTAATATTTTTTGTTAATTTTTATACTAGGTACATTGTTGCTAAGTATATAAGTATAATCTGAGTTTGAATTCGTATATTATCCCGAAATGGGTTAAATCTACTCGCCAAGGTAGATAAGACGATTGTTCTACGACTTTCTAAACTTTACAACTTGTCCTCCCATGGTCCGAATCACCCTTTCAGGATAACATACCAATTCAAATAAACCCTGTATAAGTTATATGTATGTATAATTTCTGTAACCAGAAATATATCAACAGTCTGTCGTAATTGAAGTATAACTAAGTTATTCCGAGTATTTTTGAAATATTTTATTATTCTGGCATATAAATAAAAATGTCACGTACCTAATGTATACACCAAGAGTTAAGAATCTCATAGTTACCATAATCAATTACTAATGGTGTTTTTTTTAGATTTGAAAACACAAAAGAAAAATAATTTTCTTGATGTTTAAACTAACTTTTATTCATTAGAACTATATCAAGTACAATTAAGAAATAAGCACAATTCTACCAGCACAGAAAACTTATGTTTTAATTATTTATTACTTTTAAACTACTTTACAAATTAAATAACAACAATAAATGTGGAGTGACAGATCTATTGTTGTTTGTGATTTTTTAACATATTAAAACATTATTTAATCTCAGTTTAAAAAACCAGTGCAGTACCTATACTTAATGATATATGTATCTTATTTTAATTTAACCTATGTATGTTAGGTACAGTCAGCAAAAGAGAGCACATTGGTTATCCATTGCTTGTAAACTCCGAATAATATTGAAGTTAAGGGCTTGTGCAAGGCCAGCGCGAATTCAAGCCAAAGCCACAGAATAGATGTATAATACTAGGCCAAAGCGGGGATGAGCCAGGGGCCGAGCGGCAGGGGTGGTCTAAGTTAAACTGGTTCCAACGCGCAATAGTTTAGGTAATTTATTATTACACTGAATATAATGGGTATTTTAAAAATCTGCTATACATAAGCCCTCCATTATATTTAGTTCAACTACTACACAAAGTTTCATGATCTTATTTAAAGTATTCATTGAATAATCGCTGTTTATTTGTACGGTTTGGAGGTAACTTTGTAATTTTTTTCTATCGAGAAAATTTTATTAATTCGTGTTTTCACTATACATTTGCAGTAGCATTATTCCTGAACTTTACCATATATTAATTTCAAAGTCATTGTTGCAATATTGTTGACAGGACACTGCTTCAAGCTAAGCCGTTTTAAGCAATTTGGCGTTGTATTGGCTCTTAACTACTTTGTTTACCCACGACATAACTAGTGCCGTCACAATAATAATGAATGGGTAATTACCTAAATAATTATCATAGCTGTATGAATAATGTAGTAAATTCTATTGTCGACTGTTCTTATTAGGTAGGTACTGTACTCGTGAAACAAAATGTGATGCCATTTGTATAAATGCAATGCAACAATACAATAAGGAGGACGTTTGTAATGTTGGAAATCATACAATCCCATTAAAAGTACATTTTACACAAAATACGGCATTTTATTTATAATAATAAATTAATAATATAAACCCCCCCCCCCTTGTTAGATTATATTATGTACTTATACGAATACGACTTAGGGATGATTTTTCAATGGCTGGATAATAGTTATTCAATAGATAAAACAAAACACTGTAAAATTAAAAAGCGAATTTTGATAAGCGGAATACCAAAATTTGAAATGTTTTTGTTTTAGTTGGTTTATTGACTATTGACTCAATAAACCAGCTAAAACAAAAGCAACTGTAATGTGTTGTGATTAAGAGACCTAATTTTGTTATTCCCTTTCTCTCCACTACGGTGATGGTGGGGAGAAAGATACTTTTTTATAATTATTCCTTTTCTCCCCATTGTCAAATATTATGTTTCATGTGGGGAGAAAAGGCATTTACTTTCTATTTTTCCTTTTCTCCCCACCAGCTCTGTCCCACCAGTGGGGAGAAAAGGAATGACCCATCCAATACCCCGTTACTCAATAAACATTGCACAGTGTTCTTTCTCGCTCACTCAGAGTGATCCCTTGTTATTGCTTTGCCAAAATACAAAATGTCTATTTTCCGCTATTTCCGCTACACATAAGCTGGAATGTGAAAGTCTCCAACAGTCCGTTATTGTGCGTCTAGGCTAGGGGATCTACGGCGTGATGTGATATGTAGTCCAGCTCAGAGTCTAAAATATTCTGAAAAAAAAAAGAAAAATAAATCTTAAGATTATAGGCACCCCTGTACAAATATTTTTTTTATTGAGTGTTAGCTCTCAATCTTACGATCTTTTTTAGATTGATTACAATATTAAATGCGCCGCTCATCTCGACTTTAATTGCTATAAACTTTAGCATTGGTGAATCTCGAGAGGAAAAAAATCGTCTTTGGCCCTCTTTGGACAGATGAGGAGCACAGGAACAAAAAGGGACAAATCCAATTTCTCTAATTTTACAGGAAATAAATAAAACCATTACCTAGCTTTTGTTTCCAGGATATTATAGTGACACGCCCACGCACCGAATTTTCGTAAATATTTTAATAATATTGTATATAGATATAGTTAAGTAGTTTGGTAGGAATAAATATTATATTTTTGTTGTGCATTTATTAACCCGCAATATTTGATAAGTACCTACTTATTATCCATAGGTCGCTGGTTCACATCCGGCTCGAAGGACCACCACACGCATGTAAAAGTAAAAATGCGTGGGAAAACTGTAAAGTAGGCGTTTGATGATAATACAAAAATGAGCACTGCTGAGTGCTGTTAGGTAGGAAAGTAGGATTAAGAAGGACTTGCCATAGGCAAAGAACAAAAACCTTACATTGCAGTGTTGCTACATTTTAACTAAGTAAGAAATACTAAACTAAACAATATTTATACTCATTTTAATACAACGAATATATGTTTAGTTTTGTACTAAACAATTAGGTACAGTTGCAACTAGGGTTCTCAAACCAGTCCATAAAATATTTTAGACGTTCTGTTTGTATACCTTCATATCCACCTCCCTCAGCGCGTCTTCCAAAGCCTCCAAGCCAGGGTCGTCTGGTGCGAAGACTCGACACTCCTGCTCGAAGAACCTCTCCATCTTCTGTCGCAACTCTTCATTGTAGAGGCGGACCCGCTCGTACGCGGTGCTGGGAATCTCCATCTCGATACCTTCCGACGAGTTCGGGAAACTGAATGCGTAAATGATCATTTGAGTTAAATCTCTAACATTGGTTTTTAATATTTATTTCGTAGATTACCTTCGGACTGCTGTCTATACTTATTGTAGTTACCTTTTTTCTGAACGGGGTAATGCTGTTGGTCTCTATGGTCCTTTACAGCGTGACCGGGCCGGAGATTATAGTTAACCTAAGGAGGGACCTATATATTATGAGGAGCCTGCGCATTGGGCTGGGTATAAATCTGTGGCCGCGTGCGTGGTGGATAATGGATATGGATAGCTAAGTATCTCATGATAATTTTGGTTTAGGGCAGATTTTGTATTTGAGAAGGTCTTTATGCTCTCATAGTAGGTAAACTAAAGGTGGGTTTTATCCGTAGTTAAGGTAACCAAATTTAACCATTGGTTAGAATTTATTAGCATTTTTAACCATTACTTTAACCTTAACTACTGATCAAAAAACCCACCCTTAGAACTATATGGGTAATTTAATTATTTCCTTAACCATTACTTTCTAACCTGTTCAAAGATTCGAGATGTCCAGGCGGGAAGGCGTCTAGAGCGAGTCTCATCTGGTCCCATGGGTCGCTGAAACTTCTGCTCTTGTACTGAAAAAGCGGGAGTATTAGGTTATATTGAAGAGAATGATTGTCAAGATAGAGCCGAAGCACGACCCGCCTGGACGCCTGTTGGAAAGCGGTTGCTATCGTTCGTGGACATCTACAGGATCTGAGGTAGGTAATGTTAATATTCCTAGAAGTAGGTACTTAATGTCTGCAGATACACAGATTATATAATTCTAGCATATAAAAGAAATAATTTTCCGTTGTGTGTACCCTTTTTCATCACTGATTGTTGAAAACATGACGGTTAACAGAGTAAGGAAGAGGACGACATCGGTACATGTACCAACATAGATAAGCAATTTTTTTAAACGATCACATACATAGAGCCTGCTGGACCCTAACTAGGATTCCCTGTATCTAGGCAGCCAGGAACTACGAGGACCATGCTCCCACAATACTCGGACTCAGAACAAGTATTTGTGCTTTTTTATTTTGTGCACAAATACTTGTCCTGTTGCGGGAATCGAACTCGCCACGCCCGGGTTATGAGCCGACCTGCTCAACCACCACACCACAAAGGCTGGCAGGTAAATATACGGTGTAATATAATATACCTATATTATTTTATGAAGTCTGATTATAGCTATAGGTTAAATGTTATCTACTTTTTTTTGTATTGTGGTTCCGGGACCAAAATATTTACTGATGTCACACTTTTTAAACTTTCGCGACTCTAACCATGATGTCACTTGTCCCAACGCAGTAAGATGAACTAACCAAGTGGTGAAATTTTCCACGAATGAGAATACAACAAGTTTCAAAGCGTGAAACTATGTCGGACGGCTTAATGGGGAATGGGATATATGATGATAATGCTTAAAGTGTACATGAGCAAGATGTACATATACTCTAAGTGCTAATGGGGTATACCTAGTACTTTAGTTCGATGGTGATTTCTGGAGACATACCCACCCGGCGAAACAATCCATAATCAATCTCCGAGTCCGTCATGGCCCTGGATAGGGGTATGCTAGAGTCGGTGCTGATAGTGCCAGGGTCATAGTCATCGGTGCTGGTGGTCAGGATGCTCTCGCTCCGGGTCGTCAGGTAATCGTCCGGGTCCCAGAAGTAAGGGGACACGGTCACGTCCGGGAGTTCTAGCTCGTTCACCATCTCCGAACGGTTTTTAGGAATAGAGTTTATAAATGTTTCGAACATTTGCATTTTTGGGGATGAAATTGTCTGTAATCGAAGTCATTCAGGAATCATTTTGCTTCAACATAAATAACGCTTTTCCCTCTGTGAAAGACGCGCTAATAAATCGTATACCTATGAAAGAATAACACGCCACGGCATTCGTTTGAGTTATACATTCGTTTTAGTTTACATTAAAAAAATGATTTAAAACGAAAATAAAATTCTTCAAGATATTACAAAAGACTTGATGACGATGATGGTTGATGACCTAAGTAACGTCTAAGTATGTACTAAACTGCAGTGATTGAGTTGGCAACATTTATGAGGAAAATATAATAAGGCTTACCTTATTATATTTTCCTCATAAATGTTGCCAACTAGTACAACAAGTAGCTACTACTTACCTTAATAAATTATACCAACCTTACGTCGCTCGTCACGACTTAGGAACCATCAGGTGAGAGTGAGACCGTGGTCAAATGGAGCCAATCGATGATAAAAAAATACTTAAATATAATATTGTAGGTCTGTATCGGAAAATGAGTGCAAAATAAAAGGATATTATAGATCGTAACTTTGCTTTCAAAAAGATAAATATCTTTTTAAAGTCAAAGTTACTTCTCAAAACATATCAATTAGTTACACAACGTTATCTACTTTACAGACTTCTTCTAATATAAGTACGTACCTACACTTTATGGAGAACTAATTCAAGCAATTTATCTCCAAAAATGTATCAATATACACAACATTATGCAACTACTTAGATGACAGGCTTAAATTACGCGGTAGAGCTCACGTAGCTTGAGAAACTGTGTCACAGAATGTCCACAGACAGTCTTCGAAAAGAATAAAATCGACTTGAGAATTTGGTCGATACGTGGTTGTCTCCACGCAACTGATTTCCTCGTAGCCTCGCACACCGTTACTTATGAAGGTAAGTATATCTAGTTTTAATTATTTAGAAAAGTGTTTCTAAAAACGTACCTAATCGGAATACTGCATCATGCATCCATACCTACCTATCTGAAAAGCAAAAGGAAATTATTATTTAAAATCTTTGTGAAGGGAAAGTCTGAAACTTCCTGAAACGTATAGATGGCTCCATGGAAAAGGGAACTTCCTTTCTTTACACTCATGTTTCATTTACTATAGCCTATTTGCAATAAATTAAGTATTTGAATTTATCTCTCCCGGAACCAAAAGTCTGGATAGGTGATAATTACTGATTACGTGATTACCTGCTTGCGACAGGATTCTAAGCGCACATTTATCAGGGTTCCATATCCGTAATACTACCAAGCAATGGTACTTATAGGTATAAGTTTTGTTCTTGTTATTAGGTCTGAAGTCTGAGACGATATCAGTCAAGTTCAAGTACTACGTAATTAAAATTAAAAGCTGGACTGTGGCCTGGAGATAGGCGAACCAACGGTCACTTTATAAGCCCACTTATGGACCTACTAATCAACACTGCAGAACAGTAGAATAGTTAGGTAGATACGCGGTATTTTCCATTTCCCAATTTCGAACTCTATGTAGAGAGAAACACACCAAACCCATAGCCATACTAGCTATATACTACATTTATTTTAGCTTATTTAAACTGTAATATTTCTGTTTGCATTGTTTCACACCCTCAATAAAATGCCATAAATTTAAATCTTTATTGCGTCCACTTGTAACTACACCACAAAATACTAATGTGACTACACTTCCTCAAATTCATATCAGCGCGTGACCCTAAATTCCATAGTTTTTGCGTCTCTCGCCTAACCTTTTCTTTGTCGTCTTTGAATGTATTTTATGTGTAACGTGTTAGTATTAAGTTAGCCATCAAGGCAAATAAACGTCTGAAAAGGAAAATCATTTTTCTTTTAAACTCCCCGCTCCAGCCGCCTCTTATATGCCCGCGCAACTTGTCTGCCTACATTGTTTAATTATTTATTAGTAAAGAGGATAAACATCCAACCGAGCTTAAGTAGGTACTTAGGTAGGTAAGGTATGTATCTATACCACATATATAATAAAACTATAACTGGGCTAAATCTGTAGAATTGTATGTACAGTACATTGCATATTTTTTGAAAATTTTGATTGCATTACACTTCTTTATCGATAGAAGTGGAAACAATTTTTATTGTTTTTTTTTAAATTTTTGCCTATCTGTCTGTCTCTTCCTTTGAACACGTATCACGCTGGATCTACTAAACGGATTTCGCTGTTTGGTATGGTTATAGCATAGCTAATTTTTCAGAATGACACTTAGGATATTTTTTGGTTTCTAAAACGGCCAAGTACGGGTTGCACGAATAAACGCAGTAAGTATGTAACTTTATGCAAGATTTTTTTTGTATCTATTTTTTATTTTTATTTATACTCATACTGTCAAAGGGAAGATCAGCCGGTGAAGGAAGGCAGGCTTCGCCGGCCTCCTTTCTATTGCCGTCCCATCCATTCATCCTTTTCCTCTATATTTTTGCCTTTCGCTTCCCTCTTACCCATAAACAGGGCTAAGGCGTAAAACTAATTAACCCGAGCGAAGCCAGGGCGGGTCAACTAGTCTATCTATAAGCGCCTCCTCTAGTGCCTACACCTATAACCAATAAAATAAGGTACGTATGTAGTTATTGTTCTTAGACATAGCCAATTTGCTAGAAACCTAGCTAGGACCGTCTCACGTTACTGATCCACGTGCATTGTTCTAATCCTAGAATACACGATACTTAGTATCTACACCTACTCTACGACTTATTTGTCTCTTTAGATTTAAGTAGTGGGAAAGTCTGTAGTACCTACTATTATGTACCTAAGCTA
Source organism: Ennomos quercinarius (assembly GCA_910589525.2). NCBI lineage: Eukaryota > Metazoa > Arthropoda > Insecta > Lepidoptera > Geometridae > Ennomos > Ennomos quercinarius. The sequence goes on from OU342502.1 coordinate 15,232,396, forward strand.
GGTAATAAAGCCCGAATCACACCAAATACAGTTGGAATCTGTGTCCGTTGCGTGTGTGTGTGCAGTACCTATGGTGCGAGAGCCCACTGCCCAAAAACCAACGTCATCGGGTACCCCAATAGGCTATCTTTAGATCGTTAACCGACACCTAAATATGTAAAAAAAACAGGTCTGCCGGTGCGGATCCTGCCGGGTCATGGAAATAATTGAAATTTTTTGACGTATTTTTTGTCAAAATTACGTCATAATGTACCCGAATGAAAGTGCTGGCAACAGTTAGGTAACCATTTATTAATTATGTGCAAAAAAATCGATCTGCCATTGGGCACCCTGCCGGAAGTACCTGGCAGACCTCTAAGAATGTGCCCTTCACACCCTTTACCTACCTCAGCGAATACCCCGATGAAACCTACGCCCGATAATAGCCAAGATGTCCCTGATAATAGATTAAAAGGTCTGCTAAGTCTAAACTTGGTGAAACTTAGTATTCAAGGCATTTGAAGTTGGTGGAGGTGGATTATTTCCATGACCCGGCAGGATCGGAACTGGCAGACCTGTTTTTTTACATGTTTAAGTGTCAGTTAACGATCTAAAGATAGCTTATTGGGGTACCCGATGACGTAGGTTTTTTTGCAGTGGGCTCTCGCACCACTATACATGAGGACTAGTTATAGAAGTCTTTGGTTATGTATGAAATTCTATGAAAGACGTCACATGCAGTCCGTGTGCAGTCACACGTACTGCATTTACTGTGACGTCTTTCATGGAACTTCATACATTTCTAGATAACCCTCATGTACCTACTGCACACGTAACGGACAAGGACTGCAACTGGATTTGGTGTGATAAAGGTAACCTACTTACAATCTCACACAGCAGACAGATTTTCTGTCACATTTACGAAGCCATAGACATCTCTTGTCCTAAACAGTATACCTCAATGGTCCAAAAGCTTCAATTTCGTACTGTATTCTGGCAGTGCTCACGTTTCTGCGGACGGAATGAGATTTTTTAGGGGCAGCTATTATAATATTAAGTACCTAACTATCTATAGGTAAATTATACGTGGTCCGCGGTCTATCTGAAGTTTTGTAAATCTTCCTCCAAAACTTTTTAACAATTAGGTAAATAGATTTGCATTATGCAAGTAAATTTGCATTTTAGGCCTCATCATCGTCAGATTCCCTTCCTTCCATAGAGATCTGTGTTCCTCCCTCAAATTGTTACTCAATGCCGTCTTCAACCCCTCGGGCGCACAAAACACCCTATGCGGGACGTCAGTGCGGGCCATATCGCCCCCATTTTGAATTAGAGTTGGACCCCCCCCCCTCTCGGGCCCCGGGTTGAACTTCTGGCGTAGATACCTAATTACTTATAAATACCTAATTGCAGGACATTACTGTGATGGCTTGTTATCGTCTCTCGGAAAATGAACACGTGAACTATGTTGACAGAGCTATGAATGGAATGTTTGTTTTCAGCTGTATCATGTTGTGTTTTATCAGTCCATTTATTGTTTATCATTAGTCTTTAGAACAGTATAAGTACAAACCAGCTTTATTTAACTTAGCTCTATCATTATTACCATGATCGTCATCATCGACACACAATTTTGACCAAGTTTCGAAATTTCCTACTCCATGATCCTGTTCACGTAGAGTTGCTCTATCAGACGGAAATTCAATAAAATCGCCGTTTTATTTTGTGCAGACCTCACGTAGACCGGAGAAACCCTCATAAATGCGTCCGTAACCGGTTGGATCCCAATAAAATCAAATAAACTAGTTGGTAACGTCACTTATTTGGCAAATAGAGTCGCATTTTGTTTGCTCTGAATGAATGGACGGGTGACTTCTTCTTCTTCTCGTGTAGGCAAGTGGTCAGCCCTGGTGTAACAATTTTTAGGCTGTCCAAAGGCTTCTGACTTGGCTTAACGACTGTTGTCTTACGACAACAGCCGGGACTGACGACGGCTTAACGCACGGTACGCTCAGTTGTAAATACCACTTTTTGCTGTAGCGGTCACCCATCAATGTAGTAACAGAAGCGAACGTTGCTTAACTTTACCGATCGGTTAGAAACGACTAGTAGTGCTGCGCTGTGAGCGCTACTTTGATCAGGGGGCGTACCGTGAGCTCTTAGCGCGTTCCAAAACAGAGCCTATACTGGATCGCTTGTCAAAATCCCCATACAAAAAAAACAAAGCGATCCAATATAGGCTCAGTTTTGAATCGGGCTAAGAGCTCACGGTACGCCCCCAGGTATACGACGATCGAAGGAGCGCTACGACTGACTCGCCATGTCGTCTACCTACTGCACATATTACATATACCACCAGTGACGTGTACCATTACCACACCACAGGCTAAATTCAAGTTAGTAAGTAGCTATGATATAGATACCTAATATGCAAAGGTAGTTAGTTATTCATAGTTGGGTATGATCATGGTATGATGGTATATTATATTATGATCCATCTTGCATTAACGTCGGAAGTGTTACTCCGGTATTGTGGCAGAGTGCCCGAGCCGAAGCCGCCGCCGCGCGCCGCGCCGCTTCCACCGCCGCCGCCGGGCCAGTCGCTCTCGTGACGCCGCCCGTGAACTGCTGAAGTTTCGCAATATCGCTCGCCCTTGCACTTGAAACTGCGCAGACAGATGCCATGGCCGACCCATTCCATTCCCCGGGCCACTAATCAGCTGTGAACTCGCGCGTTTAGTGCACGCGAGTTGCGCCGCATCGTGCCATCCACTATCAAGAGTATCAACTCGCCCGCCAGCTTGCTTCCATCAAGTAGTTCCGTCAGTCATGCGGTGACAGCCCACGCAGATGGACGTGACGGCTAACGGCTCGCCGTCGTTGCGGCTACGCGGTGGTGTAAACAGCGCCAGTGACAAGAAACATGAGTTGAATCAGTGCACCAGTGCCATGTCTCCCGAGACGCAGCGGCTACTGCCACCCACTACGGAGACGATTATGACGAAGCCGTTCCCTATACGAGGTGAATATAATTTGATTGAATAGCTATGATACAGTTTACTAAAAATACGAAAGCGCGGTTGAGGCTGTGACAGCTGCCAGCGCCGCTGCGCCGCCCGCCACCCGTCTCTCCCGGTCCCTACTTTGATAAAAATGGGAGAATTATTCTAGCGGTTCAACGTGTCCGAGTCCAGAGTTTAATCTAGCCGTAACCATTTACTAAATCCAGTTATCACCGGTATGTTATGTTACAAATCGATATGTTCCCATTTACCGATCAGCATTATGGAAAAAAGAACGCATTCACTCTAAATTCCATTTCAATGCCAATGTGATACGAATATGTTTGAAGGTTATCAAAATATTCATAGTGCATTGTGCCAGTAGTTTCAAAGATCAAAACTGTACTGGATTTATGTGAATTTGCTGGATATAACTAATTACAGGTACCTCACACTTATTTATTTATTTATGGACCTTCAACAGCACTACATGTTTTAGAAAATTAATAACAATCATAGCTGTATGCAACTCGCATGATTCCCCTTCGTCATGGTTTCAAACCGGATTGTGATAATTTCATTTCCTTTTATTTCAAAGCTCTAATCTTATGTAGGTAAATATAATCGTGAATGGTCATTGCCAATTTGCCACAGCTTCTTGCTCGTCATAATAATTACTTTCCTCATCAATGAAGTATCTGATCATTAGTACCTACTCGTGGAGTTAATTGCATTTAACAGCATCTAGGTACTTTTAATATTTTTTTATCACGAAATTGTGCGATATATTATAGTACAAACAGCAACTTAAGTAGACACTTTTATCTATTATATAAAAGGCTTTGTCCTGACTGACTGACAGACAACGCACAGCCCAAACCGCTGGACGTATAGACTTGAAAGGAGGGTAGCTTTTTTTTATAACGTAAGCGCGTGCTAAGAAAGGATTTTCGTGACATATCGTTTTGAAACTTAACACATACAAACCAATGTGCCACACTATAGGAGAAGACGCCGGACCCCGAAACACAGTTTTCAACTAGTTCGGGGACTGGAGGCTTCGTTTAAATATTTTTTGTATCTAAATTATGTCAATAAACAAGTATAAAAATAAAAGAAATGGTACCTTTTAGATTTTCGAAGTTAATATCTTGGAATTCAGAATACGTTTATTACATAGGGGTGCAATGAATTCAGCCCTTAAGGGGGTGGAAAGGGTAAAAAGTCTTTCTATGAAAAAATCTTTATTTCTTAACGTAGGTAGGTTATCGTTTTTAAACTCGGACCATACAAAAGACTTAAAATGAAATGGGTGTTCTTTGTTGTTTAGAGTTCAACCCCAAAATCAGTGGTTAAGCTTTGTAAATAAAAAAAAATATCGCAATGTATTCAAACTTGGATAGTTCCTTCGATATAAAAAATGTTGCTTACTTACGACGTTGAAATAAGGGATGAAACTGTTTATTTTAAATTATAGTGATGAAAATTGCCATTTTATATACTTTTTCAAACATAATCGTGCTACAGTAAAACTTTTTGCCAGGGCTGATTTGAAGGGGTAAATAGGGAAGGAAGTTTTGTTTCTTCATTTTCGAAGTCACGTTCGTAAAACCGGCTATTATTAGGTAGGTGGGTTAAAAAAGAACAAAAATGGGGTAACATTGTTCGCTGTCAAACTATAGGTAGGTACCTACATAAAATATTGATGTCAATTACTACCAGATATCTCAAAAATTACATGTTTCATCCCTGCCTCTTAATCCACACCATAATGCCACCATGAAAAATCACTGCACGAGGCCATTTAATTTTTTTTTTTTTTTTCGCCCTTTTGGGCAGGCTAAAGTCGTGAGACCATACCGCCTAGTCTTTCGTAGGAGAGGCCATTTAAGATTAAAAGGACTTAAAACCTTTTTAGTTAGGTACCTAAAGGACTTTTTAAACGCCTCCCAAAAAGGATAGTTATAAGGTAATTTTATCCCGGAAATATAAACGGTTCCTGAGAGATAAGTAGTCCACGCGGGCGAAGCCGCGGGCACAGATATCTACTATACTAGTCAAAGACAGATAGGACAGCTCTATATGATCGACAATTAGTTCCCGTGTCTCCACGAAATGCTGGTGTTGCCATAGTGATGTGCCTAGCTCCATATTCAAATATCGATATCGATACCATAGTGACGCGCCACGCCAAAAAAATATCGACATGGAAGTTACATAGGAAGTTATTATTATTATTTTAACCTATTACATTTTAATACTACAGGAAGATGAAGCACCCGCTAATAAGGATTAAATGAAACAAATGAGACTGAAATAGCTTTTATTTATTTTTATTTCTTAGCCTAAGCTTTGTATTTTTACTGCCATTTTTAGGCCATTTTTTGGGTTGAAACCATTTTTATTTTAATTATTTATTTTTGCTATTCAAATTGAGTTTACTCACCAGATAAGCTCAAGGGAATCCCGTGCAACACTTCATTTGCAGTGAACAAGGATATCCATGCAGAAGACGGTTACCCATCCCATCAAATTGGGGGTATATCAAAGTGATTTTGGCGAACACGTTTGTTCACTAAGACAGGCCACTGAGCTCAGTATTTGTAGGAATCAGAAAAGACAACCATGATTCTGGTAATTTATCGTCCCTTGGGATACTTAACAGGCGATGAGTTTTATTAGTTGCAAGCTTCAACATGCCATTTTCGCGTCGCCATAGTGTTGATCAATAACCATAGTCACTGCCCATGCTCAACTGATTAAGATAATTGGTATATAATTTGAAGTTAGAGCGATGGTAGCAGAGCAGTAACATGTGCACTTCGCAATCTTACGGCACCAGGTTCGATCCTCGGCCTTGCACCGATGATTTATCTAGTAAGTTATGTGAAGTTTTCGATGCCATCCGTGCCTCCGAGAGCCGTCGGTCCCGGTTGTCATAAGACCATCTATGGCAATCGTTACGGGTAGTCAGACGCCTGATAGAATCTGATACCAGGTCTAACCATCCTTGTTACTGGTTCCTTATGGGTTGTGAGATCAGACGGCAGTCGCTCAGGGCCAGATTTTGTATAAGGGCAATTTGAGCTTCAGCCCAGCGCGCCGTGGAGATAAAGGGCCCCCAGCCCCCACTGAAGTTTAACGAGTCTTATCTAGATTTACTTATAAATGTGCGAAACCTGAAACTATCAGGATTAACGAAAAACAAGAACAGCTGAGAATTAGGCAAACTCACGGTCCGATCCTGTAGTCGCTCGTGTAATTCTGATAGCTTGCCGCTACAGATTAGACTGGGAGCTTGGGAGCCGACCCCAATAACAAATGCGAAATGGGAAAAAGGCAAAGAAGATGATGATAATGATATATTAATTTGAAATTATACACAAAAAGCCAGAAAAACTACGAATTATACCGATTAATTAGGTTGTGTTATGTACATAATTTCCATGACAACAACACAATTGACTTTTGACATTATAGAAGTCACTTGATGCAAAGAAAATGTCGGAATGCGTGTGACACGAGCGTTTCGTGGAGACATCGGTACTAAAGCTGACCCGGGCCTGGCCGCGGGGTAGAAGCTAGTGAAATATAAAATGATTCCATGCCAATCGTAGTCAGGCTTACTTAATCCTTGTCCACACCTCTTATAATGTCTTTTGACACCTGATCATTGAGCACATTCCGAAAAACACAGCGCCAGGACTTTTTCCATTATGATTCTGTCTTGGCATTAACTTTACAATCAGCTTCAGGTATTTGTGTATCAATCTCTTTCATTACAAATCTATTTAAATCCTTTGCATAATCGGTTTCTGGCATTCCTTTCAGAATTTGCATCATTGACAGTTATTAACCCTTTCTGATTGCAATAAAAATGTTGCCATGGATCTTATAAAATAGTCAGTATGGGAAATGAATGTATGGGCAAGTTGAGTAGATACCTAAGTATCCAAAAAATAAACGGTGTTTGAATTTTAGTAAGTGGTGTGGGTGGTGTGTGTTGACGGGTTTAGAGATAATAGTAAAGTGTACCACTTTGACTCATTAGTTTCTCTACATTTAGGTTAACGTACCATGACGTGTTTTATGATTATGGCTAACACATTCTTATTGTTGTTAGCCTTATAACATACCTACCTACTTACATTATGACTGCCAATTACATTAATAACAGAACATAACTATTGGTACTTCATTGTATTTACATTAATCCCTTGAGTGTGTGAAGTTAGCCCCGCACTTTTTGAAATCTAGATTTTTTTTTGTTGTGCTGAATTGTTCTAGGTTTGTTCTATATTGTTCCGAAATAAAAAAAATCTAGCGTGAAAATTGTGGGTGGAAACCCAAAAAAACAAATTTTCACGGTAGCCCCCATTTTTTGGAAAATCCTATTTTTCTTTGTTGTGCTGGATTGTTCTAGGTTTGTTCTCAATTGTTCCAAAATATAGCGCTCCTAAATCAAAAATTGAAGTCAGAAAATAAAAAAAACTTTTTTGTCCTAGCCCCGCACTTTTGGAATATCCAAAATTTTATTGTTGTTCTAGATTGTTCTAGGTTTGTTCTACATTGTTCCAAAATAAAAAACTTCTAGATTCAAAATTGAGGCCAGAAATGAAAAAAAAACTTTTTTATGGTAGCCCCGCATTTATGGATAATCTTTATTTTTTTGTTGTGCTGGGTTGTTCTAGGTCTATTCTACATTGTTCCAGAATATTATTCGTCTAGAATGAAAGCTGCGGCCAGGAAATGATAAAAAGTAAGTATGGTAAACGGGCATATCGTCTAGGTAAAGAAAGCAACGAAGTTAGCCCCTCATTTTTTGAATTTCTTGAATTTCTCTATTGTGCTGGACTAAGATAGGCTCCTGTTACATTGTTCCAGAACATGAAACATCTGAAGCAAATATTTGTGTCAGAACAGAAAAAATACTTAGTCATTGGAATCTGAAGGTAGGCATATTTTTAAGGCATAGGAACCTAAGTATTTTTTTCGTTGTTCTAGATTGTTCTAGGTGCGTTCTACATTGTTCCAAAATTAAAAAATTCTAGTGTCGAAATTGAGGGCAGAAATTAAAAAAAAAACTTTTTTATGGTAGCCCCGCATTTTTGGATAATCTTTATTTTTATTGTTGTGCTGCGTTGTTCTAGGTCTATTCTACATTGTTCCAGAATATTATTCGTCTAGAATGAAAGCTGCGGCCAGGAAATGATAAAAAGTAAGTATGGAAAACGGGCATATCGTCTAGGTAAAGAAAGCAACAAAGTTAGCCCCTCATTTTTTGAATTTCTTGAATTTCACTTTTGTGCTGGACTAAGATAGGCTCCTGTTACATTGTTCCAGAACATGAAACATCTGAAGCAAATATTTGTGTCAGAACAGAAAAATACTTAGTCATTGGAATCTGAAGGTAGGCATATTTTTAAGGCATAGGAACCTAAGTATTTTTTTCGTTGTTCTAGATTGTTCTAGGTGCGTTCTACATTGTTCCAAAATTAAAAAATTCTAGTGTCAAAATTGGGGGCAGAAATTAAAAAACAAAACTTTTTTATGGTAGCCCCGCATTTTTGGATAATCTTTATTTTTATTGTTGTGCTGGGTTGTTCTAGGTCTATTCTACATTGTTCCAGAATATTATTCGTCTAGAATGAAAGCTGCGGCCAGGAAATGATAAAAAGTAAGTATGGTAAACGGGCATATCGTCTAGGTAAAGAAAGCAACAAAGTTAGCCCCTCATTTTTTGAATTTCTTGAATTTCACTTTTGTGCTGGACTAAGATAGGCTCCTGTTACATTGTTCCAGAACATGAAACATCTGAAGCAAATATTTGTGACAGAACAGAAAAAATACTTAGTCATTGGAATCTGAAGGTAGGCATATTTTTAAGGCATAGGAACCTAAGTATTTTTTTCGTTGTTCTAGATTGTTCTAGGTGCGTTCTACATTGTTCCAAAATTAAAAAATTCTTGTGTCGAAATTGAGGGCAGAAATTAAAAAAAAAACTTTTTTATGGTAGCCCCGCATTTTTGGATAATCTTTATTTTTATTGTTGTGCTGCGTTGTTCTAGGTCTATTCTACATTGTTCTAGAATATTATTCGTCTAGAATGAAAGCTGCGGCCAGGAAATGATAAAAAGTAAGTATGGAAAACGGGCATATCGTCTAGGTAAAGAAAGCAACGAAGTTAGCCCCTCATTTTTTGAATTTCTTGAATTTCACTTTTGTGCTGGACTAAGATAGGCTCCTGTTACATTGTTCCAGAACATGAAACATCTGAAGCAAATATTTGTGTCAGAACAGAAAAATACTTAGTCATTGGAATCTGAAGGTAGGCATATTTTTAAGGCATAGGAACCTAAGTATTTTTTTCGTTGTTCTAGATTGTTCTAGGTGCGTTCTACATTGTTCCAAAATTAAAAAATTCTAGTGTCAAAATTGAGGACAGAAATTAAAAAACAAAACTTTTTTATGGTAGCCCCGCATTTTTGGATAATCTTTATTTTTATTGTTGTGCTGGGTTGTTCTAGGTCTATTCTACATTGTTCCAGAATATTATTCGTCTAGAATGAAAGCTGCGGCCAGGAAATGATAAAAAGTAAGTATGGTAAACGGGCATATCGTCTAGGTAAAGAAAGCAACGAAAAGCCCCTCATTTTTTGAATTTCTTGAATTTCACTTTTGTGCTGGACTAAGATAGGCTCCTGTTACATTGTTCCAGAACATGAAACATCTGAAGCAAATATTTGTGTCAGAACAGAAAAAATACTTAGTCATTGGAATCTGAAGGTAGGCATATTTTTAAGGCATAGGAACCTAAGTATTTTTTTCGTTGTTCTAGATTGTTCTAGGTGCGTTCTACATTGTTCCAAAATTAAAAAATTCTAGTGTCAAAATTGAGGGCAGAAATTTAAAAAAAAACTTTTTTATGGTAGCCCCGCATTTTTGGATAATCTTTATTTTTATTGTTGTGCTGGGTTGTTCTAGGTCTATTCTACATTGTTCCAGAATATTATTCGTCTAGAATGAAAGCTGCGGCCAGGAAATGATAAAAAGTAAGTATGGAAAACGGGCATATCGTCTAGGTAAAGAAAGCAACGAAGTTAGCCCCTCATTTTTTGAATTTCTTGAATTTCACTTTTGTGCTGGACTAAGATAGGCTCCTGTTACATTGTTCCAGAACATGAAACATCTGAAGCAAATATTTGTGTCAGAACAGAAAAAATACTTAGTCATTGGAATCTGAAGGTAGGCATATTTTTAAGGCATAGGAACCTAAGTATTTTTTTCGTTGTTCTAGATTGTTCTAGGTGCGTTCTACATTGTTCCAAAATTAAAAAATTCTAGTGTCAAAATTGGGGGCAGAAATTAAAAAACAAAACTTTTTTATGGTAGCCCCGCATTTTTGGATAATCTTTATTTTTATTGTTGTGCTGGGTTGTTCTAGGTCTATTCTACATTGTTCCAGAATATTATTCGTCTAGAATGAAAGCTGCGGCCAGGAAATGATAAAAAGTAAGTATGGTAAACGGGCATATCATCTAGGTAAAGAAAGCAACAAAGTTAGCCCCTCATTTTTTGAATTTCTTGAATTTCACTTTTGTGCTGGACTAAGATAGGCTCCTGTTACATTGTTCCAGAACATGAAACATCTGAAGCAAATATTTGTGACAGAACAGAAAAAATACTTAGTCATTGGAATCTGAAGGTAGGCATATTTTTAAGGCATAGGAACCTAAGTATTTTTTTCGTTGTTCTAGATTGTTCTAGGTGCGTTCTACATTGTTCCAAAATTAAAAAATTCTAGTGTCGAAATTGAGGGCAGAAATTAAAAAAAAAACTTTTTTATGGTAGCCCCGCATTTTTGGATAATCTTTATTTTTATTGTTGTGCTGCGTTGTTCTAGGTCTATTCTACATTGTTCCAGAATATTATTCGTCTAGAATGAAAGCTGCGGCCAGGAAATGATAAAAAGTAAGTATGGAAAACGGGCATATCGTCTAGGTAAAGAAAGCAACAAAGTTAGCCCCTCATTTTTTGAATTTCTTGAATTTCACTTTTGTGCTGGACTAAGATAGGCTCCTGTTACATTGTTCCAGAACATGAAACATCTGAAGCAAATATTTGTGTCAGAACAGAAAAATACTTAGTCATTGGAATCTGAAGGTAGGCATATTTTTAAGGCATAGGAACCTAAGTATTTTTTTCGTTGTTCTAGATTGTTCTAGGTGCGTTCTACATTGTTCCAAAATTAAAAAATTCTAGTGTCAAAATTGAGGACAGAAATTAAAAAACAAAACTTTTTTATGGTAGCCCCGCATTTTTGGATAATCTTTATTTTTATTGTTGTGCTGGGTTGTTCTAGGTCTATTCTACATTGTTCCAGAATATTATTCGTCTAGAATGAAAGCTGCGGCCAGGAAATGATAAAAAGTAAGTATGGTAAACGGGCATATCGTCTAGGTAAAGAAAGCAACGAAAAGCCCCTCATTTTTTGAATTTCTTGAATTTCACTTTTGTGCTGGACTAAGATAGGCTCCTGTTACATTGTTCCAGAACATGAAACATCTGAAGCAAATATTTGTGTCAGAACAGAAAAAATACTTAGTCATTGGAATCTGAAGGTAGGCATATTTTTAAGGCATAGGAACCTAAGTATTTTTTTCGTTGTTCTAGATTGTTCTAGGTGCGTTCTACATTGTTCCAAAATTAAAAAATTCTAGTGTCAAAATTGAGGGCAGAAATTTAAAAAAAAACTTTTTTATGGTAGCCCCGCATTTTTGGATAATCTTTATTTTTATTGTTGTGCTGGGTTGTTCTAGGTCTATTCTACATTGTTCCAGAATATTATTCGTCTAGAATGAAAGCTGCGGCCAGGAAATGATAAAAAGTAAGTATGGAAAACGGGCATATCGTCTAGGTAAAGAAAGCAACGAAGTTAGCCCCTCATTTTTTGAATTTCTTGAATTTCACTTTTGTGCTGGACTAAGATAGGCTCCTGTTACATTGTTCCAGAACATGAAACATCTGAAGCAAATATTTGTGTCAGAACAGAAAAAATACTTAGTCATTGGAATCTGAAGGTAGGCATATTTTTAAGGCATAGGAACCTAAGTATTTTTTTCGTTGTTCTAGATTGTTCTAGGTGCGTTCTACATTGTTCCAAAATTAAAAAATTCTAGTGTCAAAATTGGGGGCAGAAATTAAAAAACAAAACTTTTTTATGGTAGCCCCGCATTTTTGGATAATCTTTATTTTTATTGTTGTGCTGGGTTGTTCTAGGTCTATTCTACATTGTTCCAGAATATTATTCGTCTAGAATGAAAGCTGCGGCCAGGAAATGATAAAAAGTAAGTATGGTAAACGGGCATATCATCTAGGTAAAGAAAGCAACAAAGTTAGCCCCTCATTTTTTGAATTTCTTGAATTTCACTTTTGTGCTGGACTAAGATAGGCTCCTGTTACATTGTTCCAGAACATGAAACATCTGAAGCAAATATTTGTGACAGAACAGAAAAAATACTTAGTCATTGGAATCTGAAGGTAGGCATATTTTTAAGGCATAGGAACCTAAGTATTTTTTTCGTTGTTCTAGATTGTTCTAGGTGCGTTCTACATTGTTCCAAAATTAAAAAATTCTAGTGTCGAAATTGAGGGCAGAAATTAAAAAAAAAACTTTTTTATGGTAGCCCCGCATTTTTGGATAATCTTTATTTTTATTGTTGTGCTGCGTTGTTCTAGGTCTATTCTACATTGTTCCAGAATATTATTCGTCTAGAATGAAAGCTGCGGCCAGGAAATGATAAAAAGTAAGTATGGAAAACGGGCATATCGTCTAGGTAAAGAAAGCAACAAAGTTAGCCCCTCATTTTTTGAATTTCTTGAATTTCACTTTTGTGCTGGACTAAGATAGGCTCCTGTTACATTGTTCCAGAACATGAAACATCTGAAGCAAATATTTGTGTCAGAACAGAAAAATACTTAGTCATTGGAATCTGAAGGTAGGCATATTTTTAAGGCATAGGAACCTAAGTATTTTTTTCGTTGTTCTAGATTGTTCTAGGTGCGTTCTACATTGTTCCAAAATTAAAAAATTCTAGTGTCAAAATTGAGGACAGAAATTAAAAAACAAAACTTTTTTATGGTAGCCCCGCATTTTTGGATAATCTTTATTTTTATTGTTGTGCTGGGTTGTTCTAGGTCTATTCTACATTGTTCCAGAATATTATTCGTCTAGAATGAAAGCTGCGGCCAGGAAATGATAAAAAGTAAGTATGGTAAACGGGCATATCGTCTAGGTAAAGAAAGCAACGAAGTTAGCCCCTCATTTTTTGAATTTCTTGAATTTCACTTTTGTGCTGGACTAAGATAGGCTCCTGTTACATTGTTCCAGAACATGAAACATCTGAAGCAAATATTTGTGTCAGAACAGAAAAAATACTTAGTCATTGGAATCTGAAGGTAGGCATATTTTTAAGGCATAGGAACCTAAGTATTTTTTTCGTTGTTCTAGATTGTTCTAGGTGCGTTCTACATTGTTCCAAAATTAAAAAATTCTAGTGTCAAAATTGAGGGCAGAAATTTAAAAAAAAACTTTTTTATGGTAGCCCCGCATTTTTGGATAATCTTTATTTTTATTGTTGTGCTGGGTTGTTCTAGGTCTATTCTACATTGTTCCAGAATATTATTCGTCTAGAATGAAAGCTGCGGCCAGGAAATGATAAAAAGTAAGTATGGAAAACGGGCATATCGTCTAGGTAAAGAAAGCAACGAAGTTAGCCCCTCATTTTTTGAATTTCTTGAATTTCACTTTTGTGCTGGACTAAGATAGGCTCCTGTTACATTGTTCCAGAACATGAAACATCTGAAGCAAATATTTGTGTCAGAACAGAAAAAATACTTAGTCATTGGAATCTGAAGGTAGGCATATTTTTAAGGCATAGGAACCTAAGTATTTTTTTCGTTGTTCTAGATTGTTCTAGGTGCGTTCTACATTGTTCCAAAATAAAAAAATTCTAGTGTCAAAATTCAGGGCAGAAATTAAAAAAAAAAAAACATTTTTATGGTAGCCCCGCATTTTTTAATAATCTTTATTTTTATTGTTGTGCTGGGTTGTTCTAGGTCTATTCTACATTGTTCCAGAATATTATTCGTCTAGAATGAAAGCTGCGGCCAGGAAATGATAAAAAGTAAGTATGGTAAACGGGCATATCATCTAGGTAAAGAAAGCAACGAAGTTAGCCCCTCATTTTTTGAATTTCTTGAATTTCTCTTTTGTGCTGGACTAAGATAGGCTCCTGTTACATTGTTCCAGAACATGAAACATCTGAAGCAAATATTTGTGTCAGAACAGAAAAATACTTAGTCATTGGAATCTGAAGGTAGGCATATTTTTAAAACATAGGAACCTAAGTATTTTTTCATTGTTCTAGATTGTACTAGGTGCGTTCTACATTGTTCCAAAATCAAAAAAATTCTAGTGTCAAAATTGAGGGCAGAAATACAAAAAAAAATCTTAGGTTCCTATGTCTTAAAAATATGCCTACCTTCAGATTCCAATGACAAAGTATATTTTCTGTTCTGAGACAAATATTTGCTTCAGATGTAACAGGAGCCTATCTTAGTCCAGCACAAAAGTGAAATTCAAGAAATTCAAAAAATGAGGGGCTAACTTCGTTGCTTTCTTTACCTAGATGATATGCCCGTTTTCCATACTTACTTTTTATCATTTCCTGGCCGCAGCTTTCATTCTAGACGAATAATATTCTGGAACAATGTAGAATAGACCTAGAACAACCCAGCACAACAATAAAAATAAAGATTATCCAAAAATGCGGGGCTACCATAAAAAAGTTTTTTTTTTTAATTTCTGCCCTCAATTTTGACACTAGAATTTTTTAATTTTGGAACAATGTAGAACGCACCTAGAACAATCTAGAACAACGAAAAAAATATTTAGGTTCCTATGCCTTAAAAATATGCCTACCTTCAGATTCCAATGACTAAGTATTTTTTCTGTTCTGACACAAATATTTGCTTCAGATGTTTCATGTTCTGGAACAATGTAACAGGAGCCTATCTTAGTCCAGCACAAAAGTGAAATTCAAGAAATTCAAAAAATGAGGGGCTAACTTCGTTGCTTTCTTTACCTAGACGATATGCCCGTTTTCCATACTTACTTTTTATCATTTCCTGGCCGCAGCTTTCATTCTAGACGAATAATATTCTGGAACAATGTAGAATAGACCTAGAACAACCCAGCACAACAATAAAAAAAAAGATTATCCAAAAATGCGGGGCTACCATAAAAAAGTTTTTTTTTTTAATTTCTGCCCTCAATTTTGACACTAGAATTTTTTTATTTTGGAACAATGTAGAACGCACCTAGAACAATCTAGAACAACGAAATAATACTTAGGTTCCTATGCCTTAAAAATATGCCTACCTTCAGATTCCAATGACTAAATATTTTTTCTGTTCTGACACAAATATTTGCTTCAGATGTTTCATGTTCTGGAACAATGTAACAGGAGCCTATCTTAGTCCAGCACAAAAGTGAAATTCAAGAAATTCAAAAAATGAGGGGCTAACTTCGTTGCTTTCTTTACCTAGACGATATGCCCGTTTTCCATACTTACTTTTTATCATTTCCTGGCCGCAGCTTTCATTCTAGACGAATAATATTCTGGAACAATGTAGAATAGACCTAGAACAACGCAGCACAACAATAAAAATAAAGATTATCCAAAAATGCGGGGCTACCATAAAAAAGTTTTTTTTTTAATTTCTGCCCTCAATTTCGACACTAGAATTTTTTAATTTTGGAACAATGTAGAACGCACCTAGAACAATCTAGAACAACGAAAAAAATACTTAGGTTCCTATGCCTTAAAAATATGCCTACCTTCAGATTCCAATGACTAAGTATTTTTTCTGTTCTGACACAAATATTTGCTTCAGATGTTTCATGTTCTGGAACAATGTAACAGGAGCCTATCTTAGTCCAGCACAAAAGTGAAATTCAAGAAATTCAAAAAATGAGGGGCTTATCGTTGCTTTCTTTACCTAGACGATATGCCCGTTTACCATACTTACTTTTTATCATTTCCTGACCGCAGCTTTCATTCTAGACTAATAATATTCTGGAACAATGTAGAATAGATTTAGAACAACCCAGCACAACAATAAAAATAAAGATTATCCAAAAATGCGGGGCTACCATAAAAAGTTTTTTTTTTAATTTCTGCCCTCAATTTTGACACTAGAATTTTTTAATTTTGGAACAATGTAGAAAGCACCTAGAACAATCTAGAACATTGAAAAAAATAATTAGGTTCCTATGTCTTAAAAATATGCCTACCGTCAGATTCCAATGACAAAGTATTTTTTCTGTTCTGACACAAATATTTGCTTCAGATGTTTCATGTTCTGGAACAATGTAACAGGAGCCTATCTTAGTCCAGCACAAAAGTGAAATTCAAGAAATTCAAAAAATGAGGGGCTAACTTCGTTGCTTTCTTTACCTAGACGATATGCCCGTTTTCCATACTTGCTTTTTATCATTTCCTGGCCCTAGCTTTCGTTCTAGATGAATAATATTCTGGAACAATGTAGAATAGACCTAGAACAACCCAGCACAACAAAAAAAATAAAGATTATCCATAAATGCGGGGCTACCATAAAAAAGTTTTTTTTCATTTCTGGCCTTAATTTTGAATCTAGAAGTTTTTTATTTTGGAACAATGTAGAACAAACCTAGAACAATCTAGAACAACAATAAAATTTTGGATTTTCCAAAAGTGCGGGGCTAGGACAAAAAAGTTTTTTTTATTTTCTGACTTCAGTTTTTAATTTAGGAGCGCTATATTTTGGAACAATTGAGAACAAACCTAGAACAATCCAGCACAACAAAGAAAAATAGGATTTTCCAAAAAATGGGGGCTACCGTGAAAATTTGTTTTTTTGGGTTTCCACCCACAATTTTCACGCTAGATTTTTTTTATTTTGGAACAATATAGAACAAACCTAGAACAATTCAGCACAACAAAAAAAATCTAGATTTCAAAAAGTGCGGGGCTAACTTCACACACTCTAATCCCTTGGGGTTAATTCTCTGGTTCTTTATCTACGACACAGGTGGCTTGGTGCGTTATTCGTTATACGAAAGGTTGCTATTTTACACTATGTTCTCTTCATTTGTAATTTATTTTTATATGTCGAATCATTGACATAGTTATTACACTCATGTTCTTTTTATCGTTCTTCGAATCTTCCTAGAAAGACGCTTTTACTTTATCCTTCGAGAGTTTTTATCCACAGGGTATTTCTGCGCTTTTTTTTTGTCTTAATTCAAAAGTCAATCACCTACTTTTGTACCTACCTGGTGTATTTTAAATGTAATCTACATTAGTTATACTTTCTCTAGGTATATAGTAGGCCTTGTTTTGTATATCATTTTACGTTAATATATAATTATATATTGCTTAAATCATTAATGTATAAAATCAATTGCCTTTTGTTAGAAAGACATTATATTTGTTTAATAACCTGATTACCTGAAACTGATAGGCAGTGAAAAAAGTTTTCCAACTTTCATAGTATAAGTGGTATAAGTAGCCTTCTTCTTCTTCTTCTTGCGTGTCAATGGGCAACAACGTAAAATATACCTTAAATAAATAAAGACCAAAATTTTGCTACCATTACTCCGTCATCCGTGGCGTCAAGAAGGTCGTCGCTTGTGCAGGTGGTAGGACTAGTATAAGTAGCAACAGTTATCAATACCTAGATAGGTTTAGGCTATCTGAATCTATTCTATTTTTTAGTTTATCGGTTGGAGACTTGAAGAGCTCTTGCTCTCACAAGATGGTTTAGAATTTTGAATAATCTATCGATCTATCTCAAAGATTGATGCTTCATGTCTGTTTGTACCAACCTTTATTTATTTTTTATTTTGCAGAGTTAAAGTTCAGAGTTTGTTAGCTAAAAATAAATGTATAAACGTGTTAACGAATGTTATGTCTTGCGGGTAATAACATTGAAAATAGATTTACGTCACCACGGCTATTTTCTTTTTCTTTAATAATTGTATTCCTGGGATTCCATTATCTAGGTATTTTATTTTGGAGGTATCTGTAGTCACTTACATTGGAGCTAGTATGATACCTTGTCTGTGACTTGTGAGACCCCATAGTGTAATTTAATCAACTCATACACATATACTGTTATGGGCGGCCGTATCACTTAACATCAGGTGAACGACTTGCTCGTCACGTCATTCAATCACATAAAAAAAAAAAAAAAAAAAAAAAAAAAAAAAAATATAGGTAGTATAAAAATTTCCCTAAAAAAATAAAAAATCTGCACCCTAAATATTGGATAAGCGACAAAATAATCACTATGTGGACAATGGACAACCGTAACAAGTTATCAAGTGACATAAAAAGTGTAAAAAAACACTTCACACGTCTGCACGAGCTGCAGAGCTGCGATATTTTACTCAGGTCACGTTTTAGTTTTACCCAAACCCAAACCAATTGTCCTCTTGAAAGCTATAGGTACCTGTAGAGAAGTACCTACATAAATGACATGGCTAGTTAACAAGTTATTATAAAAATTTTAGTTATAATCATACTTCAGTAACATACTGCATTAGGTACATTGTATTATTTGCTTAGGTACATACTTGAACTCGATGACATAATTATAGTACATACACGATTACGTCGTCGTTAGAATTCGATAGTCCACTTGTCCAGTCCACAAGTCCATTGCCACACCAACCAGTAAGTACCTACATTAAACAGTAATTAAGTACTTCAATATTTTTTTTCAAATGAGCAAGTGAGTATATCTGTCAAATTTGAAGAATTTTATTATTCTCGATCGATCCAATCTTGTTTACCTACATTATATTACATACTGTATTGATAATTTAATACTGACTCGTTCTGATCTGAGTATAAAGTCGACGTCGATATATATTTCAACTGGTTTCGTAACCTTCGGTTGGCCTTGACCCAGAAAAAAGAAAAACGCAAAGGTGAAACCTAAGCATTGCTAAAAATCTGGAGGCTAGGATCCTGAGTGTCTCTGTAAATACAAGCCATTCTACAAAATAGCTCAAGTTCAAGGGGCCATTATACGGCTAGGTAGGTCGGTACTAAAGATAGAAAAACATTGCAAAGCAAGGGGCTCTAGCATTTCTGTTGGCTTGATTTTAACCAATAAAATTGTTTTTATTGTAACAAAGACTCAATAAAAAAGTCTCGGAACATTTTCGACGGTTTTAATTTATTCAAAGAGCAGTCAGCTTGCTTTCGGTCGGCGATAATATAAAGCATCACGGGGTACAAGCGTGGTCGCGGTAGCAGCCGGTCGGACGCAACCGTAATAATTGTGAACAAATTGTCTAGTGTAAACCATTATGAATGCTCTAATGCATGTGCGAATGTGGTTAAATTGAAGAATTACCGATAAATGTGGCTATGAATATAGAATAGTATCAGGTAGTCTGTAAAGAATATGGTAGAGCAGTGATTGAATTTGTATACAAATAACGTTTTTTCTGGAAACAATAAACAGAAAAAGTAATCAATTTTGACTAGCATACAAATTAATTTAAACTTAAGACGTTGACAAGGTAATCTGGGTTTACCTGAAGAATTTTAAGATAAAAAAAAACAACAATACATATTTTATGACGTTCCTACTGTTAGTGACTTTAATGATGATGATAGTTATTAGGTCATCTAGATAAGTACGACAGTAAACTTTAACATTTTCTCGATAAATACGGAGTTATAATTTGAATGTTTTAATTATTTATTGTTTCTGGCTATTGTCTACATTTACAAGTCTATCTATATTTTAAAACCATTGATTTTTCCGGGTTGGATGTAAAGCAACTTGGATGTAGTTATTTGGCAAAAACTTTTAGACAGTTCTATAATGCTTATTATACTAAGGCCAAATCTCTTTTTGCTAGCGATTGAGATGCAAATAGCACTAATTTTGTACGTTTTACAATCATTACGGGTGTAAGGTTCCGACTTCCGAGTTCTAAATACAGAAGTCCGAAATTTGAATACCTACTGAAAATAATTATAATGGGTGAAGCATCATTGTTGACAATGATAGCATTCTCAAAATAACAAAGAAGCTCGTAAGACAAAATTATTATTGATACGTATACGTAGACGTAAAAAGGCTAATAGGTTAAAAAACGTCAGACGGGATGCAAACAGTTCTTTTATCGACCGATTAATAAATCACACAATACATAATTATCTGCCAATATTATCATTATTAGTAAGTAGCTAATTAGTTATTAAAATAATTTTATGAATTACTTAGATTATTATTATTTGATAAGTAGAGAGTCGTAACTACTATTTCTGTTTGCTAATGGCACTAATTAATAAAGTTAAATGTTAGCGGAACTTAATTATTTACGTAGACAAGAACTATGGAACGTAGTGTTAGGTGATTACCAGCTAATAATAGCTTCTGTCTAGTCTAGACCAGGCAAGCAATAAAGTGATCTCAGTTTTCTTTAATTGCACGTAATCTAGGCTTTTGAGTTTTATTGTGAATTAAAATGTAAAGTGATTTACGAAATGTTAAGTAGGTCATTTAAAAAAACCAGGAATAAAAATAAAGTTATTGATCTAAATATTGGCAGCCACGATAGACATAGACATTAACGTAGGTGCTAACAGCATTGACTATTCCGGGTTAGTAGTAAATTGTTGATAAAGTCTGTTGTTTTTTTTGGTGAATCTAATCTAATGAGTATAGGTTTGTAGCGCTAGCGTGTTTATTTCCAAACACAAAATACTTAGTTTCGTAAAATGTTTCAATTCCTGCAATTTTTTTTTATGGTCTAGTAAGTAATAAGTAATAAACTGCCAAGAATCATGAATATAATGTTCTGTGCCAATGTAAGACAAAGCTGAGAATCAAATGGCTGAGCTGCGTCTGGCCTATAGCCAGAAGACTATTTTTTAGCCATATGAAACCTGGAGGATGTTCCATTTCAAGCCATCTTTCTTGCAGTGTTGGGTCACTTGGGACTTGGGACGTACAGTAGAAGTTACAATCCAATATACATAGTTGAATTGAATGCCAATAGCACTTCTTAAATAGTAGTATCTACTACGAATAAACAGGTATAGTAGGTACCTACTACCTATAACTTTACAATGAACATTACTTAAAATATGCAATTCTGTTCCGTAGCTATGAATATAATTTGAAATAACATCAACTACAGGTAACATCAATAGAATTTCTCAGTCGAAATTATCACTCCACGATGCCGCCGCGCCGACAACGACGCGTTGCATGCAGATAGCTATCGTCAATAAATTATGTAATTTCATACCATTGACAAATAAAAAAAAACCTTGAAGAACTTATCAGATCGTTGCAGCGGTTATGCACATGAATTTATCATAACCAGTTCAGTCTGCGCAAAGGCTGCTTTCTGTCTGGGTCTGGGACTGATGGAGATGATTTAAAAGGTCAGGCTCTTTCTTATACGTTTAACCGATACATCAACCGTACTACAACAGTGTATCTTTGAATCTTTGTCTAACTATCTAGTTCCACTATATACTGTACTAGGATTCAACCTCTAGAGGTGAGATGAGATCCTACCTACATAGTTACTTATGGCCCAGCAATTTGCTGTTGCTACTGACTTCTCTACCACTCTATTCCACTCTATAAGTAGTTTGAGTTACCTACCTAGCATACACGTACCATATCTATATTTTTGAACTGATATAGGTATGAGGTAGTGACACATTTATCACGTATTTATCTGTGTGGTCCTTTATAAAAATCTTGTGAGTTGTGACGGATGATATGAGCATGTTAAGGGTAGGTATACAATTACATACACTGCAGGTGATATGTTTTATTACCTGTAGGTAACAGTGATAACGGTTGGTGCATGCCATGATCACGCAGTCAATACAATTACATGTGATGCCTTTTTGTGTAGGTACAAGGAATCTTGTCTGTCGCCACTCGCTCGCTTGTTCGATTTTATACTTTATTTATTAGTTGAACAAAAACTACAGCTATCAATGGTTTCTATTCAACTGGGATTGTTTTTCTAATCATCTTTTTCTAAAGTTATCAACTTGTTGCAGTTTATAAATAAGTTTGATTATTGTATTTCAGTGCTACTTACCCAAATTAGTATCAAGTGCGATAAAAAAGTACCTATAGGTAGGTGTTTAATTTGAGGGTCTTCAAGGTATTGTATATGTACATGGCCCTAATGGATGCGTTAAAAGGCATCGCATTGACGGCATCTCTAGCGTTACAGCCAATATGTTAGGTGACGGCTAACCATCATGCCTACAAGCAAAAACAAAATGTGACATTGTCTTACCATTCCCTTTGACCTAGCCCCTTCTATGTGCCTTCCAAACTAGGTAACCTCGTATGACCTTCTTTCAACTTTGACCATTCTTAAACCATTTATCTGCGACAACCAGAATACAAATTAGCGGTGACTTCGAACCTAGCTATAATAGTTTGCTTTCAACTAGTTCCAATTGTAACTGGTCCAGTCGAATAAATTAGGTAGGTATATATGCTTATCTCTGATCCAGAAGACATATGCCAGAAGTGTCCACACACTTCCCCGATAATGCATCACGTGTTCGCCAGCCGCCAGATATCAAGAGTAGCACTTCGGTTACTGGTGCAAGTTAATAACCCCGGGATAGCGATAACTGTGGTGATAGATACTAGGGTACTATGAACGGTGGACCAAAATAAATATCTTGTACAATAAACAGGAGACTAAAAAGATTTCTAGTAGGTAAGTACCCTATCCTACCTAACGAAACCCCCACCAGGTTGACCGACGACGGTGGCGTGGGGAAGCGATGGATGCAGGAGGTAAGCAGCTGCTCAAACTGGCGCTTTATGGGGGAAGCCTATTATGTTCAGCATTACCTATAGATGTCTTCAGGCTGATGATGACCTAGCGAAATATTTGATTGTATTAGCAAAAGTTCGTTCACCATGCGGTGCTGGTGCAGAAATAAACAAATGTAGGTACCTAACCGAGGACCTTAGCACCATGCTCAACGACCTCAGTAGAGTCTCCCAGTAGGTTGGTCTAAGATGAATATGGACAAGACGAAGATCATGTCAAATGCTCATATTCCACCTATACCGGTAATTGTTGGGAACGATACTCTCGAAGTTGTCGACAAATATGTCTACCTAGGACAGACTGTCCAATTAGGTAGGTCCAACTTCGACAAAGAGGTGGCACGAAGAATCCAACTCGGCTGGGCAGCGTTCGGGAAGCTTCGTACTATCTTTTCGTCCAAAATACCGCAGAGCCTGAAAACGAAAGTACTCAATCAGTGTGTGTTGCCAGTGATGACTTATGGAACTGAGACATGGTCTCTTACTGTTGGCCTCATTAGTAAGCTCAAAGTCGCGCAGCGAGCTATGGAGAGAGCTATGCTCGGTGTTTCCCTGCGAGATAAGCTCCGGAACGAAGATATCCGCAGGAGAACTAAAGTAACCGATATAGCTCTAAGAATTAGTAAGTTGAAATAGCAATGGGCAGGCCACATCGCTCGTAGAACTGACAACCGATGGGGAAGAAAGGTTCTCGAGTGGCGACCACGAACCGGAAGACACAGCGTAGGCCGTCCCCCCACTCGGTGGACCGATGATCTGGTGAAAGCCGCGGGGAGCCGATGGATGCAGGAGGCGAGCAGCCGCTCAAGGTGGCGCGCTCTGGGGGAGCCTATGTTCAGCAGTCGACGTCTTCAAGCTGTTAATGATGATGATGATGATGAGGTACCTAACAGCTCATAGTATTCAATTCTGTGAAAGCCTGTGGCCTTGGGGTGGGTTTTTGATCCGTTGTTAAGGTAACCAATGGTTTATGTAAGTTTAGACTTTGTTGGCATTTTGGTTAACTTCAGATCAAAAAAAAATCCCACCCTAAATAAAAAAACAACTTTAATACACTCGATATGGAATGTTTACTCTAATTCACGTGTTCTTTTCTATTTGGGAATTCGTGATAAGAAATTGACACGAAGCCAAAAGCACGAAGATGCTGTAACGTAATATATTCGTCAGTTTATGTATCTCTATAAATTTAACATTTGCATTTTTTCGCGTAATTGCTTGCCAAATCGCTAAAGAAATAACCAATCCTACATGTTTATGGTTCGACAGCTTCTTTTTGGCAAATACATTATAATGATTATCGCATTCGTGTTTACGGGCAAGCCTGTCTAATATTTGAAAGAGAGGCTTGCTCAAGAGTTAAAATAAATAGGTAAATCTTCGTCAGATTACTGCACAACGATATGGTGAAGGTAGGTGCAATGTCTTTAGAGGAAGTACCTACGTGATACCAATTATTTTTCGGAGCTGTACATCGTTCCTTTTCAGTAGTCTGAGTCACATCCTCTCCCTGTCTCCTTCACCAAAGAGGACGATCTCCCAGTTAATAATGACTAGCAGTAAGTAGTACCTAGCCGGAGTAAGCCAGTTTTGAGCTATGCAGAATCTCGAAGGAAGCGAGACATTTGTCCTTATTTTCAATGACGGTGATTATCCGCTGGCGACATTATGCGTGGGTGTGACTGCCTGCCTGTTATTAGGCTGCAATTTCCTTGATGACTCCCAATGTCACAGTCCCATTAACATAGTCCGTCCGGTATAGTTATAGTTACATAGATACAGACTATTTTCAGATATTGATACCTTTTCATGTCGGGAAGGAAATTTTTCCTGTAGTACACTTAGGTGGAGTCACTTCGCCTTGTGTGACTTGTGTCGTATGTTGGTATTATTCATTAGAGCTCGTGAGTGTTTTCGGATGGTTTTCGGCTGTTATCGGTGCATATTTTCGTCTCTTTCAGACAACGGCGATCTGACAATGAATGCCTATTAGTTAGCTGCCGATATCAGGGAATTTGAAATGAAAAAACCTAATGGATACATTAGCTACCTACCTACTCTTGCTGTAAATTTCCGTTCAATTCCATCAAATTGTTGGGTTTTTTCCTAGATCTAGATGTAGGCTGGAATGGAACTTAATGTCTTTTAGATTGATTGCTAAAGAGATTGCACCTTATTGCCAATTACTTCGCTATGTCACTCCACTTATTGCAAAGGCTATTATATAAGAATCATACTACATTACATCTATGTACGGCTTATCCCACTATGCCCCAGACAATGTGGAAGGTTTCATAGTTCTATTGGCCTATGGCATGGCCCAATATACCTGTCAAATCCAAATATTCTTTCCAATTAGGTTTCTACCTATCCGCAAACAGGGATCGAGCTGGATTACTGAGGATATAATAAATTTAAAACTATTGCTTACTGATATTACAAAATTAATAAATTCATATCCACATGTTGATTACATAAAGACATTAAACGATAAAATATCAAATTTATACAATATTAAATTAATGACATTAAAATCTAACTATTATAATAATATTTTAAAATCGAGTTGCAATAAAAGTAAAACAATGTGGTCAATAATTAATAAAGAAACCGGCCGTGGGATAAGGGATACTACCGACTTCACTGATGTTGTGCAGCAGGATGACGGACGCGCCTTTGCAGACAAAGATGACCTTGTCAACTATGTAAATAACGCCTTCCTAACTGCTGGGATGCAGGCCGGGGCTCCCGCTGCTAGTATCAGTAGTAGCCAAGCAATACTATCCGATGTCTTTCCGGCCAAAAACTGCTCCATACGCCTATTACCTTTCTCAGATACGGAGATAATAAAAATTCTTAAAATTGACATTGCTCCGAAGCACACTACTGATATTTATGACATATCCTCTAATATATTAAAAGACGTGGCGCAGATCCTAGCCCCAACATTAGCAACTTTATTTAATAAATGTCTTAAAAATGGCTGCTACCCACACTCCTTAAAAAAGGTTAAGATAGTGCCAATATATAAAGGAAAGGGTGAGAAATCTGCTGCAAAAAACTATCGGCCAATCTCGATAATACCGGCTTTGACTAAGATTCTGGAAGTTGGTGTCAATCACCGATTGTTAGAGTTTTTTGCTGCGGGTAGTGTTTTCACAGATCGGCAGTACGCGTATCGCCCAGGTCGATCTACTACATCCCTGGTGCGTGAGGTTGTTTGGGCTGTGTTACAGGCTCGCGAAAGACGTCACCAAGCCGCTGTGATATGCTGTGATCTTTCGCGAGCCTTCGACACTGCGGACAGAGTCTTGCTCCAGAAGAAGCTTGAGCATTATGGTGTGCGGGGTCCCGCCTCCAGTCTTATGGCTGACTTCGTGACAAACAGACGTCAGGTTGTAGTGGGAGATGCAGGGAAAGTCATATCAGAAGAAGGAGTGTCCGACCTTGGGGTTCCCCAAGGATCATGCTTATCCAACACCACTTTTTCCCTGCTGCTCAATGACCTCCCAGCGTACATAAAAAACGCTGACGTCTATATGTTCGCGGATGACGTTGCAGCCGTGGTAACCGCCCCGGATGTACAAGCTCTCAAAGATCGGCTGAGTGTGGTTGCTCACCAGTTGCACGAATGGTTTCGTGTCAATGGTATGGCCTTGAATTTAGACAAGACTTGTTTTGTGCACTTTAATCTAGCCAACAAAAAGCAGACTGCCTTAGCAGTGGACGTGGGTGGAGCCACGTTGCAGCAGGTCTCGCAGGTTAAACTACTGGGCTTCCACATTGATAGTGCACTCAAGTGGGAGTGGCACATAGACCGTCTTTGTTCCCGGCTGGGCCGAGCCTGTTTTGCGCTAAGTCGGCTTGCTAAGTCAGCACCTAGACATGCGGTACGAAGTTGCTATTTTGCCACAGTTCACTCCATACTTGCGTACGGTACGGAGCTGTGGGGAGATGCAGCAGAGTGCCAGCGTGCCCTCATTTTACAAAAGCGAGCTATTCGTGCAATTGTTCGCATACCGTGGGACGAGTCTGCCAAACCCCATTTCACTGAACTGGGTATATTAACTGTACCTTCGATACTCATCTATCAGGTAAGCATTTTTGTACGCATGAACCCACATAAGTTCGTGAAGTTGGGAGCAGCACATGAGTACAACACGCGTTACAAAAACAAGTATAGGACACCAGCCCATAGACTGACGAAATCAGGGAAATCAGTTTACATTAAAGGTGCTCAAATTTATAACCATTTACCAGATTATATAACAAATGCTACTTCTGACAATATATTTAAAAACAAGCTTAAAATGTTGTTGATCGGTAAGGCTTACTACTCGGTCAATGAGTTTTTTATTGACAAAGATTTTACTGTATAGTATTTGTATACTTACATAGATATAATATGTACAATAATTAACGTATCTAAAATGTTTTTGACTTGTAAATTATTTTTTTACCAATAAATTCTGTATTCTGTATTCTGTATCCTGTTCCACTCCGGCCAACTGAACAATCAACAATTTTTTTCTCAGCTGTTAACTGTGAAATCTTCATTCATATTGTATTAAATTCTCCGGCCTCCCAGAGCGCCACTTTGAGCGACTGCTTGGCTCCTGCATCCACCGCGCTCCCTGGCTCTGCAATGGCCTAACGTCGTCGTTCGGTCCAATAATGGGGGGTCGGGGCCTACGCTGCGTATAGGTAATTAGGTACCTATTATTGTCGGTAGGTACGTAGGTACCTATGTTAGCGTTGTTAATAATAAACCGATGGAAGAGCAGTTTTTCTATGAAATGCATAGATGGCGCTGAAATAAAAAAGGTGGAATAAAGTCAGTGGTCGCGCAGGCGGCACGACCCAAAAAAAGAAAAAACAACAACAAGAAGAAGAAGCAAAGCAGTGGAAGTGAAAAAGTGCAAAAACTCGATGAAAAATCAATATATTGGAAAAAGATGAGCTACCAGTGGAGTTCCTGGAGATGTTGATCAATATGTCGATTAGTTGGAAGTATCTAATAAAACTATGTTGAATACTAATGTCGTTTTTCAACAGATCAGAAGCGGGTACCGACTACGCCCATAATCCGGTGAGTTCTTCTAGAAATATACGACGATTCTCTGTGAGAAACAGTTGAGGCAAAGTTGACATATAGATAGATGTAAATGGAAGAAGGAAACTAAGACACTTCTTGAAAGAGTGCATGGGTGCAACACTCAGTTTGCCAGGAAAACAAAGAATAGCAGTAAGCGTCTGCCGTCTGCCAGTAGTGTGAGACGCAGACTGTCCTGTTTTGTTACTGTGTTGTTACCTAACTTTTTATCTAGGTACAAGTTGTTATTTTTAACATGTATATTCAGATTACTAAGTTATAAAGGATGGATGTAATGGTACCTACCTACTATGCTGGGGGTTAAATTTAATTCTTGCAGTGGAACATTGCTTGTTGAATGACAATGGGTTTATGAATGAAACCTGCATGCACACATAATTCTAAAAAACTAATAAAATGACCTGCCTCAACTCAATTTTAATATATTTAATTACTCAACTGAGTTTGAAGGAGACTTTAAAGTTAAAAGAGTGGCATTCTGTACTAGGTAAATATTACTATCACCAAAGTAGTGTTAAACAGGTTGAACCAGTTGAATAACACACATTGTGACATTTGCATAATAGGTGATTAAAAATTAAAGGTTGTACTGCTATCCGTCTGACACTTTACTAATTAAAGTCGAGCTTCACCAATGAATGTAAAGAGTAGGTATGCAAGGAGTGAGAGTAAGAGAAATGGCTGCAGGTATACACAGTGCACTTCAAATTAATGTGTAGAAACAAGTTATATCCAACTATTCTCAGTGTGGCAACTTAGTGTAGGTACACTGGCACTAAGAAAATACATTATTGCAATCCAGCGGGACGGTGCTGCTGGTGGCAGAACTTGCATGTGGTGGTGCACTTTCTCTGGGGTAATGGTGTTTAAGGGGTCTGTTATGTCTATAAGTGTTACCTACATTTTAATAGATAGAGTAGGTATCTAGTTTACAAAGATTTGCAAAATATAAGCTGATAAGTCTGCATTGTTGATTACCCTATAAATTTTATTTTATTTTATTTGGACAACTAACAGCTGTCTTACTAAATTATATAAGAACAGGATGATAAACACTCTTGAGCCAAATATAGCAATTAAATGCATTTTATAAGTTGTAAGCACTCAGTCATTTTGAAACAGGTTTTTGTATGAAATTCACAGCCATACCGTGTGGATCCATGCTAGATGTCCTGAAAACTGTATAGGCATGCTCAGTTTTATTCAATGAAAAAAAGAAAGGAAGATGTGTACTTAACTATTTTGTTTCACTGCAATGCAGTGCAGATTTTCACCAAAGTTGAGTTTTTGTTTTTTTGTAAAGCGGGCAACCTTATTGCAAAGGTGGATTGGTCTCTGTTGATGCTGTTTAAAATATAAAACTATTGTTTCACAAAATTATATAATACAAGCAGGTAGATAATAATTGTAACTGTAAATAATTCCAATGGGTGGTCTTTCTTATCCTCAAAAATTAAAGTGAGACCTTCACATGAATATGTGCAGATATTTGTTGCATATATAATACACAAGTACCTAACTACTGCAGAACTATAAGATGGACATGGACATGGGAAGATTCTTAAGGTCAAACTTGTTTTGATGCGGCTAAGGTGGTAGTATTATGGAGTGTAAATTGAGATTGCATACCTGCGATGTAATATAGAGTAGATCCACGATCGCTCGAAAACGGCACCATTTAAACAAGGCATATGCCTTGTTTTTGTTCTCAGTCGCATGTGACTTGGACTGCGCCTTATGAAAGTGATGTATTAACTCACATAATATTATTGTTTTACAACACTATTACAGGGTGCGATGGTTCATTATTAAAATGAAACAACCACTTGTGAACTATGTTTTTTTATATGTGCAGGAGAGGTATAATATATCTGTAAGCATTGGCGCAGGGACACTTTTGAGGTTTGATCTTCATAGAGACTGTATCTATAGTATATTTGATTTAAATTGCATACTGATGATTTAGTGAAGGATGAGTAGGTACCTAGGTACTTGCTAAATAGCGTTAGTACAGATTAATTCAGAATAGTTCGAAAGTGTGAGTGCCTACTCGCCCAAGATAATGTACGTTCGAAATGGACAAATTTGTTGGAACATAATACCACCCCAAGACCATATTGTACACAGCTTAACAATAAAAACATTAGGTGCATAAACAGCGGCCTTACAGAGAATTATACGTATAGACATATAGATATTTATCTACCATTACATTATTTGTTTATGGAAGGAGTTATGAACTTGAGAGCTATAGCTACAAGTACCTATAGGTAAAGCCTTTAGGTCGATAAAATATTATTTGATTGATTGATTGAGTTAGTCCTTTATAATATATATACTTGTAAAGTGGTCTACATCTAAAGTATAGGTACAAACTTAACTTTATTTTAATGCATCCCCGAAAACTATTCCATTTTTTTCTAGAGTATTTTGGAGAGTTGTTTAGTTACGAGTTTGTCAAATTGTGAATCTGTTTCACTACGGAAAATCAAGTGTTGTAGGCAGGTGCATGCCGTTTCCGCATAATATAGGTTACCTTATCGTTGATCTTATGCAAAATTCGTTCAGGGGTAGGTACCTCTGTTTTGCAAGTTATTCTGCCGCCAAACAGTACCTCGTGCGCAGGCACAGTGGTGGTTAAAAAAAGTACTAAGTGCCCTAAGCGGGCACGCTTTTTGTACCTACCTAGAGCGTGGCGTATCGCGCGCGCTGCGTGAGCGCGCGAGTAGTAAAAGCATAGTTGCTTATGCTAAAGCAGCGGTGGGCATTTATAAGATAAAGTTTGTAGCACGCTTTTGACATAAAGCGGGTTTGAACACTACTGTGTTCTGGCTTACTGTACCGAGGTGGTGTGGCTAGTGAAGCTATTGGGCAAGTGAGGCTTCGTGACCTAATGTTACTGCCTAGTTATTTTGATGCTTTATTTGTGTGTCTTAGTATAACATGCGCTGTGTGTTGCACAAAACTTTATAATACTATTAAGAGTTCCGAGTCCTAACTCGTCACGTGATTCTCCACACAAAACTTTTTAACGAAGAATGGCAGATCATATTTTCAGCTACAAAAAAAAGGGGATCCGTGCGCATGAATGAAACTTGTATGTAGGGTACGTAAGCGAAATGAATAAAATCACAGGCAATCACAGTGACAAAAATAAATCTTATGATGAAATAATAATGATTTTAAAGTAGCAATAGTAGCAAAATTGCATTGCAATATTTTCTCATATTTAAAAATGGTTTAATGCACTTCATACTAAGAAGGTATAGTTAACTAAGCTAAGCTGTTTTCGCTCGTGTTGTTATGTCAAACGTTGGACTTGGGGCATATATTTGCTCGAAGCGTATTTACCTACAATTCAATGCTGAGAAGGGGAAACATATAAATACCTACCTAAAATGCAAGATGCCATTACAATAACTGTACTACTACAGTAGATGTTAAGTCCTAAAATAAACGGATCAAAAGTTGAGTTTGAAATTACTGAAAAGATGAGGATAGAAAATAGTTTTGTTCTCTTCATTATGAAAATGCCTAATACCTTTTCACCGCCTCTTGTGGGCTACTCGTATTTGTGGCTGATGATTGATGATGATGGTGGTGACGATGGAGATACTTCGGTACGACTTCACCGTATTCTTAGGTCGTATTATGCAGGCGGAGGGCATTGGCATGCCAAAACACAGGTTTTCCTAGTTTGGGTGTCAATGTTTTTCCAACCAGGATTCTAATAATTTGGATTTGTCATAATGGACTGTTGTATGCTTAAACCGATGTTTGTAAACATATATATAATAATAAACTATTTCTATTTCTATTGTAAAATGCGTCTGGAGGTACATAAATTAAGTACCTATTTTGTAATATTTGGAATGTTTAAATGTTTTCTCAAAAAGTAAAACAGTAGAGAAATTGATTTTGGAAAATAATTTGATGGGCAAACTATCATGGGGACTTTATGACGTAGGCTGTATTTTGACCATGTTTCTTCAAAATGATACTAGCACTTACTACCTACATATTATAAAAACCAACATAAGTTCTTCGTCGTAGGTACCTTCACACTGGAGAGCAGGTGGGATTGATTATTAAGTCAGTGATCGATGTTCCGTTCTAAACGCATTAACCTGCAAATTTTTGAGCCCATTTTGTATTATGTTGTAATAATAGATAGAGATGGAAATAAAGATATGGACATTTTGTCGATACCACAAGGATGCCAAGGAGGTTCTTCACTCCGTGTTTATATAAGCGGATGGTATAGCTATCGGCACGAGTCAAGGCTTGTGAACTTATATGCGCAGAACGCATTTTTTTGGGTCTCTTTGGTGGAAGACAGTGGTGCGACGTGTGTTCGTGGCGCTGGCGCCGGTGTTTGGTTCCTTATTGTTCCCCCGCCTCCCGCACTGTCTCCACGCGGCTCTAACGCATGACTGTACTATCCCGCCGTAAAGTGTTACGTTACGTGTTGTTTACGAAAATTGATTATAGTTCTAGTAATATCTATTAGTATTCTACTGTTTATTAACATTGCATTATCAACATGAAGCCTGATGATGGTGATGTCCAAGCTCCTTCTACAAGCGCATACCGACCATGTTAACTGCCAGCTATGATGATACTATGGAAGGAATATTGCCATTACCGAATGATTAATAATTATAGCGGAAGCAGAAATAAAACGGGCAGAGTTTCGGTAACTTCTTGCAATTGTTCCTTCTTATAAAATTGCAACAGGAATGAATCATAGTAATGGCTGGCTTTGGCGTATATTGACACACTCTCCCCTCCAAGGCATGGCATTTCTGGCTGGCGCAAAGAGCGGTGTCAATATGGCGGCTTGGCTATGGCGGGCTGGCACGCTGGCTGACGTCACGTCCGTTACATAATATCTAAAGTATGTAGGTACTAACTATAATGTAACTGATGCTGTAGTTAATAGACGGATAAAAATCAGCCTACCTAATCAAATATCACAGAAAATTAATAGTAGGTAAGTACAATATATTTTGTGCCTGACTGTACAGATGCGCAGTTATCCCCACTACATTTACTCGCACGTCCAGATGCGTGCCGGTGCCTATAAGACTGGTCAGGGTTATTAAATGCTCGGGGATCTACGGCTTGTTGTGCTGTCATCGTACGACATAAACAGGGGTTAAGATTGTCAGTGTGTTAAGTAAGAGCTAGAATACCAGGGGTAAAATGACTAATATAAATGCTTGAGAATTTATAAGTATAGCCACCTATGATCAGGTAAACCCTACTAGATATCGGATTGGCGCAAAAAAAGTCGTCTCGGTAAATAAGAGCCCACTTGCGGCGCGAGCTCTTATTTCGAATCATTTCAAAAGTACTTTATACTTATGTCAGGTTGATTTCATGATAATAGGTATTTAACCCACATCGTTTTATTTTGAAGTGACAGGTATAATTCACTGCTTTACTCGTGGCGAATGGTGGTAATGTTTATGGATTTGTGACTTTATTATGAGGTACTGTGGTTGTGATTAGGTTGAACTTGAAACTTTTGTCTCAGTTCGTTCGTAAACAAATGTAGCTGTATAAGTATATGTAAACGCGGACAGAAAATACCTTAGAATTAGTATGTGACCCGGAATCTCGCTGTATGCTTGATCGAAGATAGCCACAGTATGAATGGTTGGTATGACAGAATGGTTGGCTACATGAAGGCCCCTAGTTCTTCTGGGCATCCTTCGAATTAAAGTAGTTACCAAACTGAATGATAACGGCTTGGCTTGAAATACATAATCAACTGGGTATTCTGTAATATTGTAATTGACTAAGTAGGCGTAAATAATGAGCATTGAGATTACCTATGTTGAGTTGGTTACTGATCGAATACCTAATCCTTTATTTGTTTTATAACTAAAGCAAGTTATAGAAAAACTTTTTTAGATAGTATGGTATTGAACATTTAACTGCCGGAAACCCTTCTGTGTTTTTAAGGTACACCACCATGCAAACGAAACGGTTGAATCAGATGGAGCCGTTTGAGCAGCTGTGTACGAGATACAGTGTCAAAACGGGCAAGGTGTAACTACTGTATGCAAGTAGAAGTGCTGATATATTGAATGGGGACATTCCAACATACAGGATGGCCGAACAATATCACCTGGTGCAAAAATTAAAATTGAAAGTTGTCAGTTGAAAATTGTCTGTTGAAAGTAGTCAGTTGATAAGTTGTCAGTTGAAATTGATCAGTTGAAAGTTGTCAGTTGATAATTTGTCAGTTGAAAGTTGTCAGTTGAAAGTTGTCAGTTGTAAGTTGACAATTGGAATTAAAGAAATTGAGTCAGTTGGAAAAGACAAAGTTGTAATCAAAGTTGCAAACAAAGGAGGCGATTATAGAAGAAAATAAATTGGGGAGTATATATTGATAGTTATGTGATAATTTTAAAAATTAGATGTTCTGAACTCTGGGTATATTACTTCTGACGTAGTTTGTGTTTCATTTTTTTTGCAGATGTAAAATTGTCCCTATGACTGTCTGGGACAGACAGAATCAGGATGGCAGAATGTTAGCGTTGTTAATAATAAACCGATGGAAGAGCAGTTTTTCTATGAAATGCATAGATGGCGCTGAAATAAAAAAGGTGGAATAAAGTCAGTGGTCGCGCAGGCGGCACGACCCAAAAAAAGAAAAAACAACAACAAGAAGAAGAAGCAAAGCAGTGGAAGTGAAAAAGTGCAAAAACTCGATGAAAAATCAATATATTGGAAAAAGATGAGCTACCAGTGGAATTCCTGGAGATGTTGATCAATATGTCGATTAGTTGGAAGTATCTAATAAAACTATGTTGAATACTAATGTCGTTTTTCAACACCTATAACAATCATACCCCATAAAAGAAGGGCATAATCTTATATCGAGAGCAAATGGGATATTTACTTAGACATACCTTTACTAATAGCTATTGTAATTTACAATAAATACGTTTTGTAGCAGGTACCTACTACTCTCACGCGACTCAATGTCAAGGACACAGTAATGAGTGACGCTGGCCGCCGGCAACGTGGAAGTAAAATTAGCACCTCCTGCCCCCTTTTCCCATACGCGGTGTGTAATGTGTCATCTCATTCATTTGATTTGGCAGCGGTGATGTTTATGAGTGCTATACGTACAAGAAGTTCAGTGTACCACCATAATCACAATAACGTTCATTTAGTTCTTAAATATTAGTTTCGTACTAGTGGGATTTTTGTGTCTCAATTAATTGAAGTACCTATTGCTTATTAATTTATTCGTAGCCTACTGCTGACACAATCATGTGTGCCCAGATGAACAATTAGTTATTAAACCGATTCCAAAAACCGGCAAGTGCGATTCGGACACACGCACTCGCGAAGTGTTTCGTACCATTATTAATGGTACGAAACACTTCGTGCCCGAGTGCGACTCAAGACTAGATGGCAGGGATAGATAATGGTCCATTATCTATCACTGCCATCTAGTCTTGAGTAGCAGTATTATTTAAAGCAGCGCCATCTATGACTCATCTGGTAAACGAGAGTCACGTTTGTTGTATTGTATGGGAGCCCCTTAAATATTTATTTTATTCTGTTTTTTAGTATTTGTTGTAAAAATACATCAAACAACTCAACTGTCTAAATATCACAGTTCATCATGAGATACAGCCTGGTGACAGTCGGACAGACGGACGGACAGCGGAGCCTTAGTAATAGAGTCTGTTTTACCCTTTGGGTACGGAACCCTAAAAATGACGTCGTTTGCCAGCTCTAAAGTTCGCACTTATTAGGATGGATGCAAATGCGTTGCGTAGGCCGGCCCCCAACCAGGTGGACCGACCGACACGAAAAGGTCAGAACCGCGAGGAGCCGATGGTTGCAGGAAGCAAGCAGCCGCTCAAAGTGGCGCACTTTGGGGGAAGCCTATGTTCAGCAGTGGAAGTCTTCAGGCTATTGATGATGATGATGAGTGTAGACGGGCATCGGTAAGTTTAATTTGTTTAGTTTTATTAGTGTAGAAATAGAACCCAAATACATTGTTCTCTGTCTGAGCGTTGTGGGAGCCAAAGACTTCTGTACGTAGTACATAGAACTCTTTGGTGGGAGCATGGTCTTCGTAGTCCCTGGGTTCCTAGACACAGGGAGTCCAGGACCTATTATTTGTGATCGGTACCGTGGGCAACATTTATTTATTTAAGTAGTACCTGTACCTACCATCTCTAAAATCTCAATGTATATTAGGTATCGTAGAAGCAGGATCTGAAATCATGCAGTATAATCTATAACATATAATAACAATATTATAAAGAGGAAAGATTTGATTGTTTGTTTACATTGAATAGGCTCCGAAACTACTGAACCGATTTGAAAAATGCTTTCACTGTTGGGTAGCTACACTATCCCCTGGCTATATTACATTTTCAAAAAAAATTAGAAATCCTTACTAAAACTCCAATAATGTAACCCAAGGTGTAAAAAAAAATACCTAAAATATTCTTTACATCGCGTGCGCTGCGAAAACTATTATACCTACACGTGTGAAGCCGGGGCGAGCCACTAGTAGTTTATTATAGATCTACCTTATTTCAAACGAGATAAATATGTAAAAGTCTTATTTTACAATAATCGCCAAGTTATCGG
Source organism: Ennomos quercinarius (assembly GCA_910589525.2). Classification (NCBI taxonomy): domain Eukaryota; kingdom Metazoa; phylum Arthropoda; class Insecta; order Lepidoptera; family Geometridae; genus Ennomos; species Ennomos quercinarius. Next base: position 15,269,074 of record OU342502.1, read on the forward strand.
GCAAGTAGAAAAGGTTATCATTATCAGTAATTCCTTAGTTCATCTGATACCACAGAGTATCATTTGTTTTTTTCTCTAATCTGTGTCTGATACGTTTGCAAGGTGAAGGTGACACGTTTCTTTGCTAGTTTTCTAGTCTATTGCTGTTGCATAATATTTAATAATTCATAAATTACTTACAGCAAAAAAAACAGCACAGAACAACGTATAAAAATATAGAGGGGGGAGGGGCACACAATACGTCGTCATCATCAGCCTGAAGACGTCCACTGCTGAACATAGGCTTCCACCATAGAGCGCCACTTTGAGCGGTTGCTTGCCCCAGCATCCAAGCTCCCCACGGTTATCACCAGGTCGTCGGTCCACCGAGTGGGGGCCCAGCCTACGTAGCGTCTTCCAGTTCGTGGTCGCCACTCGAGAACCTTTCTTCCCCATCGGTTGTCAGTTCTACGAGCGAACGTGTGTGGGGGGCCTAAGGCTCCCCATAAACGTTCAATTTTATTGATCAATCTTTGTGATTGATTCGGGGTTAGTATTGGTCAATGTTTTTCGGTTTACGGTATGGAGAGAACATTGACGGAAGTAGTCTCGTCAATTTTAAAGATCAATTTTTTTGATCAATATAATTGAACGTGATTGGGCCGCCTTAAATTCACAGATTACTGTATAGGTAATATGTGGTAATATGCGTTACGTACACACAGATTAGAGAAAAAACAAATTACTCTGTGGTTACACACGTTACACAATTGTTTTTTTCTCTAATCTGTGATGCGTTAGCGTATCTAGTCTGTGGGTAACTACTATACTAATATAGGTTCGTTCCGTTACAAGATAAAACGATAAAAATAAACTTTGTTGTTTTGTTTATTCATTTATTTATCTACACATAGTAAGTATCTAGAACTTTGTCTAAAAAAAAACTATAATAATACGGAGTAGTGTAAAAAAGCAAGGTATAAACTGACAGAACGTTTAGTAAGTTCAACTTCAACTTCTTCTTGTTATGGCTTCTGCGGGGTTGCCACAATTTCGCCAATGTCGCGTGGATAGAGTAGAAAACACACGATGGAGATTGATCCGTGGATGTAGAACTTTGGCCGGTTATTCGAATCTGAGTATTAACTGGAATAAATACGACAACACAAGACATAAGTTCTTCGTTTAATGGTTTTCTATTGCTTTTTACTTTTTAGTGAAAATTCTGCCAATGTCAAGTGAGTAAATTTAATTTTGTCAGACAAAATGCCAAAGTAAAAAGGTGGATATTTTACTGAAGGCTCTAAGAAGCCTCTGAAGACAAAACGAAAAGGCACGGTTTCATAAACATGGAACCATTTGCCAACACTCGTGCACGTTCACGAACATTTAACATTTATTCACCCTTATTACACAATAAAATTTAAAACTACACAGGCTTTTAATAAAACGAAATTTTCAACGCCCCCATTGTTTTTTTTTTGTATATATTTTGGCTCCACACATAGTGTATTTAGCCAGTGTCAAGTTTTGTAATTTTTCATCGTATTATGAAAATTTTCACTTAAAGTCCAGTCATAGTCACAGTCAGAGTAGTCATAGTCTAGTCTAAGTCATAATCCAGTCTAAGGCATGCCCTAGTAAAGTGGTGGCAACTTTACTAGAGGCTTCTATGGAATTTGGAAGCAACACGAAAAACCACGTTTCACTACATTATATCACTTGCCCACACTCATGCTCGTAATTCAGCACTTAATGCGTAAAACACCACCAATTTTAAACATTAACACTGGAAAAAGCATAAGTTTTGTAAAATAATACAATGTACCGACGTGAACTTTTCCGCGTTCCCGCCAAAACTCACGCCCCATTGTTGGATTATATTCACAATATCGTCGTCTGAACGCATCCTTGATAATCGATTAAAGCTTGACGTTCTGTTGACAAATGACATTTGACAATGACATTGACAGTTCACGGATTGCTATCAAGCGAGCTGTGCAAGCGAGGCTGTACGGACTGTGGATACGGACGTGCCTGTATGAATTGCACTAAAAATTAAATAAAACATTAATTAACTTATTGTTGGTGTGAAGAATTTATCGGAGCTACAATGGACACGGAGGATAACCGCGCAGAAGGCTGGAAATACCTCAACAAGCAGTATTTTGGAGATGGTTAGTGATATTTCTAAGTAGCATATTTCTTATGATTTCCTTGATGAATTTTGTAGTTTACCGTGTTTCGTCACAAGGTATTTGAGCGACCAACAAGGTACTTAAACCGGGCGTTCCGTCTATCAGCTTAGACAAGGCAAGAGGAAGTGATCGGTCATATAAACATGAACTGATCTGACGTGACAAAATACGTATAAAAAGTACTACAATTTTATCTAATATTTTTATAAAACACTATCTGAATTAACTTGATAATGATTATCAAAGGCGTGTGAAACTAGGTCAAAAACATGTTTTAGTATCGCGGAATCTGTTAATGTTAGTAATGATAACTGCCAATTAATTACCCTGTTTTGGCCAACTGTACTATGACTATTCATTATCCATCATGCTTGTAGTGTGACTTTAAAATTCTCCTGATACTTAACTCCTTTATAAACTCCTATCGTCTCAAAACGTGTTGTGTATCTTTTATGTTATAGCATAACTGTTTAATTGTTGTTGTCTACTCAGCAACAAAGATGTAAATATTAATCAGAAAGTAGCTTGATAAATAATGTTGTCATGATGATGTAAGTAATAGCCAACAGTCACATACAAAGTTGTTTTGGTTCCTAGAAGTCTATGAACTGCAAGAACCATGGTCTCAGATATTCAAACATTGAACCTATTAATGCAGTAAGCAACCATTTCTTCCAAGAATTCAATTGTTTGACTGGCTGACATGCTTACAGTTATTATGCTTATAAGTTCTTCACAGGAGTGGGCACAATGTGTTAATCTTGTCCATAAAAATATAACAATTGGGTCAGTGTCAGCGCATACAAATCACATAATAAATATCAGTTATATCTTCTTTTGTATTGTCCACAGGAGAACGAGCAAATTACGTAAACATCCCCCATGTCATTGCAATGGTCGGACTTCCTGCGAGAGGGAAGACATACATCTCAAAGAAATTATCTCGGTATCTCAATTGGATAGGAATTAACACTAGGGGTAAGTTGTTTGAGCTACTTCATATTTTATTTAATACTCTTAATACACTGTTTTAGTTGATGGGCAGCCAGTTCATCGAACTTGGTAGATTTTAAAGGTTTGTTTGTGGTTTTGACTGATATTAGTCTCACACAGCTCAAGCAGCTCATCTGGGGGCTTTTTTGTAAATACAACATTTTTTTTAAATGATAAGACTGATTCTGGGCAATGGTCCTGTAGTCTGCCTTCACTAAGCATCACTTATTCTGTGTTAACATAGCATCTTACCATTTAACCCCCTTAGGGCTTCAATTTCCAAAAACCATTCTATATATCACCCAAATTCAAGATGCAATATTTACTAACATTGCACTGACAGTAAAATCAGCTGATAGCAGGGATTACAAACATTTTGGCAGTGGTGTACTTACGTTAATACTATTACTTGCGGGATCTTTACCGTGATTTGAATCATTTCTGAGTTCCCAATAATCACGGTTCAAATCACGGTAAAGATCCCGTTAGTAATAGTATTAACGTAGTGAACAACCGTGAAAGTTTAAAACAGTGGTGTACTTGCCCATGAAAAAGTCTTCATACCAGCTTTATAGAGAACCTCTTGGTTGATAGGGGCAACGGATCATAGTCAAAAATTAACCAATTGTATCCTACCCAGGATGTCAAAACAGATTTGTTATGGTTGGCCCTGATAAATCTCTGGTGATTTTAATCTTCGTTTCAGATCCCCTATTGAAGTCTTTTAAATTCAAGTAGTTAGATTTTTCATAGTATTGACGTAACTATTGAAAATTGTGACAAATCTGATAGAATTTATAGGTAAAATCATTGTAATTCTGGCATCGCTTAACCATTTCCTAGCAACAACCCTAAAAATCAGTTGATCTATCAGTGTGATGCTAGTAAATATTGCATCTTATAAGCTAATAGGCTAATGTATACATCCACACAAAGAAGACTATATAATGGCCAGGTCAGGTCAAAAATGTTTCTACAACCCTACCCCATAAAAGAAGACACTGTAATATCAAAGCTCTAGCACATGTGTAATAAATACTAACACATATGGCTCTAGTCTAGAGTCTACACCATCCAGTGGGTTGGACTCTGCATTGTTTATCAGTTAGTCACTCATTCAGAACAAAGTCTTATTAATATAGATAATGTAAAATTTTCCACACACACTGATAAAAATAAACTAATTAAAAAGCTCATAATGAACAACCTTCGCCTATCCTTATTATGCAATATGTATATGAGCAAGAGCTCATAATATTAGATTGTTTATCAAGTGGATTACCATGTTATCATTCAGTTTATTTATTGATGTTTTATAGTAAAAGCAATATAATATGAAGTGGACATCCAACAAACTAATAGAATTTGATAGAGTACATGATTATAATATTTATAACTGTGACACTGTTACGCTGTGGTTTTTATTCGTTCATCAACCACCGCCTAACCTTATCCCATTTAAGTAGGGTTGGTGCAGCATGTTTTTTCTTCCACTCTTTTCTGTCAGACGTCATTTCGACATTCACTCCCTTAGCACACATATCATTTTCACACAGTCCAACCACACTTTTTTCGGTCTTCTACTACCTTTTTTACCATAGAATTATATGTGTAATTCTGTGTTTTTTACCATCAACATTCATACTCAAAACTCTCTTGGTAATGTGGCTTTCATCTTTCCGTACGACATGACCATACCACGCTAGCCTATTGCTTCGCATCTTTTCCGTCACCGGTGCCACTTTCAAGCTACCCCTTATGTACTCATTCCTGATTTTATCCATCTTCATGACACCACACATCCATCTCAACATGGACGGGTCTAATGATGGTTTCGTAGATTTGCCCTTTAAGCTTAAGGCACAATCGGGGGTCACACGTGGTTCCCGTGACCTGCCTCCATTTCATTTTATCTCCCGCAGTTATCCTATTCCTTACGTCCCAATATCGCACCATCACCTTGCACAAGTGAACCAAGGTAACGGAAGTTGGAGCAGACTGGAAGGGGTACACCATCTAATAGATACACCATGGTGATAGGCCTAACACTGTTTTGGTCCTGTAGTTTTTATTAGATATTAAATTATTATGATTCCTTTGTAATAAATGTATTTTATATGTATGACTTCCCTAAGAAAACACGTGATTCTAACTAACTCTAACTCTACATGGGGGTGAAAAAGTCCTGCACTGACGTCCCGCTCGGGGTGTATTGTGCATTTCCCCCTACCAGCATCTACCCGAGCCAACCCAGCTTCTTAAAATAGTGGAGTGTGGCTCTAGGTCGCTGGCACAGCTGCTCCAGTGGCACTGATGTTGGGTGTGGGAATGATGATGATGAGGCATTCGAGATTTCTTGGGCAGAATGCTGTGCATCTTCTCGTGTTAACATTCCTGATGTGTGTCTGGCTTCCTCTGTGGCTGTGCAGTATCTTAGCACGTGTTCCACAGTCTCGTTTTCTCTCAGGCACCCTCTGCATAGGGGGCTATCCGTTGCCCCGGTCTTATGCAGATGGTAGTTCAAATTACAGTGGCCAGTGATCAGGCCTACTATAAGCCGGAGATCCTGCCGTTGCAACTTAAGCAGGTTATTCGTGATTTTTCTGTTGATTGTTGGAAAAACGGCTTTTGCATGTCTGCAGTCCTTTTTCTTATCCCAGATCTTTTGCTGCTCTTTTTCAGTGTGCTGACTGAATACGTGATTATTTTAAGTAGTTAAATAAAAGCACCTAACCATAGTTTCTTTTATGTGAACGAAGGATGTGACGTGACGAGCTAGTCGTTCGCCTAGTAAAATACCAGTGACCACATCTCCCAACAGCACCACTACTACTGCTTGGCAGCAGAATAGCTGGCAAAGCGGTATTACCTACCTTGACCAACTTTGCAGAAAAGTACCACCTAGTACTAGTTCCTGGTTTCTATTTATGGGAATTATGGGACATCCGCCTCCTTTGACATTGAGAGAGTGCAATAATGCACCACACTGGCCAGGTGTTGGTTGGTGGACTACATAACACAAATCTATGAATCCTGTGATTCTTGAACACGCTGGTTTCCACATGTTGTTTCCCTTCATCATTTTAAGAGTGTGAATATTGCACACTAGTATCTTGGTTTGAATCTAATAAAGACCTATTCAAACCGGCGCGTTATTCGTACCGCTGTGGGTAGCGGTAAATACCGCGGTATTTTGTATTGAAGTTCCGCGGCTAGAGCGTAACTTGAGCGAAACTTCATAGGTACCAAATACCCGTGGGGTAATTACGTAAAATTTGCAACAGCAATGCGACAGCAGTAGCAATGCGACAGCAGTAGCGAAGCATACATTCTCGACACCACTAATGATGTATGACAGCAATCACCGCGAGATTTACGCCTGTCGCAAACCTGTTGCGAGTTAGGTAATTAGGGGGCCGGGCGGAATCCCGTGTGGTATACCGTTACCCATAGCGGTCCGAATAACGCACCGGTTTGAATAGGGCTTAATAAATAACTCTAATCTGCACTAAAGTTTCACAGTTCTTAATTTTGCACTCATCTGTCTAGGACTTATCCATGCGTTTATGCGTTGCAGTTCATACTTCACAGAGGGATAAATAAATAAATAAAAAAATATGTGCGGACATTTCACAAAACGCCATCTAGCCCCAAACTAAGCATAGCTTGTACTATGGAAACCAGATAACTGATACTTAGATACTTCTTTTTGTTTTGGATAAGCGCGAATTAAGGAGCTGTCAAATTTTAATGCACCGCATAAAAATTGCATCAGCTGCCGCTGAGTTCTACTCCCTCCCGTCTTTAAGTACTTACAAAATGAAACATTTCATTCCAGTATTCAATCTCGGCGAATACAGGCGGCATGCCACCTCAGCATACACAAGCCATGAGTTCTTCAGAGCTGACAATAAGGAGGCGATGGCGATACGCCAGCAGTGCGCATTGGACGCCCTGCATGACGTATGTCAGTGGCTGGTCAAAGGGGGCGAAGTGGCTGTAAGTATCCAACATACCCCACTATGGTTTTTGACTAGCTAGTTATATGGGATTTGACTAAGTGGCTGGAGCACTCATCGTTCTCCGTGGCAACATTTGCAGTAGTGCGCAATAGACACGCAGCATTATGTATGCGAGTGGCTGGTCAAAGGGGGCAAAGTAGCTATAAGTATCCAACATACCCCACTGTCCTTTAACTAGCTTGTGGCATGAGGCTCAACTAAATGGCTTTAAGCTACCATTATTTCATGGCATCATTGGCAGTAGAGCATGTAAACAATGCTGCATGACATATGAAGTAGCAAATATAGTAGTAAATATAAAAAACAACCGTATCGCCATGTAATAAAACCCACATTTGCCTGCAGGTGTTCGACGCTACAAACTCTACGCTAGACCGGCGGCGAATGATACGTGATATCGTCGTTCACAAAATGGGCTTCAAGCTGTTCTTTGTGGAGTCTATATGTGATGACCCTAGGATTATTGAGCAGAATATTATGGTGAGTCAATATAAGCAGCCAGATACCCTACATAACCAGCCGGCTATCTAGTAAACCAGCGTGTTAGCAAGTGTTACTCGTTCTTGTACTTCTGTTGTAGGCAAGTAGTCAAATCTGTCAGAATTCTTAGGCCACCCAAAGGTTTTTTATGTTGTAAAATGTAAAGTTTTGCGTGACACTGCACTGCGCACGTCGTCCTGAGACATCAGATCAGATCATAAAGTCTCGTTTGCCCAGTAATTTCACTAGCTACGATGCCCTTTAAACCGGAACATAGTAGTGCTTGTACACTACTGCTTGGCGGCAGAATAACTGGCAGAGCGGTGGTACCTAACATACAATATTGAGAAACTATATTGATCATCCATCATATAGTCGTGCCGTGCATAAAGTTCTATGGTTGACTGTACGTGAAATAACTATTATTATGTTCAATGTATTACTTAAAAACAAATATAAGTAGGTATTTTTTGTTGTTTTTACTCATTCACCGTCCCAAACCGTCACGAAAATTGACATGTCACTCATCTTTACGCTTCAAAAGAACTAAAGAATAATTATTCAAGGTAGATTAGCATACTAATTTAATGTATTTTGCATACGAAATAAGGAAATATATAAATGACAATATGAAAGGTAATTTACCCGGTTTATAAACAAAGTATAAAATGCGCAGGCAAATCATGATACGTCTAATTTAACGCTCAACGACTTTTTTGTATAAGGGAAATTACCAGGAGGTCAGGCTGTTACACTGTTAAGCTTCCTGTGACACTTTTGGTTTGTCGGTGTTTCCAAAAAAATACAAAATCGGGTTGTTCGAGTCAAAGATTGAATAGGTATTTACTTTTTTTGTTATGCTAAAATGGGCACACGTTTGACAACAACTCACCTAATGGTAAGTGACTTTACTCAAGAAGTTACACTTGCCCAACATGATGACTTCAAGGAAATAGCCAGAAAAATGAAACTGAAGAATAAAACTGACACTGGCAAATGCACAAGACGTGCGACGCTATTATTCCTCGAATGAGGAAGGGAAAAAAGTGACCACTATGTAGACAAGCGTGCTAAACCATCACAACAACGTATCTTCCAAAAAAAAAACACTATTTAGATAAATCACTCATTTTGCGAGCGCGTCGTTTTGCCTTTTGATCCAAAACTTTCATATTGTTAAGAAAAAACGAATTAATGGTCATTTTGCGTTGGAAAGTACCGTTTAGTTTGTTTCTTGAACCTTACCTGAAACGAACTGACAAATAGCAGTAATATCTAAATTGTAACACCAATTTCCCTCATCTCTATATTAGTTCTAACTTCTACCACAAATTTCCCTTCATTTTCCAGGAGGTGAAAGTAAGCAGCCCCGACTACACGAACATCCAAAATACTGACAATGTTCTAAACGACTTCCTCCTAAGGATAGAACACTATAAGGAGAAGTATGAGCCACTGGATGAGGCCTTGGAGGCAGAGTACAGCTTTATGAAGATATATGACACGGGGGAGAAGGTTGTGGTGCATAAGCATGAAGGCCATATACAGAGCCGGATTGTCTACTACCTTATGAATATTCATATCGTGCCCAGGACTATTTATTTGACTAGGGTGAGTGGTATTTTTTAACGTAGTATAATTTACTTATTGTAGGGTATAGCAAAATAAGTTAGTCAAAACCCATTCAAAGAAACATCGACCTTAATATTGTAAACTTAAATATCAATTCAGTCTAAACTTCAGCGCGGCGCTTACGGCAAAGATAACGCACACAATGATTTTAATGGTTTTTAATTAATATTTATGTAAATATTGTATTTCACTACAATATCTTACTGTTTGTTGGAATTACACACATTTTTCTATTGTATAAATGTCTGAACTGCGTTCAGACAGTTTTTAAAAACTGTGTAAAATTGGTTCATTAGAACTTTTTAGGAAAATTTACGGTTTTTTTTCTATCGAGCTCAATTTATTTACCTTGTATCAGCGAACGTCAGGAATAACTTAAAGATATGAATTACAACATAATATTATATTAAATTCAAATTTCTACATTGTTCTATGTAAACGAATGATGTAACGAGCTAGTCGTTCGCCTGGTGTTAAGCGACACGGCCGCCCATAACAGATAGCAGTGTAACTCCGAGTGACACTGCAATCTGTTACTTAAAATTAAAGCTGTAGCTTTAAATTAAAGTTTTACGTGACACTGCGCTCTGAGCACATCATCCTGAGACATCACACAGTCTAAAAAACTTTTCTAGATTGTGAGATTAGTTCGTAAAGTATCATTTGCCCAGTAATTTCATTAGCTACAGTACCCTTCAAACAGGAACACAGTAGTGCTTGCACACTACTGCTTGGCGGCAGAATAACTGGCAAAGCGGTGGTACCTACCTAGACGAAGTTCTAGTAAAAACTCCATTTTGGCCAAGGAACATCTAAAATGACCTTGTTTGCCGTGCGTACCCTTGCCTAACGAAGCCCCGCGCCCCAGCACGGCGAGAGCCTCCACAACACGCGCGGGCGCATCGGCGGCGACAGCAGCCTGTCGGGCCGCGGCCGCCAGTACGCGCGCGCGCTCGCCGCCTACATCGGCCAGCAGCGCATCCCCGGCCTGCGCGTCTGGACCTCGTGGATGCGCCGCGCCATACAAACTGTCACCGACGTGAAGGCGCCGCAGGAACGGTGGAAGGCGCTCAATGAGATCGACGCGGTAAGCAATCAGTACTAATGGAGAGGTCATACTCGTTAAAAAGCACTAAAAACATGGAGATATTTTACTATATAGCTACTTTGCTATAGTAGAATATCTTCATGTTTTAGACCCCTTGGTCTCGCTCCACAGTTTAGGTATGTTGGCCTGTGATTCTTTAAAAGAATATAACCGGAATATCGTTAGAAGAGATCTTCAACTTCCAGGTGAATGAAAAAAAAAAGCTAATATAAATTGTAGGTCAGTAGCGCTGTGCGACCTGAATTGCACTTTATTGTGTTACAGCAAGAGTCGCTATTCATTTAAATGTTTTTGCGGGCCTTCTGTACATAGTACTGTTATTTAATATCTGCTATAGCTACCTACATAGACCCGATAGAACTAGCATTGTCAGGAAGTTTCTCATTCTGCAGTCCTGGGTTTATTATTACAGAAATATTGTAAAAAAACTTATACAATATAGTGAAAAAGATAAATTTTACGTTTGCAACCCCAATTTTGAATTGAATTGAATTTTGCTTTTTTTCTCTAACAAACGCCATTTTGAATTTTTCCCACAACAATTTAAAACTAATCGATAAATAAATTCCATATAATTATCGAGCTTACAAAATTTCACGAGAATCGATTGAGGAATGCGACTTGCACCCCGATTCTCAACCCATCGAAATCTACACCCTCCGTCTCCTTCATCTATATTCAGGATGAAGTAGACGGAGAGCATAAATTTCGAATCGAAACGTTTTCGATGGGTTGGGAATCGGGGTGCTGTATAGGAGAACAGCCAGGACATACGAAATCATTATTGCTCAAGTAGAAACGGAGACACTTCGCGCTCGCTCGGTCAAAAAATTGGTTATAGTAGATTAGTAGCCAAGGGCTGTAAGGCATCAATTGCAGCCCGAGATATTTAGGCACACGAGCGCAGCGAGGGCGCCTATAGTTCGAGGGTGCAATTGATGCTTACACCCGAGCTAACTACTCTGCTTTACATCTCGATTGTGAGGTAAGTAGAAAAAAACCGGCATTACAAGAATAAAACATTTTTAAAGTAAAAGTTTTCTATTCCCGCCTTTTTTCATCTTTTTTTTTTCAAGAACGAAATTGAGCTTCGCCGTTCGATATTTAAAATTGATGACTATTATACTCATACGAAGACAAGGCTGAATAGCGAAGCGACCTCTTTTGTCATTGGGCTGAATGCATGATGTCTATTGCCAGTATGATGGTTAGATGTACGCGAACTTTTTGAAAGAGTGAAGAGTTTTTTTTTAATTACTTACCGCCCTAGGGCTTTTCTAGCTACATTATTACCCTAGAGCGCTAATTGGTTACCTACAAGCCCCATTTGGGGGTAGTAAGGACCTACTTACCGAATATGAGAGATGTAATATAATTATAATGTTCGGTGACAGGGCATCTGCGAGGAGATGACGTACGCGGAGATCCAAGAGAAGTACCCGTCGGACTTCAACGCGCGCGACGCCAACAAGTTCGCGTACCGCTACCCGCGCGGGGAGTCGTACGAGGACCTCGTGGCGCGCCTCGAGCCCGTCATCATGGAGCTCGAGCGCCAGGGGAACGTGCTCGTGGTCTCGCACCAGGCCGTCATGCGCTGTCTGCTCGCCTACTTCCTCGACAAGTCCGCCGGTTAGTGCTGCCTTCACTGATACAGGGACATGGCGGCGTGGCCGAGCGCCAGCCGGCCCAATAAGGGCGGTGGAGAAATTTGTCTTTCCCCGTCTTATGTCACTTCCTTTATACTTGCTTGCTTGTCAAGTGGAGTAAAACAGGGGAAAGACAATTTTGTCTACCGCCGGTGCTAACGCAGCTGGGAAATGTGCTCGTGGTCTTGCACCTGGGGCCTCATCGCGTAAGTCTGATGGAGAAGGTGATCGTCTGCTCTCTTGTTCGCACTCACAGACTTGTAAATTGGCGCGTGCAGGATGGCAGGCGATGTCTGCTCGCCTACTTTCTTGACAAGTCTGTTAGTGCCGCCTTGTTCGTAAGGCTGTATCCTCACTACTACAGTGAGCGACTGACCATTTGCCCCCAGTTTTACCCGATATATTTTAATGTTCGTTTGGGTGTAAAGTTTTCATGCACGGCCGTTTCCAGCCTTCTGTGGGGTGTGATGATGCAAGCTACCTATAAAATTAACCGATGAAGTATACCTATAAAACGGACCTTTCGACAAGAGTGTAATTGTTGACTGGCCTGATAGCTCAGTTGGTAGTTGCTCTGCCTTCTGAACTGTAGGTTGTGGGTTCGATTCCTACCCAGGACAAATATATGTGTGATGAACACAGGTGTTTGTTCTGTGTCTGGGTGTTATATTGTATTCTATGTATGTATTTACAAACAAAAAGTATTTAAGTATTGTGTCAGTTATCTGGTTCCCATAGTACAAGCTTTGCTTAGTTTGGGGCTAGATGGCGCTGTGTGTAACGTCCACACGTCCACACATATTTATAATTTAATTTAACTTCACATATCAATAACCAGAAGACATCCACTACTGAACATAGGCCTCCCCCATAGAACGCCCTTTGGGCGCTTATCAAAGGGGTGTTTGCCATAATCACCACAGCAGTTGGTGATCGCAGAAGATTCTAATGTACCAAAAAGAATGCTCCTACTCATTCCCTGGAGATTCCTTTAAGCTTCGGTCTCCCGATCGTAACGCACAATGCTGCAGTATGCGATGCGGTGTCGGACACATAATCGTATGGAAAGCGTCTTGAATGGTCTCTTGTTCCGTCGCAGTATGCTCCGGCGGTGAATAGCAAACGTAACGCCGCGTTGGAGCCGCTTACCGCAGCGTTGTGCGTAACGACCCCGAGACCGAAGCTGGCTCTTACGGCCGCGGGGAGGGATTCTCAGACTGGGACCACAAATAAATAAATAATGTATGTTATCCAGAAGAGCTACCATATCTCCACGTGCCGCTGCACACGGTGATCAAGCTGACGCCGGTCGCGTACGGCTGCCGCGAGGAGCACATCACGCTCTCCGTCGGCGCCGTAGATACGCATCGCCCCAAACCTTCTGTACGTACTCACATATCTGATTGTCTACTCACATCACCTAGCTGGTCTACTCACATCACCTAGCTGGTCTACTCAGATCACCTAGCTGGTCTACTCAGATCAACCTAGCCGGTCTACTCAGATCAACCTAGCTGGTCTACTCACATCACCTAGCTGGTCTACTCACATCGCCTAGCTGGTCTACTCACATCACCTAGCTGGTCTACTCACATCGCCTAGCTGGTCTACTCTCATCACCTAGGTGGTCTACTCACATCACCTAGCTGGTCTACGCACATCGCCTAGCTGGTCTACTCACATTACCTAGCTGGTCTACTCTCATCGCCTAGCTGGTCTACTCTCATCACCTAGGTGGTCTACTCACATCGCCTGGCTGGTCTACTCACATCAAGGCATTTGATTTTCGCCATTTTGGCGCTGATTGCTAAGAGTGATATCGTGAGCGTCCTCGAAACTAATTAAACCAACCAATCAACGCGACGGATTTTCAAATTACAGTTCTCAGGACGCTCGGAGTGGCGCTTCAAATCGGCACAAGAAATTCTAAATTTTTGTACGATATCGTCTATCCAGCGTACTATTATAACAGAGATGAGCCTTAATATCATTGTGAGATACACTTGCATGATATCATCATCTATATATTTTTCCAGTTCTTTTGATTTAAAAAACCAAACTACTGACCCGATTTTGATGAAATTTCTAACTCAATCAACAAATCAATTAAAATCAATCACAAACAAAAAACAACAAATCAATTAATTGGGTCAATCTAAATGTATAACCTTCAAATAAAATAAGACCCCAAATCGGTTTTCTGCGACATAAATGACGGAGTTCTGTCTGTGGTCACAAACATAAAAAACTACCTAACCTCCTTTTTGAAGTCGGTTGAAAAAATAGTATCATTATAAATTAATTAAGACGCTAATGATAATGTCCGCTATATATTGATGATTCCGCAAGGGACAAGTGTGGGATGTTCGTCTTAAGGTAGAACGTTTCACTAGCGCGGCAAATTCAAATTTTCTTGCGTTCTTTTGCCAATAATAGCTTAATTACTCAACGTGATTACATGAAAACTAATTTTGCGTAAATAAATAGAATGTATCAATAAATTACAATTAAAAGTATCACCTACATTATTTGTATCTTCTAGATATCATTGGTTTAACGACAAATGGCAATAAACAAATTTCGTCTTAGTTTTTCAGTCTATTGCCAATTATAATATAATTGGTTTAGCGACAAATGGCAATAGACTGAAAAACTAAGACGAAATTTGTAGATATCTAGAAGATACTTTTAATCGTAATTATTGATACATTCTATTTCTTTACGGTCAATCAGTTTGCATGTAATCACGTTGAGTAATTAAGCTATTATTGGCAAAAGAACGCAAGAAAATTTTAATTTGCCGCGCTAGTGAAACGTTCTACCTTAAATGTACCTTCATTGAGCGAAAGGCAATAATTATCATTATGATCGAACACTCGATGCATGTCGCGTCTACAGTTTTACATTCTTATGTACAGGGTGCAATTGAATTCATTAACATAAATTGTGTACATGATAGCACATCATTTATTGATGATTATTAAAGAGTAAAGAGTGCAAATGAAAATATCTTTTATTGAAAATTATGAACATTGCCGCGGCACCTAACGTAGTTGGCACGAATGATTTTGATACTTTTAAAAGATTTTTTTCCTGGTATGTAATAATTAAAAATAGTACCATACATTTTGGTGCACACGCGACCGGTGTCAGGAGTAGGAACCTAGTTTCAATGGATGCTAATGAATTCAATTACACCCAGTATATTTTCAATCTTATGTGCTTTTATTTAAATTACTGATTCTAACTTTTTCATTCAACTATAACAATGGAAATACATAAAATTGTTCTGAAACATTTTATGTATCTTCTTTCCATTTCCACCAATATTGTCACCCTATTTGCACTCTATGCTTCATCTGAACGTTGCCATAGACTGAAAATATTACAAATATTATTTTACAACAGGACAAAGAAGACACAGAAGCGGCACAAGTACGCAATGCTTGAAGCATGACGTAGTCTAGCCATAGAGTAGAATAGACGCGGCATGGTAACTTTATCCGCATAGCAATGAGTTAAGTGTATTCAACATTTTAAACTCGGTGGAGGATCTGGCGGTTTTGATGTTTTTTTTGGGTTGTATAATTAATTGTACGTATATATTTTTGCGTAGCCGAAATATGGTATACATTTATTTTATTTGGAAAAACATTACAACACTTTACTGGGATTGTTATAATCATTTCTAATTTGAATTCATTTATTTATTTATTTATTCGGTACACAAAACAGAACACTTTCAATTTTTAAGGTATAAAATAATTATGGTACAAGTTTCAAACCAGAAAATGTCCCTAAACATGTATACACAACATGACAATATTACAAGCATTCCTATTAATTGAGAGAACCTTTTTAATCTAAAAAAGCGGGTAGATCAATCACCACTGCAATAATTAGTAAAGTAATATTGAAGCGGTGATCCATCCACCAACCAAACACACAAAAAATCAAATAATTTAAAGATCTGAGAAAATAACAAGTCACACATAAGTGAAAGAAGAGAGGATTGCCAAGACATCCTTTTTAAATTTCAATTCGATGAATTCGTACAAAGAAAAAGCTAAAAATGTTTTATTTGTATTTTAACTAAGAAACGGATGGTGAGTTGGGCACCCTATCTGGTGGCTAGATCCGTATTATCTGTGATCTGTATATCCACACTTCCTATGATCACAGAATTCGTGGTCAGAATAGAATGAACGATAATAAAACCCTTTTTAATTTGATTTATGACATTATAGCAAAGTTATAGTTATTTATCTAAAAAATGCTATTACAGCACTCTGAGAACCAAATATTTTACCATTTTATTAGACACTTAAGTAGCATAAGCTAGAGTTTCCCGCGATTTTACTTACGCGTTGAAATGAAAAATGAAATTAAATATATTTATTCATGATATACACAATGGAACACAACATAAGTACAGTAGAAACATAAAACATAGAGCAACAAACGTATAACATTGTGCAATGTCAGGAAAGGGTTCTGGTCCCCTAATTACCTAACTCGCAGGTTTGCAACAGGCGTAAATCTCGCGGTGATTGCTGTCATACATCATTATATCTTGTTCCCGAATCTTAGATATTTTATGTAAACAAAGGGGATAACAGTGCAAAAAATATCTTTTATAAAGGTAGGTTACTATATTTGACCAAAAAAATAATAAATATTATTTGTCTAGTCATAATCTGCTTAATTATAAAATAAAAATCGTTTTGTACTATCTATTTTAACGTTATATCTGATATATAAAATTTTATGATAAAGAAATCGATTTTTGGTAGAAAATATTTTAATAGACTGGTAAGACTGTAGAGGATCTAAACATTTTTTCGTGTTCGTTCTGGGATTTATATGATGGTATCATACCCATTATATGCCATATTTTCTTCAAAGACACATGGTGCTACTTTCGTGCACTTTTCGAAATATGATGAAAAGTATGTAAAATATAAACAGGCCAAACTAAATATCTATTGATCAAATATGAATAAATCTCTCGATTTAAAATTATAGAATGATTGTCAGAATAATTTATAAGGTTTCTAGTTGGTTAAAAAACATAAGTAATGTATGTTAATGTTTTATTTACGTCTTCCTAAAATTTTACCTTTAGAACTTTGGAATTGCAAAATCCTACTTCATATCCTATTAATATTGTGTATGCAAAGTTTTGCTTGTTAATCAGCAAGATTGATACTCTTTAACTCCATTTAATAAAGATATTTTTCACAAGTAAAAAATGTTTTGAGCAACTGGCATGTCACTTTGACAGTGACTTTTCGTGACATTACTTTGTTTACATAAAATATCTAAGATTCAGGAATGGATTGTAGTGGTGTCGAGAATGTATGCTTCGCTACTGCTGTCGCATTGCTGTTGCAAATTTTACGTAATTACCCCGCCGATCAGCATACAACTGAGATTGCAGATCACAACCTCAGTTACTGATTTTCAGCCGGAACCCAAATTCTTGACATCACGGACGCATTCTATACAAACTAGGAAAAATTTTGGGGTTTATGGTCTCTATATTTTTCTGGCATAGGCAAATATGGCAGTGTTATTCTAAGTATTGCTATTTTTTTTTGGGATCTCATATTAAAATTATATTCCATAATAGCTTCTGATGAGTTACACATGGTGTCTCTATAAAATATATACTATAGGAATAGTACGAAATATTGGCAACTTTTTTTATGCGAGTTTTAGGATACCAATAGTATTATATTGATATGTAGATTGTAGGGGTTAGTATTGTCTTTATATCTTGTTTTGGGTAGTGGATTGTGACCGAGTTTTTTTTTTGTGTGTTTTGTGATTATGTGTGATCGTTCCGACCCATTATCATTATCATTGATATGTCAATGTCATGCATGAATTGTTGTCTGTTGGAGTCTAAAGTACAATGCCACCGTTTTATCTTTTTGTTGAATATTCTGTTGTCTCTTTCTAATATTGAAGGGATTGAATAAATTAATATAATATAACTAGCTGACCCGGCAGACTTCGTACTGCCTTTATATGGGAAAAAGAAAAGGGCTGTTTTTAGGGTTTTCCCGGCAATTATTCGAATTTTTCTCACTTTTTAAACCTTCCCTAGACCTCCACGAACATTTCAAGACCAAGATAAGATAAATCCGTTCAGCCGTTCTCGAGTTTTAGCGGGACTAACGAACAGCAATTGATTTTTATATATATAGATTGAAATTTGCAAGTGTAATACCAATAGAATTATTTAAGATTATTTGAAAATTGTATTATAGTATTGACCTAAAATTAATAATTATTTTTACATGCCACAAGTATGGGCTAAATTGAAGAACATTTCAATTCATTTCAAGCTAGTAGAACTGTAGTAAAATGGAGTCGACACCTGAAAACCAGCTCATTCCGAATTCTAATATCGCTGTTTCACTTGGTGGTTCTCATCTCCTCTCTTTCCTCCTACGTGATTTACAGTATGGTGGACACTGGACAGTTATAGCGTTACCAGAATTTGGATCAAATCGATATTTGTATAAAGTGTAAAGTAGGTGTAGTGTAGAAAGAGACGGCAGTATTCACAGATAAGTTGATGGTGTAGTCTTTTGTACAAAATCGTAGACTCTTCAAAAATGTTGCTATCCTTTTCATTTTGATTGAAAATGTTAAGGACCGCAATAGTTTTAGAAATGAAGAAAGTTTAGTCTAGGATGTTTATACAACAGGCTCGGTACAAGTGTATATAAATATACCTGGTTTTATTAAGTGCATATTAACTTGTGAATTTCTGTCAACAGGTGATACCAGCTCCACTTATCAAACCGCCGGTGCCACCTGTCCTGAACGGTGACACAAACGGTGACAACAGCGACACCAACGGTGACAACAGCGGCGCCACCACGCCACACTAACAAAAAAAGTGCAAAAATATATAGTGCCCACGCTAGGTTCACAAATAAAAATAAAATTTGTCTATGACTTATTAAAAAAGTTTTTGTGCGTTCTGTGACTGTCTATGGTCAGTGAGGTCGACTATTTTGAGACTGATGTTAAGTGAGTTTAGATTTTTAAAATTTTAAGACTATTTTGTGTAATTACCTCGGCTTGAGTACCTCGGTGCCGTCAATAATGTTTATCTGACTATTGAATGAGGGCTGATCTTTTAAAACTGCAGAATAACTGTCAACGGTGACCTTATTTTTTTTAGTAAAAATACTCTTTATTCGATTGTATGGCAAGCGGTCGATATCGGCCAAAACACAATTGAAAGCTTGGAAATCTACGTACCGACCTCTCAGTAAATTAAACTTATAATAAGAACTAATAAGATTGACTATTGAATGGTCGGCCCTTATTGTTATCAAAATTAGAACTCAGTAAATTTTATTAACGCCACCGAGTTTCACACAGCACAGTTGCATACGAAACTAAAATAGAAAGATTGTGTTTAGTGGTCTGGTATGACTATTATAGCTTTTCTACCATTTGACTTGTATCACATTTATATCTTCCGAGCTTAATTCAATACACTTCCACGGTAAGTGGTGTACAAAGCTTCCCTATATTCCTTGACACTTGGTATTACGATCACAAAGTGACGCTGTCAAGGTCGATAGAGACCAAACAGCCCTCAAAAAAAGGGCAAGTCTCCTTTGGAGTAGGCAGAGAGGAAGGAGCGGCACTCTTATCCAATTTTATGTCAGTAACTACACCATGGATCAACAAAAATTAGGTAGAAGGCGCCTTTTTGTTTGTATAGTTAAAATATATAAAAAATGCAAGCATTCTCATCGTAGTTGATCTATCACTTAGCTGGGTGTTCAGGGGTCACATTAAATTCCAATAATTTATGTTTCCTGTAAAACAGGAGATAGTTTTTACTGTCTATGTTACCATAAAGTTAAGCAATCTAAACATACTGCCCAAGAAAATGTATGGTCTGGTAATAGATTACTTACTTTAGACTCTGTGATGTCTCAGCATGACGTGCGCAGTGCAGTATTACACGAAACTTTATAATTATTTAAGAGTTCCGAGTTTCTCTAATCTGTGGTTCTGAGTGATACTGCAAACTGTTATGGGCGGCTGTTGCGTTTAACATCAGGCGAAACTGACGCGTCAGGTTATTTGTTTACAATCGGCCCCGGTGTCACCGAGATTAATTCATCGACCCGACTATAACGGGGCCGACTACACTTTCTGTGCCACCGGCCCCGGTGAGCGCCGTTGTTGAGGCTACCGGGGAGGATGGGACAAAGCTGAAGTTGGAAGTTGGATCACCCTGTATTTCGATTACTTGGTATGTTATTTTATGATGACATAGTTTTATGGTAACATATACATAGATAATTTAACCGAATAGTCGACTGGCAGAGTCGTTAATCCAAAGTGCGTCAGACGCATTAAATAAATATTAGAATCGAGTGGTGCTTTGCGGAAATGTTTTTATAACTAAATATGGCTTTAACCAGTATACACTCTTATCTATGATATGGCTCACGGTTTTACCCATAGAGGAATTACGCTGTTTTACTCGAAGTTCACTTATTCTCGCCGAAACCCTAATTTTTGAATACAAGTCGTATCATAAGAAAATTAAGCCGATTCTCAAGAACCTCTCAATAGATGGCGCTGCAAACCCCTAAGTTGGTTTTAAAGGGTGATGGTGAGTTTTGGCGGGAACGCGGAAAAGTTCATGTCGGTGCATTGTATTATTTTACAAAACTTATGCTTTTTCCAGTGTTAATGTTTAAAATTGGTGGTGTTTTACGCATTAAGTGCTGAATTACGAGCATGAGTGTGGGCAAGTGATATAATGTAGTGAAACGTGGTTATTCGTGTTGCTTCCAAAATTCCATAGAAGCCTCTAGTAAAGTTGCCACCACTTTACTAGGGCATGCCTTAGACTGGATTATGACTTAGGCTAGACTGTGACTATGACTTGACTTTAAGTGAAAATTTCCATAATACGATGAAAAATTACAAAACTTGACACTGGCCAAATACACTGTGTGGAGCCAAAATATAAGAAAAAAAAAGGTGATGGATTTGGCCGATAGTTACGGTTTTTTGGAACTACTACTTATCTTTTAGTAATAATTATGTTTCCGCAAAGGTTCCGCTTGATTTTTATTAAGAATGTAGTCTAAATTATTGTGCCCCTCGCTTATATATTTAAGCAAACGTTCGGCGACTCTCATGTAATTAATATTTATACTATGTTAATGTTAGTTATTTTACAACGTGGCTATGTAAATTAAGTATATGTAATGTAAAATTGTAATAATTTAATTTTTGTTTTTATTATAAGTTTATTTTAAGCGGGCTCTTGTTTTTTATTTATATTATCCTGATCCTGACTCATGTCCATCCATAGACTTGGGCTGGCATTTGAAACCGCTATGCCTTCTTTACATTTAGCTCATCTCTCTCATTTCCGCAGCTGTTTGATCAGGAGGCGTACTGTGAGCTCTTAGCGCGATTCAAAACAGAGCCTATATTGGATCGCTTTCGATTTTTTTTTGTATGGGGATTTTGACAAGCGATCCAGTACCTATAGGCTCTGTTTTGAGTCGCGCTAAGAGCTCACAGTACGCCACCAGGACAGCGCGAGTAGGAACGCTGGCTAAGTGCGGGTTGGTGGAAGACACAGGTTTCGAATTTTGTGATACTTGAACATGCCGGTGAACATCCTTCACCGGTGTTAGAACAAGCTTATAACACTCAAGATGGTGCTGGTTTCAGTGGCATAAACCAGAATCGCTTTTTTTGTTTCCGATGATGACGTTTAACCGATCCGATGTTAGATTTATAAGTTCTGTTGGTTTTAATTTTTAACTGATTAAAAAATGATCTGGCTATCTTTTAAAAATTGAGTTGGCAGCACTGGTGCTAGTATTACTTGGACCACAGACTACTATACGCTAAACTTGGACACTGGCAGTGGCGGTGAATAGACGCCTATTATGCGTGGACGCATGTTTATTGTGCCACAGATACGTCATCCATTATACGTGCTGAATAATAATAAACTTTATATAGTACTGCGAACAGTAGATGGTTGGAGCGGAACGATAACGAGCACGTAAGTTATTGCAACATGCATGACCGTAGGCAGGGGGAGTTCAGCAAATATAAACATTTTCGGGCTCGCTACGCTCGCACTTTTATTATTTTTGCTGTATTTTGTTTTTTTAATGATCGCGTTTATACTGACTGGCATGTAATTCGTGTTGAATAGCCATACGTGTTTTTTGAAATACAATACAGCAAATTTTCGCGCTCACTTCGCTCACGCATTTCATATTTTTACTGTGTTTTGTTTTATAGCAAACGCGTTTATATTGACTGACATGTAATTCATGGTTAAAATGTCATACGCATTTCTGAAATACAATACGGCAAATGTAAAAATTTTCGCGCTCGCTTCACTCGCGCATTTCATATTTTTACTGTTTTTTGTTTTATAGCAAGCGCGTTTATATTGACTGACATGTAATTCATGTTAAAATTGCCACACGTGTTTTCTAAAATACAATACGGCAAACATACAATTTCAGCGCTCACTTCGCTCGCACGTTTAATATACAAAATTCACTTAGGTACTTAGATGTATGGAGAGCTGGTAAAATTAGTAGATATAAAATCTATCTTACCGCACAAGTGCTTCGAAAGGTTTCATAAAGACTATAATAATTATAGTAATGAAGCTGCTGTATACATTTTTTTTTTCTATGTGAACCCCCAAAGAGAACTCCTGGCTACGGGCCCTGGCAACATGTCATAGGCGCTTATCACAGGGCTGCCATAACCATAATTACCACCACAGAATTATTACCACGCTTAGCCGTGTTGTCTTGGTGATCGCAGAAGGATATATTATTTTTAAAAAGGAAATATTCGTCTGATTAGTGGTAAATGTACTAGTTATATGTTGGTCCTGTGACTAGTTATTAATATGTATGAAAGATATTAAGAGACTGACTGAGCGTATTTAGCCAAGTTCAAGCCAAACATCAGTGTAGTTTGACCGTGTTTGATGGACTGACATAGACAATAAATATCGATTGTGCTATCGACCTTTACCATAGATCGAGGATAATCTTTTTGTCTATTACACTCAGCTGTCAATGACATTTCGACATTTGAAACGTATTTTTACGAAATGCTATTTTTGCATAATTTTTTCACAAACTATCGCTTATTTACTCATTCTTACCATATTATAACTTGCCCGACATGAGAAAAACCAGTAGAACAGGCATTGAAAATATTTTTCAGTTGGTGAAATGATAACATAGTTTTCAAAAATGGTTTCAACTTTGAATTTAGACGAAAAATATAATCGAGGTGTGTGTGCGTCATTCCCAATGTGACCTATAATTATTATGAAAATTTAAGTTAATTTTGGTGTTTACAGTTCGAAGAAACTTCTGTTTTTATTTGGATATTCAAGATCATGGGCTCGCTAGATCCATATCACGAAGAATACAAGATATTGGTTTGGTAAGTACGGATGTTTTACCGCCAAAATAATTGTCCACCTGAAAATATATTTTATAATAATAAAAAGCAGCGTCTACTGTGTGACTACATCACAAATAACGTATGTTATGTTTTGTTTTATAATACCAAGATTTTTGGTTATGTACATAAGTATGAAATGAAAGATGCAAACTTAAAATTACGTCGAATTTTGGTAGTTTGTTTATTAATGCATGATTTTAGATTTGGTAGTATTGTTGACGTTCCATTTCCCAAACGGGTACTATGAAATAAACAAGAATAGATTTATACATTTTTTTTATATATTTATGTATGCAAGCCATCATTGCTTCAGCTTATTCACAACACAAGGTTCATTCATTTTTTCATATGTTGCAAGAATTAATGTTTTCAATATATAACGAATCCTTCGAGTTGCAAAGGAAGATAGAATCTGATGACATAGGATTATATTTTTTTATAGTCAATTTATGTAGGGAACGGAACGTAAATTTTGCGGGCCAATAGGACGCTATTCTCCCTCCACCCGGCGACAGCAGCGCTACCTGTGAGCAAAACGCAAACTATTCTGAAATATCTCCATCTTGTGTGTGACAGATTTGTGTTTGTTGTTACTTTTTCGATTTTTAGCTAACAAATGTATGTAATTAACTATAAAAAGTGTCACCAACGTTGCCTATACTATCAATACTAAGTTTAGTGAATCGTATAAAACATTTAAGTCGTGAATAAGTTCCCATATAAAAGGAAAATTCAAAAGTGACGAAGTGGCTGTCTCGGTGACTGGTATATAGTTACTTATTTTTGTGATAAGCGGAGCGCGGGGGCCTCGCGTACAACTTTTGTGTGAGTATATGCGATGGTCGTGAACCACGCGTGTAGACTGACAAAGTGATTGTGTCAGAATCGTTTAGAAAACTGTTTAAAAACAGTTCTACTTGCGAGTCTAGCGCGTAGCTTGAGTTCAATTTTAGGTCATCTTTTGTACAGTCGCGTCGGACACGCCGCCGCAGAGCGAAATGCAGCGGGCCGAGGCCGCGCGCCGTGCTCTCGTGCTTTGTTGCACTACATCCATTTTATAATTTGTTTGGAATCTTGTTTCCTACGGGTTACGCGTGTGTTCGCTTAATTTTTGACAGTTGATATTGCTTCTTTGCATTCAAGGGGATGTCGTTCTTATGTTGAACGTCTTAAGGGTGAGATTGAATCGTGGATGTGGAGTGTGTTATTTTTTTGCGCGGGACGGTTGGCGCGATCTTGGAGGGCTCCATCCTCGGTGGCCGGCGTCGGCCTGCCGTCCGGCAGTATTTCAAGGAAAACTCCATGATGTGTAAGCGCGAGCGGCGTCGATCGCTCGTCGCGTCCGCCCGCGCGCGCCCCGTTACATTGTGTCGGCGTATTTCGCTCGATAACTCTGCCGTGTGCCGTGAATGCCCTCTGACCAAATTGAACACGGCGTTACCGCCGCCCGCGTCATTGCAACACTTATATTGGGTCAGACAACTGCTCACTGCACTGCTGACTTTCACATTTTATTCAACAACGGACTAATTAGATACAAACTACTAACTAATCTGGTGCCAATTTGTTTTGTTTTGATAGCAAAGCAAATTCTTATCAGAGTTGCCAAAAGTTAGGTAATTAGTATCACGTCATAGTTTTTGTATCTAGCAACATTTGACTTACTGCAAAGAATGTTCAAATACAGTCATATTGAAGTTAGAACATAGTTTTTAGATTAAATAACTTAGAATAATAATATATGATATAGCTGATACTTTAAATGGTATGAGTCTATCAATTAGAAAAATTGCTACATTGTGCCTTTATCTTAAACCTATTTTATATTGCAATAAGGTAATCAAGCTATTACTATAAACATACAGGAATACATAAACTGATAATCACCCTATAAGTTAAAGTTTTAAAAATAAGTTTTTAAAATGGATATTAAAGAATGATGTAATTAAGTTGTTTAAAAATATGACACCTTATTTACAGATGTTTGTTATAAATAACCTAAGTATTAACATTATTACATTGATAGACAAGCTAGTAATATGCCAGTAAAGTGAACTTGAAAGGTTGATAGCAATTTGCTAAACTACCCTAGACAAAACATATCTCAAAATGGCACGTCAGCGACTCATCACCTCAATCATCGTGTCAAAAACCATTTACCTTTTATTATACAATTACCTATTTCCTCTTTAATCCCCATCCATTAAAGTTATCTGGAAGAGGCTCTGGCTAGCTCAAACAACAATAATATCAATGTGAATGATAACTGTATGTTATTTTTCCTTAAGTATCAATTCAAGGCAGCACCATAATGTATAGAACGGAACAAACAAGTTGAGCTCTGTTGAGATAACATATTACCTGGGCAGTGGCAAAAGCATACAATTTACTAACATGTTATTCCAGCCAGTTCAATTGTGTGTTTGATCATATTATACTCTCAAATGATTCCGTTGAGATGAATAAGTACCAACTTGGACAATATCAGCATCTCAAACCAAAGGTGAAGATGTGTATCAATGAGATTTGCATAGATCTCAAGATTTGCACTTGAGTTGTAAACCACTGCAAACTGAGGTTTTATTTGTTATTTATTGGTATACATTTGTTTTTTTATTTTCCCAAATATGCTTAAAAGTTTAATAATTTAGGCTATTTTTAGCACTTTGTCAAAATTGGTACAAAATTGGTAACACTGTTAATAAAATAAAATAATAAGATAGCTGTAAGAATCAATCCTTAGTAATGTTCTTCTTCTTCTTCTTTACAAGTAGTAGTAGTAGTTTTGTAGGCAAATGTCATTATCTTACCGACGGCTTAACTTGCCCTCTGAAGCATGGTAGCACTCAGTTGTAAATACTACTTTTTGCTGTAGAGGTCACCCATCAAAGTAGTGACTGCAGCAAATGTTGCTTAAATTTACCGATCGTTTAGAAACCGCCAGTCGTTCTTAGCTATGAGTGCTACACTACTAATATTGAAAGTGTATAAGTTGAACGTTTCTATGTACCCTCATCAATAATTCAAATTCAATATATTCCATAGTTGTATTGTAGCATAACAGTTTTATCCAAAGCGTTACACAAATATAACAACATAGTAATTTTCCCCATAACTAATAAACACTGCACAACAATGGAATAGCTACTCATTGAGATTGATCAGCCTCTGTGGTGTGGTGGTTGAGCAGCTCGGCTCATAACCCGGAGGCGGCGGGTTCGATTCCTACGACAGGACAAGTATTTGTGCACAAAAAAAGTCTCGTTCTGTGTCTGGGTGTTGTGGGACCATAGTCCTTGTAGTTCCTGGGTCCCTAGATACAGGGAATCCTATTTAGGGTCTAGGATCTATGTATGTGGTTGTTGGCCGTTATTATTATTGTTTTCTCTTCTTTAATCTTTGCCTATTTCAAATTTGTTAGACAGAAACAAAACATAAATTATCCTATTGCTACATAATTTTTATTAGTAAGGGGGTTAATGTATAAAGCAGTTAACATTGAATGTTTACATTTCAGCAACAAGAAGTGTTCCTAACATCTCGTGTGAGCCACGTGATCCGCGAGCGGAGCCCCGGGACTCCGCTGCGGGCGCGATGCGCGCGGCGTGAGGGGCGGCGCGCCGATGCCATGCTCGATAGGGTGCGCCGAGCCGACCCCCATCCGCCCGTGCAGCAACACCACAAATACATCACACTTACTGTTCAGAAGGTAACTTCAAGTGGTGAATGGTGATTTGTTTTAACTAGTAGCGCTGTGAGTTGTAGACCTTGCAAGTCTCTCTTTGCATAGCTTAAAAATAATAAACTATTTTTTACGTTTCCCCTTGGTGCACCATTTTGAAAAATATTCAAAACTGAATTGGCAAAAGTATTCCATGTAATTATTTATTCACAAAATATCACGAGAACCGGCTGAAAATAAAGTTTGTATAGAACCAGATATCTGAGATCCGCCAGACAGGCATACGAAATAATTTTTGCCCAAGCTGAAACAGATGCTTTGCTTGTGCTTCATGCTCACTCGTCTCGCTGCATGAGGAGTGTTGATTTTGCCTATAAATCTCTTTGTGTCAAATTCTAAATTGGAAGGCTTATGTGATGGCACTATTGTCAATGTCTCAGAAATATTCGATATGAGCTGTGACTTTGAAGAGTTAACCATGCTAAGAAGCAGCTAGTAAACATATCCAATAACTGACTATATTTTTTGTACTAGGAATTGATTATTAAAATCAACCAAAAAAATAGTCCCCTACCAGCATTATGCATGATCCTGCTGCCAGGCTACCCAGTGTTTATGAAACATTGATGTTTTGTTATGCAAATGAAACCAAGTGTCTCTCCCATTGTGCTTCAAATACATGAATACAGCTCCTGTTTGTATGAACACTGTGTTGTAATATATTAAAATGTGTACTAATGTGGTCTCAATTTAACAAAGAAATACTTCAAGTATGCAATATCACTTTTAGTTAATGCTGACACGAAAATAATGTATGCACTTTGCACTGATCTAAATTTCCTTTCCATTACTAACTGCTGTCTTAGTATATCTTGCTTTTACATGTATATATTTTACAAAATATTTATTAATCTTTCAGGCTATAAGTCTATTGGATAAACTGTATGACACATTCTTCACGGCGTCCCGTAAAACGCATGTCAGGCTCTTCACTAAACCCTTTATCAAGATTGAATTTGTGGACAAGTATGAACCTACATTTATAAGCAGCTCTGTTATTTCAAGCACTTCGTGATCTACAGAAACGTTTTACTTTCAGGTTGTGCAGGCCGATTTACAAGGAGTTCGATGAATGGCCATCTATATCAGTAGACCCGGATCCGCCTAGAGAGAAAAGAGAGAGAAGGGAAACTCCAGAAAATCTGACAACCACCATCCAAACTCATAGAATTACTGCAGGTCAGAAGTAAGTAGTTACCGATGATTTGATGATGATTGAGCAATGGTCATAGTTGTGTTATAGTGTTTGTTTGTTTGCAGAATGACGCGGAAAAGTCGGCCGCGGATCAAGGAGAAAGAAGAAAAGGAGGTGAAGGGTGGCTACTGCGAGATGTGCAATGCTGACTACGCAGACGCAGCTCTACACCGGCGCTCCCCGCACCACGTGGCCTTCGTCCGCGACCACAACAACTTCCTCGCACTAGACTCCTTGATCTCATCCGGTACGGACGTCACAACCTTCCTAGACAAGGCGACGCCTATAAACGGGGAGCGCAGATCGCAACGGAAAATGTGTAACGGGGACGTGGAAACGAAGAACAAGCGCTCTAAGCGGTCTCAGTCTCCTGACTCCACCGTCACCGACGAAAGTCCTCGTCGTAACGGCGTCATAGACGACGAACGGAAACACAACACTAGGTGCAGTAAAAAGGCCAGTGAACAAGCCGAAGACAAACAGTACTATAAAGTGGTCGGCGTTAGTACGAAGCTGCGGTCGAGCGGGGGTTTCACGAAGCGTAAGGAATCGCCTTCGACATACAACGGCGCGAAGCCTCTAGTCGTGAAGTTTAGGAAAGTTCGACGCTCCGAGCTCTCGGTCCTCAGCGACGAGGCTGAGCAGTTTATGTTCCCGAAGCGCGCCAGTTCTACTAGTTCCACGTCATCTGATGACGAGGACGAGGACGAGGACAAAGTGTTGAGTCCCAAGAGAAAGAGTCCCGTGCGGCCTGTACAGCCCCCTCACACAATGGAAAGGCGGCGCCTCGCTCGCCCGGTCGCTTTGAAAGAGGAGTCTTCAGAGGAGGATAGTTGGCCTGAGGACAATCGGAGACGGAAGCGACGAGGACCAGTCGTTAAGCGAGCGAGGAGAGTGCCTTGTAAGACGATAGCTCTAGAACTTCCGGTCGAACCGGACCCGATCCCGGAACCAGACCCGATACCGGAACCGGACCCGGTGCCGGTGGTACCCACTCTTGAGACCCCACAGGAACCGGAAGTTAGTCCCTTGCGGGAGGAGTCAGAGAAGTGTATGAAGTGGGAAGATGGCAAGTTGAAGTATACGCCGGCGGTGGAACAATTAGAGTTTGCGTTTGAGTCTGTGCCGCAGAGCGAGCCTTGGTATGAGACCTTCAAACGGCAGGATCAGGATAAAGTCGTCGCGAGGAATGTTCCACGATGTTTTGGTAAGTGGCTAAAATCAACACAAGGTTTATTAATTGATTAATAAGAAAATCTTAGCAATGTTAAAAAATACTACTGTTTTTAACTACCGAATATGTATGTATATCTGTGGCTCCCAAACGGACTTTTCCGATGTTTATTTTTTATTATTTCATCATCCGGTTAGTTAAGCTTATCATCATTATTCAAAATTTGTAGTGATATTAACGTTTTACTTATTTCTATTCCAGCGTTGTACTCCTCAAGTGCACCTAAGTTACCATATGAGATTGGACAGCTCCCACCTCTGAAGCCAAATTGCTGTCCCCTCAGCGATCTCGTGAAGCAGCGGGAGGACAAGCCCGGACCCTCGCGCTCATACGGCACGCGCGGGATGAAGAAACAGAAGATCAGGAAACGTACCGCCGCGGTGGTTGCTTTAGAGGATCGCCCGAGGAAGTCTCCCAGGGAACACGCCTCAACGCTAGCCATACTCGGATCAGCAGGGTTACTACACCGGAGAAAACTTGCCGATGACACCAAATCGACAGCATCTGAGGATACCATCAGTGATACGCAAAGCAATTTAAAAGCAGAGCCAGTCGTCTCAGAAAGCCAGGAGGCATCGGAGCGCCTGCAACAGTTCCTATCAGAGGTGTTCGATGATGCCGCAGAGTTTGACGTGTCAGAGGAGGCTTTAGAAGGCGACGCTGCCGTCACAACCGCTATCAACTTGCCCGATGTCTCCAGTCTAGTCTCCGAATGCGACCGCTGCGATCTCCTCCAGAACGAGATGAAAGAAGCCGCCGAGCGCCCGCGCCGTCGCGGCAGGTTCAAGAAGAACCGTACCGGGTGGCCTAACAAAAGGAAGCAGGTTAAGAAAGACCGAACAAGTAGCTCCGAATCCGAAAATAAAACGGAAAGCTTAGATCGTTCGTCGGCCGAGCCTCCAGACGATGAGACAACTCAGGACACGCTCAGTGAAGACCCCGGATCGGAAACAGATGCGGAAGGGACCGCAACAGAGGACAAGTCTGAAGATGACTCCCAGGACGATAACACTCTCACCGAGGATACTGTATCTCAGGAGGCGATGGATGTAGACTCCGATAACAAACTTCTGATTGACTTGAAGGTGGTAGTGAATGAGGAGGATGAGAAGTCGCAGCCTCCGCCTGAGAGGGAAGAGCGCAAGTCGCGGTCGTCAGGCTCTGAGGAAGAGAGGGAACTTAGGAAGAAGCGTCGTGCGCTACAGGGGCTTTGTGATTGGCTTCAGCCGGTGGTACGAGTGGCGCGAGTCGATCCTTCGACCGCGCGCCGCCTTCGCTCCGCGGGCCGCGCACGGTCCAATCGGCTCAGGTAGCGCCCGCCTCGAATATATAGTGACTAACAGACTATAGGAACTCCCATTGGGACTTTCGTGCTATAATAGTGAAGTGTTTAAATCTCAGTAGTGATACCCCGCTGCGGCAGTTTAGTTACGAATTTGTTGTACTATTTATTTTTGTATATATGTCGACGCCGCGCTGAGTGTGCTGTGGCATCGAATTCCACGTTAACTGTTTTTGTTTGTTATGAGTTATGACAGTGCTGGAGCTATCAGTATTTGTTCTCTTTATTTTACTGCTCGCGTTGCGTGCTCGATGTGTATATACAGCTGTAATGAATGTTTCGGACTGTGCATGTGTGTAGAAGTGTGGTGCATTTAGTTGTCGCGAGCTTAGTTTGTACATAAATGTTATTGTATGCTTAGAATATGTACTCATTTTTCTTATTTATAGATGAATGGAGATAGGACTTCAAAAAACTTTTAGATGAATTTTATTGAAAGGTGTAGTTAGACTGATGTTTTAGTAATTATGAAATTATATATTTTTCATTAATTTATTTCATGTTTAAAAGTTTTTTGGCTTAACATAAAAATGTACACACTTGACACTTGCACCAAATGAAATTTACCTTCTTCAAGTTAAATATTTGTCTCAATCAATGTAAAAGTTAGTGAAATAATAGTTTAAAATTACATTAGCACTGTTGTTTGGGTAGACAAGTATCTAATCTAATACACAATAAATACTTCCCTAAATTTACACAAACATTAACTACTGCAGATTCTAGACAAAGATAGATAATTTTGCTGGTCAATAGAATGTATTTTATTGAGTCTGATACAAGCCCAATAAACATGTGTGTGCTCTACTGATACTACTCCTGTCTCCTGCATCTATGTAAATAAAGTTGTAAAAACATTAATCTTATCCTGTTGTTTTATTTTCGTTTATTTTGTATAGTACATGGATTAGACCGTAATCCTTACAGACGCTAGTCTGCGTATAAATAGTCCAGGGTTTCAGTGGTGAACCACATATCTGTTCTACAGGTAAACAATTGTAACATGCTTGTACCACTAAACCCTGTGCCGTTGTCACCATTGACTATAAATTATAGTGTAATCTATTCTGTGGTACAAGTGACACAACTTTTTATTATTATAGAATAGATGTGTACATGACGTTTGTCCGCGAATTTGAATTCGCGATCAGACAATTTTTATATTCTTGTTTGTCCCCTCCACGAGGGGACAGACAGGAACAACCCTCGCAACCTATTTAGAAATAGTGTGTAGGTACCCTTTTGCCCCTCACCAACGGCAACAACAAATGGGTTGTTCCAAATGGCTTACCCTCGTTGGGCTTCACGCATGCCTCACGTCTTCACTCCCATGGGGGCCCATTGCCATCGCCTCAACAGCCGGATGAGGCGGTGTCCACTGCTGAACAAAGGCCATGCAACTTTTACCACGCTTCATCTATTTACGCTACACATTATTTATATGTAACATTACGCTTTGCCTTGGCGGGCGTCTTGGTGACCGCAGGTTTTAATATACCAAGGGAGAATGTTGCTGCCCAGCCTATTCCCTGGATATCCCGGCTCTTACGGCACCCGTGGGAAGAGAGGGTGGTCCTATCTAGTGGAGCTCTTGTAAATGAAATAAATGTATACACATTTTACACAGCGCCATCTACCCTAAAACCACAAAGTACTTTTTTATATAGGGAAACCTAAAATTAAGCAAAGCCAGACAAGATACGACTGATTGAATACTTCTACCCTTTTTTGTTTGTAAATACCTTGCTCAATGCAATATAATACCCAGACCAGTAGTACTATATATCTAATCTGTGCCCAGACAGCATTAACATAAATTATCATCACACAAAAAATTTGTCCTGCTTGGGAATTGAACCCACAACCTACGGTTCAGAAGGCAGAGCTACTACCAACTGAGCTATGAGACCGTGTGTCCCGCTCCCGTTTATTACGTCAATACAATTTAATGGCGGTCGATTGTACACAAGGAAATATGCTACTTAGAAATTTCACTAACCATCTCCAAAATACTGCTTGTTGAGGACGCAGCAATGTACGGCGAATGAAGTGGGGGCAATAGCTTCCCTGTCTCCACCGGGTGGCAACTGGGAATTTTTATACCTAGTTGCCACCCGGGGGCAACTGGGAATATACCGGTATTTCCAGCCTTCTGCGTTGTACTGCATATAAAGAATGTGGGGGCGACTATACGATATATTACGGAAATGCATTTTTGTCGCAAATGTTATAAAGTGGGGAGAGAGTGGTTTCATTATGGTATGGTTGCCTTTGTGTTGGTAACTAGTCTTAAATGTGGTTAGGAAAATGGCATACCTTCCAAAATCTCCCAAATGTAAATCCAAAACACATTCTCTTTAAACTTCTGAGAAATTAATTTTAATATGAAACCATGAAATTCGGTTGGGAGAAGTTTGCCCAGCAGATAGATGGGGCATCTAATCTCAACTATTTATCAATTTGCTCAAGCAAGCAATGAGTGTGTGTGGCATTGAGGTTGTTTTATTGTTAGGTAACCACAACACAGATGAGTATTCTCTTACCAGAAGCCTTACATTTCTGACCATTCTTATCTGAGAACTAATTCCTGGTAGTCAGAATTTAAAATTATTCCTCAAAGACATCTAAGCTCCCTAAGCTGTTCATCGAAACTTGTTTCTAAAAAGAAGAAGGTAGTAAGTAATAAATTATGATTAGCATAGGATAACTTTATTACCAAGTTAGCTGGTATCACATGATCAAATGAAAAACAAATGATCTAATCTAACAGGCATGTAATTAATAAAAACGGAATTTACACTTTATACAGCTTTCCACACAGATGTTTCCCCCATTTTACATTGTTCATTAATTAGAATAATGAGTAAAATTGGAACTAAATCTAAGCTGAACATTTCAGTTTTTCAGGCCAGTTGTAAATTAAAAAATAAATTAAACAAATTTTCTCCAACTTCTTGTTTCAATGTACCAAATGGCCTAATATGGTGATGACAATCTTAATTTCTTAGTGATAAACATCCTCTTTGTCAGCTACATATTGGATGATATCTTTTGGTCTAACCAGCCTCTCCGCATCACCATCAGGGATCTCAAAACCAAATTCATCTTCCATAGCCATTATGACCTCAACATGGTCCAGGGAGTCCAAGCCAAGATCAGTGATGAAATGGCTGTCAACCGACAACTGAAAACAACAAAGAAATTATGTTTTATTACTATATTGAAAAAAAATAGAAGAGAGTTTAAATAGAATTGGGAAAATGTTAGTTTGATTAATTATGTAAATTAGTAAGAAAATGCTTGGTTTAACCCACAATATAATGCAATTCAAACCAAGAATCTATTACTCAATTGTGATGATACCAAGATTAGTGGAGAGGTGAAGAACCCATTTCTAACAAAGCAAAACAATAGACTACCTTATCTGGGTTAATTTTGTCATATAGTTGCAGTACAAGGAGCACCCTAGACTGTATAAGTTCTAACGATAGAGGAGGGCCATGGCTGTAGTGACGGAGACCGGACCCCTGGCCCTGAAACAAAACGCGAACGTAAATGTGGATGTACCTGTGCGGACGTGAGTTTGTCGTAAGCCTGGCACACTTTCAGCACTCGCTCCTCAATTTGTTGCAGGGAGGGCTTTGACTGGGCCGAGTATTGCTGTATTCGCTGACACAGTACCTAAACAGTTTGAGCAACACTATACACATTTGTTATGCAATAAGTTTGAGGTTATAGTTTTATCAAAACAAAGTGAGTGCTTGAAAAAGATTTATAGTGCTAACGTATCATTGCAGTTTGTTACATAGACTGGGATCACTTTTTATTGCAATTTAAAACAGGATATTGATTGGGAAAGGCTTACCCCATTTTGAAGGTATTGATCGTTAGATATTTTTACGAAGGCTTTTACTGTATGGATTTTTTGCTGCAGTGCTACAGTTGAAAGCCGGCACACCACCGGTGTTTTATAAGTGGTGGATCTTCGTAACAATCCATTGAAAGCACTTCGAAATATATTCGCAGCAGCCATTTTTCAGACTTCAAAAATCTTTTTCATAGAAAAATACAAAGAGTATATAATCACTTAGAGAGGCATTGGCGTCTCTCTCGGACACAATAAATAAGGGCAACAATAGACTATCAAACGTGATAAAACCTTAGATGAAATTCATATCAAGCCTATTGCATGTTATAGTTTTATTGTAAACTTCACATCATCATCAGCCGGAAGACGTCCACAGCTGAACTCAGGCCTTCCTCATGAAAGGCCACTTTGGCGCATTAAGCATCATTATTGTACATAAGTTTGCCATAATCACCACGCTTGACATGTGGCTTGGCTTGGTGATTGCAGAAGGTTTTTATGTACCGAGGAGAATGCTGATGCTGTCCATTCCCTGAATATTCCCTTAGCCGGCTCTTACAGCACCCAAAGGACGAGATGGGGTAGTCCTATTTGCAATCCAGACCACGCGGCCTATTGTAAGTTTGCACTAAACGCACAAACTTGCATGCCAACTTACCCGTACAGCCACAGACTTATCATAAATCAGTAGATAGTGTTCTGTGAGCAAGGTTTGATGAAATATACATATGGCTTTTTTTCAATTCAATTCAATTCAATTCAATTTATTTATAAAAAAATGCAACATTACAGGGTCCAAATCGTTACATTCTTAGGAGCTAAAACAATGAATAAAAACACAATACAATTCAACGATATAAAAAGAGAAAAATGATGTAAACATTATACAGTGTGCTGCTCAGAGTAGAGCATGCTGAACTTTGATAATTTACCAAGGGTGTCAGTAAATATGTCCACCTCTGGATACAGAGCAACCATTGCGTTAAGGTGGCGTAGTGCGCGGTAAATGGGGGACTCTTGGCGCGCCACAGTACGCGCTGGGGTTGGTGAAAATAGTGGAACGCGTCCTATGCGGAATCTTGCTCGCTGCTCAGGAACGCAGAGGCGAGTTGCTTCTGCGACCAAAGATGGGCTGTCCAATATCCCATGTAGGACACGGAATATTATCCCTAGCTGGTCGTTTAATCTACGCGATTCTAATGAATTTATGCCTAACATGCCCTGTAGGTATTTGGTAGGGTACATGAACGGATAGTACTGGTGTTTTCTTTTATATAAGTACCGTAAGAAGCGCTTTTGGACCTTCTCGAGCATGAGTGCATATGTTTTCTCATGGGGGTTCCAGACGCAAGAACTGGCTTCTATTTTGGCCAAGATAAGGGCATTATATAGAAGCTTTACAGCGTTGAGGTTATTAAAATTCCTACAGTTCCTGGTTACGAAACCTAGCCTCTTGAAACATTCCGCAGCGAGATTACGCACGTGTGTGTGGAAAGTTAACTTAGGGTCAAAGATTACACCGAGATCTTTAACGTACTCTTTACGCTCAATAGGTTTATTGTAAAGGGTGTATTGCTCATAGATAGGGTGTGATGAACGAGTGAAGCTCATGACTTGACACTTATTTATATTTAGGAAGAGTTTATTTTTCTCACTCCAGTTCTGGATATGATCAAGATCTTTTTGAAGATTTTTGCAATCATCTATAGAATTGACAGTCTTGACTATTTTTAAATCATCTGCATATAGCAAACTACTGCTATACGTAAGACATTGGTCAATATCGTTTATCATGATTGAAAACAGAAGTGGGCCAAGTGAAGAACCTTGACTCACACCCGAGGGTGTATGGTACGGCGCAGAGTCATAGCACCCTAAGCGAACAAACTGCCTTCGATCTCGAAGGTAATCGGCAAAAAGTTTTAATAGTTTAGGAGCAAACCCCATACAATCAAACTTTTCAAGGAGTATGTCGTTGTCAACTTGATCGAAGGCTTTCCTAAAGTCGAGGTAGATAACATCAATCTGTAAACCTTCGTCCAATTTTTGTGAAATATGATCCACGAGCGCTAACAAGTTTGTATTAACGGAACGTCCCTTTCTAAAGGCGTGTTGAGTATCGCTGAAAAATGGCTTTACCTGTTTATAAATATTAGTATGAAGTATACCTTCAAACACTTTAGCAAAGGATGAAAGGATAGCAATGGGTCTGTAATTATTGGCTAGAGTTTTGTCACCAGATTTCAGAATAGGTGTAACTCTGGATACTTTCCAACGTTTGGGGTAATTTCCAGATTCTAGTGATAAGTTAAAAATATAGGCCAAAGGAGCACTAAATTGCTCTTTAAAAGCTTTTAGTATGTAAGGGGGCACATTTTCGGGGCCGACTGAGCTTTTTGGTTTGAGTTTATGTATTTGTGACTCTACTTCAAGCTTACTAATACTGCAAATGTTAATTAGTTGACTACTGGAAGCGTTAGAACAATATTTGCGATTTGCGTCAAGGGTAGGAGGCTGCGCTAAAAACACACTGCTGAAGTATTCTGCAAACTTTTCTGCAGCAGGTTTTGCAGGTTTTGCAGGTTTTTTTTGTTTGCAGGGTTTTGACACTCGCCGGCTATATACACGATAATAAAACGCTTAAAGCCGTGTCTCCTCCTCGTTTTTTTTTCGACGCTACCCACATTAAATTAACATTAAAGTTAAACAGAGAAAATAACCGCTTACACTGAAGGTTAAAGGTGTACAATATTATACTCTTTGCCAAAGAGTCTTTGGTCAGTAGTCTGTGCTTTAGTCTACTCCAACTTCTTGTTATGGCTTCTGCGGGGTTGCCACAATTTCGCCAATGTTGCGTGGGAATCTCTTTGACATGTGTTGACTGCCATCCTTGCTGTCAAGTGTCAATCAGATTTGTCAGATGTCAATTGAATTTTCATTAAATTCATTGTTTTTGTGCGAACGTGCGAACATTTTATTGCAATGGATTTATTGTTTCCAAAGAATTAAACTTCAAAAATGGGTAACGCAGATACAAAGTTAAACTTTAGAAAAGCCGTCGTCCAACTCACTTCGAAGTCACAGGTAAAATTTTTAAAGATTTTATGGTAACAATATTTTTCTGTGTCAATGGCATAGTATTCATGAAAGTAATAATTTCAGCCTATCGACGCTTCGGACGACAGTTTCTGGGATCAATTCTGGTCGGAGAGCGTTACTAATGTGCAAGATGTGTTCGCACTGGTGCCCGGGGCTGAAATTCGGGCACTACGCGAAGAGTCTCCGAACAACCTTGCGACGCTCGTTTACAAAGCCGTAGAGAAGCTGGTGAAAATCGTAGACAGCAGCTGTAGGACTCAAAGGGAGCAGCAGACAGGTACTTATTCGTAGTTTTTTTTTCTCTGCGGTATATTTAGTTAAACCTGGTTATACCTTAGTTCACATACTACATCTTCCTACAGTACCTACACCCACACTTTTTTTTTCATTTAGGAGTATCATAGTAACAAGGCACTAAAACATTCAATTATATTTTAATATTCTTCTTTAACACATTGGTATTGATATACTGCTTAGAAAACAAATTAAAGTTTTTTGTGAAATGCTAAAATATTTTGTTGGGTACTCCAAACTTGCTTATAATAGGCTAGTCGCCTGCAGCCTGTTTGGAATGTGAT
The DNA here is from genome assembly GCA_910589525.2 of Ennomos quercinarius. Classification (NCBI taxonomy): domain Eukaryota; kingdom Metazoa; phylum Arthropoda; class Insecta; order Lepidoptera; family Geometridae; genus Ennomos; species Ennomos quercinarius. Next base: position 15,307,710 of record OU342502.1, read on the forward strand.
GTCACAACATGCGTTTTCATAGTACCTATGGGGAAGCTCCACATAATCTCTGTTTTGCAAGAAAGGGACTGGCGATGCTCCCTCCAGAAACTTCACGTCATCCTGAGACTTCACACAGTATAGTAATAAGATTACTAGACTGTGTGATCAGATCATAAAGTCTCATTTGCCCAGTAATTTCACCAGTTACAATGCCCTTCAAACTGGAACACAGTAGTGCTTGCACACTACTGCTTGGCGGCAGAATAACTGGCAAAGCGGTGGTACCTACCACCTAGTAAACATTTAAATTAGTGTGATTTCAAAGTTTTCATTCACAAATGCTGTTCCAGTTGTAATGAAAGCAATCAAGACTTTTTTTTTTTTTTTAATGTGATTGAATGACGTGACGAGCTAGTCGTTCACCTGATGTTAAGTGACACGGCCGCCCATAACAGTTGCAGTGTCACCCGGAACTTTAAAACAATAGTTTCGCGCGACACTGCACTGCGCACGTCATCCTGAGACATCACCCAGTCTAATAATCAGATTACTAGACTGAGAAAGACAATAGGAAAAGTGTTATTCTACACATTCATAATTAGTGACTAATCATGATGTGATAAACTACAATTTAGCCATTATATTTGACTAATGATTAGTTTTTTATGTGAACATGACGAGCTAGTCGTTCGCCTGATGTTAAGCGTCACGGCTGCCGATAACAGTTGCAAATACATGTGATAACACAATAGACAGACAGATTGCATTAGCACTTGGACCTCTAAATTATAAAGTTTTGCATTATATTGCACTGCGCATGTCACCTATGAGACATCACTATTACTAGACTGAGATCAGATGTCAGTCTCATTTGCCTAGTAATTTCACTAGCTACAATGCTCTTCAAACCGGAACACAGTAGTGCTTCCACACTACTGCTTGGCAGCAGAATAACTGGCAAAGCGGTGGTGCCTACCTAGACAAACTTTGCAGTAAAGTCCTACCTCCTAGTACTCAAATAGAATGGCTAAATTGTAACATTGGTAGAGTGCCTAACAAGGCAGTCTTAGGTATAGGAAAATAACCTAATTCCTGGGACACCCTGTGTATTTTTTTTTCGTATTGTTTCAGCTCTAAACTGTGCTCGCCTCTTGACCCGCGTTTTACCGTACATGTTGGAAGAACCAGAATGGCATGGTTTCTTCTGGTCCTCTCTGCCAGCTGCGGCAGAGAATGACTCTGTACCTCTAGCGCAGTCACTTATCAATGCAGTTTGTGTGAGTTGTTTATTGTTTTGTTTACAATCTAATTCAAATGTTTATTGAATCTAAGCACATTTCTGTGGATGTAACAGTATTTAGAATATAAAAGATTCAATTTCCAAATATCTAAATTTTAGATATTTATATTTGTAGGTAGTGTAGCTAGTAGTTTTGAGTACATAGATAAGCTTTTATTATCGTAGTACTTATTAAGTTTAAGGAACAAAAGCAAATTGCCTATTAAAAAAATTTTAGATATTGAGACATTTAATCTGCTGTGCTGATACTACATGCAGCCAAGTTAAAAACCTTCGGGTGGTTTTAAAATTCATACACTAGGGCTAAACACTTGCCTATAAGTAAATAATGATATAAGTATACAAGCTGACCCACCCTGGCTTTGCGCAGGTTATCTAAACCACCCAAGGAGCTACAGGGAGGAACACACGACATCAAAATTAGCCTAGCAGTTTAGGAGGATTTCAGTGCAGTTCAGAAATACATGATCAGAAAAATTATATATGTTAAGAAGATATTAGAGAGCATTACACACAATGCCATCTAGCCTGAAACTAACTCGACACTGAAGATATCTGTAATTAAATTACTTTATTCAAATTACTGTTTTCTTGGTAGCCAAGTACCTACTAGCGTCGGTTGGGGAACCAAAAAAATGATTCAAAAAGCAGCATATTACACTACATTTTATTTGTGATAATTTTTGACTAATTAAGAACATTCAAGTGAAGGGATGGGTTGTTAACAAAGCAAACTAAAAGAATACCATATGTATTTGAAGTCACCTAAAATATTATATATTCTAACAAAAGTATTATTTATTTCTCTTTAATTAAATTTTGTTGTCCCACAGGACCTGCTATTCTGCCCTGACTTCACAGTGATGAGCACAAAGCGCTCCGGCCCGGTATGTATTGATCGCGACGGTACCACGCAATCTTATCAAACACTTTAGATTGTATTCTAGTTAAATGATTACTCACTCTTGTTACCATATTAACTGCTTCATATACTGTAATAATGTCGTTTTACTAGGTAGGACTTTTCTGCAGAGTATCCACGTTTAGGTGGTTTAGGTAGGTACCACTGCTTTGTCAGATATTTTGCTGCCAAGCAGTAGTGTGCAAGCACTACTATGTTCTGGTTGCACCAATATCCAATCTTGTTGAATTTTTATGGAGATGTTTTAAAGCCTAAAACTAATCCACACGTACAAAGGCACGGAAAAATACTAGTGCGATTACAAAAATTACAAAAAGAAATTTAACATGGATGCCCATGTTCAGCAGTGGCCCAATGCAAGTGATGATGATGAGACAATCTATGTGCAAAATTTCATTCAAATTGGTTCACAACCGTATTCGCGTTGTACTTAAGCCAAAAAACAAAGTTGCGCTTAGTTCGTATTTAGTGCCAATACTAATTGGTTTATAATTCATATTATACTGATAACATCTGTACCGTAACTTAATCAATTAATTTAATAAACATGTCTTTGATTGCACATCATCTGTAAGTTGCTAATTCAATTAATTGTACCTTGATTGATAAGGTCACGAATCTATTCATGGATAAGACACAAACTTGGCGTTTCTACGTCGTTCCCGAAGTTTCGAATGGTGAAAATACTCTGGCCTAGAATAAGTACCACGTAACCCTGGTTGAAAAATCGGAACACTATCCGTGTATGTAGCTCGTTGCGCTGCGGGCAACATCAACTCGCTAAAGCTTTCATTTTTCCGGATGAACGTACTCGCATACATGTCGTATTTTCCAACTAATCTTGACGAAACTTGCTATACTACAGGTTCTACGATTTCATAGTTTTTTAACGTCGGCGATTTTTGAGTAGAAACGTATTTCCTTCAAAAAGGGGGAAAGTTTGCTGCGGCGCCATTTACAAGCCGTTGGTAATATTTGTCAGAAACATTCATCATCATCAGCCTGAAGACGTCCACTGCTGAACATAGGCCTCCCCCAAAGAGCGCCACTTTGAGCGGCTGCTTGTCTCCTGCATCCATCGGCTCCCCGTGGTTCTACCCAGCGACCGGTTCACCTAGTGGAAACATTCAACTATTTTATATTATTATGAGCAAAAGCGGTCAACATTGGGGCTGTAATAAATGAGACCATCTACCGAACAATTTTAATAACTAATTTGGTAGGTAGGTTGAGTGCGATTCAAACTTAATGGCGGCTGTGAAGTCGGCACGTAAGGTTTCAACGTTCGTACGTTTTGACGCTTATACATTTTGACCATGATAAATCAATCATTTGGATATGTTGAGATGTGAACCAATTGGAGCATAACTCCCCAGGAGCGCGCGGAAGAGTTGTCCTCGCTGGACAGCTGCGAGTACATCTGGGCGGGGGGCGTGGGGTTCGCTCGGGCGCCGGGGCGCGCCGCGGCGCACGAGGCGGCGCGCACGGAGCTGCTGCGGCTGCTGCTCACTGCCTTCAGCGAGACCATCTACCGCCCGCCCGGCAAGGCTGCCACGCACCACAACAAGTGGATCGCGTTAGTATCACACTCACTGGCCTGGGACCTCACTACAAGAAGTACTTCAGTCAGTCGGATTTGCTACTAATTGAAGTTGTAGTTCTTGTTGCGACGTCACAGGCCAGTCCTGTTGTTTTAAATTTTAAACGCATTAATTACACTTTATGAATCCGTTTAGAAATAACATTTTCATCACAGTTGCTCGTAAAGTGGCCTTTCTCCTACCGCTTTTAGGATCATAATCCAAGAAATTTCAAAAAACATTTTCGTCGTTTCGTTCTAGTTCCAGTTCCAGTTCATGTTTCAGTTCACGTTCCAGTTTACGTTCCAGCTCCAGTTCACGTTCCAGTTCACGTTCTTGTTCACGTTCCAGTTCCAGTTCCCGCAAAGTTGATGATTACATTCTCGGCTCGCGCGCATATTACCGCCTCGAGTGTAATGATCAACTTTGCACACTTATATCATAATGTACTATTCTGTATAGGTATTATTTATACTGTTTGATTTCTCTCCCGCGAAGAGAGTAGCTGTCAAAAGTCGGAACTGACGGCACCGAAACACGGTGGCGCTCTGTTGTTAAGAAAGCTAAGATGAATTACATGATAATATATCGTAATGATAACAAATATTCATTAGCCTTTTGGTGTCCACTGGGAGGGTGGGGAAAGTGGGGGGTGAGTCTGGCATAATCATCACGTTTGGCGGGCGGTTTGGTGATCGCAGTAGACTATAATATAACCGAGGGGAATGCCCATTCCCTGGATATTCTCTTAGCCGGCTTTTACGGCACCCGCAGGCAAAGATGAGGTGGTCCTGTTCTAACGTCCGGAACCACACGTAATAAAATAATAATAATAGTATGTGGTAGCCACTACAGGAGGTCAATTTAATGGGTGGCCAGTCATCACCTGCCTCAAACATTTTGTTATGAGACAAAATTGGCAGGTGCCGTTATCTAATTCCAAAAACCAAATATCATAAACCATCAAAAGTTCACCACAATAGCCTTTTTAATCTTTATATACAAAATAGTTTATGATATGACATACCATGCCTTGCCATAGTAATTTATTTTTATATTCAACAGGGCCTCTTGGTGTTACCTTCGGCTCTACCAATTCCTCCCAATTTTTTTTTTTTTTATGCTTGAATGGGGTCACGTTTGACAACATCTCACCTGATGGAAAGCGATGATGCGGTCTATGTTGGAGCACGTTTGCCCATGAGATGCCTATTCACTCTTGATTTGAAGAGACCCAGATTATAATTTGTAGGAAACAAAGAAGCAGGAAGCGCATGACCGGGCTAGACCCGAGAATCAAATTACATAGGAAAATAATAGTTGAATAAAATTAAATAATGAAATATACTTTATTTACAAACTAAATATAACATTAGAATTCATCAAATGACAAAAACTAAAGAAAATAATTATTTACAACTAAAGATATCTAAAAATAAAATAAAATGGCGACCACCATTATGAGCCATATGGAATTAACTTGCAGCGTTTATTTCACATTCTATTGTTTTTTTTTATATCTTTTGTTCCATTACTCCAGGTACCTAACAAGTCCGGAGAACAGACACGCCCTGCCCCTGTTTACTTCGCTACTGAACACGGTCTGCTCGTACGATCCGGTGGGGCTCGGGCTGCCATACAACCATCTGCTGTTCGCTGACACACTGGAGCCGCTTGTTGAGGTGACCATATATTCATAGAAGATAGTGGCAATAGGCTAGTTGCCTGCTATTTATTTATTGCATAAGTTAACAATATTCCTCAAAAAATGAACAGTCATGAAAACAAAAATTAAATATTTCAAAAAATTACAAAGTTACAAGTTTTAAAATACAGGAATAGAAAGAGATAGCTCAAACATGCAGTGACGTCAGTGTATGGTCCTTCATAGTACCTCATTACTAAGCTGTGATAGCTTTACATAGACTCCCTTTGGCATGTTATGTCACAACGTGCGTTTTCATAGTAACTGTGGGGAAGCTCCACATGATCTCTGTTTTGCAAGAAAGGGACTGGCGATGCCCCCTCTAGAACCTTTCAAAGCTTATTACGCAGTGATTTATTTCCAGATTTCACTTATTTTTTCAATTATTGCATTCATTTTTAAACTACTTTATGAAAGTAATATTTGCTTCTTGTTAATTTTTAATAGCAGGCTAAATAACTCCCTTCGGCCGCGTACGAAACCGAAGATTCGTAACCAGAGAAGAAAAAATATTCGTAATACAATACTAGTTACTGTGGAAAACGTTTTTTTCTTTACACGATACCGACTCTTTATCTACTTTTAGTGAAAGAATACAATTTCCTTGTAGGCAACCTCTGATGTGTCTCTAAAAACTATACAATCTTTTTTCAGGTGTCGCTACAAATACTCATAGTAACATTAGACCATGATACTAGCAATGTAGTTAACGAGGACTCAGACGAGGTAAGTCTTAACAAAATGTTAGTTTTCTGCCAAAACCTGTTCAAATCTTGTGTTTGTGTAACTCACTGAGTAAAGTATTTGAAACATCTAGGATTTTAATAATTTAAGATGAAGGCGAGTTTAAATTAATCAAAGTGAAAGAGCTTGCAACAAACACTAATTCACTAAAACTAAAACTAATTTGGCACCATCGGCTCCCCGCGGTTTTCACCAGATCGTCCAGATCGTCGGCCCACCTGGTGGGGGGCCTACGCTGCTTCTTCCGGTTCGTGGTCGCCACTCGAGAACCTTTCTTCCCCAGCAGCCGCTCCAGGTGGCTCTTTCTGAGGGAGGCGTATGTTCAGCAGTGGACGCCTACAGGCTGTTGATGATGATGATGATGGTGAAAATTTGCCTGGCGCAAACTTGACCTCGCGGAAGTTCATCTTAAATCAAAATGAAACATAATGATCTGGCTTAACTCCGCTAAAACACCGTAGCGGACCACATCCTGAATTTTAAAATCTAACAGAACTGTTGTAATTCCAGGCTCTTCCCGACAATCTCTTTATAAACTACTTATCCCGCATCCATCGCGATGAAGACTTCCAATTCCTCCTCCGGGGGGTGACCCGGCTACTGAACAACCCTCTCGCCCAGACCTATCTGCCCAACTCGGCCAAGCGAGTCAGTCTGCACCAGGAGCTGTTAGTACTATTCTGGAAGATGTGCGACTATAACAAGGTGAGAGGTGTGAAGAGTTCTGTCTCTCTCACCCCCAGGAGAAGGATGACAGAGTGATAATAATTTTTTTTTTATTGTTTGATAGGCTTGCGCTTGACCACTATCTCACCTGATGTTAAGTGACGATGCGGTCTAGGATGTAACGCGCTTGCCTAGAAGATACCGGTTCACTCTCGATTTGAAGACTCCAAGATTGTAGTCCTCGGGAAATAGAGAAGCCGGCAAAGCGTTCCAACTCTTTGGCTGTTCGCATGATAAACGTGGAAGCAAAACGCATTGTTCGCACATGCGGGATGTTAACCATGTAGCGATGGCGTTTTTTCGTAATAAACAAGTGGCAGAATTTTAGAGTGAAATGAGACTATTTTAATAGCCATCTATGTCCATTTCCACTATGGTTACTACTTTCTGCCAATTTAGAATCTTTAGTGTTTTTCTATAATGTGTTATTATGACTGATATATCCTATTTTTGCTGAAAATATAGTAAGTGAGAGATAGAGCCTCTATGTTCACTCGGCTTTTATTCGTACCACAGTGGTACGCTTTTGTTTTTCTTTAATTATGCAAATTAGTGGCACGCTTTGCATGAAATATTACTTAGATTTGTGTAAAACACATTGTATGTTCACAGAAATTCATGTATTACGTTCTAAAGAGCAGCGACGTTTTGGAAGTCCTGGTTCCCATTCTCTACCATCTCAACGATTCAAGAGCTGACCAATGTATGTCACATTCATTGTACTAAATTAAGCCGGAAATTAAAAATTATAAAAAAAATTACAACGTTTTACAGTTATCTATTTTCATCATCAGCGATGCCATAGATCCACAACGCCACAATTATTAAAAATCAATTATAAAAAAAATGGAAAGCAGTTTTATTTTATACTTTATAGCCATAGTATTTGACCAGTATCTCATCTGATGGTAAGTGATGATGCGGCCGACAGTGGTGCATGCTTGCCTAGAAGATACATGATCAAGATCTTTTGAGTTAAGGTTACGTTCCGTCTGTCGTAACTTTATCTTCATTTTAGGTACATTTTTTTTATGTAATCGAATGATGTGACGAGCTAGTCGTTCGCCTGGTGATAAGCGTCACGGCCGCCCATAACAGATTGCAGTGGTTTTCGGAAATCTAAATTAAAGTTTCGCGTGACACTGCGCACTGCGCACGTCATCCTGAGACATCACACATACTTTTATTCGGTGCAATCGCCTAGTACTTTTTATTAGTTATCGTATGTCAAATTGATAACTGTTAGAAAGTATGCTAAGTGATGTTTTCTAATATTCAAAGCCATAAATCGTTTTTGTTTTCAGCTCGCGTAGGCCTCATGCACATTGGCGTATTCATTCTTCTTTTACTCTCCGGGGAAAGGAACCTAGGCGTCAGACTGAACAAGCCTTATGCTGCTGCAGTGCCGATGGACATCCCTGTGTTCACCGGGACGCATGCCGACCTGCTGGTGGTGGTGTTCCACAAGCTCATCACTACGGGACATCAGAGACTGCAGCCGCTGTTCGACTGTCTACTCACTATCCTGGTCAATGGTACCAAACTTTCTTAGCTTAATTATACATATATAGGGGCGTTCGGATTGGGATCAGTATCGTTTTTGGCTTTTGAAAATTAGCGTTGTTGTAAAGCTTTCGGTTTGAGAATTTGGCCAATAATGTCACTTTTACCACTTTTACTCACTACCCAAAACGAACGCAAAATAGCCAAATGGGGTTTGTTATCTCAAATGTCAAAATACAAATTGGCGGAACTATACATTACACATGTGAACTTACGTCTTCCTTCTCACTTCTCCGTACTATATCATTACGATGTAGTTATCGTTTTATCGTATTACAATTTTCACAATAAAAATCAGTAATTTTTACATAACTGCGCCAAAAATTCTACGTCAATCCCTAATGGCAGAAAACGATCACTTCTAACGCACCGCCGCAGGTGGGTCAAAATTGGCAGTTCACGATGGCATTTTTAACTGTTCTTGAGCTATCCGAACGGTGAACGAAAACAGTTAAAATTTTGTCGTTTTTAACTGTCAATTTTGCCACCAGTAGGCTATCCGAATGCAGGTTATGTATATTGCCAGGGTGTAACACTGGCCCCCGTAGACTTCCGTCTTTACCGGGACTTACGTTATCTCGTAGTGGTGGTGTTCCATAATATGATTACTACGAGACATCAGAGATTGCAGTTGCTTTTTTCTGTCTCACTATCCTGCTGGGTTAGCATGGACTGTAGACAAAATGGTCTTTCCCCGTTTCACGTCACATTCTTCATACTTGCTTGGAGTAAAACAGGGGAAAGACAGTTTTGTCTACCGGCCGTGCTAACCCTACTGGTCAACGGAACCAATCTGTAACACATTGTCTGTAGCTTGACCCACGGTCTCCGTAAACTCGCATCTCCGGAATTGATGGTGATCTGCTGACAGTGTTCCGTAAACAGGTGGCCACGCGATATCGTGGGTCGTGGGTTCGAAACTGTGACTTTACATACAATCTCTTTGGCATGTGACGTCACAATCACGTGTTTTCATAGTAGCGGGGAAGCTCTGTTTTGCGAGAAAGGAACAGGCGATGCCCCCACCAAAAACTTTAAAAGCTTATTACTCCGTCATTTATTTACCGATTTTACTTATTTTTACAATTATTGCATTTATTTTTAGCCTACTTTATGAAAATAATATTTACTTGTTCATTTTTGGTAGCAGGCAACAAGTCTATTATCATTAGATAAAATGTGGTAAAATGCTACCACCATGTGATATTATAAAAAAAAACGATTTCAAAGTTTACTATTTCTAAATAATCTGATAAGAACCGAACCACATTGTCCCTTTTCCCAGTGTCTCCATACCTGAAGACGCTGTCAATGGTAGCGTCAACCAAGCTGCTACATCTTCTAGAAGCATTCAGCACGCCGTGGTTTCTGTTCGCGAGGCCGCACCACCACCATCTCGTCTTCTTCCTGCTCGAGGTCTTCAACAACATGATACAATACCAGTTCGACGGTGAGACCGCTTGTTTTATATGTCTTAATAAGTTTAAGATGGAAATATACTAACTGTATCGGAGCTGTAGATGGCGTGCATATTGTACTGTGCACTATACAATATTACACAAGCATTGTTTTTGATTGAGGATACGAATGTTGCTGTAGAAATATTGTTTCATGGTCGTGTTTAAATTACAATAACATCTTTGAAAATTTATGATAAGTTTAGTTTTTTTTCAACGGGCAAATTGCCTTTATTACTCAAGCTAACTACTACAATAATAAAAACTAAACTAAACTAAACTAGCTACACTACCTACTACAAAGAACACTTATGGACTGTATAATAGCCGCGATGGCCTATAGACAGTCCAAGTGCTCCAGCCCACTACCGGTAGGTAGCGTACCCAACATGCTGGCCGCATTGCCACGTTGAATTGCAATTTTGTTGGTCATATCTTAACTATATCGGAGCTGTAGATCATGTTGTATATATACACACACATGTGTTGTTTTTTATAGATAATACTATTTTGGTTACCCTATCTAAGGTAAAGACGTGGAGTAACTATCTTATTAAATTGACAGCCTCAGGCAGATGTAATGTTGCTAGGAAAATTAGCAACTCTATATTGATAACTCTCTAAGGGTAGGCAACGCACCGGCAATGCCTTCGGTGTTGCAGATGTCCATAGGCGGCGGTGACCACTTACCAGCAGGTGGGCCGCCTGCTTGTTTGCCACTCATCTCATAAAAAAAAAATTGATTCTCGATTTCGACAACTGATTTACTACAAATCCCAGTTGTCCAAATCGCGTTGAACAGTTGAATCGGCAACCACATGGCCGTATGGCAATGGCCAATCATCCATATTTATTATGGTATTATCTACAGACAGACAGTCAGACTTGATGCCTTCCGTGTTACACAGCCCTTGTGTTGTTCCAGGTAACTCTAACCTGGTGTACACAATAATCCGCAAGCGCGGCGTGTTCCACAACCTGGCCAACTTGCCGCACGAGCACGGCGCCATCACTCGCTCGCTACAAGCCGGCAAGGGCAAGGGATTCGTGCCCACCAAGACTGTGTTGCCGAGGTTAGTTCTACCATGGAACAAGAAGAGAAATGCCAATACACCAAGAAAACAGCGTAGATCAAAAATATGCCAAAAAACCCTATTTAAACCTGCATGGCATTGCAAAATGAGTCTGCTATAGGGGTAGCTACGGTGGTATTTTGGCATATTTCTGATCTGCCCTCAACTTATAACCCGCTCATTTTGCAACGCCATCTAGTTTTAGGCATATTTTTGATCTACGCTGTTTTCTTGGCGTATTGGCATTCCTCTCCTTCTTACATGGCTCTACTCACTATGTATGATCAAAGATAGATAGAGAGAGGACTCTTTATTGTCTCACCAATGAAATACATCGTGTCGTGTCGTGACCTATTAATTTGTCCCTATATTTTATTACGTGTTATGTATGTATACCCACCGCCTCCTATGTGCTAACCTTGCGGTTAAGTGCGCTGAATTTGCGGAGCATGCCGGCGAACTGGCAGGGGGTCTGGAAAAGATACATTTCTATCAGCGTTAACGCCGAACGATAACTCAAAATGTATGGGAATGACATTAGCTATGTATGACATTATCTGCGGAAAAGGTTTCTGCAGGTAATGTCATTCTCATACATTTTGAGTTATCATTCGGCGTTAACGCTGATAGAAAGGTATCTTTGCTAGACTCCCAGTTCCGGCATATTATTTATCCTTTCATCTCTTTCATGATGTGTGTACAGGTCGACGAGCGCGGAGTCGGTGTCGGAGCTCCCGATGGAAGGGTCGCGGCCCGCGCAGCCCGCGGAGCCCGGCACCCTCAACGCCACGCTCCCGGACACGCCCGGTCAGTACACTAGCAGGTGGGGGGCGGAGCTCCAGGTGGACCTTAATAACTGTTTTGCAGTCGGAACCTACATAATCCACGACATCATGAACTTCAGGACGCAATAAATACAATAGAATAAAACTACCTGACAAAAAAGCATACAATGAAAATAGTATAACATAAAATAAAAATATAATAATCAACTTTCCATAATTTCAGCAATCGCAGTAATGACGGAACGAGAATCGGCCCATCCTCCACCAGCTCGCCTAGAAACGGACATCACAGAACCTAGAAGTCCTACAGAAGCCTCTGAAGCCCTAAGCCCCGAAGCCCTAAGCCCTGAAGCCCTAAGCCCTGAAGCCCTAAGCCCTGAAGCCAGAAGCCCTGTAGACAGGGCCGGTAGCGAGCCCCGGTCAGTTAACGATAGGTTGTTACCAGCGAGAGGAGGGCCTGATGGGGAAGACAGGAGTGAGGGGGATAGCACATCTTTGAAAGAAGAGGATGGAGAAAAACCGTCGATTACACATGTAAGTTGAAAAATTGAAGATCTTACTTTTCGGAAGTCATGTGGCGACGGATATAGAAACAATTACAAGGCTGCTCATATAGATTTAGAACTCGATTTTTTCACATGTTTTTTTGCCATACCCTTGTAGGTGATATTTAATATATACATTATAATGTTGGTGAATTTTTTTTTTTTTTTTTACAATTTATAGGCATAGCATTTGACCACTGTCTCACCTGATGGTAAGTGATGACGCGGCCTACGATGGTGCATGCTTGCCTAGAAGATACCTGTTCACTCGTGATCTATCGTCTATAGACATTAGACAGTCCAGATGCTCCAGCCCACTACCGGTAGGTAGCGTACCCAACGTGCTGGCCGCATTGCCTCGTTGAATTGCAATGCCGATGCGTTAAGCCAAATAAGTGCCACATAAGTGATTTAGCTTGGTTTATTACAGAAAAATGTTCAATAGGTTTAAAATACCATCGTAAAACATACTTTTCGTATTTCATTTCGTATGGGTAGTATTTTTTTGAATTCGCCGATTTTTGAATGAACATTATTTCTGTAATGAATAACAAACAATAAAAATCAATATTTTAGAGTTCCGAGTGACACTGCACCTGTTAGTCTAAAACCTCACCATGTAGCTATAAAATCATCACGTTATGAATGAACGAGCCGTTATCCCCTACTTCCCCCGTAGAGAGACAGTCTCCGCACGGGCCGCAACTCCCCGCTGGAGAGCTCGTGGCGGCCGACGGCGGAGTGGGTGGGCTCGTGGCGCGGCAAGCTGCCGCTGCAGACCATCATGCGGCTGCTGCAGGTGCTGGTGCCGCAGGTCGAGAAGATATGCATCGACAAGTTGGTTCACCTTCTATCTTGTACCCCACTCCCACTATGCAATCAAACTTGTTTTTTTCATCATAAATTATTGTCATTCTAGTAAGGTATATAATAATACCGATATAGCTTTGAGAATTAGCATGTTGAAGTGGCAATGGGCAGGTCACATTGCTCGTAGAACTGACAACCGATGGGGAAAAAAGGTTCTCGAGTGGCGACCACGAACTGGAAGACGCAGGGTATTCCCCTCACTAGGTGGACCGACGATCTGCTCAGAACCGCGGGGAGCCGATGGATGCAGGAGGCAAGCAGCCGCTCGAAGCTCTTTGGGGGATGCCTATGTTCAGCAGTGGACGTCTTCAGACTGATGATGATGAAGAGTCATAGTACTCCCACTATGCAGTTAAATTTGTTCATTTTTTCATCATAACTATTGTCAGGTAAATTTTGAATCACATCAACAGCTGGTAGACTTCCACTGCTGAACGCAGGCCTCCCCCATAAAACTCCACTTTTGACGATTATCATAGGGAGTGTTTGCCATAATCACCATGCATGGCAGGCGGCTTGGTGGTTGCAGATTTTAATAATATTAACAATGTAGTTTATTCTGGCGTCTATGGAACTTACAGACTTATAACTAGGCTAATAACTATCGCTAAATGATAGAAACTGAGCCGTACCGTTTAATCATTAAAGCATTCTCCTCTGTACATTAAAGTTTAATGTACAGAGAAGAATGCTGCTGCCCATTCCCTGGATATTCGTTATGTCAGAATCAGAATGTCTCGGATGCCATTAATTTGCACAGTAGATAAACAATGGACAACATTTTGTTTCATGGAAGGTACTGAGATTGGAAAACCATTTGTTATTTGGAAAACCAATTGGAATTTGTGACTGGCCTGATAGCTCAGTTGGTAGTAGCTCTGCCTCCTGAACTGTAGGTTGTGCGTTCGATTCCTACCCGGGACAAACATTTGTGTGATGAACATAGGTGTTTGTTCTGTGTCTGGGTGTGATATTGTATTCTATGTGTGTATTTACAAACAAAAAGTATTTAAGTATTATCTGGTTTCCATCTTAGAGTATAGACTAAAAGCATAGAGAGAACTTCATTATCTGTCAAGCGTACCACTTTTTTGGACACTTTTTATATGAAGTGGACACTTGAATGAGTCTGACAGATTTGTATAGAAAAAACAGTTTACTCGTGTCAAAAAAATGGTACGGTGACTTTTCGCAAGCGTTGCTAATTACTATATGTTGTTTCTTTCCTTCGCCACTGACGTAGCGATACGTGTGAGCAGTACAAATATAATGTCGTTTTGATGATCTCTCTTTGCTTTTAGTCTATACTCTAAGGTTTCCATAGTACAAGCTATGCTTAGTTTGGGGCTAGATGGCGCTGTGTGAAATTTCCACACATATTTATTTTATTATTGATTTCGAGATTAGGCTGATGACGTGGCGTGACATTGATTCCATCATTGATCTCTAGGCTGAAAGCCAGCGCTGGATGATGTCGGAACAAAACAACTAGCAATACTCAATACTCAATAATGTATTGCAACCATTATTATACATTATATACAGGTGTTAATAGCGTGTTTAAAGGTAACATAATGACCCTGCTTGGGTATAGCAATAACGTGCGGAGCGAATCGACTTAGTCTACAGTGAATCGTTCCGAAAGGAATTCGTCTAATGTATAGTAGCATTTATCCAGTAGCACAGTTTTTAAAGCTACGGCGAATTTTTTCTCTTCTTCAATTTTTTTTAAATATACCGGTAATTATGCAATAATTATGCTGAGCGAACGCCAATTCAATACTTGTTTTTTATTCTTTATTCGTACGTACAACATGTTATGTTACTTATTTATATTTATTTGTGTATTCAGTAGTTTTTTTTTCTATTCTACGCCAAAGGAACAAACATCCATAATACACAGTGCTATAAACATAACGCATGTTTACCGCAGTCTGTGTATTTTGTATTTACGTACTCGCCGCGGTTTCCGCCCGCAACTTGCCCGTTTCCTCGCGATAACTTTCAATTTTCCTGGATAAATGTACCACCTACCTTATAAGCCTTATTTCAGGATCTAAAGTAACTTGTTAGTAACGAAATCTTTGGATTTTATCCTAAATAAACAGTTTATTTATTGTATAAAGTAAACAAATGTGTTGTTATCAATTCCAGAGGTCTGACAGATGAGTCTGAGATCCTACGGTTCCTACAACACGGGACGCTGGTGGGGTTACTGCCAGTTCCACATCCCATACTCATCCGCAAGTACCAGGCCAATGCAGGCACGGCCGCTTGGTTCCGTACTTACCTGTGGGGCGTCATATACATTCGGTAAGTTACCTGTGGGGCGTCAAATACATCCGCAAGTACCAGGCTAATGCAGGCACGGCCGCTTGGTTCCATACTTACCTGTGGGGCGTCATATACATTCGGTAAGTTACCTGTAGGGCGTCAAATACATCCGCAAGTACCAGACCAACGCAGGCACAGCCGCTTGGTTCCGTACTTACCTGTGGGGCGTCATATACATCCGCAAGTACCAGGCCAATACAGGCACGGCCGCTTGGTTCCGTACGTACCTGTGGGGCGTCATATACTTCCGGTAACATTTGACTATTTTGTTTCGTCACGTCGCACTGTGGGGTTACAAAAATAATGTTTTTCGTTGATTTTGTAATCAGACTCCACCTTAATGGTTGTGATTATGTATGATTTGTAGCCTGATAATCGGTTTCTAAGTTATGCCCGGCCTGTCTCACTCCGCGCTTTACGTATGAAGCCGTACGTATGACGGGCCGGTCCGTTACACGTAACGCGTCAGAAGAGCAGCAATATAGCGATAGAACGAGACGCTACTGTTTAAGGAAAGCTTGTAGCGCTGTGCGAACTGAACTACACTCTATAGCGTTGCAGCGAGAGTCGCTATTTATTTAAGCGACTTCGCAGACTGACCCTTCTGTACGTAGTACTATATATCTTTTTGTTATGAGAATGAATGACGTGACGGTCTAGTCGTTAACCTGATGTTGAGCGACACGGCTGCCCACAGTTGCAGTGTCACTCGGAACTTTAAAATAATAAAGTTTCCCATGACACTGCACTGGGCACGTCATCCTGAGACATGACACAGTCTAGTAATCAGATTACTAGACTGTGAGATTAGGTCATAAAGTCTCATTTGCCCAGTAATTTCGCTAGCTACAATGCCCTTCAAACCGGAACACAGTAGTGCTTGCACACTACTGCTTGGCGGCAGAATAACTGGCAAAGCGGTGGTACCTACCTAGACGAACTTTGCAGAAAAGTCCTACCACCTAGTATATCTATTCTGTGGTAATGTGTCAATGGCAAATCGTGAAGAGGTAACGAGCCGGCAGACAGACGTATTTTATCATCACACAAATTATTAGACTAAATGAATGCTCTTTACAAACTATAGATAACAACTTACGCAGTTACTCATATTCCAGTAACGTGGACCCGCCGATATGGTACGATACCGACGTGAAGTTGTTCGAGATACAACGCGTGTGAACACCGTCACCTCGCCACTTCTCATCGACACCATTTCTCATCGACACCGCTCGGCCGACGATCTCGAACATAGTGTAGGTAGCTTAATTTGTTACTATAACGTACTTATGCCCGTCTGCACTAAAGTTTAAACACAACTTAGCTAAGCAACACTTTCCCCCGGTTTCTCGTACGTTTGTTAAATTCGTGTCAACTTGGCACACCGAGTACTCAACGCTCATTGGTTGCCTGTTGATTATCGGACGTCTTCAACCAATGAGTGTGCAGTATTTCGTACGTAGAATTCACACGAGTTTGATAAACGTAAGTAAAAGTGCTAAAATTAGCTTATTTGCAATAATTTGTTGGAGTTTTTTGAGTTTTTCCGAGTAACGGAAACGGAACCGTTTTTCCGCATCGACACTTAACATCAGGTGAGATAGTGGTCAAGCGCAAGCCTATCGAACAATATAAAAAAAAAAAAAAAAAAAAAAAAACGGGGGCTAGAAAGATAAGTGCGAGCTTAGCAGCTGTCAAACTTTAGTGCAGACTGGCATCAAACATTATGTAGTGAAGTAGCTTATTTTTGTGTTTTGTCTCTGTTTATTCAGCTTGAAATGACAAAGAGAAAACACCGAGAAGCTATTCCAGTGCCGCACACTGCTTATATTAGGTATCTAGAGTTTTCATCGTGACTTTTTATTAAGTTGTTTGCTAAAGCGGGAAGAGAGATGCCCATTTTTTTTAAAGACGAGAGGTTTTTGAAATGGATACATGATAATGGAATGTCTGTTACAGTTGAAATATTTGCAATGTAATTTTTTTAAGACATTTTTTTTCTAAGACAAAATACGGGTCTACCCCACTAGTCCCATCGTGTTGTCCTATGATGGGACAACTGCCACTGTTTTGACCCAGTAGTCCCATGGGACTAGTAGTGTTCAAACTGTTTTATGTCAAAAGCACGCTTCAAACTTTAAGGTTTTTTTTACGTGCTTAAGTTATAACGAAGCGGGAGGACGAGCGCACTTTACGCGCGCGAGTTCTGGAAAGCGTAACGCGTCTGACAGCAACCGCTAGCACGCGATGACTAACTGCCCGGCCGCTGCCGCGATAAGCATAAGTAACTACGCTTAGTAGTGAACTACTCGCGTGCTGTTCCGTACGCAGCGCGTGCGATACACTACGCTCGTTGTGTACAAAAAGCGTGCCCGCTTAGGGCGCTTTGCGCTTTTTTAACCACCACTACATGCGACAAGTTACACAAATAATACAGTTTGATTGTAATATTTCTTCTTGCAAGACGTGTCCTCTCAGCGCATCTCCGCTTTAGTTGATAACGGCTCTAATACGTCTTTATACTTATCTCAGCGTTTTGAAAAGTGCGACGAAACTTACCTCAGGTGTTACGTAAAACCATTAAAGATAAGATATCCTCGAAAATATGAAATACGTAGTAAAACCATTGAGACAAAAACTTAACAAATCCATTTTGTATGTTTTTTAACAAAAATCAATGAAAGAGTAGCTGTCCGGACTCTTCGAAAAAAAATCCTCTATGATTCTGGTATACTGTGACTTTTTGAACCATTTTTAACCACTGATGGTGTTGACCTTATATGCCTCTCTTAAGAAATTTTCTGTGTTACCTTTCTACTTATGAATTGACTCCTAGTCATTTTTCCTTTTTTACTAATCATTCTCAAGGAATATATTTATTTTATTTTTAACTTAAATTAATAGAGAAATTATGTAGCCTTATTGCATTTAGTGTATTTTGCACCAAATATGTAAAAATAAAAAAGGAACATTCCAATGACAGCTCCGGTAACGTGTGAAATAGTTTGCATGTGATTTTATGAACGGAAATCCGTATAAATGTTGATCCTCCTTATTTTTGTCATGCCGCGAGTGCAATACTCTGATGAGATGCACTTGGTAATTTTTAATTTAAAAAATAATTAAAATTAAATCGGCTATGATATACCGTACATAAGTAAGTGTTGCCATTACCAGAACATAAATATTTTTAATTGTATAAAATAACAGAAAAAGAACATATTTTATTTGTAAAATCTAATGAATGACACCAAACATATTTTAATAAGTACTCGATCTAATGCACCATTATGATAAGATTTATAAGTTTTATTAGACGTAAATGTATGTATGTATGTAATATTACTTTACTGTATTTATTTATTAAATAATCGACTTCTGTACTTAAAATGATGAAATAAAAAATACAAAAATATGAGCTTGATTATAGTAATTTTATTTGGCAACAAATCTTTCAGAAGTTCTTTTACTTGTAAGGAAGTTTTTTATTTAAAATATCTACTAAATAGATATTGATACAGTAGGTATAGATATGTAAGTAATTTATTTCAGAATTAGTTAAGAAAAATTATGTACTTGCAAATTGCGGGACGTATGTCTGGTTGAAAGATCAACGTCACAATTATTTTAGCCCCAGTACACTTTATAAATAAATAAATAAAATATATAAATATTTTACACTTCTATATTAGCGATGGTTATATTTTTTACCGTGCCATTGTAAGCGGCGCCCGTATTATGTAAAAGTTACAACAGAGCAAAGCAACAGCAGTAGCAAAGCGACGGCAAACACTTAGCAATCAGTTGCAAGATGTCACTGGAAATCGTTAGTCGCCCGCCTGTTGCTCGCCTGTCGCTGAATGCACTTTGGTCTTTGTTACTAGCGCCACTAGCAACTGAACAGCTATTGACAGAAACAAAATAATGCACTTTTCAGTTCATCGATTGTCCGACAGACTGATCTAGCGCTCGATCGCTTTCTGCTATGCTAAAGTGATGTTTGACAGCAATGATTGCGAAATTCACGGCCGTTGCAAACTTGTTGCGAATTACGTAATTAGCTAGCCGGTGTTGTCGATGTATCTAGGCGGGTGGGATAACTAAAACTAGATTAATATAAAAGGGTATCACAGTTAAACATCGTCTTTAATAAACAAGCGTCTGTTACAAAACTTGAACCAATGACTCCTTCCTTCTATAAAGGACGAAATATTAAATAAAAATATGAATAGTACAGCTAGCAACAAAAACTGAATATTATGTTCTTTTATTCGTTTTAATCGAGCTTTTCGTTATATTATTATACCACGTAATGGTTGGTCAGAATCATACAGACTTCGTCTCTCGAACTATACCCAAAGATTAAATTTTTACTGCATGGAACTGCAACCTAAAGCAGTTTACAAACACTCACGACTTGAATCATCAATACTTTATATTTATATTATCTGTTCTTATAAAGGGTTTTACAATTAAAACTTTTTAAAATGCTGAGGAGGAAAATACTGTGCTAAATTAGACAAAACTAACCGTTAAATAGGTACTAGACTAGCTAAATAGTTTTCAGTATGCATGCGCTAGCTCGACATCATTGTCCATCAGTGCTCACGACTCGTGCCGGTGTCTGCAATTCTAATTGGATTTTGATCACCAACTTTTGCTGCTAACTGTACATGTGCAACATATCATAATCAAAACAAGTACATCACATTTAGTGGGTGGTCCAAAAACAGTGCACTACGTTGTGCTCTGTTTTAGGACGACCCTGTATTACTTATCTAACACGCCTAGTTATTGTACACTTATTTGTTAACCGACTATTTGCGAAGACTTTTTGAAAGCGACATTTGTCTATTAATATGTAAATGTTTTCACAATGAACCGGAATGTACCATTGTACCCATACAGACACACCAGTGTTAGAAAAATGTAGCGACATCACAGACTATTAAAACGGTAACTACGTACCTAAACATCGAATACAATACTCACTTAGCATGTGATTGCGTTGATCGAATGGTACTTATATAAATAGTTTTTGGTTCGAGACATTTAAAGTTAAAAAATAAACCGTATAACGGCGCGCACTAAAGTCAGATTCTAATCCACGCGCTACGTTAATTAAACTATATACATTTAGGAGTGATCGCCAATTATTCCACAATGATTCTATTATTTTCTGTACTTACATCATTTACAATTTATATTATCACGATTTTATTTCCCACATGGCACAGCGGTCTTTGACCACCATTTTGGATTTACCGATATGACCTCAGCGTAAATACATTTAGCTAATAAATTCAAAATTTATAATTGTGCGCCATTATTTACTATATATTTTATTTAAAATATGAGATCTTTGAGTGGGTAGTAAATAAGACTACCCCAGCACAGTTCTGGGAATAATAAAATTTGACGAATTCTCGTACATTAAAATGTGAATTTTAACTTTAACACTAATTATTAATTGATATTTCATTTCGGTAATCAAAAACAAGTGCGTGAATCTTTTCGACTGTGCTGGAATTTCATAATATCAAGATATTCTTCCCACTGTCCTTAACTTAGAGCTGGCGTTACACTGACAGATTTAAAATATAGTTTCACTGTTTCAGTTGACAAAATACTTTTTAAAATCAAAGTTGCTTATTTGATGGAATTGTAACATTATAAGAGCGACTTCAAGACATTGTCAGGGCAACACCGGCTTAAAGCTAACCTATATTTAATACACTGGACGAGATACTATAATATCTATTCTAAACATTTTATGTAGATACATAATCATTAATCATAGACATACACATATAATGGGGTTTAAAATGCATTAAATTGTATACAAAACTAATTTTGTTATCAATCCTCAAAAATATTATATTGCCGATTAATGAACACTGCTTATTGTTATTTACATCAAAAATGTAAATAATAAAATAAACTTATATTTTATTTTATCTAACTAACTTTGAAAATACCTACAATTAAATATTAACAAAATATATGTATAATAAAGTCCTTGATAACGAATTAATAATCATAACGATCTTAAAAATAAACATTAAGCTTGCCAATTTATTACAATATCTAAATGCTATCCTAAATATATATATAGCACAGTCATAATATACAAAACGCAAATATTTTCAGCATTTCTGCATAATTATAGGTACAGCCATTATGGCTTCATGACATTATTCCTTTCTCCTACAAACACAGTACAAATTACATAGGTACGTACAGTCGAAAAAAAATATCGCACGTCGCACACAATGAACTCACAGTGAACCCGTATTTAAAGAGTTCATTGCGATTTGCGTCACTAAATTTACGTCTGGTTCGTTCTTAGTTTTACCTATTGTTTCTGAAAACATAC
Organism: Ennomos quercinarius; assembly: GCA_910589525.2. Lineage (NCBI taxonomy): Eukaryota > Metazoa > Arthropoda > Insecta > Lepidoptera > Geometridae > Ennomos > Ennomos quercinarius. Next base: position 15,329,672 of record OU342502.1, read on the forward strand.
ACAGAGACAGCCATTATTATATATTTCTTCTATTCGACGCGTCAATCAGGGCTCAAGTCGAGATTATATTTTAAAAAATATCACTTTAAATGGGATCTTATTTTGAGAGCGTCGTTGTAAGCGTTATCGCTTTGGACCATTACTTATATGTTCTGCGACTGTACGTATTAAATAAAACCTATAGCTATCAATATTCTCGATCAACTCCGTAGGCATTTAACATAACCTACGCGGTTAGCCAGGACCTAGGCTGTTGGGTAAGGTTCGTTCTAAGGCTAAATCTATAAGTTAGGGAGTTTAGGACATCTATACGTTTTTGCTCTATTACATTCACTAGAAGATAAAAAGTAAACAATAAGTATTTACTCTAACACCAACTATATAGTTACACTAGATGTAGGTTAGGTATAGGTACCTATTAAAGAAATTCTCGGTATCTATACAGAAACGAAATACTTAGAAGGTGAATTAATAAATTCACCCTGTGCCCTTTTTTTTCATTTCATAGTTATGATTTATGATACAATATCTTTATAGATAAACTGCGTAAGTATTTACAATCTAAGTATCAGATAAGAAAAAAGAGAAACAAAAAGAAAAAGATAGAAGAAAAAACGAAGGAAGAAAAGAGAAAAAATGAAAAGAAAAAAAGGAAAAAGGAAGGAAGAAAAGAATGGGGAGGAGGGAAAGGAGGAGGAAGAAGTTCAGAAAATTCTTCACAATATTTTCCCTGGTTTATTGTAGTTTCTTGCTGCTAAATGTCTAATGTAGGTATGCTAATAATACCTAGGTACCTATTCCTTAAAATTATGCACGTCTTACTAAAATTAATTGAAAAATAATGAACGTTAAATAAGAATTCCTGATGCCTAAACAATGACACTAGGTACCCCTGAAGCGTAAGACAGAATGTTACGAGTACGACGAGCTCAGTTCAAATTGTTTCCGTAACTTGTTTTTGGTGTGTTCTACTATCGACAAGACCGCCTTGTTTCACTTTTTCGTTATTATCCTTGAAACCTCCAGTTTTACGTGGTGTTCAATAAAACTAACGGCATAGATATCCCCGAAACCCCAAGTTGAATACATTAGTTACTCCCGAAGAAAGGAGCGCTGAACCTTACCCTTGGAGCAGCTTAGATGATGAACTCCTGGCTGACCGGGTGCGGCAGCTAGCTGAGCTCGGAGTAGGCGGGCGGCGGCGGGGACTCCCGCGCCGGCATCAGCACCGCGATCTTGTAGGGCGGCGGCGCCTCCGGGGACTCCTCCCGCTCCGACTGCAGCAGCGTGCCCAGCGAGATGTCGTCCGACGGCTCCGGCTGCGGGGGGGGGGGCTATACTGGTAGCTTCAACGGTACTTTTGGTACAAAGCTAGCTGGTGGGGAGAAAGGGCATAACCCTTTATGATGTCGTCGATAATTGAAATTTTATTTTGGTACTGCATCAGTGAATGAGTCATTACTGCCGATTTGCCGGATGAAAATTAAATATCGGTGACGCTAATCAACGGGCATGCAGATCCAGTATTCATATACCGCTATACCATTAGTTACCATCTACCGATCGAGCGCGGAGTGATTCCGTTTCTGCTTGGCCAAAAATGATTTGGCAGATCCGGCAATGCCCGGCCGTTCTTCTCTACGGGTCGCATTCCTCGGCTGATTCTCGTGAAATTTTGTGAGCTGGTTCGAGAAATCGTATGGATTTTTTGTCTTATTCAGTTTTTGGAAATTTTTGAGCCACGGTTCAAACCGTAACAGACTCCGAGAGCTACTTTCAACTCACTTTTAATAAAACCATTAAAAACTAGGAGTCGTTGGAATCTTGTCCATTAGGCATGTAGGGGAGTGAAGCAGTGGGTTGGGAAAGGTTCTTCAGTGGCGACCACGAAATGGAAGACGCAGCGTAGGCCGGCCCTCCACTATAAGGTGGACAGACAATCTGGAGCCGCGAGGAGCCGATAAATGCAGGAGGCGAGCAGACGCTCAAAGTGGTGCCCTCTGGGGGAGTATCTTCAGCAGTGGACGTCTTCAGGCTGTCGACGATGGTAGCGATGACGGGTACGTATCGTGCAGGCACCGACCGTGGGCGCGGGCGCGGCGCGGCGCGCGGTGGAGGACACGCGCTCGGGCTGCGCGCGCGGCGCGGGCGCGGTGTGGCAGAGCGCCAGCGCGCAGCCCACCGTGCACACGCACGCCGCCGCCGCGCACACCGCCGCCGCCTCGCCGCCCGCCCCGGGGGAGCTGTCGCGCACCACCTGCGTCAACCGCTTTCTAATATATTACACTCCTTCTTCCTTCTTTCTGTAATATGCGACTTAATATTGTTAAAAAAATATGAAATAAACATAATGAGACAATGAACCGGTTTTATTGCTTTTGTATTATTAAAGTAGTTAGTTATATGGCTTTGACTAATATGATTATTGTGCTTAAGGTTTAGATTTAGGTATATTTATATTTTTCTTTTCACCTGGTTTTTATCTATCGCCGTTATCTGTTAGGACACTGTAAACTTTGTAAGCTCTATAACTACAAGCGGAAACTATTTAAGGCTTTCTCTTATGTTTATAATCATTATTTATTAGCTTCTAAGCAGCTGTTAGTTTTCCATGTAAAATAAAAATAAAATAAAATAAAGTGCTGCTTATATTAAAACTCAATAAGTTTTGCCATAAAAGCTCTTAGAAAAGTCGATCTGTCAAAATCAGTAGATTGCCGAAAACTGATACTGAAAAATGGTGCCAGATTGATCCAAACGTCCCACTATAAACAACGGAATCCGAAACAAAATTGTAATCGTTTCGATAAACCTAACCTGTTTATCGAAATAGTATTTGGCACCGGCGAGGAACATAGTTGCGAGCGCGAAGGAGACTAGCATGCCGAACTTGAGATGCGGTGCCATCATGGGCGAGTGTTGGAGCCCCAGGGCTGCGGTGCGCAGGAGCGTGTCGGGGGTGACGCTGCGAGCCGCCGCCAGGCTCGCGATGGTCGGCTGCGGGGGCTCCATGGGGATCTCCACGTAGATGCTCGAGTCTTCGTTCTGGCGCCGAGCGTTGTTGTGCACGGCTGGCACCGGGGGAGGCCTGCGACGCGTGATAAATATAAATCTATTTTTGAGAACGTGAAATGAGTGATCCGTTGTTGGCTTGACATTATTTGCGAACACTTGACTTTACCGTGACTAGACCTAGAATAGATTTAAATATCAACAAAAATGAATTTAACAACCTTCAACTGGCACTGGCTACATACGCTAGTCGCTTGGAGCCAGACAAAGCAATAGTCATAGACTCACGGATAGTGGCGATGGTTGCGGTGCGGGCGGCGCGGCGGGCAGTCGACGGCCGCGAACCGGTGGACCGGCGCCGCCATGCCCTTGCGCGCGCCGCCCACGCCCAAGCCGCCGCCGCCCACGCACACCCGCCCTCGTGACCGCCCTGCACCACACAACAAGACCAACCAGCTAGGCAAAAGCTAGGTACCAAACCGCTGATAAATCGACACCTCTGTAAGAGTAGGCACGTACCTACTTATGTTTCTATCAAATGTAAATGTCTATTAAAGTAACGAGTAGAGCCAGATAAGCAGGTCCGCCTCCGTTCAAAGAAACATCAACCTTAATGTCGTAGTCTTAAATATCATTTCGGTCTGCACTTCAGCGCGGCGCTTACGACAAAGACAACGCACGAAATTACTGATTTTGACGGTTTTTAATTAGTTTCTATTTTTTATATAGTATTTTTCAAAGTTATTAAGTCATCACGACATCTGAATGTTTGTTGGGAATACACTAACTTATTTTTTGTAAAAATATATTCGGTAGAAGCTCAGTAAAATAAGAACATTCAAATTTCTTGAGGGAGGTACCTATGCGATTTTTTTCTATAGAGCTATATTTATTAATCTTGTATTTGCGGTCATCACAAACGACTTAATGAAAAAAATTACATGATATATTAAATTCAAAGCTCCACATGTTCTAATTACGCCAGGAAACATACCAAAAACACTACTCCACACACTGTTTGCTCTACTCGTCGCCTTAAGCCACATCAGTGCACTGACCAACCGTAACAGACAAATTTCAATTGAAATTAAGGGTGAAAAGATAATATATTTTCCATCCATAGATCCCATAACCACCGGAAAATTTATAAATATAAGTAGTATAGCCGCGTAGGTTTCTAGTTTCGGCAAGATCTAACCAAAAGGAACGATCTTCACATACCAGCTGACAAAGACGAGGGCACCCTATGGCGGCCGGAGTAGGCGCACTGACTGCGCTTGTCTATCCAGAAATGCATCGGAACTGCCCCCGAGTGCCCCCCGGTTGAACCTTGCCCTCACTCTCGCATCAGGGAGCGCCCGAGCCTCGTCAGCCTCACTTCCTTCGCTACTAGGCGCTAGCAACCATGGCCGGTCTTGGTTACCTGATGACAAGGCTTAAGGTAACCGTAGCACTACAAAATCAAACTGGAATTAATTAATGAAATTATTTATTTTATAATAGTTTTTGACATAGATATAGTTATACTCGGTGATTAGGCCGTGTGGTTCCGGTTTGGTGAATAGGACCACGCCATCTCTTCCCGTGGGTGCCGTAAAAGCCGGCTAAGGGAATATCCAGGGAATGGGGAGCCCGCAGCAGCATATTCCTTGGTAGGTATACCTACATTAAAATATTCTGCGATCACCAAGCCGCGTTCCAAGCGTGCAATGGTAATTTATGGCAAATCCTCCCTATTATAAGCGTCCTTAGTGGCGTTTTAAAGGAAGGCCTATGTTCAGCAGTGAACGTCTTTGGGCTGATGATGACTCCGTGATTAACATTCAGTGGGTATATAAAGTGGATAGTACTGAGAAGCGGGCAAAATTCATACTTACGTTGCAAAAGTCAATAAAGTTATTGCAAACAATTTTAGCACTTTTACAAGTCAAAATAGATTAGATAAAATATGAAAATTAAATTACTGTTGAATACTAAGCGTCATTAAAGTAACATTAGTCAAATATTATATAGCAAGCCTTTTGGGTAGGAAGTTCTCTTTCCCACTACTGGTGCAAGCAATATCGATCGCGTAAATATAAGATAATGTGTATTATGTAGTAAAATATGTTCATGTATGTTAAATATGTTATGTTCGTCTAGGTAGGTACCACCGCTTTGCCAGTTATTCTGCCGCCAAGCAGTAGTGCACAAGCGTTATTGTGTTCCGGTTTGAAGGGCATTGTAGCTAGTGAAATTACTGGGCAAATGAGACTTTATGATCTGATCACACAGTCCAGTAATCTAATTACTTGACTGTGTGATGTCTCAGGATGACGTGCGCAGTGCAGTGTCACGCGAAACTTTATTTTTTTTAAAGTTCCGAGTGACACTGCAACTGTTATGGGCGGCCGTGTCACTTAACATCAGGTGAACGACCAGCTCGTCACGTCATTCATTCTCATAAAAAAAAAAAAAAAAAAAGATCACCTAGGTCAGCGCTTACTCAGTATTGTTGAAGAGGTTGTAATGAGCTACTAGGTAGTTAAAACTCTTTATGTATTTCTTTTGTAGATGTATTCGATGTCATTCTGTGAATTTTAAAATATTTTGATTGTTTTTCTGTCACTCACCAGAAAACTGTGAAAGGAACCAAACTGTTCGTTTATATTATATTTTGCGTTTACCTGAACTACCACTTTTATTTGCTAAAAGGATCTAATAAGCGGACCTCGCATTCAATAACCAACAAGATACGGTACAAGGCGAGACTCGTAGCCAGAGGTTTTACGCAAATAAAAGGGTTAAATACAACGAAACCTTTGCGCCTGTAGTACGTCATAGTCTAAGGACTACTGTTAGCCCTAGCTGTGGAGAACAATCTGAAAGTAGATCAGCGGGGTGATCATGTAACTTTGATAGCAATGCAACACAAGAAATTTCAATCCAAATTTGAAAATTTCCATAGTAACTCTGTACATAAGCTGCGTACTGCAACTGTCAAATCCATACATTTTTGTGTTTCTATCGGTTGCCAACAAGTTACATGATCGCCTAGCTGATGGATGTCGTTACCGCGTTCTTAAACGGAGAGTTGAAAGACAAGGTTTACATGAGACAACCTAAAGGCTTCGAAGAACCAGGTAAAGAGGGGCAGTCTGTCTACTGCAAAAGGCTCTTTATGGGCTAAAGCAGGCTCCCAGAGCATGGTATGAGAAACTGAACAAAGTTTTGTTGGAGATGGGTTTCAAAAGATTTGAAACTGAACCATGAGTTTACATGAGGAAACAACAAAACTCCATGATGTTTATTGCCGTTTATGTTGACGATATTCTGCTAGGCGATCATGTAACTTGTTGGCAACCGATAGAAACACAAAAATGTATGGATTTGACAGTTGCAGTACGCAGCTTATGTACAGAGTTACTATGGAAATTTTCAAATTTGGATTGAAATTTCTTTTGTTGCATTGCTATCAAAGTTACATGATCACCCCGCTGGTCTTTTGGAATAATAAAAGCGAGAGAATATCTGTCAAAAGAGAACTTCAAACAAAGTTCGAAATGAAAGACCTTGGTGAAGTAGATGTCTTTCTGGGTATGAAAATCAAACATCAGGAGAACTGTATACGTCTAAACCAAACTGAGTATCTTGAGAAGATTTTAATGAAATTTGGGATGAGTGACTGCAAGAGTCTTTAAGACTCCTGTTGAAAGTGGAATTAAGCTTGTGAAACCTCAAGATGAGAAGTACGTTTCACCAAGTGAACTGCCATACAGGGAGTTGATTGGTTCACTGATGTACCTAGCTGTCTGCTCAAGACCTGATATTGCATATGCAGTTAGTTACTTAAGCCAGTTTAACAGTTGTTACGTTCAAACACATTGGACAGCTGCGAAGCGTGTGCTTAGATATTCGAATGGAACCAAAGAACTCGGGCTTATATTCAAGAAGACAGGGAATAAGCTGGTTGGCTATGTGGATGCAGATCACGCAGATGTGTGTGATAGGAAATCGTATACTGGTTTTGTATTCACACTTGGAGGTTGTCCTATAGCGTGGGAAAGTCGCAAGCAAACGACAGTAGTACTCTCAAGTGCTGAAGCTGAATATGTGGCTCTTTCGGAGGGATGCAGAGAGTCAGCTTTTTTGACTGCACTTCTAGCTGAGCTGACTGGGATTAATGAAGCTGTGAAACTATATAGTGATAGTCAGTCTGCAATTCAAATTGCTGAGAATCCCATGCATCATCGAAGAACCAACCATATAGATGTGAGGAATCACTACATTCGTGAAATGGTGCGAATGGGGAAGGTTAAGTTGAGCTACTTGCCTACAAATGAGATTTGTGCAGATGTGCTGACGCAAGGACTTTGCAGAGAGAGGCATGAGAGATGTCTGAAAGGAATGCAAGTTTGAGGAGGAGTTTGGACTGGCTCTAGTACCTCATTTAAGGAGGAGTGTTGAAGAGGTTGTAATGAGCTACTAGGTAGTTAAAACTCTTTATGTATTTCTTTTGTAGATGTATTCGATGTCATTCTGTGAATTTTAAAATATTTTGATTGTTCGTCTGTCTCTCACACGGGTATGACAGCTTAGTTCCAAATGTACCGTTTTAGTGCTGCAATCGCTGATCTGTTAAAGGAGGTAGCATACATCAATATTAACAACCTTTATGTTATCTATGCTCGTTGCCATGCTACCGAGTTGTTTATATTTCGACAGTTGTTCCAAGAAAAAATATCTGTGAGAAAAGACGTGATGTGTTCTTTTATAATCTTTATTATTGTGCCTGCTTTTAGTAAATGTATTTTTGATAGACTATTCAATATAAATTCATAGTGTTGATATCTTCTTCTTATTTCCACTGCATATATTACGATCCAGACCTCTCGATATTAGGTTCTGTGACCAGCCAAGAAGTAGAAGATAGCAATCATTGATTGAAGATGGATAGTTTCACTACAAAACTACAAATCGGTAATTTAGAATGGTAGAAAACTGGGCCACATGGAAATACAAAGTTTCTATAATGCTGCGGGGTACAGAAGTTGCCATGGAGGCGGCTGAGGGCAAGTTACGTAGACCGATCCTTTCTGAGGTAGGAGGCGACGCTGCCATTAGCCAGTACAACCTAGAAATGGGCAAGTTCCGAAAAACCAAGAGCAGCGCTCTACTCATACTGAACACTAATATGTCAGAGGACACATTAAAGAAAATCATGAGATTTGAGACAGCATATGAAGTCTGGCAGGAGTTACACAGATTGTTTGATGGGCAAACAGAAGATAGAGCATATAGTTTGTGCATGTAGTTCTTCAGTTTCAAACATAACAAGAAGGATGATGTATCCACCCATATGGAATTTTTTAGATGCTGTCGCAGAGCCCTCATGCCCTCTTAAATGACTGAACCCATAGTCGGAAGACCACTTATTCCGAAGTACCTTACTCAGAAACGAAGTGGTATGTTAATTTTTTTTATATTAGTGAATGATGTGACGAGCTAGTCGTTCACCTGATGTTAAGCGATATGGCCACCCATAACAGTTCTAAAAGATAGGTGAAAAGGATGAATGGATGGGATAGTAACAGGAGCCAAGTACCGTCACATGTCTCCCTTCATTCCCATCCATCTCTCCCATCCTTCTAGCTTCTATCTTCTCTTGAACAGGGTTAGGGCGTAAAGCTCTGAACTTGTACACAGCCGGGGCGAGTCAGGCGAGTACACTATACTTAAAACATTTTAATTCTTTTTCTATTTAACGGTTTTTTCAGATTCTAAAAGGGCGTGATAGAAAAAAGTATGTATGTGTCTAAAATGGAGGGACCACAAAAAATGGCGTATAAGAAGTTAGAAGAAAACCTTGAAATTGAGAAAAAAGTTTAAATAAATGAAATAAATCTAAAATAATCGTTTTATTTCATTTTTTTTTTTTTTTTTTTTTTTTTTTTTTTTTTTTTATGCGATATAATGATGTGACGAGCTAGTCGTTCACCTGGTGTTAAGCAACACGGCCGCCCATAACAGTTGCAGTGTCACTCGGAACTTTAAAACAATAAAGTTTCGCGTGACACTGCACTGCACACGTCATCCTGAGACATCACACAGTCTAGTAATCAGATTACTAGACTGAATGATCAGATCATAAAGTCTCATTTGCCCAGTAATTTCACTAGCTACAATGCCCTTCAAACCGGAACACAGTAGTGCTTGCACACTACTGCTTGGCGGCAGAATAACTGGCATAGCGGTGGTACCTACCTAGACGAACTTTGCAGAAAAGTCCTACCACCTAGTGATTCATTAATTAAATGTAAATAATAAGAACTAAAACCTATATAATATTTATTTATTACGAAATATCGATATCATTAGTACATCACTAAAGTATCGATGGTATTTTTATCGACTACAGTAGTCACTATGCATTGCTTAGCTGTGAGATCTAAATTACAGAGTACAAATATCTAAAATGCCGCTACAGCGCCAGAACGGTACAGTTGAAAACAAAGCTTAAAAAGTCACTGTAGTATCTGTAGCTAGCTACATATTACTGGTCTGTGGTCACTCACCAGAAAACTGTGAAAGGAACCAAACTGTTCTTTTATTTTATATTTTGCGTTTACCTGAACTACCACTTTTATTTGCTAAAAGGATCTAATAAGCGGACCTCGCATTCAATAACCAACAAGTATTTATGTACAGAATGCTAGATTGGTATGTAGGTATTCAATCCTGAAATCAGTAGGTGCATACAGGATTGTATTCCAGAATCAGATATGAGTGTGGTAAAAAATAAAAAATTCTCCATTCAATTACAAATAAATAAAACATTACTTAGGATTTGATGACTTCAAGTTTTATTTAGTACCATACCTATACCTAGGTATCTACCAATTTAATAGTAATCTAAAGCATAGGTACCATTCCACTTTTATACAGCGTTTATTAGTGAGGGAGATAGCTGATAGACTGTATTTTTTTAGCTTAGAGACCTACCTATTATAATTAGAAAAAGAAACACTAAATAACTTACCTCATTAATAATTATTGGGATATATGTTTTAGTAAATACAGATTACCGATGAAAGAGAATAAAATAAAAAATAATTATATTTTTAGCACATCAAAAATTGCAAATTCTTTAGTTACGGGTAAGGAGGATTAATTTTATATATTGTCACAATACTAAGTCGTTTGCTCCAGCTTTATAACACATGATAGAAACATTAATATTTATTATATGTATGATTTCTTTCACAAACTAAATAAATACATTTTATTTCACTTTGCTGGGATTGACAGCCATTTGTGGGCGGGGTACACTGCGCGCTTTGCCCTGCGCGGCGTAAAGAAAACAATCCGACTTACCAACTTTCACAGTAACCGCAAATCAATAATCCGATGTCGAAACTGTACGAAAACTCATACTTGAAAAATTACGAGCAGATAGGTATACACTCCGGCATGAACATATTAATCTAAATCTATGCACTGAGGTAAATAATCTAAGGGAAGGTTATTAATTTCTTTATATTTGCATAGATTTTATATTATTCTAAGATAACAAAATTTTGATCGGGATTGTACTTCAAATAAATAAATAATTATAACAAAAGCAAAGAAACGATCATTCAAACTAGTCGGAATTACAAATTAACAACAAGAAAGAAACTATCAGCAACTATCACTTTTTAACTAGCTACCGCCTTTGGCGCCTTTTTTATATCCGGAAAGGGGGGAGGGTTTCGGGTCCGGGGTAGTCTTCGTTCAAAAATGTGAAGCCAAATGTGATATGAGGCGGTGCACGGTGGCCACAATAATGCAATGCAATGTGTGTAATCCAACTCAGAAAAATCTTACAATCAATGTCTATGTAAAAGGTCACAAATCAGACTTACATACTCTCGTAGTATGCTTTAACTATAATACGTGTAAGTGAAGCAACCTGTGGTGTAAAGGATTTAATTTTTATTTATGAACGAAAACTATTATGTCATAATGACACTGACTTACTGAGCTAAAAATGTTTTCTCTAATCTATGTAAAAAAACAAAGTAAGGATGTGCAGTAGACATGGGCGTTTTCGTTATTGAGGATAAACGGTTACATATCCGATATTTAGTTTTCATATCGATATTGAAAACCGATTTCAGATATCGATATCTGTAGTAATGTTTGGCTATGGTGCAAACCAAAACCTAACGCAAACTATTTAACCAATGCATAACGGGCCTTATTTTGTTACCCATCGAAAAATGAACCTTATTGGTTTGAAGTTTAATTCTATTTTACAATGTGCACTGTTGTGTGATGTGATGACCGCAACAACGCATTGATATCCATATGCACTTCGTCTCTTTTTGTACAATATAAAGTATCGTCGTAAGAAAGAGACGTAAAGAATATGAGTTAGTTCGTTCGTTCCCACGTAGTTTGATTTAAGTTTTGGTTTCGGTTGGATATGTGAAAACGGTTATGTACTTTGGTTTATCGATATGGTTTTGGTTTGGTTTTATGATATGATATTGAGATTCATAACGATAAGTATCATATAAGTTACGTTTTGGTATATCGGACTCACGCCTGATGTGCAGACGTAGTATCTTCTAAGTTGTCTGTGCTGCTACTAATGAATAAAAAGAAATCTAATGCTACTCTCAGATCTTTAGTTAAACAAGATCTAAGTTTACCGCTACGCTACATCACGCAGGCATCGATATTTTATTATTATTATACTTTACAGGCTACAGGTATCAGTTTGTTTACTGCAGCATAAACAAAATAAATACATTTTGATATTCAAGCTAATGTTACACACGTATTATAAAATCTGAACCCATGATCCAGGACCATGATCCATCAGATTCGATTATCATACTGTGATTTGTAACAGTATGTGACAAAAAGTAGCAGGTGTGACTTATGAAAAGAAAATCATATGATTTTTCACATGCTCCTTGTGAAATGATCCATGCGTTTACTTAGTTATGTCACTATTTCAATATTGTAATTTGTAAATACTGAATTTGTTTCGGGTTCGAGACGAGAATCACAGAGTACTTTATTTTGTATTGTAGCGTGAAAATCAAAGAAATAAATCACAGCTATATAGACTGCATACATAAAATATTTAATATTAGCCGTTCTTTAACTATGGCATATAAGTTTTTTTAAATGACTGTGTTATCCGTGATAGTGCGCTTGTGGGTGCAAAATGTCTGTTAATATTGGTTGCGTGTCACGCGCCAGGTCGAGTGGTGATCGCGCACTTCGTCGTCCCAAGCCCTATTGCCAATGTAAATCGGGTAATCCAGTGCCCTGGAAATCTCTAAATGTTTGCGGTTGTGGAGAAGATTATGAAGGTAAAAAATATTTTATTTTTGCACATTTTATAAGATTCTTGTTAGTTGTTAGATACCACAGCAGTGTACGAAGTTTCTAGAGAGGTACAACATACCTACATAAATAGATTTTAGGTAACCATGGGTTGCACAATTTCTACCAGTATGATATAAAGATAATATATATTGCCTATTTTATTAGGTTCTTACAGACTCTAAATGTAATTTAATCTAATTTTATGATTACTTTTACGTTTTATTTCATCAATGTATGCATGTCCTGTAAATTCCAGTGGCAGAATGGAAATGGCAGACCCCAGTCAATGTCAATAACACCTCATGGGTGGTTGTGAGTGATGATCAGAAGACAGTCACCTTCCACCCATTCTATAGCTCCGGTACAGCATCTGTGAGAGGAGATACGGCAATGAAACATGACTACCATTACTATTGGGAAGTAAAGATGCTGTCCGACACTTATGGGACGGATATTGTGAGTATTTATAGTATCTAGTGCTTTCTGTATATGACACACATGATGTGGCCACATGAATAAACTGCCTAATAAAAATTATAAATATGTAGAAGGAATTCCAAAATTGATTTTATAATTCCTATAATACCATCCCTTTCTATAAACATGCCCTGTATTAAGTACTCCTCAAGAATGACTTGTTAGTGACTGCTACAAATGACTATACTACTTTGAAGTATTTTTTAAAAAGTAAATATTCATTTGTTTGTGATTCAAATGCATTTTTCATTTTCCTAGTGATTTATTTCATGTTGATAGTGAAGGAAGCAAAATAATAATTTAATTGCGCCAAAAAAGTGCATTATTACAATTACATTATTTTATATTTAAAAAGTTTGTAATTTGACCTGCGGTAATCTGATCTCTTTCTAATCCGGTACCACCATAATCCAACATACCCATAACAGTACATTCAAAGCACATTTTTTGTATGTAATTGATTGACACCATTTAGTTACAGTTTTTTGCAAGTCCTATTACTTAGCGTTTTTTTTAAATGAATGACATGATTTTATAAAAAACCTAATACTATCTATTTTGTTGTGTAATAGGGTATTTGACTGTTATAACTTTATTGCATTAATAAATAAAAATCCTCAATAAATAAGCAAAATTAAAAACAAAAATTAAATATATCAAAAAATTACCAAGTTACAAGCATTATAAAATACAAGAATAGAAAGAGACAGCTCAAATATGCCGTGATGTCAGAAATGATTTTTTCATAGTATCTCATTACTAAGCTGCGGTAGCTTTATCTTCATCTTTAAATACAATCTCCTAGCATGTGACATCAACAATTCCTGAGCTCAATTCCGAGATCCAATTCATCATCAGTGAGATACAGCTACATCACTGTGAACAAGTCATGGAAAATTTCATGAAAAGAGCCATGGCCTGTCATCAGAGCCATGGGGGCCATTTGATGGATATTCCATACTTATAAGAACATGTCTTCTTAACAATCCAATAAATAAATCACAACTATCTAAAAAATGCGTGTTTTTATTTTAAAATGAAAAGTGCATTCTTACTTAGGCACAAATAACATGCCAATACATTTAACATCAAATGGTGCAACAATTTTGACTACATTGTTGCTACCCATCGAGTAAGATTATAGTTAAATACCAGTCTAGAGCTATGCTCAGTTTCCTTGTGAGATAAGATCCAAAATGAGGAGATCCGCAAGAAAACTGAAGTCACCAATATAGCTCTTAGAACTAGCAAGTTGAAGTGGCAGTGTGCACTGGGCAGGCCACATCGCTTATAGAACCAACAACCGATGGGGAAGAAAGGTTCTCGAGTGGCAACCACGAACCGGAAGACGTAGCGTAGGTCGGCCCCCACTCGGTGGACCGACGATCTGGTGAAAACCGCGGGGAGCTGATGGATGCAGGAGGCAAGCAGCCGCAAAAAGTGGCGCTCTGTGGGGGAGGCTTATGTTCAGCAGTGGATATGTCTTCAGGCTGATGATGACTAGTCTAGAATGTCTAAATAATTGTAAAAATCAAATCGATAGTAAGTAAACAAAGGTCTATTATAAGGTTAGAACAATTCTAAATGGTTTATCTGACTTTGCACTTTGCACTCTTTCTCTGATTAATGATAATGATCCCCCTTGCTTTGGGGTCTCAGGTCAGTCTTATGTATGATAAGAATGATTTGTTTTGTCACTAGTTTTCCTATACCTATTCTGCTTTGTCAACTTTACTTGCGTTAAATTTTCATTTGTTTATGAGCAAGTTGTTCCCATGATGTGAAACATCCACAGACATGTAATACTATACAGTAAAGTCTGCTTACTGTATAGTATTACATGTCTGTGGAAACATCATGCCTAGACCTACCCTTGAGTACAATGGGGCTGACATAGTTGTTGGATGACTCAAAGTCCTTAAAAAATTATAGATAAAAAAAATACCTACCCTTAGTTCATTTAGTTTTAGTTTTGGTCAGTTCATTCAGGTATTTCAGAGGAAATTTTCAATTTTACTTTACACCTACATAATTTCAGCAAGGCACCACAGAAACTATTTGGGCTCTGATTAAATCAGCAATTTAGAAATATAAGAGAATTATATTAGTTGTTCATTAATCATTATTAATACGTAGTTAAATAGACTATTATGTATGTGATTTAGTGCTTAAAAATTGTTAGAAGTTGTAATGTAATCTTTTATAATAATAATAATAATAAATAATAAATAACGCCCAACGATCACATACATAGGTCCCGGACCCTAACTAGGATTCCCTGTATCTAGGGACCCAGGAACTATGAGGACCATGGTCCCACAACACCCAGACACAGTACAAGTATTTGTGCTTTTTTTTCATGTGCACAAATACTTGTCCTGTCGCGGGAATCGAACCCGCAGCCTCCACGTTATGAGCCGACCTGCTCAACCACCACACCACAGAGGCTGTCGAACACACATCGTTTGAATGTAAACAAGCCAATTGGCATTCATACAACGTGTTTATGTTTTTTTTTGTGATTTGGGAATATGCCAAAACCTTTGTGAAACTTTGTCAACAGGAAGTCTAGATAATAGCTATATATATATTTATCTATTTGCAAGCGGTGGATATAAACAATGGATTAATGAATGAAAACTGTGCTAACTTTCACATTATATTGGAGACAAACTGAATCTATGTACTTATCTCTACTACAAAATAATGGCAATGGCATCTAAAATATTTAAAATATCTTGACAATAGTATCTTATAAATGTAAAATATCTTAAAAAGTATTTTATCTATATTCTATAGTAATATTTTAAAGGTTGCATTATCATTAAATAAACAAATTATGCTAAAGTAACTCAAGTAGAAACAGTTAGTTTCACATCAAAGAAACAGATAACAGACATTAGATAAATCTTCTCATGGGTGTCGATCCTAATGGCCTATGCGCAGGCACACGGCGTGTTTTTAACGCGCTGACGACGAGCGTTTCACCAATATTCACTACGTTATTAGAAAGTTACAGCAGCACTGCGAGAGAGATATTTTAGTTTCGTTTAGCTTTAGAGAATCAACACCAATATGTACACAAAAATGTTTATAACTTCTAATACAGTAACCTGTCTTAACAACACCATGTCGTCCGCAGATGGTGGGCATGTGCAGTGACAAGGCCGCCCTTGACGATTCTCAGTTCGAGTTTAAGTCCCTCCTGGGGCAAGACTCGGAGTCCTACGGTCTGTCTTACAAGGGCGAGGTGCGGCATCAGGCCAGCGTCACCAAGGATTCGCCAGGGTTCTGCCGCGGAGCCATTGTGGGCGTGCGTCTGGACATGTGGGCTGGCGTGATGGAGTTCTTCATCAATAGGCAGTCGCAAGGTAATACATATTTCAGGACAGGAAAAAAATTGGAATAAGTTTCTACTCGGAAGTCTTTCGTGGATTTTTCTCGAGTAGAGTGAGACGAAAGTGTATGAAGTGCAATGACCATTGTTGTATCTAAGTATTTTTTTATGGGGGGTGATTTGTTTTTTTTTCGTATTTAAACTTTTTGCTGCCATGGGCAAAAACCCCTCTGTCTGTCTGCGAAAAATTCAGTGCCTACGTTGATTCATAAACGAATATTGAAATGAATTCTGAATCTGAATTCCCATTCATAAAGAAATAGCCGATATGACTGGTATACGAGCGGAAACGCGAAAATTTATAAGGCTTAAATTTATAAAAAACTAGGTGATGAACCTCTTATGTACCTATTCTGACTTCGGTACCTCTAAATATTCGGATTTACTCCTACAAAAACTTTTACATTAAAATAAAAGATAGATAATGTTTATGAAAGACACCAGCTGAGCAGTGAGCATAACCTGCCGCTTCGGGTCATGGATCTGTGAAGTATTATTATCTGTTTTGTGATTGTGACTGATGATCAGTAAGACAGAGTGTTTATCGTTCATCATTAATTCGTATTTGCGCGATGGATGAATAACCGTGATAACGTACGTCTGACTATAATAAAACTTTATTATCTGGGCAATAAAATACAAATAAGCGTGCGGAAAAATCTACACGCACAGGAAAATGTTAATACCTCCTTTATCCGCCTACTCCTCTGAAGTAGGTACGTAATCAAAGTATAATACATAATAGAGAATAGTAATATTTCGTGAGTACAATACTGTGTATTTAACGCGCGGGCGCAAAGGATTCTAAACTGAACAAAAAAAAATCTGTTTTTGCAGGCATTTCTTTCTACAATCTCCGCCGGCACAAGGCCCTGTACCCCGTCCTATGCTCAACGGCCGCACAGTCATCAATGAAGCTAATATACGCGGCGTCCTTCCGAGCGTCGCTTCAGCAGGAGGCTGTGAAGATCCTCAACGCGTCTCTTTGCCAGGACGGCACGAGGAAGCTGGCCGTGCCACCTGGCTTGTGGCCGGTCTTGAAGAAACAAGTCTGGCTTAACTGGCACACTGATGGTGAGCCGTTTAAACTTTTGCTTTTTGACAGATAAGCATTTTGATTGGCAGTAAGATATATCAGTCAGTAATAGAAAGAGGACCCTCTCCCAGAAAGAGAGAAATAAAGTAAATAGAGAGAGAAGAAGGTAGAGAAACTGAAGTGACATGCTTATTCAGTATGAAATATTTAGTGATGACTTGTGATCTTTAGGTATCCAACGCAGCGTGGTGTCTCTATCAGCCATTTGCCATCAATATCTGATGTGTAAATATTAAAGGAAGGATTTAAAGATTGACAACAGTTTTTTCCAGATGGACCAATTATTACATTTTGTTTTACAGATAATGACGAAGAGACTGTTGTAAATAAAGCAGGAGCACCTCTTAACCTTCTGTTTATACTTTATTATTCAATATACATAGTAATTTTTTCCTAGCAATCCAAACCCCCAAGATACTGATCGCTTTCTCTGCTCCCCCTCTCGTCCACTCGGCCGCCAGTTAGTGTGGCCAACCAGAAAAAACAATTAAACCGACTTATTTTCGAAAAATAGGTACAAAACGTCACTACAATATAGGGAGATTTATACAAATAACTAGGTACATCTTTTAAAATGTGAAATTAGACTTTGAATCGGCATTTATCACGCTGCACTATCAGTTAGATTTGCAGAAAAATAAACATAATTAAGTTTTATTCCCACGCTATTAAGATAGCTTATCAGTTGTCCCAAATTAACTGGGTATATCATTGACAAACTGTAGACGAGCGGAAAGATTCGCAGACGAAAAAAACGAATGTATATAATCCAGTGCAAACTGATATTTTGTTTGGTTGTCGTCAAGAAGGTTATATCCTCAATTCTCGTTGTTGTGTTTCACTGATTCGTATTCGACGCAAAACTATCAAAGTATCTGAACTGTGATCTTAGAAACAAGGGGTTTCAAGTTCTTTTAAAGGCGCTGTTCAGTTTTTAAAATCTGCAGCGCAGTGTCATTCCCAGTTGTCACCACCTTCCGTTGACTATAAATTCAGTTGACCAATGATACAACTTCCCCTTATACGAAAATTAGTAATTTCTAATAACTACTATGAATATCTAATAAATCACGGGAACCCGTTGGTGTCTTTTGTTCCATCTTGCTCTGTTCTTTGTAATTTCGTATGACTTTGTCTCGTTTTGTTACCTCGCCCCCTGCCCGCGCAGGTGAGTCGTGTTTGTACGAGAAATTATGTTCACGAGCTATCAACGGGCTTTATAATCTTTGCCACCTTCTGTGTCCCCAATTCTGACAACTGGGATTCGTTAAGTACTGTACCTACTTTTATGAGTTTTGTGGCCTGTAAACAGTGCTGTGGGTAAAGACCACATATTTTAATATTCCCTAACCCCATAATGTTCACGATACTGAGATAATTAGATTTAAACAGAGTAGTAAAAGAATAATCAAACACTGCAAAAACAGAGCGGAGCTAAGTTATAAAAAATACATTTTCGCAGATATACAATACGGTGATATTCGCTATCATTGACTTACCACAGCTTTAACTTTACCGTCCGTTTTGTATTTTACACAGTTTTTACCTTATAAACGATATATTAACTAATCCTTGCCATAAAATAACCTGTCTACTTCTGGCTGACAAGAAATGTTGCGTGTGAAAGTGAGACAGAGTAGCAGCTTTTCACATTGCGAATGCGAACTGGTTTCCTCAATACAAAGGAGGCTACCACAGCACATTACTATTTCTTGGCGATAGAATCTTGAATACGGAAGCGGAAATACTTGTTCTGTGTCTATGTGTTGTGGGAACATGGTCCTCGTAGTTCCTGGGTACCCTAGATACAGGGATCCTAATTAGGGTCCAGGATCTTTGTATCTATGGGTGTTATTTATTATTATTGTCACGCTTTACAGTGTAGTATTTGTAAGAGCCAGCAATTACCGGCTGTTACAATTATACTACTCGTACTTTTAAACATTTACCCATCACACTATAATATTAGAAATGCGAAAGTTTGTATGTGTGTATGTTTGTTACTCTTTCACGCTCTAACAACTGGACGGATTTGGATGAAATTTGGTATGAAGGTAACTTATCATCATCAACAGTCTGAAGACGTCCACTGCTGAACATAGGCCTCCCCCAGAGAGCGGCTGCTTGCCTTCTGCATCCATCGGCTCCCCGCGGTTGTCACCACCAGGTCGTCGGTCTATCGAGTGGCGTGGGTGGTGGGTGAGTGGTGAGGTAGCTTATACTCTGGATTCAAACTTCGGATACTTTTTATCCCGAAAGGTGGAAAGGTTCCTGTACAAACACGAGTGAAACCGCGGGGCGATGCTTGTTACTAATAAGTTTTGTCTCACTATTGACTTTGAAACGGGCAAAGATAAAACGAGTAGGTATTTCAATGTTATGCATGATAATTGATTGTAGAGTGCTGGTCATTGACCTGCGGTTTTTTAATGCCTGCTTATTGTTCCTTAGTACTAACTAGTAGGTACTTTGTACTTTGGGATAAGCAGGAATAGACTAGTGTCCTGCTGTTTTTTATTGCATAAATTAATAATATTCCTCAAAGTATAAACAGTCGTGAAAACAAAAATTAAATATCTCAAAAAATGACTAAGTTATAAGCATTTTAAAATACAGGAATAGAAAGAGACAGTTCAACAAGCAGTGACGTCACTCTTGCTCCTTCATAGTATCTCATTACTAAGCTGTGGTAGCTTTACACACAGTCTCTTCGGCATGCGACTTCACAACGTGCGTTTTCATAGTAACTGTGGGGAATCTCCTGTTTTGCGAGAAACGGGCAGGCGATGCCTCCTCCAGAAACTTTAAAAGCTTATTACTCCTTGATTTATATACCGATTTTACTCATTTTTTCAATTATTGCATTCATTTTTAACCTACCTTATGAAAATAATATTTACTTGTTAATTTTGAATAGCAGGCTACTAGCCTATTAAAAAACGCTTAATGTTCAGATCAACGGCCTGCGTTCTCCTTACGTGAGGGGGGCTGTAGGGGTTTTCATTTTACAGTTGTCGATATAACCAATGTATATTATGTATTACAGATCCAGACGAGGAGCCGCGGTGTTCCCCTGCGATTGACACCCCCGCTAGGGCTGTCGACATGGTAAGTTCAAAATATACTTTTGTTATCTAGCTACAGCTATTGCTATAAACTTTTTCAGTTGACCTACCTTATATAGTCTTATTTTTTGGGATTTACGAATGGTTTTTTGTGGCCAATTCATCAGAAAGATTTAGAATATATCATGTTTTTTACTTACTTTATTGTCTGCAGAAAGATAGGTTTTATATTGTTAATACTACAGAATAGTAATATTGTAAGGTAAATTTAAAAAATACAAATAATTATGTATTGTTTCTACACGCGCTCTGGAACAGATAACATGCTTCCAATTTTGGTAAAAACAAAGCCTTGTCTATTAAAATTAAATCATTTTACACCTACATCGCGGTTTTCATTTTCCGCTTCACCGCATATTTTAATGCTCAAAACAAAAAGAACGCATTTCCCTTAAACACTTTACCTATTCGAAATGGATGAACTTGTCGTGTCGGTTCGTGTGTGGTTTTTATTCCTTGGAGTGCGAGTGCAAATTAAGTTATTTCAATGTTTATGCAAAAGAGTAAGTATTAAATTCACACTTCTACGAGCATTAGATGCATTTGTTATTAATCGCCTACACTAAAACCTGCATCACTTGCTAATGGCTAATGTAATTAGCTCAGTTTTTCATACCGAAACACACGGCACACACAGCCATTTTCTCCATGCGCATTTCTTTATTCTATTATAACAAGCACATTGCAAAAATAAACTACTCTATTAACATACGCAACATGGTATATCAAGGCATTCTAGAGCCGGACTATAGGTCCCATAAAACGGAGATCGGCTCCATCGGATGCATGGAAAAGTTGGAAAACCCAATTCCATATAGCCATAGAGTTCTTTATATTGCTTTCTTATAGCTATATCCATATCTTTAGTGATGTAAACAAATTATATTAGTTTAGCTAGCTTATGGGTACACGGTTTATACTTGCACTATTTCTGCCGTAGCATTAGCTGTTTTATTTAGAAAATAATTATTATGTATAGGGTATTGCTTTGTACACTATTTTGTTACGGAAGCGATTCTTTACCAAAGCTTGTGTCGAGATTGAATTTTGATTCTCACGTGTATTTCTGTTTCTTCTGTGTATTTTTACATGTGACTGTTTTTATAAAAGAATACCGAAAAACAAGAATGTAAAGTTGTAGACGATGGTATTAGAAGTTTAACCCCGACCCGATACAAGACTATTCAGAAAAGCATGGTAAAGAATCGTTAACCCCCTCACGTGAGACGACTGCATGTCGTTCCTTTTCCGCAGCCGTCGCCGCCGAAGCAGAAGCGCGTAGAGCGGGGACCGACCCCAGCTGTGGTTTCTGTGGTCCCCGCCTCGGCCCTGGTGGTCCCGCCGCTGGCCCCGGTGGCCCCGGTGGCCCCGGTGGCCCCGGTGGCCCCGGGCACGTGGCAGTCGCCCCTGACGGCCATGCCACGGGTGCTCCGCCACGCGGCCGGCGTCCATCACCTCTGACGGTCGCAGATGGCGGAGAACAACCGCCACATCGTGTACATGCGCACCCTCCGCAACCGACGGCGGCCGGGCGCTCCGAACACGCCCCAGCTACCCTCGAACATATTCATCACGTACGACCCGACTCACCCCACTCCGTACTCGCTTACCTATAGCACGGAGTTGGAGCCTGAAGGGTTTAGCGTCGATCGCATTATTATGAATGGCGATACTTATCGCCTGTCGGATGCTTGAATCGACGTTAGTTTTTTTTGGTTGATCCTCTTTTGTTTTTTTTATGTGTTGGGCGACAAGCAAGCGTACCGCCTGGTGGAAAGCGGTAACCGTAGCTTATGGGCATCTGCAACACTAGGGGCGTTGTCGATGCGTTACCAGCTCAGTAAAGCTTTTCTTGATACCGTTTTTAAACTGCTGCGTATTGAAGCATCGCGGGAATACTTCCGGGGGAAGATTATTCCACATCCTGCAGGTGCGTGGTTAGAATGATATGTGGATGAGCCTTTTGACGGTGGCGTGATATATGTGATGTTTTAATAGGTTTCACGTGAAAGAACTGGCGTTATGTAGACAATAAATACTGTATTGTATGATGATTGGACACCGATTTATTTTAAAACACTTGATATTTTGATACTACAACATGAACGAGTACTAAAACTAATTTTACTCTCCAACTCTGCAAAATTTATACCGATACCAGGCCCGTGCTTTATATATGAAGCTACAAGTACATGAGACTGACCCGTCTAGACGGGTCGGTCCGTTACGCGTAACGCGTCAGAAGAGCAGCGATATAGCGATAGAACGAGAGGAAACTGTTTAAGGAAGGCTTGTAGCGCTGTGCGAGCTGAACTATACTTTATTGTGTTGAAACAAGTCGCAATTTTTTTTAATGATTTTATGGATTTATTCTGTGCCGGTGAACTGGGTGAACTGAGTGCTTGATCAGATCTCATTGTACTAATATATATTGTTATTTCTTAGTTGCTCAATATTCATTTGTAATATTATAAAGTGTTATAACATGGGATAATTGACGTATCAATTTGTGAAAAAGTAATTTGTAAATAGTTGAATTAATATAGTAAGGGCTAAAGTCGCGCCCCATGATACAACTAGTCCAAACACAATCATATTCATTGTATATATTTGTGTGTTCACAAGTTATGTGTACAATAACTTATCTCTAATTTCCGTATAAAATAATATCTATGTGAATATCGTAAGTATAATATACTTTATTATATTTGGTCCTCGGGTTTTCCTAGTTGAAACGTTAGCAGGCAATTACGGTCATTTTCATATTCCTTGATATCGAAAGTCAATATGTATGGCGAAGTTCTTTCGAAACTGTCGTCTGATAGAGACTAAAATCTTGCAATGATAACAGATAATACATCTTTACCTTTCTGCTGTGCCATATTGACATGAAATCTATCGATAACTTCACACTGTCTCTCATCATTACCAGTAAACAGCGTAATTATAAATACTTTGTACAGTAAAACTCTATGAAAACACTCCCAATCGCTGTCGACGTGTTATTAGTATGTATATAACAATATTATTCGTGTATTGATATCATAGAAATGGTGTAAATTAATATAAGGTTCCCATAAGAGCGTAATATCGTATGAGAATGAATGTGGAAATGTTCAGTTTATGGGGATATGATTGCCATCGAGTGCTCATATAACGTTAGGAAAATGCGGTCCACAAAAATCCACTGTTTCAAAATTACGAGTGGTGGTGAATGAAAATGTTACGAGGGACTGAATCTTATGAGATCACTGCCTCCGGAACTCAAAGTTCTAGGAGCGAGGACTGTTTTTACAAAGATAATATATTGAACTGATATTGAGGCGTAGATGGAATAGTGATGGGATAGCCGTCTTCTGGTCCAGAGGCAATGGAGTTAGGGCTGTATTTTAATAATTATTAGTTGACGGTTGAAGTAATTGACTCTGAAAATAATATAAGTGTAATTAGTGTTACATACTATATTCATAAATGTGAATGATTTTTTTTTAATTGACGGTGAAGCGAGATTTTCTCCTTAAAATGGACTCGAAGTAATTGACCGTTTTTAATTATTCTATGATACTTTATAATCCACCGTCCTACTCTCATCCTAATTTTGATTAGAAGGTAGTTTTTTTTTAAATAAAATCTATCAAAATGTGGTCAACATCTGACCTTCGGATGAGTGTAGGTCAATAGCATCATGTACTATGAATGTGATGGCAACTTGCCGATATTTTAAATGTAAGTATACCTAAAATACGTCATTATTTATGTTATTAAAGACTTATATGATCCGAAATTAATGTTTCATTTTATATTCAACCATACATTTTTAGATTATTTATTAGTACAAGGCTTTGTTTGATACTTATATTAACAATTTTTGAGCATGAGTTCTTCAACCTCATTTGTATATGTTTGTATATTTAATTCACTTTTTGATAATAGATTCCATTGCGATGCAAATACTCTTTCTAAAATGTAAATGAAAATATTTTTTCAGGACCCATCGATAATTAGTTGCATCAATCAGAATTTAGGTGCCTGTATTGTAACTCAAACTCAATATTTTTCCAGCTTAGCGAAGTCCTCCCGAGCCAATACGTAAACGGATTTTACATCGACAACGTGGAGAGAAACTACCGCATGGTGTTATGGGAATGACACTAATTACATACATGGGAACCTTGCAAGTAGGTACCCCTACGTAGGGGTACCATTTAGAAACTGAAAATCCAGCCAAAATCCCAGACAATTTATGACATTTTAAAGAAAAAGTCCTGACCCAATGATGATGAGATATGTCATATCCACTAATTACATACATGGGAACCTTGCAAGTAGGGGTACCATTTAGAAACTGAAAACCCAGCCAAAATCCCAGACAATTTATGACATTTTAAAGAAAAAGTCCTGACCCAATGATGATGAGATATGTCATATCTCATTATCATCATTGGGTCAGGACCTTTTCTTTCGATATGATAAATACAGGAATTTAGATAAGAAATCGGATTGATCATAGAAGTATAGATTTGAATTAAGATAAGATAAATGTATGTTGCGTTAAAATTACGTAGGTATCATAGATTTGTAGATAGATGACTTTTAAATGCCCCAAGTATTTTTTATGAAATTGAGGATACAATATGAATTCTTTCCATTTCATAAATGTAATACTATTAGGTATTCTGTGGTAAATGTAAGTTAAAATACTGCGGCATCTTCATATTTTATTTGTTTCATGTTTTGAACAAATAATCGATTATAATTTACATTAAGTTTTATTACTAGCTTGTGGGATTGTTTTGTCGTACATCATTTTAGTGACTGCGATGGGATCTATTATAACATGACTTACTTTTATTTTTTTATTATATTAAATAAAATAAATTGATGAAATTAAGATGTTTTTTTTGTAACTATACAGGGTTATTGGTTAAGTCGACAGATCCTTAAGGGGGTTGTAGTATTCATCATCACTTTTGTCCTACTAGATCTAGGTCAAGCATGGATTTAATCTTTATTTATTTTCATGAATTCCATGATTTTAAGTCAAGATAAGATCCCTATCTGTGTTTACTGGTTTAAGCAGGTGGGTTTAAGAAAGATATAAACTCAACTATACAACTAACCATATAACTAACTAACTATATATTTTTCTTTAAACTTTGTACGTATAAACCACTCCCTGTATCCCTTCATGGTTAATGGCAAAATTGTGCCGCATTTAACCTAGTGGGAGTTCTGTGCATTTAACGGAAACAGTAGCCAATATAAAAAAAATCACTCCCTGTGTCTCACAGATTAGAGAAAAAAACAATGCTGTGTCTATAACGTCAGAGATGTCATGTTACGTCGTCACCTGACTGTCATTGTCAGTCAATCAATACGTAACGTTGACAAAGTCAAGTCACGCCACTGCCAAATTGCCAATGCCAAACAGAAAGAGAACAATTTTGGTGGTGGGTGTTTTGCTTTTGCGAGATTTGCGTAATTTTTAATTTTTATTAGTTTAAAAAATTAATCAAGTGGATAATTTTTATTTTAGGTTCAGTAAATAGTGAAGTGAATGATTCATAAGTACAATACTGACTGATACAATATCTGCCTTGTAACTTGATTTTATCAAAGAGAAACAAGTTACAATTTTGTTCTTTTTGTCCTACTTTACGGGCTTTCTCCAGCATCGAAGCATCGTACCAGCACAGCAACATGTCTTACCACGTAAGTACATTATGTATTTTCTTGAATTTTAATATATGAGTTATAAGGCAGTTGTAGGGCGTTTCCCGTCCTGGTGACGTCAAGGGCAATTTACTTTAGGGCGGGAACAGTGCCCATGACTTTTCACAAAACAAGTACATAATATTCCAATATTTTATGATGACTGATGAATTTATTGATCAACATATCTTTATTCTTCGTACAACAACTACAAATTACAAATAGATTGAAACAGACAGTCATCACTTTAAATAGCTGCTTTGCCTAGGAACAGGAAAAGTAGGGAAATAAAAGTTATTGCTTACATAAAAAGTTTGGAATTATCTGTTGTTATATCAAGTATATTAATTTTTTAAATAAGATTCAATGAACTTTATAAATACCTGACCTATTTAGTGATTTTTCAGCGTTCACCAACTGTTGTGGGAATCCCCAACTTCAATGCGGCTGAGGATGCAGCAGCCCTCCGTGCAGCCATGAAGGGCTTTGGCACGGATGAACAGGCCATCATCGATATCCTGACCTCTCGCTCCAACCAGCAGCGTCAGGCCATCTCTCAGGCCTTCACCCATGAGTATGGAAGGGTAAGGATAAACATAACAATGCAAGTGAACTCTTGCGAATAAGACTTATCATGAAAAATAAGAATGTATGATAATATAATATAATATTGTATTTTAACCATCATCCATCTTCAACATCATAATAGTGAGTCATATTAAACATGCTACTCACCATTATGTAAGACAGTAGCATAATGAAGCTGTTCTGTATCAAGGTATGTGTAGTATTATTATGTATTCTGTGATCAAGGTTGCATTGGGCTATAATGATTAGGTGAATCATTGTGTAAGACAAGAAATATTTTATAATATTTCTGGTTTTTTCTAGTTGCTAAAATTTTAAGAACTATATCTACATTATAAAATATTTATAAAGATATATAAAAATCCCTACCTAATGTGGTAACAGTGAAATCATGTCCATATTTTGTGTCATTTGTGGCTGAACACATTTGGAAACAAACAATACAAATTGCTTGCACTAAGATTTACATAGGATACTTTTATCCCGGAAAATGAAGAGTTTTCCAGGGAAACCTGCAGGTACAACCGCAGGATGCCTCTAGGTTACACAGGCATCATGTCTCAAATCAATATCAGTCAGTGGCAACTTTATGTACCTACCTTTTGAAAATTGGGATGTCAAATTCAGATTATGAAATCTTAACTATCACCACTACCCTCTTTCTAATAGGAAATAAGACTTAACCAAATAGGACCTGCAGCAAATAAGACTTGGCCAGAAGACCTAGTCATTTTTGGAGGACAAAATGGCACTTAAACTGTCTAAAATAAATATTCTTATAAACTGTAAGCTATAATTTTTATTTTACAGGACCTCATTGATGACCTGAAGTCTGAGCTGGGTGGTCACTTCGAGGATGTGATTATCGCCCTCATGATGCCCCCCGAGGAGTACCTGTGCAAGGAGCTCAACAACTGCATGGAGGGAATGGGCACCGATGAAGATACCCTCGTGGAAATACTCTGCACCAGGACTAAGAAGGAGATTGCTGCTATTGTGGATGCTTATGAGAGATGTAAGCAGTCATCAATGTTAAAGCCAGATTAATTATTTTTGGCAACTTTAAATTAAATTATGCTGACTTAAATGTAAAAAGGAACTTCTGTCAAAAAACTTGCTTGAAAATTTGTTTGAAAAAATGAGTAATTTTTGTTTATTGGCACAAATCAATACAGAATAAATAATAGCACAAGTACAGCCCAGAATTAACACACAGAATTTAAGCCAATCCAGATATTGTTTCATAATGCTGCGTTGTTATTATTAAGTTGTATGTATGTTTGCAGTATATGACCGTCCCCTGGCCGAGCACATGTGCTCGGAGACGTCGGGCGACTTCCGGCGGCTACTCACGCTCATTGTGGTTGTAAGTGCATATAGTATGTTTCAAATCCCAACAGAAACTCGTACATTAACCTTTGCGAGGACTGCAGCAACTCTCAACCTATTTGTTTTATGGGTCGCTTTATATATTCAAATCCTTTGAGAAACTCGACATTGGAACATGTCAAAACAGGTTTAGCGCCGCTGATTGAACTTGTCTCGCACACTTCCTTGTACCACGAAACGCGGTAGATGCGTAAACAACAGTGAAACGATGTAGAATTGTATGGAAAGCGATACTGTCGCTTTTTTCGGGGCTAACATAATACCGGGGGAGCAACGCACGAGTTTCTCTGGTGTTTCAAATCCCCCAGACCCTACACACCCTCATAAATGTATACATACCTATATCCATCAATAATGTTAATGGCATTGATACTTAATACTTAAACCTATGTAAGTTGCATATACAGTTTTCATTCTTAAATCAATTGTTGTGCAGAGCGCCACTCAGAGCCGCATATTTAGTAGGGCCTTTTTACAAAAGTAAACTAGGGAAAGTAACTAATCTATTTTTATTTTATGTTAACCCAGTACTTTTGCTATGTTTTGTAATAAGGACTTGAACACGTCATGCGTGAGTCAGTGTAATGCATGTCGTACAAATTTCATGCAGAAAAATGTATTTTTAATCATTGATAGTATCAGAAAAAAATCAAACCCCCCCCCCCTCCCCTCTCAGCCTCTTGTAAAAATATTATTGACTTTAAACATAAAAATAAAATAAGCTGCAAGGGGTCGCTTTCTGGGTGGGACATGATCACCTGTGAAGTACTGGTGTGCGCGTTTTATAGGCGACGGTGACGCTTAACATCAGGTGAAAGACAAGCGCGTCATTTGTTTAACAAATTTACGAATATGTAATCTATTCGTTCTACCTACCATAATGAGTAATGAGTAGGTATACACCTTAGCTCAATTAGGTTTCTAGGTCAGCGCTAGTTAATTACAGCCGCATGAGCCCTACCCCGTGACTAAACCATACTAAACCTAATCATAATGTATGATATATATTATCTACTTTTAGAAATGGCTTTTGCTGTTGTTTTCGTTTGCACACTAATCTCATTAACATAGTTAATACTAACTCAAGTAACATTAAAATTAAGGCCGATATTTGGCATCTCATTATTTAGTCTTTTACCAAAGGATTTTTTTTAGGACTATACAGAAAACCGTATAAATAGTACCTATGTAAAAGAGAATGCTCAAAGATTTAAAACAAAAAAATAGAACAAAGGTTCGTCGTGTTCTTTAGAAGCTGGGGCCCGAATTTTTCTCACTGCCATTCATTATGATGTGATGTGACGTGACTCAGGTTAATGGAGCTCTCAAGGTCGCTTACTCACTTAGGGCACAAAATAGAAAAGGTACAGAAGTCAATCTACATAGTAAGTGCGCTCGAGCAACGCACACATAGACACCGCTCACCGACACGATGTCTCGGAGTCGTTCAGAGTAGTGCGAGCGCGAGTGCCATCCGCTCGAGACACGCGTCTGTGAACTACCTTATGCAAAAGAGTTTCAGACAGGTAAGGTATTTGTTTGTATTTTGACGGTTCGTTTTAACGTCACACAGACAGGTTAGGTAGGTAAGTAATTAAAGGTGGGGTAGGTTTTGCTTGGCGAGCCGGCCGCCGCGCCGCGCCCGAGTTGCGTGACAGAACGGCGCCGCCCGGGACGCACCCATTCGCACCAAAAACTTGAATGAAAATATTTAATAACTGTTTGATGTTATAAACATGTAATATAATAGGTATTAATTCGTGTGGCCGGTTTTTCTTAAGGTTACGATAATGTTTTTAAGATAGTTATATCTTGTTTCAGGCGAACTGAGTGTTTGAGTATATGAGTATAACAATAACATTAAAATTGAAATATTTCAGTTATTACTTTAGTTGTTATATTTCCGTTCTTCCAGTTTCATTCTCAACGATAAATCAAACAACATACGAGTGCCACTACCACGATAGTTTTTTGTGCATAAGCTAAAGATGACAACCCTAGCGCGAGCGCCGAGCGTAGGTATGAAAAGTGAAGTGATACATGTGATTGACTTCTGTACCTTTTCTATTTTGTGCTTACGGGAAGGTACACGTTATTCAATCTATAGTACTACGTACAGTCACCTACATTATATTAGATCACTAAACAGTTTACTAAAGAACAGAAATTGCAAAGATCAAGGCACCGGCTATCCAGCTATGTGTTCCCATTTTGGCAAAATTCCAATTGGAGTCTTGAAGGGGACGACTAATATTCTGCACCTGACTGTACTGTATTAAAGAGTTGAAAGGTTAGGGGACCACTCAATGCTACCACTCTTTTACTTTCGCTTCCGCTGTATTGTGTTGTAGCCTTGGACGTCAGGGGTTTGGCACTTTGAAACTGGATACCTTTGCAACCATTGGAGGATAGATTATGCCGACCCATTAATCAACCTAACATTTTTGGCCCTACACGATTTATTCGCAATCCAGATTATGTCGAAGAGATTATGTAATGTCTTTAGTCACAATCAAAACCGTTCGACCGAGAACCACTGAGAAACAAGACTGATTCTCGGGTTTTTCTTATAATTTGGTTTTACGAAAATAGGTACTTATCAATTTATTTGGTGGCGAACCAATGAGCTTTTAATTTCACAAGATTGTTTGTGCACTTATAGTCACGGTGAGTGATCGTTTCGAAACGGCAAATAAAAGATTGTAACTGGAGTTGTCATGGCTATATTGAACCTAATCGAAACACAGTGACAGCGAGCGTCTCTTGTAAAATACAATGTTTTGGATAGAGTTAAAAATTGTTGAATAATTTCTTTTAAAAAATAAATGTGTGTGTATAGATATTTTTTTAATTCATTAATTTTCTTTGTCACTGCGTAAGTGTGCAATTTGCATAAATTATGCCATCTCAATCTCAATAAGCTAAATTCAGGAAAATGGTTTGCAACACCTTTTT
This sequence comes from Ennomos quercinarius, assembly GCA_910589525.2. Classification (NCBI taxonomy): domain Eukaryota; kingdom Metazoa; phylum Arthropoda; class Insecta; order Lepidoptera; family Geometridae; genus Ennomos; species Ennomos quercinarius. The sequence continues at coordinate 15,360,786 of OU342502.1, forward strand.
AGTCTTGACTTCTGACAATCAGCGAGCAAAGACCAGCCCACCTAGCATGCGCACCGCGAGAAAACTTGCCATCGCTTTTAGAGTGCGGGGTCTATGTCAGGAAAATCGATCATCCCGTGCTCGCGTACGATATAGGTCAAAAGTTCAAATCGACTTCGAGACATTGCAATAGTTTTTTCAAAAAGAAGTGCAAAGTCATCTAGTACTGAGGCACCCTTCGCCACTCCCTTGCGCGTTGGACATTGCAAATATTACTTATTAGAAAAGAAGTGCAAATCAGGTCAGCTAGTACCAAAGCAACTTTCAGAGACAACCCCTCTCGAGAGTAGATATTCCCGTGCTCGCGTACAATATAGGACATAAGCTCAAATCTTCGATCTTTCAAATCGATTTCGACATTGTAAGTATTAGTTATTGGAAAAAAGTGCAAGTCAGGTCGTACCAAAGTACCCTTCAGAGCCAACCCCTCTCGAGAGTACAATAGGTATGTACTATTTACTATAGGAGAATCAACGTTCATTAGTTTTTTGTAAAAGAAGTGCGTGTCATAGTATCAAAGTGCCAAGTTGCCAACCCTCTCGGCCAAGGCCGCCGGTCGGCTACTACCACGTGTAACGTAAGTCCGCGAACAAGGGCGCGCGCTCGGAGGAGGGCGCTGCGGACGCGGAGAAGGCGCGGGAGGATGCGCAGGCGCTGTTCGACGCCGGGGAGGCCAAGTGGGGGACCGATGAGGAGGTCTTTAACAGGGTGAGTCGACACATATGGTTTGTTTGGGTGTGGACAAGTGTGGGGAAGAAGTATTTTTATATCGTAGATCGGCTGACCACGGTCATGGCTAATGGTAAGCGACGACGCGGTCGACGATGGATCGTGCTGTGTGAAATGTCCACACATATTTATGTTTATTTATTATATTAGGGGCTATTTTATAATTGTCTAGAAGATACCAATAGGAATGGAACACTTCACCAGCGTCTTTGTTTCCCGATAAGTACAATCTGGAGCTCTTCAAGTCGCGAGTGAATAGGTATCTTCTAGGCAAGCATGTATTATCGTAGACCGCGTCATCACTTTCCATCAGGTGAGACTGCGGTCGAGTGCGGGCCTATTACCGGTTCACTCTAGCCTTAAAAACTCCCAGATTATATTTTTGATTAGTTATTCCAGGGTCATGTCAACCCAATTCAACCAACTTGTCTTGTGTATTTATACGAAAATGTACATAAATGCATTAGTATGATGTACAGGAATGCAATAAATAAATAATAATAATAATCTGTATCCGCTAAAACCTCCTTATACTATATACCTGTTCTGTGGTATAACTTGGGTCTGTTAAGTCAAGACTGAATGGAAATCTCCTGAGTAAACGTGTTCCCCTTTAGACAACATTGTAACTTCCCATCAGGTGAGATGTTATCAAATGTACGCCAACATTGAATAAATAAACTGTATTAAGAACCAATTTGATTATAAACCATAATGTTGAAATTGTGAATGTTGCATAAAAATAAATAAAGATGATGAAACACCACAAAACTGGATGAAAGAACGTGGCCAAACTAAATTTAAAAGAAAACATACTTAATAGTATAAAGTGGAATTGTGACCATCACTATACTAATATTTATGATTTTTATAGCAGTATCGCCGGCTCAGCGTAATCTACAGATTAATTTGTAAAGGAAAAAAAAAAAAATTCAAATAAAAAAAAAAAATTCAAAAAAAAAAATCAAAAAAAAAACATCAAAAAAAGAAACAAATTTTCAAATTTTTCCTTTACAAATTAATCTGTACATCACTATACTGTAAAAATTCAGTATAATCACACTTCCCAGTGGCTGCGATAAGATCTACCGACTACGTCCTAAAAGAAAAAGTATTAATTTGTTCAAACAAAATGCAACAACTTTTATATAAGCCGCTAGCTCCTACGGTATTAGTCCTGGAGCTATGTATATTGTATAAAGCTTCATGCCCCAAGTAAACCTAACTACATACAATATGCACAGATCCTAGCGCACGAGAGCTTCGCGCAGCTGCGCCTGATATTCGAGGAGTACAAGAACATCGCGGGCCGCACCATCGAGCAGGCCATCAAGGCGGAGATCGGAGGCGAACTCAAGGACGCACTCTCCGCTATCGGTCAGTTCACTATATTTAATGAACAAAGCAATTTAATGCGAAGATCCGCAGGAGAACTAGAGTGACCGATATAGCTCTTCGAATTAGCAAGTTGAAATGGCAATGGGCAGGCCACATCGCTCGTAGAACTGACAACCGATGGGGTAGAAAGGCGAGTGGCGACCACGAATCGGAAGACGCAGCGTAGGCCCCCCACTCGGTGGACCGACGATGTGGTGAAAGTCGCGGGGAGCCGATCGGTGCAGGAGGCGAGCAGCTGCTCAAAGTGGCGCTCTCTAAGGGAGGCCTATGTCCAGCAGTAGACGTCTTTAGGCTGTTGATAATGAAAACAAAACAAAAAACGAAACAGTTTGTTTTTTGTTTTGTTTTCATTATCAACAGCGTAAGGACGCCTACTTTTCTAACTTTGCTAAATAATATGAGTTAAACTCTACCTCTTGCTACACTACATTACTATTGTTGTTTCACTCTTACTACGCTTTCGACATAGTAGTCGGAGTGAGAAAAACATTATTTTTCATCTTTCGTCAGAACACTGACGAAGCGCTTTGTCTTCTAAGTTCTTCTTAGTTCTTTTAAACCAAAAACCACGGGAGAATCAGGGCATTGCAGAACTCTTAGGTGTCAGTCCCAGTAAACTTTAACGTGCATCTATGTATTATCACAGAGGTGTGAGTTGCGAGTCATATTTACGAAAACCGCGAGCTCGCTTGAATCAATTGTGTCAAATTGTCAATGAACGATTCTCCTCATAAGTATTCGATGACGCAAGACACGGCCGCGGCAGGCAATCGGGAACGTGGGAGGTAATCACAATTGGCCTGTGACGAATATACATTGTACATACCAAAGTATTTTTATTTAGATCTAAAGAGTTAATAAAATGGGCTACCGTTATATACGACAGCGGCTTTCTCGTTACATTTTTTAGACAATTCTAGAGGACGCTCGGTCTCTTTCGCGAATTTTCCAGGATGAAAAGCTTTTGGTCCTATGATGTTGGTCTGGTTTGTGTGAAAAATTTCCTCGAAATTGGATGAAAAGTTTGTTTTTGGTGGGAAACGTTTTAAAGTTTGTAATTCAAAGATTTAAGGGTTACATATTCCCTTATTCTCCACCGGCTTTATCCCACCAGTGGGGACAGTGGAGAGGTTGGATAAAATAAAAACCACTATGGTTATGACGACAGATAAATGATAAAATATGTTTCATTCAATTTTGATGTTGTTACTATAAATTGACTACTGACTATAATTATTGATTTTCCGACGTACTGCAGAGTCAAAACTGCGTATCGTAAAGTCTAAAAAAAGCAATTGACAGCAAATTCGTCAAGTCCCTTAGCCATACCCTAAAACAGCAATAGCAAAACGACGTAACAACAGCCATTCTCTATTTTAAGGTGGAACGTTTCACTAGCGCGGCAAATTTAAATTGTCTTGCGTTCTTTTGCCAATAATAGCTTAATTACTAAACGTGGTTACATTAAAACTGATTTCACGTAAACAAATAGAATGTCTCAACAAATTACGATTAAAAGTATCTCCTTGGTTTAGCGACAAATTGCAATAAACAAATTTCGTCTTAGTTTTTCAATCTATTGCGATTTATCGCTAAACCAATGATATGTAGGTGATACTTTTAATTGTAATTTATTGATACATTCTATTTATTTGCGCAAAATTAGTTTTCATGTAATCACGTTGAGTAATTAAGCTATTATTGGCAAAAGAATGCAAGAAAATTTGAATTTGCGGCGCTAGTGAAACGTTCTACCGTAAGGGTCAATTCATACTAGCGCAGAGTCAAAGCGCATCCAAGCGTCTAACTCTTAGTTCCAAACTTCCAATCAGCGTTGATCGCGTTCAGACGCATGTCTTTTTTCTATCTTAGAAGAAATATGTGTACTACGCTGTGCGGAATAAGGGTGAAAATGCTATGTTAAGTTTCAGATTGACGCGCTTTGACTCTGCGATAATATGAATTGTCTCTAACCGGTTTGCCGCCGCGGCACATTTCAGTGGAGTGCGTTGAGAACGCATCCGCGTGGTTCGCGACTCGGCTCCGCTCGGCGATGCAAGGGCTCGGCACCGACGACCGCACGCTCATCCGGATCGTCGTCTCCCGCTCCGAAATAGACCTCGGAGCGATCAAGGACGAATACGAACGGCTATACGACAAAACCCTAGTCAGCGAAGTCAAGGTACGTCATCGGATTCCTCTTTTACAGTGGAGTGCGTCGAGAATGCCTCCGCGTGGTTCGCGCAACGTCTCCGCAAGGCGACGCAAGGCGCGGGGACCGAGGATAAGGTTCTGGTTCGCATCATCACCACCAGGAGTGAGATAGATCTCGGCAGCATCAAGGCGGAGTACGAGAGGCTGTTTGATAAAACCCTGGAGAGCGATATCGCGGTATGTCGTTTGAAGGTTTTTGGTTTGGATGGGTAGCAACTTGAGTTTGGTATGGGTTTCATAATGACTCGGCAAAAGTCCGACAGAACAGAATGGACAAATGAAAAATCACAGTCTGTGACAAATCACAGGTGAAATCACTGTGACAAAAATAAATCATATGATCAAATGACAATGAATTAAAAGTAGCAATCATTTCCATACCTAATTGTAATGTAATAAAACAGTTGCAAGGGCACAGTTGTCAGAACTCATAAGTTAGGTGGGGACTTTAAATATTGATATGTGATGTGGCACACTCGCAGAAACTACAAGTGTTACTATGTTGACAGCCTCTGTGGTGTGGTGGTTGAGCAGGTCGACTCATAACCCGGAGGCGGCGGGTTCGATTCCCGCGACAGGACAAGTATTTGTGCACAGAAAAAAAGCGTGTACTAGTTCTGTGCCTGGGTGTTGTGGGAGCATGGTCTTCGTAGTTCCTGGGTCCCTAGATACAGGGAATCCTGGTTAGGGTCCAGGATCTATGTATGTGATCGTTGGGCGTTATTATTGTTATTAAACGACGTTGCTAGCCGTACAAACCAAATTCCAAAATAATAATTGCTTGGTTTCCCACACTGCACTTGAAATTCAAATTAAAGCACATTATTACATGCATGAAAGTAATAAGACTCACTGTATTAAATAAAAAAAAGAATTTGCCATATTTCATTAAAAAAATATGACTTGCCCAAATTCTGGTTCAAAATGCTTGATCGATTTTTTAATTCTGCTTTTAATGTTGTATGATATTTATTTATTGTTATTACTTTTATGGTGCATTTTAATGTGTTTTAATAATTCTGTACCATTTACTTGCTTCTGTTCTCTGGTGGCTGGATCAAGGAGGTGAGATTACAATTATTGTAGTGTGATGCAAAAATTCCATCCGATTTTTGCCACACTTTTAAAACAGTATACAATAGTAATAATAGATGATGCATGATGCATCCCGATAGGCTAGTTGCCTGCTATTTAAAATGAACAAGTAAATATTATTTTCATAAAGTAGGTTAAAAATGAATGCAATAATTGAAAAAAATAAGTAAAATCGGTAAATAAATCAAGGAGTAATAAGCTTTTAATGTTTCTGGAGGGGGCATCGCCTGTCCCATTCTATCATAACAGGAGATTCCCCACAGTTACTATGAAAACGCACGTTGTGATGTCACATGGCAAAGAGACTGTATGTAAAGCTACCACAGCTTAGTAATGAGGTACTATGAAGGAGCAAGAGTGACGTCACTGCACGTTTGAGCTGTCATTTGCTATTCCTGTATTTTAAAATGTAACTTAGTAATTTTTTGAGATATTAAATTTTTGTTTTCCCGAGTTTATTTTTAGAGGATTATTATTAATAATAGCAGGACACTAGCCTATTATAATTATACAATATTGTCTTATTTACTTATGTTTAGCTACAATTCCTTTAGTCTATGAGTAAATAACCCACGATTTCCTTTCGACCCATTTTATAGTTATTAATAAGTATCCATTATAAAAATGACAAATATTTTAATAACTATTGATATAATGGATCTTCTCATTTCATTAGCGCACTTGACTTTGTACTTGGAGTAAGAAACAATTGCGTTTGTGAAATGCATCAGTTTTAAGGGTCTATTATCCACAAAAATACTAATCAATGTCGCTTTCTTTCCCGCACATCGCCGCATGCGCCACGTCACCGCATTTAAAACAACGCCATCTCTCGGCCGAAACTGCGAACCCATCGATAACCACGCTGTTTCCGCGACACGCCAGCAGGGGGAAACTTCGGGAGACTACAAGAGGGCTCTGGTGGCGCTCATTGGACCGGCTTGAAGCGTCTTACCGATGTGGAAGAATCTAGAAAATTCTTCGTTATTTATATTTAAGAGATCTGTGTATTGTGTCAATTTTGTGTGCATTGTCGTCGAATTTGTTGAGTTCTTCGTTTGTGTGCTATTTTGAATGCTATCATTTGATATTATAGTTTTAAAATAATAATTTATTATTAAATTGTTAGCTCATTTACTATATTTTGTGAAGTACAATTAGGTCTAATATTGATTAGCACTAGACTATTTGCATCTCTAAAGAATAGCGTCACATTAGACATTTTTTTTATTTCACTTGAAGATAGGAGTTATGCTTACTGTGTTTGTGGAATGCCTAATTAAATGTTTAGAAAAATGCTAACTAAATATAGGTTTGTTTTCATTGATTTATTAAAACACACTGACGTTACGTGAATAGAAAATGAATAATACACCTTTAGATCTATACGATGCCTTAGTGCAGTGCCTTGATCTGTTGGAATTTTAATAGTTAATTTTGCAATTAAGAAATTATTTATATAAACATTGTTATTGGCTTACATTTTTAATTCGTTGAGACGTGTTGCATTCCAGTTGTTAAACCCCCACTGTTAGCTCTAAGCTCTATCACAATAAATTGTGTATTTTAACTTAAATTTTGTTTGATTCAAATATCATGTATCAATATTCGAATTAGTATTATAGGTAGGAAACGCCTCTACTCTCAAAATAATGAACCGATAAGAAAAAGGAGAGAAGGGTGGATGTGCAGATTCATCACAGAAGCAAAGTCACCATCAAAGAATTTCCATGAATGAGGAATCTGGCGGCGTATGTAGAATCTAAATCTTCTAGACACATGCTACATTGTCACAAACTAAATTTTAGTCTATATTCTAGATTAAAGGATGAGCAGGTACACACATAAATGTGAACAAGTATAATTATAAACCTATATGAGGTGTCTTGAGTATTGGGACAGAGTGGTTTCTATCTTTTTTTTATGCTTGAATGGGCTCACGTTTGACAACATCTCACCTGATGGAAAGCGATGATGCGGTGATGATGATGACGATGATGATCTACTTATGTAACTTATATTTGCGATCAATAAAGTTCAATTCGAATGCGAGCAGTCCTCTGACTATGATCAGGTTTGTTGTAGCTAGATTGGCATTTAAAAAAAGAAATTGGCATTGGCATTGGTTTGGCATTTAGAAAAGTGGTCCAGTGATCAAATCTCCTTTTTTTTATAAATCATTTCCGTTCAACTTTTTGGAACCGCTGGCTTTCATTCTCCACTATTTCAGCCACTGCTCTATTTTGTGTAGCCCCTTTTGAAGAGACTCCAGTGCCTCTCAAGGATGGCAGAGTCGTCGGGGCAGAGTGGAATAAGCTAAATATAAGTACACCGTAAAGTAACCTAGCCACCGGATGGGGTAATTAGACTAAAATAAAAAAACTTTTCAAAATCGAACTTATTTTATTTACGCGCGTTACGCGCTTACAGCCATTTTTACATTTCTGTGATCTAAGAACATTACACGAAAACAACGATCATTCGCGGGATATTTGTTACACATCAAGCTAAGGATCGAACGAGAAAATTATTAAACATTCACTACTGCTTTATGTTTCACTGTATCTATTATCAAAGTAGGATATGTCTAGTTTTACATCTACTAAAAATCTATTCCATGGTTAAATAGTAAAATTCTGACTATTATAATTATTAGGACACGAATTTAATTCTATAAATATACCGTAAAAGTTCAAGTTATTATGCGCCTAAACTCGGCTTTGACAATAACAAAAGAACACTGGCAACTGCGGCACAAATAACAGAAAAATATTTACAAAGAAATCCGATACATTGCACGTCACTCAGAAATAACATTTAAAACTAAAGCACTAAAAACTAAGTAAATTAACATTTATACAAGCATAGAGACTGACTATCGAAAAATGTATAAAATTTCAATGTTGTTTGAATTTCGAGTCTTAAAATCTATAACGGTATGGCCCCACTGGTAATACAGTTTGCTGGCTATTTCTTATGAGAACATCCCAACACTTATAAATAGTGTTCACTATCCAGCCGACCGAACCGTCCAGTGGGGCCACGCCTTTAAGGAACTTAAAAAGTAGCTAGCTAGCCAGTCAAGGTCATACACATATTTTATAGAGTATTATAAGTATAACGATTACAACGCGCGCTTTTGTTATTAATACGCACTACACAGATTTACGTGAAAGATAAATTACGTTCGAATATCGAGCATACACTCATAGACCGTTAATATGTAAAACAAGTTTTTATTCTACGGAGGCCGATTACCTTAGTGGGAGTAAAATATTTATAAAATCCATACAAGAGATTTGACGTCGAACTACAAACGCTACCAACATGGCTTGTGCACATAAATATAACACATTAATTCGGAAACGTTCACGGAATTTTATAGCATCTCAATGGCAACACCTGTGCTACTGTTGATAATTGTCACTTCCGTCGAGCGTTCTTAAACAGAAAATGTCGGTTTTAGATATTTGTTTTATCTGTAAAGCTAAAAAATATTTAAAACCGACATTAGGTCCAATTTTGAAGGCTTTAGTTGGCAGTCTTTAACATACTAAAATATAACCATCTCTTACATTGCCGTCTATTTGACAAGAACAACAACAGTTTTAGGAGTTTTAGATCTGTCAACTAAAGCCTTTAAAATTGGCCTCATTGTCTGCAATTCAATTTAGCGAAGCTCGGATCGTCTATGTCGGTAAAGTTAACAACGTTCGTTACCGTCATCATTTGGATGGGTTGACCGCTCAAACAAATTTTGAAGCGGTCACCCATCCATATAATGACGAGTCGAGCGCTACGTTAACTGGCAAAAAACAAATCGTTATGATGACCAAAGACAATTATTCCGAAAGGAACCCATGGTTTTCACGAAGGCTAGAAGGTTACAGCCGTCCAGTTAGTATCCGCAGAGAACGCCAGCAGTACGAGTAGGCGGGCGGCAGTCGTTCTGTACATAGTTCCGTCGGGTGGCGGGCGGGGACGCGGCGCCGGGGCGCGCGCGGGGCGGGGACGCCGCCGCGCCGCGCCTCAGTCGGCGGGACCGAACAGCTTGCCGCGGAGCTCCGCCAGCGGGATGGCCTGCTCCTGCCCGAGCGTCGGCTGCGGCTCCGCTTTTGATTGTTCACGCAAATCTGTAACATACAGTAATACTTTATTTAACACGAACAAATAAAGAGTGCAGAAATGTTGTAGAAACGGGTGGCCTATGTTTATATCGAATCAAGCGATTTCTACCAGGCGGCTACCTTTGGCTGGACAAGAATTTAGGAAATATATTGCGGTTCGTGCTGCTAACCTACATACATACTAAAAATAGCAACGAGGTAAATTATGTACACTGCAAATATAAAAACTATCTATACTAAACAGAAATACGCAAATGATATAAGTAATTCTGTGCCTGTGTGTTGTGGGACCATGGTCCTCGTAGTTCCTGGGAACAAGGAACCCCGTCCTATCCTAGTTAGGGTCCAGGATCTACATATGTGATCGTTGGGCGTTATTATTATTATAAATTACTATTTCTCTTTATTTATAATCGGTTTTTTTTTTGTCTCGTTTTCACGGGGGACCGGTGTCAGCAAGAAATTGACAGCAAATGTTTTTGCATAGATTAGGCATAAGAATAGAACCACCCCATGTCTTCTCCAAGGGGGCAGGGTTCCACAATCACCACACACTAGTGGTGGGTCGTTAACGATTTTTGGGTTAACGCAACGAAGCCGTTAATTTCATCCTGTTAACCTATTAAAAAAGCCGTTAACGTTATTAACAGGTTTTCATTAACAGGTTTTGCGTTAGCAGCTTCAGATAACGTTAGCGACTTTTGAATACCTATTCGTTGAGTTAATAATATGCGCTTTACCAAAATCGTTGAATGAAACAGTTGATACATTTAACGGGTTTGGCGGTAAACAAAAAGCAGTTAATTCGTTAACATTAGATTAACAGTTTTAAAAAAGCCGTTCGTTGAATTAACGGCCACTCCTACCACACACATGTTACAATGTAAACAGTTGAAGCATATGCAAGTATACTGACCCGACCACCGTTGCAGCAGACGCGTGTAATGTTCAGCGCGGTCGTGCCGCTTGAGTTGTGTGAACACATGCACCAGCCCGCGGTAGTCGTACTCGAGCCCGGAGTAACGCTCGCCGAATAACTTCAGGCCTGCAAACGGGAACGTATTGTAAATTGAAATGGCGCTTTAAGAATAAAATTTTGTTTTTACATAAGGCCAATATATCCGTGCATCCTCCATCTCACCCCGCACATTGCGATATTTTTGAATCTATCAAATGGTAGAATTTATTTACGAAAAATCTATCCGTAGGAAAACCTAATAAAATCACAAATGTTAACCAAAAATCACATTAATCCAAGCAAGTTTTCATACAATTAAAACAGAATCAAAAGGTTATTTTCGTTCTGTCCTGTTTTATGTATGAAAACTTGTTTGGATTGATGTGATTTTTTTGTTAAACATTTGTGATGATTTTTATGGTTTTTCTACCGATACATTTTTATGGACCATTTAATAACTTGTAAAATGTCACAATGCGCGAGCGAGATAGAGTATGCACGAACATACGGGCCTTAATTTACTAACTTAATGAATGTGTCAAAATTAAGACATAGGCGTACTCTCACAAGCAGAAAGAATAGGTCATAATCACGGCGGTCATGTGCAGTTTGGCAATGGCACATGTCTTCGAGCACTGTAATATGAAGTCACTAATGGAGGCACCAGTGATGAGGAGACACTCACTGATGGAGATGGAGCGAAGGTAGAGCTGCTCGGCCGCGAGGTGCATGTTCATGTGGTAGTTGTAGAGAGACGCGAGGTGACCGATGCTGAGCCCCACCTCATAGTCCTCGGGCCCGAGCAGCTCCTCCTTTATGGCGATGGCCTTTAGGTGCATGCTTTCTGCATCCTGGAAATTACAAAATTCGACATTAAATAAATAAATAAATCCGGGGTAAAACGTACCCAATGTTGATCTCGGCAGTGACATCAATATACAATATACTTAGGGGATCCCTTAAGCTTTGGGTGTCCCTTAATCGCCGGTGAAAACAAAATTACTGTCAGATGTCACTTAAACATTTAGGGATCTTTGGTGAAAACGGGCACAAAACTCCTAAAACTGTTGCTGTTCTTTTCAAATAGACGGCAATGTAAAAGACGGCTATATTTTTAGTAATTCAAGAACTGTCAACTAAAGCCTGTAAAATTGGGCCTAATGACATACGAAAAGTAGCAGGGTTCTTATTGCGGTAGTTTCATTAATAATTATACTCACGTGGAACTTCTGCATGCTCTGGTAGAGCCGGCCGAGGTTGCCGTAATGTTTGGCCGTCTGCACGTTCTTCTCACCGAAGGCCATCATCGCGAGCGACAGCGCCGCCTTGTGTAACGACTCCGACTCTTTCAGCAGGGAGGGTTCTGGAAAGTGTGATTAGTAATTATTAACTGTTGCACAAGGTTTACATTACATAACTATATTGAACAGTTTCAGATTTTTTTTATGCGATTCAATGACGTGACACGGCCGCCCATAACAGTTGCAGTGTCACTCGGAACTTAAAAACAATAAAGTTTCGCGTGACACTGCACTGCGCACGTCATCCTGAGACATCACACAGTCTAGTAATCGGATTACTAGACTGAGTGATCAGATCATAAAGTTTCATTTGCCCAGTAATTTCACTAGCTACAATGCCCTTCAAACCGGAACACAGTAGTGCTTGCACACTACTGCTTGGCGGCAGAATAACTGGCAAAGCGGTGGTACCTACCTAAACGAACTTTGCAGAAAAGTCCTACCACCTAGATCCATTAATTATTGTTATTGTTTTTTTATTAAATATTATTATCATTAATATTTGAAACAGCAACGCTATCCATTTTAAAACATTACATGTTATGTAAGTATATCTTTCTTACATAATAGTACCTAACGTTTGTGTCAGTGATTAATGTAAAATGTATGTGAAGTTATTAATGACATTGTTATACCGAAGTACATAATATTGAACGCCCGATGTGGGTACAAACTGACCTCACGACATGTGCAATTTAGACCTAGCATTACATTTACTGTGTCAGATACTCAATAAATGATTCTGATTATGTGAATAAACAAAATTAAATTAAAAATAATACCTAAAGTGAGGCATGTCTCAATAAATTAAGGAGTCAGAGTATAGCGCTGATAAATACCAGAAGCTGTGGCATCCTGGCCGGCGGGTGCGTCCAATGCGATTTCTTCCAGTATGAGCGCCTTCACGCGCTTGGCAGATGCTAGGAGGAGGTGGTCTGATGGGACCAGGTTCTGGAATAGATGGAACACAGGGATTACAGTTTAAAAAAAATGTAAATGAATAACGTGACGAGCTAGTCGTTCGCTTGATGTTAAGCGTCACGGCTGCCCATAACAGATTGCAGTTATCATTCGGAACTCTAATTAATATAGTTTTGCGTGACACTGCACTGCCAATGAGAGGAACACCTTGCCGGCGTCCTTGTTTCCAACTAACTATGATCTGGGAGTCTTCAAGTCGAGAGTGAACAGGTATCTTCTAGGCAAGCATGCACTATCGTAGACTGCGCCATCACTTTCCATCAGGTGAGTCATTGGTCAAATGCTTTCCCTATAAAATATTTAAAAAAAATCACCTGAGACCGGGTACACCTAGTTCGAGCCGGCTAAAACTGGATGGAACCGCATTTCGGGTTTAAGCCCTACCATATAATATACCTCTATGATCCGTATGGCCCTCTCGGCGTGGTCCCTGGCCTTGTAGAAGCGGCCGGAGGAGTACTCCATGACGTAGAGCGCGTAGGCGAGGTCCTCCTGCGCGGTGGCCACGTGCAGGCTGCTGCGCCCGAACACGCTGCGCAGGATCTCCAGCGCTTCCTGGAGTTAATACCGTACACTTAGGATGTACAAGACCAACAGTGACAGTTTGAAAATGGGACAAGAAATTTAAGACATTGTGTATGTGAAAAACTGTTGTTATGATTAAGATCTTGAATATTTGCGACAAGTTTACTGTTGTATTTACTAAATACTGAACCTACCAATAGGCGCCCATAGTTTTTTTTTAAATAAAATAGCAGGCATTTATTTACTGAGATCTTTCAAACTTTGTAGTAAAATTGCTAAAAAATTAAAAGACAGAAACACTGAAATATTGCGATATATTGAAAGGAGCATTCTTAATCTACAAAATAAACTGGTTTTACATCCAGTTACCACATCAAAATTAACGAAATATGACTGTTAATAATGCAATAAAATTTGTGATGGCATTGCTGTGATCTGTGATACACGTATTTGTTCGGGTTAGTATGTTTTGTAACACCACATTCACTTACGGAATAAGATTTAAAAACCGTAAAAATAGTAATTTGAACTTTGATAACGGAATTATGGTACATGATCAACATGCTCTTCGTCGTGAAACAAATTGGGCTCTTATGGCTCTTCTTGTGCTAGTACTCTCGACACATCTGCCATTATTTCACTATTTGTTTTCCTCTCGGGCAGTGTGTACTTGATTTGTACTTCTCGTTCCCACGCTTCGTATGTCTTTTTTTTCATAGGGGGTTTGCCATAACCACCATGAATGATGCTGCCTATTCTCTGGATATTCCCTTAGCCGACTCTTACGTCACCCGCGGGAAGATATAGGGTGGTCTTATCTCTTAACCGTCCGAGTGAATACAATGAAATTGAAAACCAAATGATCTATGTATTTCGTACTCCACAGTTTTTGTTTTGAAATATGTATTACAAGGTGAATTTTTTAAGTGGGCGTGATAGGCCAAAACTTGGAATTCGATTCATATTAGCGATACTCCTTCTTCTCTTCGTGTAGGCAAGTGGTCAGCCCTGGTGTCAGAGTTTTTAGGCTGCCCACAGGCTTCTGACATGGCTTAACGACTATTGTTTCACGACAACAGCGGGGACCGACGGCTTAACGTGCCCTCCGAAGCACGGTAGCGCTAAGTTGGAAATACCACTTTTTGCTGTAGCGGTCACCCATCAGAGTACTGACCGCAGTGAACGTTGCTCAACTTTACCGATCGGTTAGAAACGGCTAGTCGTGCTTCGCTATGAGCGCTACTTAGCGACACTATCGAATAGTGAAATAATACTTACAGGTTGTTTCTTTTCTCTCCTTTGAGTACTTTTAGCTATTCCTTATAGTTTCGGATGTAGCCACCCACGGCCACTTGCAATATAGATGGTACATACCTCGTACACAGAGACGCTGTGGTGTATGGAGTCGATGTTGAGCAGGTAGAAGCCGTAGTCGAGCAGCGCGGCGGCGTACCGCGGATGGTGGCAGCCGAATGCCGCGCGCGCGGCTCCCACCGCTTGCCGCACGGCTGCTCCCGCGGCACCGAACCGCCGCTTCACCACGCACGCCTTCGCGCATGCGCGGTACACCTCGATCGCTATCCTGCGGGATGGAGGTAATGTAATGTATCTATCCGGGATCACTTATAAAGTTAATAAACTCATTGTCCTTATTATGTAAGCTTGTATTTCTGAGTAATAAAGGAATACAACCACAGTTTACATTTTTATCTCAAGCCGAGCTAGCCGAAGAGTATATATCCACACACGGGTACCGGTCAACCTGGTCCACAGATGATGATGATGATGGTGATGGTCGGATGTTTTCTATACAGCCCACAGATAGTAAATAGAACATAACAGGTAAGCTTTACACTTTACAGGTAACACTACTCAACGCTTCCATCGTGAAACTTCAAAGTTAAATTATTTATTGCAAATAGGTTATTTTGACCACTTTCCAACACAAAATCAGAAAAGTAAAAAAATACTAAATTTCAAATATAGCAAGCCATGGGATATAAATGAGATTTTTTGTCCACTCTACTGGTGTAAGGAATCCGGGACAATACAGAAAAGAAATTTCTAACCGGAGTTTAGATTACATCTATAAAAAAGAAGCAACAAGTAACTTTACAACGACGTCATTTCTCTATTTGTATATTTTTTGGCATTCATTTATAAATTTTTTTAACATTAATATCGTCAAAAATAGTCAAATCCAAGATGGCCATTTGGTGACGTCATCGTATAGTAAATAAGAAAAGTTGCAGTGAAGAATAAACCGCTGGATTGGTGCAAGCGCCACTAGCGGCGATAGACTCACTTGGGTGGCGTATGCGGAGTCAGCAGCTGCAGCGCTCGCAGCGCCCAGGCGTGCGCGAGCGTGTAGTCGCAGCGCACGAAGAACAAAGAGCTGAACTCCTTGCACAGCCGCGCCAACAGATCGGCGCTGCCCCACGCACCGTGACCAACGCAACCGCAATCCGCTGAGAACGCGTTGAAGTCTAATTCTGCCATTCTAATGGAAACATAATTTTATCCTTTTAAAATAGGGTTAAACCACAGAGCAGGAAAACCAATTACGCTCGCACACCGCATATGATACACACGTCTTATTCCGTGTCAATACGATGTGACGAGGGACTAGTTTCCGTACAAGCGACATTGACTACTGATCAAGCGACATAACGCCTAAATAAATACATGCAATCGCGAACGGACGATTTTTAACTGTTTTCACTTCGGGATTGTGACTCTATTGTATTACACCTCAATGTCGCACCCTGATAGAGGCGAAAGTAATAACAATATTCGTGCAAAGTAATAGTGAGGATCCATCACTGAGTATTTCAGATGCTTTTTGCAAGCGGCCTCTTCAGCTGCCGCTGCCTCAGTATGGACAGTAACGACCCAGAAGGCTGGCAGCGACAATGCTGACGCAGGTGACGTCCCATACCAGGCTTCCGCTGCCTTTCCAAGATCAATTTGGTCTCTTGCCGTCGGACCTACTGAACCCTGGCGGCTTTAACACACAGGGCACATTAGCTCAGATGAAAGCTCCACGGACTACAACGTTGAGGGCACGGTGACTTGGTGAGGCGGGAACCTACCCTAAAATAAAACAAAAGTAATGATAACTGACCGGTGCTCTAACCCTGTGGGATCGGTCTGCAGCGCGGCGGTTCGGGTCCCGGCGCAGGCGAGCGTGTGCGGCAAGCTGACGCGCGCATGCGCCGCGTCCCGCTTCGATATGCCCATCAGTCGGAGCGCGAGGGAATACGTCTCCGCCGCGGCCGGGAAGCAGCAGTACGCTGATTGTGTGTTTAAAAGCCTGCAACCATCGCACACATCACACCATCAGCCGGAAGGTGTCCACTGCTGAACATAAGCCTACCCCATAAAACGCTACTTTAGCCGCACATCATAGAGGAGGAGGGATTTTCCCTTAGAGGTCGTTCATTAATCACGTGATGTTTTTTTAGTTTTTTTTTAACTCCCCTTCCCCTTTGGTGATACATGGTAAAGGTTTTGGACTAACCCTCCCACCCCTTTCCATAGTCACGTGTATTTTTTTAATACAAAGCTTTTGGTTTTAATTTCAAATTTTTTCTCTTAATACCGGTATAATCTAGTTTAATTCTGGAAAACGAAGTTGGGGATATCACTGCCTGGCTACGGAGCGGCGGCGAGTCAAATCACATGCCACTTATTGCTTAAAATCCCCCCCCCCCCTTTCGAACCTCACCTCACCTCACCTCACGTGATTAATGGACGATCCCTTGTAAGGGAAAATCCAGGGAATGGGCAGCAGCATTCTCCTCCGGGATCCGTCTTATAACCCACTGCGATCACCCAGACGCCTGCCAAGCGTGGTGGTTATAGGCTCCTCCCCCTGATGGAGGTGGCCTATATTACGCAGTGGACGCAATTAGGCAGATGATGAGATAATAATGAATTGTTACTGTCTCTTCCACATAAGTTGAAAAGACAAGGATGGCAATAGCTATAGCACTGTCAAACAAGCTTTAATTAAAGGTTTTGTACCACAGCGTTTTTCGAAGAAATAAAGTATCATGTTTAAATAGCGGGCGAAACCGCTGGCATCTCGTATTATCGGTTACCTGTGACAGCACTCGAGTGTGAGCCGCTTGTAATATGTAGTCTGTGGCTGCGCCTGGCACAGGTCGCGGCACCGGATGAGCACGCGCTGAGCGTCCGCGTACCATCCCGCCTCGTTCAGGAACCCGCCTGAAACAACCAACGATCAGGTTAGCATGGTCTTCTATACACTATCCATAGGAATGGTTCTGATTCCAAATCTACACTCTCCGTCTCCTTCGCCTACATTCAGGATGAAGGAGACCGAGTGTGGATTTCAAATCGATTGTGAATCGGGCTGCAGTTAAACTCATATGACAATCGAGCGGAGATAGGTACCAGAAGAATGGTCTTATACTCACAGCTATATATGCATTTTACGATTCTGGCATTTGGTCGATTTGTCTACTAAAATGTTTAGCTTAGCAGTCGTACCGATATGGATACTAAATTTTTTTTATGTGAATGAATGACGTGACGAGCTAATCGTTCGCCTGACGTTAAGCGTCACGGCTGCCCATAACAGATTGCAGTATCACTCGGAACTATAGTTTTGCGCGACCTCATCCTGAGACTTCACACAGTATAGTAATAAGATTACTAGACTGTGTGATCAGATCATAAAATCTCATTTGCCCAGTAATTTCACTAGTTACATTGCCCTACCAACGGGAACACAGTAGTCCCTGCACACTACTGCTTGGCGGTAGAATAACTGGCACTGGCAATAACTGGTGGAACTTTGCAGAAAAGTCCTACCACCTAGTAAAAAGTTCTAGAAACTACTACTGGTGGTACCTGGATAATGATTAAGTGGAGCTGATAGGTACGCAAATAGATGAATACACGACAACTCCGATCACAGGTTAAGAGAGTGAGTCTCTTGTATATCTACAGTACCTATTCGGTTTTCTGCTGAATGCTATCCGCAAAAACGATATAGCTAACGCAGAACCGTAGAATTCAAGCTTTCAAACGCTACGCAATCTATATTGTACTTAATCACGTACAAGCGAAAGTAGCTATTTATATAAACGTCTTTGCGTATGCGGAGTGATTATTCTGTACGTAGTCTGTAGTTTGTGTTTACTAGTAAACTGTTGGACGCGTCCCAAGCTTCGGCACGATATACCTACGGTTATTATTAATGTGACCGCTTGTCTTCCACCAAGGGTATGTTGCAAGGTCTTCTGTGCGAAAACGTGCTTCGAAAACCGGCCTCAATGGATAATTCATCGTGAAAACTATTGTGACATGTTGTTATGACATTATCTTATACCTACTGTCGTTAAAGAAAGGGGTTCGAAAGTCATTTGATTCTTGAATCACGCACGAATATGGCTTGTAAATATTCTAAAATTCGATTTTTTCTTCAGGAAGTATTCGAATTATTTGAATATTTCAAATTATTACAAAATTATACTACAAAACTTCGTAATAGACAAATCTAGAGTTCCATGCATACTTCACGGCCGCAATTGAGCGGAACCAAGACTACCACGATCTGGTCAGAACCGCGGGGAGCCGATGGATGCAGGAGGCATGCAACCGCTCAAAGTAGCACTCTTTTGGGAAGGCCTATGTTCAGCAGTGGACGTCTTCAGGCTGATGATGATGATGGCAGGCTCTAAGATGTTCGTAAGTCTATTAGGAAAAGCCAAATGACAAAACTGAAGACCAAAAATGGCAGTAATTTCAGCTAAGCCTGAAATTCTGAAAGAGATCGAGAACTTCCATGAACAGCTCGTACATATACCTCGACACGTAAACCCACTACTAACACAACTCAGGAAACTAATGCCAAGTTAGTTCTACACTATACCGAAGATATTCCGGACATTTATACCAGGTGGTAGGACCTTTCTGCAAAGTTCGTCTAGGTAGATACCACCGCTTCGCCAGTTATTCTGCCGCCAAGCAGTAGTGTGCAAGCACTACTGTGTTCCGGCTCGAAGGGCATTGTAGCTAGTGAAATTACTGGGCAAATGAAACTTTATATGACCTGACCACACAGTAATCTTATTACTATACTGGGTGAAGTGATGAAGTCTCAGGATGAGGAGCGCAGTGCACGCAAAACTATATTAATTTAGAGTTCCGAGTGATACGCTGCAATCTGTTATGGGCAGCCGTGACGCTTAACATCAGGGGAACGACTGTACGAGATTAGAATTATCAAAGCTCTCAAATAACTTAAAACAACAAGCCGACAGGTGTGGTTGAAATTACGTTACGACTGAACTTCTGAGAGCGCGTCGTAGACTCGATACTTGTGGTCCTACAGAAAATATTTAATGCCGTCATCCTTGAAGGTACAATGCTAGAGACGTGGCACAAGAGCGTGGTGCTTTTCTTACCAATTCTTATAATCTACTATTATCCTGTACTATTAAGTATTCTGTGATATTAAGGGATACCACATGGAACATTGGAAGGACCATGATACTAGGTATACTATAAAGTGAGGTGCTTACCAAGCTTCAGGCCGAGGTGAATGAGTGAATCTTTGGTTCCAACGTCTTCATCGCACCTGGTGAGGTACCCTGCGCACAGCTCGGTGGATAGCTTGGAGCCATGCTCCGTCACAGCCTGGAAATAAATAACACATAATATTATTAGCTAGCGCTTCGTACCAAACCAGAGGTATTTCTTTCATTCTTGAATTTTATCTTGAAGACAGAAGCAGATCTAAATGGAAGAAGTTTATCGAGGTTCAAAAAGTTTTGACGCTCTATTGCTGCGCAAAAGCTTTATTTTTCATACAAATCTGACAAAAAAAAACATTATGCGCTGGTTTTTTTTTATGTTAATGTATGTGACAAGCTAGTCGTTCGCCTGATGTTAAGGGTCACGGCCGCCCTTAACAGTTGCGTTGCCACTTGGAACTGTAAATATAAATTTGTGTGTGTACTGTAATGCACTGCGCACGTCATCCTGAGACATCAGCACAGTCAGCAATAAAATTACTAGACCGTGGTGAGATCTAATGAATATTGAATTCTCATTTGCCAAGAAATAACACTAGATACAGTGCCCTCCAAACTGAAACAAAGTAGAGCTTGCACACTACTGCTTGGCGGCAGAATAACTGGCAAAGCGGTGGTACCTACCTAGACGAACTTTGCAGAAAAGTCCACCCACCTAGTAAAAATATTTAAAAGGTTTCAGTTCATTGACATCACCGTTGTACAGTGATTTTAAAGGTACTTTAGGTTTATTGCTACAGGACCTAAGTACCTCGTAGTCGCTCGTAGAACTGACAACCGATGGGGAAGAAAGGTTGTCGAGTGGCGACCACGTACCGGAAGACGCAGCAGGCCAGCTCCCACTAGGTGGACCGACGATCTGGTGAAAACCGCGGATGGAGGAGGCGAGCAGCCGCTCAAAGTGGCGCTCTCTGGGGGAGGTCAGTTCAGCAGTGGCTCTTCAGGCTGTTGATGATGACGATGACTAAGTACTAACGTCATAGCGATACAAGTATTGCACAAACAACATCAAACATGTTAATCACCCAGCAAACACATTTAATTGATCATAATGTTATTTCTATTTATCTGTCAATATAATTAAGCAAGTATGTTATGAATACAAAGGCAGTGTCACCTTCCCCTAAGTGCTTTTACAATGGCATTAAAATAACAGCAGTTCACGAGGTTAGTATCGATAGCACTTACAATACAATAGTATTTACATTATGTATGTATAGTGGCCCACCAAGGCTGTCTGTCTCTCCGCGTTAACATTGAAAGATTTCATAAATAATAGTGGTACAAAGTAACAGTTATAACAAGAGCAGTTAATTTTTTTATAGTATCAACAAAGGATAAGCCAATTATCCGGCATACTTTTTGTGTATTGTTTATATTTGTTACACCTATAAGAAATCCAGGTTTTAAATTTTATGCAGCGATCACCTATATCAAAGAGGTATAAATACTCCACTCTTCATTAAGAGTATTATTTCTTCAGTATTCTTATCATTGGCCAAACTTGGTCACTGGACGAAACCTTTCCCATAGAACGGTCTCCAGCTCACTCCCATATATCAGATGCTTTCAACAAGTTGTCACTGCAACCCGGCCAGAAGGTGATCTAAACTACGTATTTCCAAATGAAGGAGGGAGAGAGAGAAAAAGGAAGGGCCCTTCTGCTCAAGAACTCCACTCCACTAAACCACTCTTCGCTTTTCCCAAACATGCATATTTTACATGTATTTAAATCATATTTTTCTAAATTTTATGCTGTGTTTAATGAAAAGATTTCAAGAACACAGCTACAACAACAACAACAACTACGAACTACAAGCGCAAGCCTATCAGACAATAAAAAAAAACTATCAGACCACGATGAAGCTCTGAAACTGTAATGTTTCTTATTCTATTGCAAAAATAAACAAATGATTATGATCATAGAGCACAGCTGGTTTATTGATGTCATGTTATAGTTCCATCAAACCAATGAACGGCACTTGCCACAACAGATCAATATTTATTGGTCCCTTATTGAAACCTGTTACACCAACTACGATCTATTACATTGCAACTTTATTGAAAGCTATAATAAGTGTTATGTTTATTGTTATCATCGTAGCAACTGATAAAATGTCTGTTGTGATGATACTATGACGTAAACTTAACCGTGATAGAACGCAACGCTGCGAGCGGATTCATGTTAGTTATCGCAGACCAGCTGTTTCATTTGATTAGTATTCATAGTGACGAATTTAAGGATAATAAAAATATTAAGATGGTAAGAATAAATAAATGATCTCTACCTATAATAAACTAGCACCGCACTGCGGTTTCACCCACGGATCAAAAACATCCTATATAAGTAAGCTATTTCCATTCCAAGTTTTAGTAAAATTCGTTCAGCCGTTGCAGCATCAAGAAATAACAAACACACACGCAAACTTTCGCATTTTATTAGTACGATAATAATATGGCATTTTATGCCATGATGGAATAAAAACTACGCATCCAAACAAATGACAGTAGAAATGAGTGATATAACATTTTAGCGGTGATCCACTTACAATACTCTACTATGAGTAGGTCCTGAAAATGTTAATAATAGATAAGACATCTAACCTGAAAACACTGTAGGAGCGACAGGTGGTTGCCGCTGAATCGCAGCATCCGCTCGAAGATGTTTAGGTCGGACAGCTCAGAGCCGAGGATGCACAGCTTCTTCTCTTCCAGCATCTGTAACCAACAAACAATAACATTAACACAAAGCTAGCAGATATAGTTTGAAACCGAGCTTATGATGCAATAAACAAACGCAAATATAGAATGAATATCATTTGAACTTTGTCCAATACGATCCTATACGCTATATATCTCAATTACCGCCGAAGGGCTTATTTTTCTACTTACTAATACCTAATACTATTACAAAATGTAATGCTATTCCAAAGCTTGCATAAATAACCAGTACACCTATTATTTAAACTACAAAACACTTCTATATACTTAATTTGAGTTTTGTAGTTGCAATAAGCCTGTGTGCTTGCGTAATAATTTATTATTGCATTATTTATATCACTGTGATAAAATGTACACTAGTGCGTATAAGATGTATATGTAAAAGTATAATAAAGATCTTTGAAACATTAAAAATTAAATGAATACGATCCTATCATGATAGCATTATGAGAAGGAAGAATAGAACAACGTTGCTCAGAAGTCTAACCTGACGGCAGTTTTTCCAAACATATTACTTGTATAATATTCAAATATGATTCAAATGTATAATTTACTAACCTCCCAAGTCTCACCGAGATAGGTACATACCTATGTTACACGTGGTGTGACCGAGTTTCCTATTTTAGTCACGCTATCTTGAAGTTTATTACTGTCTGAACAATTTATGTAACTGTTTTTGAAGATGTTACTAATTGGCTGATATATCTAGGTGAAGTATTTTAAGAGGGACCTCAATGAATTCGTTTGTTACGGGTACAAGAAGGAAAAAACATAAACAAATGCGTTAATTAGCAAAAACAACGCCAGAGTGCTCAATCAATGTAATGCGCTGTTAAAATGTAGTAGGTTATCTATAAACAACATTAAAATGCAAGATAAAATTGAAGTCTACATTGTATCGCCGCGCCCGCGCCACACCGACAGAAGACGGCATTATTTACCGGAAAGAACCGTATTATATAATTTACGACGGCAGTAAACGCAATTTTGTATGTCAAAGTATGGCCTGTGCTGTGCGCCACGTAAACTTAACATTGTAAAACAACCAATATGTTGCGTTTGTGGACTTGATAGAGTAGACAGGTTGAAAGCGTTTTATAAAATTAGACTTTAGTGTATAAAACAAAGCCCGTGCCTCGGAGAGCACGTTAAGCCGTCTATCCCGGTTGTCGTAAGAACATCAATCGTCAATCGTTACGGGTAGTCAGAAGCCTGATAGAATCTGACGCCTGATCTAACCATCCTTACAAGGATGGTTACTTCCCCCTGCCCCTGTCTATGGGTTGCGAATTGCGATGCGAGGTTAGCGGGCAGTCGCTCGCGTAATTCCGGTAGCTTGCCGCTACAGGTTAGATTGGGAGCCGACCCCAATAGCAAATGGGAAAAGGCAAAGAAGATGATGAGTGAATAAAATAAAGAGTAGCAAAGACATCGTTTTAAACTTTCACGGTTGTTCATACATTTTTAGTTGCAAAAAAATGAAAATGAAATAATTCCAATCACAGTAAGATCCCGTAAGTACTATTAAAAATGTCATAGACATGCCCTTAAAATTAACATTCGCAAAGTTGCTTTTATAACCCAAATCTTAGGTAGTCGAATAGCAGTAACGCAATCCGACCCATGCAGCCAACATCTGGGTTGCAAACGCTTTATCATTGTCCACGCTCGTAACCGCTTACATACAAAATGTCAAATTAGACTCATGTTATACTGCCATCAATGTTTATGGCATAGCCATCAACGAAACGTGTTCCAGCGTGGCCGCATCTGGTGAGATGGTGAGTGAGATAACGGCCAAACGCAAACCTAATCATTATAAAAAAGCCCCTCGCAATTCCCATTCGTCGCGCCGCACATTAGCAGTTAGCTAAAATGTAGCTACGGCTACAAGACATTGTTAGCGCGCAGCCGACACCGATATAAATGAATATGCTCAAGCTCATGTAAATAACATTGTCGTCTCGTCGCGTCGGTCGCCGCCGCCTACGGCTTGCTATGATTCAGTGGTTTAGAGGTACTTTGGGAGTGGGTAGGAAAAGTATGGGATCGATCATACTTGCATTGTAGATGTAGATAAAGCAAACGTCTTTACCAATATCCATATCTGGAGCACCACAGGTAATTATGATACGTTGACGATCCGGAAGGTAACATATTTCGGATTGGACATTCGGATGGGACTCTGATTACCGGATTGTACGAATATTTTCGAAAAATGGGATCGGTTTGGTGGGATCCTTAAGCTACACAAATTCAAAGTATTTTTTTTAATTTCAAATAGGCTATTTTTAGCACTTTTACAAGTCAATCACACATAAGCCTTCACAGTATCTACATAACTGAAGTCATGATGTAGGTGTAGGTACTAATTCCAATCAATTATCGCGCGGACGGGGTTTCCTCCATACCCCACAGCTTCGCAACACAATCGAAGCAAGTGATCGATTAACAAGGAATCATCGCCAATAAACCGCATCGAATTGGTATAAGGTCTCAATTTGTCGCAATAAAGAGTTCGCAGCGCAGGGTTAATTGTTCGACCAACGGAGAGAACAAACCATTTTGTTGCCACAGCGACAAATTAATTGAGTAGTAGGTATATTCATTCGAATTTGGCTTTTTGCTTGTCATTGACGACGCCGCTGAATTTATATAAGAATCTTAGACCATATTTTTATTAAAGTTTTTATAATTAATTTTGAATATTCATACGCTTGCGATGGTTATTATGCATTTAAAATAGGTAAAACCAGAATTGGTAGCTACCATACAAACGACTTGGATAACATTTGCGCATTTTATATGCCTTGTCTTAGGTTGAATAGTCAAGTCGGGGCGAGCTAGTGAATGCTAGCGTGACCCTATCTCGCCCCATCCCGGCGGCGGACGGATCACGGGGGGGTTTTAGTGGGTTCGAGTCCCACATACATACTGCCATCAGCCCCGTGGTGGCAGGGATGTACGAGGGCATATCCCCCCTAAAAAAAAAAGGTTGAATAGTCAATCCTTGTAGATCAGTCAATGTTGCAAAAATTTGTTAAGTGCTTCTTTGGATCTTATATTTTTACATCGCTGTCAGGCTTGACAACCTCATACTTTTACTATTGTAGTTAGAAGAGATTACCTAATTTCTCATTCATTGCCATGACAAAAAAAGTAGATTATCTTAACATCAGATGAGATAGTGGTCAAGCGCAAGCCTATCAAACAATAAAAAAAAATTATACATGTATAGGTCAGTTGTTATTTACCCTTTCTTTTTATCAGGTTACTGTTTTTCTAGATTATTTATATTTAATTATTTATTAAAATTTAAAAAATTTATAATATTACAAAATTATTTTGATTTATTTATCCGTCTAACATGGTAAAGGGGACACGCACCGAAATGTTGAACAACGCTGCGAAGCGTAGATTACCTAGCGAAACTTATTATTACACAGTTTAAATTAATATTTTAATTTAATCCATATGTGAAATCACATTACTCTATGTTCTGTGGATTTATTGAAGTAAAAAAAAAATATTTCAGGATTTCAACACTTTATTTGATGAAAAATGATTATTAAGTATCTATTACATTTGTTTACTATCTCGTACTCGATTAAAGTTAAAATTTTAAAACAACAAGAAGAATAATAATGTTACTGTGTTACACCGCGCTTACACTTAGCATTCTTTCTTTCAAACAACGCAGCGTGATATCAACATTGTATATGACAGCCTCCGTGGTGTGTTGTTGAGCGTGGTGTTGAGCAGGTCGGCTCATAACCAGGAGGCGGCGGGTTCGATTCCCGCGACAGGACAAGTATTTGTGTACACGGAAAAAAGCGCAAATACTTGTTCTGGGTCTGGGTGTTGTGGGAGCTTGGTCCTCGTAGGTCCTGGGTCCCTAGATACAGGGAATTCAAGTTAGGGTCCAGGATATTTTATGTGATCGTTGGGCATATATTGTAAACCGAATTATAGGACACATTGTTAGTGTCAGTCGAGGCGAAGGAACACAAAGTTGCCTTTATGGCGGATACTTACCGCTTGCGTTTTACAACTTAATTAATATAAATAGATCGTATACTAATTTAAAAAGACACAAGGTAGATACATGATATCATAACAGGTTATCCGTTCCAGTCAATATAATAATTTGTTGCAGCTTAATTGGTGACTTGCCGCTCTATAACTTACGTATGACTCATGTGATTTTACGTTTAGTCAAATCTATAGTTGTGCAATAATCTCAAATATATTCTTTTTGTTTATTATATTTCCTTTATCATTGTGCAAAAAGCAAGCAAAAGAATATTATCATGTCAATGGTGAATTTATAACTCTATCCCTCAGACATCTAACACTATAGTAAGGAGAACTAACATAAGAGAAATATTGCGTGCCACTTTTTACAACATGCAAATCTCACGCACACAGTGACATGCACATCAAGCTTAATGGTGTGTTCCTATATGGAACGTTGCCACAGAACGATATGTTTCCATGGTAACATGATTGCCTTTGGGCACGCGTTCCTTTTTGTCCATGGGTGCGTAAGTGTTGCAACAGCAAAAAGGAAAGAGATAAAGTTATCAAATTATAATAAGAGAAAGTAATGGATATATCACTTATTCTCGTCTATGTAGTAGTGAAGATAATGTTAGGTCATTAGGTCTGCTTACTGTATAGTATTAGATGTCTATGCTCTATCCAAATAAAATAATCGTTTGAAACGTGGCTAAATTCTATAAGTTTTGATAATAGCTGATATTCAAATATTTTTTTTTTATGTGATTGAATGACGTGTCGAGCAAGTCGTTCACCTGATGTTAAGTGACACGGCCGCCCATAACAGTTGCAGTGTCACCCAGAACTTTAAAACAATAAAGTTTCGCGTGACACTGCACTGCGCACGTCATCCTGAGACATCACCCAGTCTAGTAATCAGATTACTAGACTGAGTGATCAGATCATAAAGTCTCATTTGCCCAGTAATTTCACTAGCTACAATGCCCTTCAAACCGGAACACAGCAGTGCTTGCACACTACTGCTTGGCGGCAGAATGACTGGCAAAGCGGTGGTACCTACCTAGACGAACTTTGCAGAAAAGTCCTACCACCTAGTATTCAAATTTAGAAGTTCTAGAGACCACGGTGAGATATTATTTTTATGGGATTCTTTATAAAAGCAGATTAGTAGTAATAATAAAACACATTCATTGAACAACACTTTTTGCTTCGTCCAAGCCTTGAACGATGATTAATTCGTCCACGCTTGCAGCCAATGTCAAATGTATGCTGGTATTCGTAAAACCATGATACGTGGCCTTTTAGTCGTTAAAGTGCTGGGATCATAATCTTACCAATGACTAGTGGCAATGGTGACAGTTTACCGAGATATAATATAGAGATCAAATATCCATGGTCAGTGCAATGGTGTCAACGGTACACCATCAATGCCGCCGTCACGAGACGCAATCGAACGGTGCCATCTGTGTGCGGCAGCGGCACGTATTACCACGTTTACGTCCGTGGCGGTCACTTCTAGGGATTGCAATCCGGAAAACCAGATCCGGTAATCCGGCGGATCCAGCATCATTGTACGTCCACCGGATCCGGTACCAATGCACCGGATCCGGAATGCCAATTTTTGGTTAAATAATAGCACTGCTGCATGAGTGTAGGTTACTTTAAATGCACACCGGTGCGTAATATGATTAAACTTGACTTTAGCTTGGGTTGACGAAGTTATAAAAGCATTTTTGTGATGATTGTGCCATTCATTAGACCGATTCATTATGATGTCTGTCATAAGAATGACACTTGTTAACATACGTCTCTTACTCAAATGCCTAATTATTGTGAATTTTAGTAGATTAAGTAAAGTTGATTATGTTAAGAAGAAAGAAAAAAAAATACATTTTTACAACATGAAAGTTTGATACTTATTTTTAAAAAAAAGACAAATAGATGGGCTTTGCGTGGCGCTATGATATAGGTCCTAACTCAGCATAAAATCGTAATCATGACCGTAAAACTAATGGAAAACTGCTAGATTTAATTAGAGATTGAATAATGTGTACTAAAATAGATCTAACTGTCAAAACTGGAAGCCTGAACCACCCATTACGTTAAAATTTGACTATAGTCACACTGGTACATTTTTAATGGTTTGTTTATGTATAACATCGGAAATAAAGTTGATACACATAGTAGTTACACATATTAGGTTGGGGAAAAGTCTTTACGCATTATAGTTTGACTGGCCTGATAGCTCAGTTGGTAGTTGCTCTGCCTTCTGAACTGTAGGTTGTGGGTTCGATTCCTACCCAGGACAAACATATGTGTGATGAACACAGGTGTTTGTTCTGTGTCTGGGTGTTATATTGTATTATATGTATGTATTTATAAACAAAAAGTATTTAAGTATTGTGTCAGTTATCTGGTTCCCACAGTACAAGCTTTGCTTAGTTTGGGGCTAGATGGCGCTGTGTGTAACGTCCACACATATTTATTATTATTATTTATTATAGTAAGTATGAACTTGTAATTAAATCTCTTTGGCTATACTATTTGTATCTGGCTGGTTTTGGTATCATTAAAAGTTTAAATTTTAAAGAAGATAATTCCATATTCAAATTAGGAAAATGTGTGATTCTCGAATAAACTCGATACATTTTAAAATTTTACTACAAAAAAGGTAGAAATGCAACGCAAGCCGCGAAAAAAATTTGCGATGTTTATGGACCTAGTGCAGTGTCTGTGAGAGTAGCACAAATTCGGTTTAAGCGTTTTCAATCTGAAAATTTTGATGTCAAAGATGCACCTCGCTCTGGTCGCCCTATTACGGATAAAATGGATACCATTTTTGAAAAAGTGGAGCAAGATCGGCATATCAGTAGTTACGACGTAGCTGAAGAACTGGGAATTGACCACAAAACAGTTTTGGCGCATTTGAAAAAACTGGGTACACAAAAAAAGCTCGATATTTGGGTACCTCACGAGCTCACTGAAAGAAACTAATGAACCGTGTACTTATTTGTGATTCTTTATTACGAAGTAATGAAACCGAACCATTTTTGAAGAAGCTGATAACTGGTGATGAAAAGTGGATCACGTACGACAAGAACGTGCGAAAAAGGTCGTGGTCAAAGGCCGGTCAGGCTTCACAGACTGTGGCGAAACCCGGGTTAACTCGCAACAAGGTGATGCTGTGTGTGTGGTGGGATTGGAAGGGCATTATTTATTATGAGCTGTTACCACCAGGCAGGACCATCGATTCTGAACTCTACTGCGAACAGCTGATGAGATTAAAGCAAGAAGTTGAGAGAAAGCGACCGAAATTAATCAACAAAAGGGGTGTGGTTTTTCATCATGATAACGCTAGACCTCACACATCTTTAGCCACTCAGCAAAAATTCAGAGAGTTTGGCTGGGAGGTGATAATGCATCCGCCGTATAGTCCTGACCTTGCACCTTCAGATTTCCACCTGTTTCGGTTTCTTCAGAATTCTTTAGGCAGTGTCAGGTTAACATCACGAGAGGACTGCCAAAACTACTTGTCGCGGTTTTTTGATCAGAAGCCCCAAAATTTCTAGAGCAATGGGATCATGTCCCTACCTACAAGATGGCAAAAAGTTATCGAACAAAATGGTACCTACATACTTTAGTTAAATGTAAATAAACTATATTAAAAAATGTTTTGAATTTTCTTAAAAAATGCGAAGAAACTTTTTCCCCAACCTATTATATACTTTTTTTTGCTATATACATCTCGCATATTATGTAAACTCAATTGATTATCTCATAAACAGTCCTTTTTGGAACGAAAAGGGAAAATTAACTGATTTGATCAATCCGGCCGGATCAACAAAAATTCGACCGGATCCGGCCGGATTGAAAATGACACTGGATTACAATCCCTAGTCACTTCACCGCTCACCGTTCATAACTGCTTCAATTATACATGTATGCTTATTCTGAGTAAAATATTGAATAGTGTGTATTCTTTCATTTTTTCGGTTTGCATATGGTACATCGCGCAGTTCTTGTCAACTTGTAATATATTTATTGGTTCGATGACATTTTAGATGCGTTCTCTTGTTAGGGTTTATTTTGGGACCGCGGCTGTTTACTGTTGTGAGTTGTGACATCGTCATAAAAAGAGCGTGAAATTGAAATTTCATAGTCTACAAAAACTCGTTATTCGGAGAACGTGACAAAAATTAAAAATTTCTTTCATAATCCTTCGTTTGTGTTTCTCAAGTAATATTTCAAGTTAGAAAAGTTCATTATGAGAAACCAGCTTTTTGGGAAGTCAAAATGAGTTTACATTTTACAAAAAAAATATATATTTCCTTAAAGGATGTCAGTTTTTTTTTAAGAAACGTGAGTGTGATTTTGATCTGATATGTCGAGGGAGGGTTGCCATATTGCCACCCAAACCTAGTAAACATTTAACATATTTAGAATTTTTCGTTAGCACTTTAATATTACTTTCAACTTTCTCTCCCAGTTACGACACAACACTAGGTTAGTTATTCGTACTACGACAAACGACTATGCTGTTTTCACATACCTTATTGGCTATGGTATTTGTTTACACAATCTAGCTCTGCTAATAATGGCGTGAAAATGCCGTTGCCGGTACTTCTGTGGAAATAACTGGAGTGCCACCAGAATCTAATACAAGGTCGGCGTGATAGCACCGG
The DNA here is from genome assembly GCA_910589525.2 of Ennomos quercinarius. Taxonomy (NCBI): domain Eukaryota; kingdom Metazoa; phylum Arthropoda; class Insecta; order Lepidoptera; family Geometridae; genus Ennomos; species Ennomos quercinarius. The sequence goes on from OU342502.1 coordinate 15,392,142, forward strand.
TTTCACTGGAGCTTTGTCGATAAATATTCCATTGGAACTATGTCAATTGTCGCCAGTCACCAGTGATAAGACGGTTGCGGGCTTTTGTGTGAACAAGACTGAGTGTTTTTCAAGCCTTGGACTAAATAGGGTTTTTATTTTAATTACTAAATTAATCATGCATCTGATGTATCTGATATCTGACACGAAACTGACGGCCGATGGACGAGATTCCGGTCCTAGATCTGATAGCATACTCTACAATTAGGATAATGAAGTTCATATTCATATTCATTTATTCTGTTTCCACATGTGCATATTGATCTTACATTAGACATAAGTTCTAATTATATTATAAGGTAAGAACATGGACCCTGCTGGGCACTACAGATTATATTGTGAGGGTAGGATTACTAAAATTAAAAATAGCTTGCGATTTAGATACATACCAACCGATTTTACAATTCAACTGATCAAAAGGTTTACGTTACATTTTTATCGTCAAAAAATTCTTGCAAAGAATAGTAGCATTTCTTAATGAGATGTAACTTCAATTGGCCAAAAAAGGCACATTCGCTTTGTATTTCTTTTAGACGTAGGGGAATATGATTATAGATTTTAATGGACATAACATGAGTACTCGTACTGTGCATTTTTAATTTTGAGTTAGGGAGGGCTAACCTGTCTTTACATCTAAGATTAAACGCACCTGAATAGTTATCTACTGTTATAAGTTACTGACATTATAATATCTCGTGTAGTAAAATAAAGCCATGCATACAAACCGGAGAGTCAGGCCAATCTAGTATGAAGTTCGCTTTTGGTATTAACAAGCCAGGCAAGACTAAAACCAGAAAAAAATCAAGAATAACAGCTAAAGCACACCACACGGCCATGTAGAATAAAATAGAGAGACGTTTATTCAATTCTTGCTAAGAATATATGGTACAAAACCATATGTTTGATGATACGATACGTTTTTACTTGAAGGTTGAGAGTTAGTAGTGTAGCCATGCAGGCAATGGAAAGTGCATTGCATAACAGATTTCATCACGCTGTTTTCCGCCACTAAAAGCTAAAACCAAATTTTATGTTTCAGAGCCATGAGCACGCTTACTGTTGTCAGCTTCCAATATGACCAATGACCTGCACTACCGTAGCACCATTATCGACAGATTGTCTATAAGATCGCTAACCTTTTTTTAACGGTTTTATTTAACTTGCCATGTTTGTTTGCTTTCTTACCTGTGAAGCTTTTTCTCAGTTCTTATATGGAACAGCTTAGAGGGATTTTTTGAAATTAAACTAGAAGTTGCAGTTGTACACCAGACCTTACAATAACTATGTTGTAATTGAACCCAAGTGCAATAACAAACAATTCCCAACTAGTTCATTGTGAACAAGATCTATCTAATCTTTGTTTGTGTAGTTTACTCAAAAGCAAATAGAGACACTAAGCGATGGTCATAATAGATAATACTGCGATAGCATTATAGCTTATTACAGTTATTCCTTATATTCCGCATTTGACAATAATATTGTCTGGCTCCTATGTTTTCGAAGATCGATTTAATCAGCTAATCGAGTGACACAGCCGGTTTGATCTCAGTCTCACTTCACCTAAACATAATTAAATATTCAAATCGCCTAGCACAATCGGCAAGTGCATAGCGGTGCAATCATCATATGATCAAACCAGTCCAACTATACTTTTAATGACACATAGTGGTGATGGTGACACACTCCAGACAGCCTTCGAAACTGAACAGTTTACAATCGCAAAAATAACTGTAAAGGCTATCATTAGCCTTCCAATTTCATCGTACAGTTGAGGTCCAGTTGGTGGTATAGCGGCGAACAAAGACATGCCGATTAGTCACCCCGGGTTCAGATACTTCGGATGGAGGCAAAAACCGGTGCCAACAACCGTTCCGGTGCGCGGAACAAACCTGTCGACTCCTCAAGGCCAGCGCAGCCAGATTCATTTCCTGGCATAGCTGATGGAGCCTGTTGAAAACAATGAAGCTCATGGCATTGTGTTTCTCCCATTAAAATCATGGAGTGAGAAACTACACAAAACGAACCTTATCTGCAAAAACAATTGCTGCAATCATGAAAAAAGGTACGACAATATTCTTAATTCGGTACAAGAGACTTGATATAAAAAACTATAGACTCCTTGAGACCGATATATTTACAATTCATGTATACATTCTCATCTTTCCAGCTCATTACAACTTTCCATTTATACACGCTAGCAGCATGCTAGTATAGACCATTGATATATCTGGTACCTATCATTAAAGGATTTCGTCATAGCAGCAAAGCAAAGTAAACTTGGTCACAAAATTGCTACCTAAGTGCAATCTGGTACTGGCATAATAATATACGTGTAGCTAAATATTTCGGCAAGTGAAAGTGCAGTCACATTTGTTTATTTGATTCAGCATCATGCGACCTGATATTAATTTCGACAGTAGAAAGTGATCCATTACATTCATTGTTTTTGTATGTACCAGCTACCTACATAGTCAAGCGCTTTTGAATAGGGGTCTATTCAAAGTAACTCTGATGCAAAAGTTGCTCCTTTGATGATGAAGAAAGTTTAGATTCGGAAACTTAGTCATAAGAACACCAGAGGCTGTTCCGATTTTTTACCAGCGGAAGGTAATTAATCTTACTATAAATCTAACTTTATAATCGTCAAAATATATTTCCAGTTCCGTTAATATTTATTACACCTCACGACTCGTGATCACGCCGTTTCGTCATACTGGTGTGTTTGCTTGCACTAGTTTGGAAACACGAAATAATAGGCGTCCCACGTTTCGGCCCAAAATTCAGTAAACCTTGTTATGGACCTCATGATAACGTGGCTGACATTGGGATGGTTTGTAATATTATACTTGTGAATGAATAGCCAGTAACGTCATCATGCAATAGGCCTCCTTAAAAACCTTATTTACACGTGATTCTTGTGAATGAAATACCATCGATTTGTGAGCAGAGTGTTGCTGTCGACTGACACGGGCATATTGATCATTAGATTGCCACACATTTTATAGTCATTACGCGGACATAATAATGATACACGAGGCTTCGACCTTGACCTGACAACTGTTGCGAGACCAAGGGTCGTCGACACTGCCAAGTGCCGTAACTCTTCTGGTGAGAGAGCAGACCTTGATGAGAGAGATTGGTGTTCTATGGCTGGTTTCGACAGTACTTCCAATCAGTTTGAATTGAATATTCATGAGCGCCCTTAAGGGACGATATCGAAATCTCAGTGATTACGTAAACAACGTGAAATCGGTGTTGGCTGAAGTTGAAGGCCATAAACGAGGAATTTAAAAATGTTATTGATAGGACAGGGTTTGTTCTTAACATCTCGTTACGAATTCAGTCTGTTTTGGTGTTAATGTTTGGTATGTAATGGGTATTATCACGTAGGTATATAAAAATATCTTTAAAGTAAAACATTTTACTAAGTGGTAGGACTTTTCTGTAAGAGTTCGTCTAGGTACCACCGCTTTGCCAGATATTCTGCCGCCGTGCAGTAGTGTGGTGATCACAACTGTGTTTCGGTTTGAAAGGCGTTGCAGCTAGTCAAATTAGGGGGCAAATAAGACTTTATGACCTGATCTCACAATCTAGAAGTTTTCTATACTAGACTGTGCTGATGTCTCAAGTATACGAGCGCGCTGACACATACTTTTTATAATTTAGAGTTCTGAGTGGCACCGCATTGTTTATATGTGTGGCCGTGACGTTTAGCATCAGGCGAACGACTACATCGTCACGTCATTCGTTTACATAAAAAATGTCCCAGTTTAACTGAACTCAGTTTATTTTGTGCTTCTGACATCTGATCTAAATGGTCTTATTTTCCCCTGGCTTTTTCCTTAATGCCAGAGCATGGTATAAACAAGACATCGCAACAAACCTTTGTAAACATGACAACGAAGATTGATGGAGATACGACATATGTGCAATCAGGCGGTCGGGATACCTCGATAGACGTCACCTTCAGCTGAATCACCAGTCGAGAATGTTTCAAGCTTTTCTCTGACGCAGAACGTTACACAAGATTGTAAGAGAAAGGATTCTAAACATATAAACTCAGACCTTTTTAATATATTCTCTGACGTAAACCAGTTTGTTTTGGAAGGAAAGTATTCGCAAATACCAAATCTTGTATTGTATTAAGGTATTTGACATCTTATAAAAACATCAATGAGTAGGCTACGTAATCGAACGACGTCGTGACCTCTAGTGTTTCCGGTAAACAAAAGAAGGCAAATATTGGTTTAGAAAAAAGCTAACGGTTAACAAACGGATGACTGGAGTGTACTTAACAGTCAGTAATCAACATAATAAATATTCATTCATAAATAGTCTGTCCCCCACTCGGTGGACCGACGACCTGGTGAAAGCCGCGGGGAGCCGATGGATGCAGGAGGCGAGCAGCCGCTCAAGGTGGCGTGCTCTGGGGGAGGCCTATGTTCAGCAGTGGACGTCTTCAGGCTGTTAATGATGAATGATGATGATGATGTCGAGGCGCTGGTACTTATAGATCATATTTTTCAACTTAACTTGGTATATAATAGTTAGTAGTCCTACAGTTTCATAGAATTTTTGTCGTCGGTGATTTTTGATTGGAGATCTAGAAGAACATTTTCCCCAAAAAGGGGGGAAGTTTGACATTTACCGGCCGATTTTGATAATATTTGGTACTCAATTCTAAACAAGTCTTTCAAATATGAGCATAATCGACCGGTTGTCACGACGATACGGTCGTGAAGCCCGAGTACGGTCGCAAAAAAGTTTGTGCTCGCAAGGTCTACTGTTCGCAGAACTACTATAAGAAAACAAGTAGATATTATTTAAACAAAAGTTAATTGCGTCATGGAGGTCAGTGAGTAGTTGTAAGCCGAAAATAGTCCCCGATTAGACACGCATATCGACACTGTTGTATTGTAATTATCTCATACAACATACTGATGTGATGTCTAACAAATTACTGGCAGAACGTTTTTTTAATTATTTACTTACACAAAATTAAACAGGGAAATAGTATTCAAAATATTCACCTGTTTTCCCGCGGTAACTCTAAATTTTCTGGGTTAACAGGTATCCTATGTTGACCTCAGTGTAGTATTTACAATGTGTGCAAAAATTCATCCAAAAGGATAATTAATAGCCAAGTCATCATGCATATAAAATTGTTGCCTCCAAGGAATATAGAATTCAAAAGCTTTTATTTCATCTGGATGTTGCAGCCGTACCATACTAGAAAAGATCAATAATTTTAAATGTACATTCACGTTGCAACTACAAAAAAACGGCCAAGTGCGAGTCAGACTCGCGCACGTAGGGTTCCATACCATTATCTATAAAAACGAGCAAAAAAAAAACACGTTTGGTGTATGGGAGTTAAATATTTATTTTATTGTTTTTTAGTATTTGCTGTTATAACGGCAACAGAAATACATCATCTGTGAAAATTTCAACTGTCTAACAAGGTTCATGAGATACAGCCTGGTGACAGACGGACAGACAGACAGATGGACAGCGGAGCCTTAGTAATAGGGTCCGTTTTACCCTTTGAGTGCGGAACCCTGAAAATAACTAGAGGAACGTATATAAATATAAATAGTATTTATAATATGAACACAACACGAGGCACCTATTGCGTCAGCCAGCAGCACAGTACGTTTGGCAGGCGCCAAACTGCACACAAGCACTTCCTCATACCAACTGCCCACTTGTCATTCTATGTGCCATAGTGTTTTATTAGTACTGTGATCGATTTTTGAATCGGTTTATGATCTTCCTGCTTTGTACAAGTGGTAGTTAAGGATTTATTATTTATGGCGAATCAAGATTAGAATCACGTTAGAAGTACTTTGGTTTGCAAACAAGACTTGAATGGACTGTAGTTCCATAATTCTATTAGCATATTCACATTTGAACTCAAATGTCGTCTATAATGCTTTATCCATGGCATTTACAAGTACTTATGTGACTTATATTAATGAATACTAAAAGTTACGAGAAGCTACCTTTTATAATAAATATGTTTGATTTTTTTTAAATAGTAGAGTTAGAAGCCCTTATTTAATTCAGATCCAAATAGGGAACGCCCTACGTAGCAAGCAGTAGCACATCCGTTAAAATGTTTTATAAGTTGAAGTCAGCAACAGTAGGTTATTGGACAGCAAAACTAGACGTTTTGGTGTCCAATAACCTAAACAATGGATCGAATTACGCGGAGGCAAATTGAGGCAATGCCCGCTGTTATTTTAGCTGATTAAGCAGGCCAAAGGTCGGCCAATTTGATAATACACCACACAAAGGAGAATGTTACATCAATTTACCGAACATGTCAAAATTGGTTGGAAGTGGACAAGATTGAACAGAACTTCAAACACAGAAAATTCGTGCACAATTGTAACCTTTTAAAATTTGTATTGAAGTACTACAAATACTATAATTTACCAAGTTTAGCTGCTCATTGTGTCCGAGTCCTGATCCTGAAAAGAGGGTAGGTACACAGTTCATAAAAAGATGAGCGAAACAGTTTAGAATCAAAGACAGATTCCGAATGAATGATTACGTATAAAGAGAATGTCTGAATAAGAATTAATAAGAAGCAACAAGAGAGAGTTCAATTCGCGAGTACCGTCCAAAATCAGCAACGCCAACAATGGCGCAATCATTGCAGTTTCCTGTTTACAACATTATCAAACAGTTCAACGACCGGCCCGTCGAGCCGTCAGACCCGGAGACGAGACGCCTACTAACCCGACGAGTATAATTGTGCCCATCTCGGTACATGGGGGTTACAAAAACGCGTACGCGCAAGTGTGCAAGCGGGCCACCCGGTTACCGCGTTGGCTGGGTCTAGAATGTCTATGAATGCCTAGTGCTGGTTCACAAACTTAGAACCAGTAGCCATTTCCACAATCAAGTGGAGAGACAAAGTCTTGAACACAGACGCAAGGTCACCGGTCTTTCGGTCTTCTATCGGATACATTTTGGAGAGTGTGCGCATGCCATTCACCAGCTCATTCCGACATCCCCTTTCCATCATAGAACTACAAGGCTTGGTGATACTTCACATCCTTACGTCGTTAGTGTACCACAAGTCCGCACTAAGTGTTTTGCTGAGTCATTCATAGTCCGAACGGCCAAGGAATGGAATGCTCTTCCAGCAACAGTGGTACCTCGTGGGTATAACCTGAGTCTTTTCAAGTCAAGGCTGAATGGGCATCTCATGGGCAAACGTGCTTCACCTTAGACAACTTCGTCACTTACCACCAGGTGAGTTGTTGTCAAACGTATCCATACCATTTTAGCATTAAAAAAGAACCCTGAACTGAAGACTAATCGAATGGTTCTAGGCACATTTCCTTGAAATCAATTAACTTGGGAATACCTTCTTTGTTTTAAAGCCGTCGCTGTCAGTAATCATTATTTGAGTCATGCGAACAACAACAGGCAAAAACTAATTTTAATATTAATACAAAGTTAATTCGATTTCCACCGGGATCCCTTAGAGGAATTTTCAAGTAGATCCTGGCAGAGAGAGAAGAGTTTTTTTTTTCTCTTCATGTGCATTGAAATGCAGTTTTACATCAACAGGTGCAAACGACCCTTTGTCTGACAAAGGGCGACGTCTCCTACTTTTAGAACCACATTCGTAGTACATACTATATTCGCACTGAGTCTGGCCTCGTATGAAATGCAGGACATTGTATCATCAATGTCTGTAGTCTGTATGTATGCAGGTGGCATGCGAGCAGTCTCCTATTTATGGGTAAGCGTGTCACGCAACCGACGCTTGGGCTGGTTGTTGAGGTGGAAAGGTTTTTAGGACAAAGTGTCTGCTTCACGCGGCAAACATGTCTCTGTTTATTATCTTGCACATTGTAAAAGCTTAAGATTCTAGACGAGTCTCTTCTATAGGAATGCTCGGAGATGGCTAAATGCGGTAATGATACATTATGCCTATCACAATATAGGTGATCTATTAGATACAAAAACAGGTAGAGAATATTTGGAACCAGATTAGGTATTTGGCATTGAATTGAATCCTGTGAAGAAAGGCGCAGCCATGCAAGTACGAGACGAGTCAATGGTGTCATACAAATTTGGAAAAGAACGGAACAAAAAGAGCAGTGATGAGTCGATAACAGGCAGAAACATGCAGTATGCAATGAAGTCATAAATTCTGCCGATTGCGATGGAGTCCTTGTACCTACTTAAAATGATGAGAATGGTATCCACTAACCTGTTGCATTAAAAGCAATGCAATAAGACAAAAAAAAAATGTATTTTAAAAATTATGAGGATACCATAAAAATACTTTTAGCAAATGCCAAGTGCTCCAAACCTGGTTATGTATTACAAAACACAACATTGTATGCATAAGCACTTATCGAGATCCCTCATTAGCACGGGTGGACTAAAAAAAGTTTGTTTACTTTGTAAACTCAATGGTCAATGGTCATGACAGTGTAGCTGTAATAATAATAATAACTTAGTGTTTACATAGTTGCAAATTGGAATAATTGTAAAGCAAAAAATGGGGACGTCTGGAAAACTATGCAACAAATTTTAACTCTTTGTCGCAATAACCAACTCTTTCGATGTCTTCGCCATTACGAGGAGGAGACGCACTTTGTACTTTCTTATAGTGAAATGGTACTTTAGTGTTTGCTTTAATGGCACGACTGGGTAGTTTCTAGCATGCCATGCCATTTGCGAGGTGACCATAACCAGTTATCAACGTGACTACGTCTGAGTTATTCAGGCCTTTTTTGCTTCATCTGGAGACGTTTCTACTTAGAAACTTTGTAGTGAAGTAACTAGTACCTATCTATATCTGGTATCAAGGATTAGTTATTAATGTTATTATTGATTCTTTAATCACTGATTATTTTTTTATTCATTCGGTCATATGTTTAAAATCGGATAAGTCGGATAAATGGCATTTACATGAGACAGCTAAATTGGAGGTGATGCAAATAATATTTTGTATTAGTAACTAGACTGGCCTGTTAGCTCAGTTGGTAGTAGCTCTGCCTTCTGAACTATAGGTTTTGGGTTCGATTCCCACCTAGGACAAACATTTGTGTGATTAACAACGCTGTTTGTTTTGTATTCTATCAGTTATCTGGTTTCCATAGTACAAGCGATACTTAGTTTGGGGCTCGACGGCGCTTTGTGAAATGTACTAAAATTTTATTTTATTACTTGTTATCATCTGCCATAAAAATACTAACAAGACTGCACCACAAACAATCGAAAGAGAATCTAAACAAACACTAAAATACTACAAGTATCGAATGTAGGTGTATGAAATATATAAGCTCAATTTAAATAGGTAATCGTGTTGCAAAGAGCAATAACCCATTTTATCGGTGCACTGATGATAAGAGAACGATAAGGAGGCCGCTACAATCCGACCACCCAGTACTAACTGCTGATTTACCTATGATCACAGTAATCGTCACAGTAACGAGCACAAATTGCCCATTCTAAGATGTACGCTTAGGCCAGGCTTGGGCGCTCCCTAATACTGCCAAATGCCAATATGGCGTTAGCGAATTCATTTATGAATTATTTACAGACAAGGTTTAATTTTAATACCCTCTATCGTACCTTTAACAGGTATCTTATACTTCATTCATAAAGTAAACCAGCGTATACCTTAGCCTTAGCTTAGCCGGTTGACCCGGGCTCAATTTGGAAGTATGTGGCCAATTGATTTGTCATCATCATCATTCAAATTTTCTTGCATTCTTTTGCCAATAATAGTTAAATTTAGAAAACTAAATTTGCGGAAATAAATAGAATGTATCAACAAATTACGATTAAAAGTATCTCCTAGATATCATTGGTTTACCGACAAATGGCAATAAACAAATTTCTTCTTAGTTTTTCAGTTACTAGGTGGTAGGACTTTTCTGAAAAGTTCGTCTAGGTAGGTACCACCGTTTTGCCAGTTATTCTGCCGCCAAGCGGTAGTGTGCAAGCACTACTGTGTTCCGGTTTGAAGGGCATTGTAGCTAGTGAAATTACTGGGCAAATGAGACTTTATGACCTGATTTCACAGTCTAGTAATCTGATTACTAGACTGTGTGATGTCTCAGGATGACGTGCGCAGTGCAGTGTCACGCGAAACTTTATTATTTTAAAGTTCGAATGACACTGCTACTGTTATGGGCGGCCGTGTCGCTTAACATCAGGTGAACGACTAGCTCGTCACGTCATCCCTTCTCATAACAAAAAAAAACTCAAAACGGTAGAACGTTTCGGACCCCCGCTTTAATTCTTGCTTGCTACGGTACCTATCAATCATCGGGCACGTAGCTTATAGTCTTTATGATATGATAAACAGCGGCCCCCACTTTGCTTTCCTTTTCTCTGGTCTCAATATCAACTTTTTTTCTGTGATCGCTTCAGGCTATAAGAAATGTAATAAATTGGCTGGTTCTCGCTCAGTGAGCGACCTTTGTCTGGAATTCCTTAGATTTGCTATGGATGCGATTAGAACCACGCGTCGCCCATACAGGGATATCTCCTCGTGATATGCGATCTCCACTCCTGAATCCTTTTCTCCAAACCACCACTTACCTCCTTTCATAGTTAAATTAATAATCTTCATTATATTGGTCTGAGAGCTCGCACCAAGAACATACCTGAAAGCAAAACAAAAACATGTTATTATTGAGTTTTTTAAACTGGGACATCCATAAGAGTCGTCAAGGAAAATCGTCACAGCATATCGGGTGATGTTTGCAAGCGCTTCCAAGAAAGCAACGGGACTTTTGCACGGACTTTGTCACGATATCAAATATTTTTTAACGTCACACTTAAAAACTCACGCGCCCAATGTTGGAACACCACGTGGATGTTTATGATATTTTACCGTCTAAGGTGTTATTTAGTAAATGAAAATATTCTAATTTTATTTGAAGGCATTAAAAATAAAAAAAAACACTACGTGATACGACTTTTCTCCAAAGTTCGTCTAGGATTGCCAGTTATTCTGGCGCCAAGCAATAGTTTGCAAACACTACTGTGTTCCAGTTTGAAGGGCACTGTACTGAGCATATGAGACTATGACCTGAATCCTGATGATGTCCTCCATCCTGAATCCATGTTTTGACAAAGCTAGCCAGATTTTTTCTTTACCCTGTTATGAGAGTTTCGTCATCTTCTTAAAGGTGAACTAGCCTCTTGTGTGATGTCTTATTTACGTGGTGCTTATCACAGCTAGTGTGAAATTGAGTAACCGTTAGTGAATCGGTCATCGATAAAGGTTGGCTTACACTTTACGTAATCGAGCGAAAGTGAAATTTCGCAGTCGGGCTGAGCCGCCAACTGTTCGTTAAGGCCGAGCATACCATGAAGTTAATCAATAAAAAAATTGAATATTAATGAAAAAAAAACGAAACTCGTTGGGAACACTGGAGTAGTCATTCTAATCAAATATTTGCGAGTAGGTACTTAGGTAGTATATAAACCCAATGTAGGGTGTAAATTGTAGGTACAGACTTGAATGACATTTCTATTGTACACCGAATAATTTTAATTAATAAATATTTAAATTACTAAAGAACTTACTAAAAATATATAGATAAATATGTGTGGACATTTCACACAGCGCCATCTAACTCTAAAGTAAGCATAGCTTGTACTATGGGAACCAGAACTGACACAATACTTTTTGTTTGTAAATGTATACATAGAATACAATATAACACCCAGCTTTGTTAGTTTTAACGACTGGATGATGTAGACATTTTACATTAACATGTAAATTACGGCAAATAATAAAATACAGCATAAAACCGTAATAAAAGAAAATAACTGTTCTTTTTTTATTTCGTTATGTTTTGTGGAACACTGAATACAAATAATGCAGAATCAACTTGCATAATAAATAATTTAATATCTGCATTATCATATTATAATTGTTGGCGTACATCAGAACACGTCTTTAATATCTTAACATCTTTATTCGTCTACTTCATTCATTAATTTAATAGATTCTTCCACGGTTTCTTTAACTTCTATCTTCTGTTCACCAGTAGTATTAATAGTTTTATACTCCCGACAATATTAATCCTTTTTCTCTTCCGTGCTTCCGAAGAGTATACAACGCCGGTTCCTTCCTTCCTCTTGTTTTTTTTCGTTTTTCATCGTAGTGTGTTCGCCATAGACTGTCAATGTCTTGCTCCGTCCATCTTATCTTGCAGCGCCCTCTGTGCCTTCCGTGCACGAACCACCATAACGCTAACATTCTGCCATCCTGAAATCATCTCTGTCCCAGAGATTAGGAAGCTTTAAGTCTGCAACAAGGAAACAACCTACGTCAGAAGTAATATGCTCACAGTCCAGAACATAAAATTTTAAAATTGTCACATAATTATCATTATATACTCCCCAGATTTATGTTCTTCTTTAAAACTTCGATTACGACTTTGACTACTTCCAACTGACTGAATTTCTTTAATTACAACTGACAACTGAATTTCTTTAATTCCAACTGACAACAGTACCATATTTTCATCAACTGTTACTTTTATTAACTTTTCCAACTGACAACATTACCATATTTTCATCAACTGCTACTTTTATTAACTTTTCCAACTGACTGCTTACTACTTCATACCGGCCTTGCCGATATGCCAACAATTTCATAATTGTTTCAACTGACAACTTATCAAATTTTTCAAAAAAAACTTCATCTTCTTTGCACCAGGTGATATTGTTCGGCCATCCTGTATATTGGAATGTCCCCATTCAATATAGCCTCGCCCGTTTTGATACTGTATCTCGAACACAGCAACGGCTCCATCCATCTGATGACTTATTCGTTTGCATGGTTTGCACCTTAAACACAAAAGGGTTTCCGGCAGTTAAATGTTCAATACCATACTATCTAAAACAGACTTTTCCATAACTTGTTTCAGTCATGAAGTAAATAAAGGATTAGGTATTCAATCAGTCAACCAGCTTAGACAACTAACGTATCAACGTTGGTAATCACAATGCTCATTATTTACGTCTACTTAGTCAGTTACAATAATATAGGATACCTAGTTGATTATGTATTTCAAGCAAAGCCGTTACTATTCAGTTTGGTAACTACTTTAATTTAAGGGCTGCCCAGAAGAAGAAGCGGTCTCCATGTATCCGACCATTCTGTCATACCAACTATTATTTATTATGTGGTTATACTTGTAAATTGCTAAGTATTTATATTTGTCATTTCACCCTTGGCATTCCTAGTTTTTACTAAACACACTGACAATCTTAACCCCTGTTTATGTCGCAAGATGCCAGCACAACAGTTCAGCCAAGCCGTAGATCTTTGAGTCTTTATTAATTCTAACCAGGCTTATTGCCCGCATAAACACGGAGAAGAACCTCCGTGGCATACGCCATCCGTTTTCCATAAATGGTTTAAGGGGTTAGACTTAAGCATCTGTGAACCCTTGTGATATCGACTAAATGTCTATATCTTTCCAATCTATTATTTATCACAACATAATAAGACAGAATGAGCTCATAAATTTGCAAGTTAACGCGTTTAGAAAAGAACATCGATCACTGACTTCTAATCAATCCCACCTGCTCTTCAGTGTGAAGGTACGCCAAAAGGTTATGTTGGTTTATAGTATGTAGGTAGTAGGTAGGTACTATATCACTCTGAAGAGACATGGTCAAAATACAGTCTACTAAGTCCCGAGATATTTTGCCCATTAAATTATTTTCCAAGGTTAGTTTTGCTACCATTGTACTTTTTTGAGAAAACATTTAAACATTCCAAATATTACAAAAGACTTAATTCATGTTCCTTCAGACGCATTTTATAATAAGACAAGAATATGGTGAAGTCATACCGAAGTACCTCCATCCTCACCACTATTATCATCAATCATTAACACCATCGGCCACAACTACGAGTAGCCCACAAGAGGAGGTAAATAAATATACAGGTATTAGGTATTTTTATACTCAAGAAGACAACACTATATTCTATCCGCGCCCCTTCAGCAGTTTAAAACTCAACAATTGATCCGTTTTATTAAGGACATAACATCTACTGTAGTCTTCGATCAGGTATACCCACTGTAGTGGTACAATTATTGTAATGTCATTTTTCATTTTAGGTAGGTATTCATATGTTTTTCTTCTCAGCATTGAATTGTAGGTCCAATAATATAAATATGCCTAAGGTCCAATGTTTAACATAAACACCACAGACGAAAATAGCTTAGTTTAGTTTAATATGCCTTCCTAGTATGAAGTACATTACCCATTTTTTTTAATTATGCCGTAATATTGCAATGCAATATATTATAACAACGGAACACCTTATTGCAATTGACTGAAATTAAGTTTTCCATTATTCCGTATCATTGTCATTTCATTATGATTTATTTTTGTCACTGTGATTTTACCAGTGATTTTTAGCAGAGTATGTGACAAAAGTAGCAGGTGTGACTTCATAAAATCATATGATTTTTCCACATGCTCCTTGTGAAATGATCCATGCTTAGTGCGATGGCACCGCCCACGTAGGTACTTACCCTATCATACGCAAATATACAAGCGTTGTCACCAAATAAGAAATAGATCACATATATTTTTTTTTTTAGGTTTGTGTGGTTGGACAGGTTACCCAATTATTGGGTGTGAATATGGATTATTCTCTTTTAAATCACTACATTGATTATAATACTCTATGAAAATCATTAGCACAATTAATTTCGCCTCATAGTTTGAATATAATTTCATACAAATGAATACTTTTGAATGCTCACTCAAACTGAATACAAGTTCGTTTCATGCAGAGTTGGATTAAATACCTAAACAAATTAATTTGTTTGCATCGTGCTATTTAACAATCTACGTAGGATTCAGTAGAAGAAATTGATAAATATTTCAAACGCGAACCTTTCATCCCTTCGCAGTCAGTACCACAAACTCAGTATTTGTGGTATGTGGTGTACAGTGCCCGTCGATGCTCTGCGCAAGTTTATGATTTTCAAAACTGCGACAACACTGTTGCTCCGCGTCGTTGAACAGAGCTTGAAAAACTAAAGCCCAAAATCACTTTGGTCACATACCACTGTTATGGTAATCATTCTGAACTAGGGCTCTTTTATCTTTGCCTATTCTCAATTTAAGGACTGTTTTGCTCACCCATTTTGAGCGTTTATATAAAATCTAGGATTTATATATGATCGAAACGATAGTTTTGTGTTAATGAATCACATGATGAGTCAGTTGTTCACCAAATGCTAAGCATCACCGCTGCCCATAACGGTTGCAGTGCCACTCGGAACTATAAGTAGTTTTATAAAGTTTTGCGCAACACAGCACAGCGCACTTTATACTGAGACACACAGTCTACCATTAAGATAAATAGACTGTGACATCAGGTCACGAAGCCTCACTTACCCAATAGTTTAGTGAGCTACAGCACCTCGGTATAGTAAGCCAGAACACAGTAGTGCTCAGTAGTGTTCAAAACTGATTTATGTCAAAAGCGCGCAACAAACTTTATGCTTTTTTCCTTCTTAAACTACGCCTTTTCCTTTGCGTGCTTAAGTTATAATGAAGCAGGCAGACGAGTGCACTTTAGGCGCGCAAGTCTTGGAAATCGTGATGCGTCCGACAGCAATCGCTACCACGAGATGAACGAATGCTACCCGGCCTCTGCCGAAAACATAGGTAACTAGCTACGCTTTTGCTACTCGCGCGCTGTTCCTTACGCAACGCGTGCGATACATCACGCTCTAGGTAGGTATATGCGCGCAGTATATAAAGCGTCAAACTAAGTGAGAGCCGCGTATGCGCGCGTTATGCGTTGTGTATAAAAAGCGTGCCCGCTTAGAGCGCTTAACGCTTTTTAACCACCACTGTAATGCACACTAGGTACTGTTTGGCCGCAGAATAACTGGCAAAACAGAGGTAGGTACCTACCCCTGGATGAATTTTGCAGAAGAATCCAATGGTACCTATAATATGTGGCAACGGCATGTAGGTACCTATATATACTTTAGATGTAGACCAATAAATAACAAGTGTACATAAAGAAATCTAAGCATTATAATCTTGTAAGGTAAATGGCCCAGTATCAATCACATTTTGAACTTCGCTGACTTTGCAGGTGTACTATACTAAAACGTATTCCTATCCGCAGCATCAGAGCTATAGCTTACTATAGCTATAGGTTCAGTAGTTTTAACAGAACCATGAATTTTTCTTATTATTCTTCAACATCGCAGTTTTGTTATTGCAGTTTCAATACCATTACACTTTTGGTCCGAATTGCCAATGTAAATTGTTTAAAATTTAACCAATAATTTGTTGCCATTAACAAACTTTGATATGATACTGATAAAAATGCAAAAAAAAACACAAAAGCTGACCACCTACCGATTTTATCCATTATTTCTAGCATGTACCTTTATTTAATTTTTTTTAAATTTAATTTCTAGGTGTATACCTAGGTCTACCAATATTATGATGAGGCAAACTTTTATACCTATACCTACTTAAGAAGTTTAGGTATGGAAGTTATTCTGCTTAAAATAGGTTCCATTAGGTAACTAGTACTTATCCACTTAACAGCTTGTCATGTGATAGGTAAGCTACTAGGTTAAATATTACCTACTATTTATAATAATATAATTATTACATATATTATGATTATTTCAATGGATACTGTTTATTACCTATTAGTTTTCAAGTTCAAGACCTTTGATTGTTAGGACAATCTTCTTGTCTGTTGTAGTTGGTAGGTACATAAATGTATTATTATCTATGCAATAGATATCTGGCTTTATTACATGCTAATGGAAGGCTTCAGTTTAGTTGTTGGGGATAGAAAGAATTAATAAATAAGAAAGACCACCCATTCTAACACTACATAGTTTACAATTATTACATACTGCTTGTATTGTTTAATTTTGTAAAACAATAAAGTCTCGTACCTATTTCTGCAACTAATTCTGTCAATACAATGAAATTCCATCCATACTGACAGTCTGTCAGCTCTATTTCCAAATACCTAACTTAAATCATAAAATATACCTATTAAATAGATAGATAGAGGTTGATTGTATTAGTACACTTTCTGATGGTACATAGCAATACATATATTTATTGGTTCAAATGACTAACCAAATCATAGTAGGTATCCATTATAGCGAAGAGCCACATTGAACTTGCCAGCGTTTTGAACCACACCTTCTTTATTTCTATTAATATCACTATTGTGTGAAAGTACCTAGCAGTTAATACCTATATCTATATCAATATGTAATGTGAATTAATATTATGTAATAGGCAATGATATTTTCAACTCACTGGTGACAGGCACCCATCCGTATAGTTTATAAAAACTTTTGTTTTGCAAATCTTTTAAACTTATGAAAATATAGGTAATAACAGAGATAACAAACCCCCTCAAACACTATTTGCTTTAGAGCCAGTCTACCATCACACACAGACCCTGCTATCAGCAGTGTTGTCTCACTAATGGCAATGATGTATTTTTCTCAGTGCTAGTGTATGCGAAAGTTACCTGAGAAAGACAACATTACTTATTTCTCCGCACTATGCATACCTGTGAATTACCTGCAACTATTTATCTTAACCTACTCTTTCAGACACATTGGTTAAACTAATGAAATGTTAGATAAATGGATGCCAGAGCAACTTTTAATTGTTAATAGTTCAAATATTCAAATTCAAATGTTTATTTGGGAATAGGTTACTATGCAAATGTTGCAATATGTTATTCAAGTGGTTTAACACTACTTTGGTGATAGTATATCTACCTACATTTACCTATTAGGTAGGTATAGAACTTCGCTCTTCCAACCCCAATGTTATGTTCAAGCTTAGTCCACTGATCAAAAAAAAATTAAAATGAGGCTTGGAATCAAACACCTAGGTATTAGATTTTATGTGTGAAGTGTGTGCAGTATTCATTCATAAAAATATACATTGTCATGCAGGAAGACATGTTCCACTGGAACAACCAAACTTAATGCTAAAAGACTTCTAAAATCAAAATACCTATGACATCTAATATATTTTGATCATTGACATTTTAATTTTATATCAACGTAACCCAACCAATTAAATATCATTATGTAGACACAGGTACCTAACTTTGCATGCCAGATTTGGTGATGTGCTGAGCAGCCTTATTTATGAGTATGTATCCACCTTGTATAACCACATCTAGCAAATAAATATATTTCATTTAGCTCCCAGCATAAAAGGCACCATCACCTACTTATTCAATACTTATTAATTACTTATACTTTTAGCCTAGGTATTAATCTCAATGTTCGTGTTGAGAATTAAAACAACAACTTGTCTAAGATACTATAAGTTAGCAAAAGGAAACAGAAAAAGAAAGGCTGCATCTTGCACTACTGGAAGATGCAGCTTACTGTAATTTCCTTGCTCTCCTGGCAAATTGAGTGTTACACCCGTTAGTGGGCCACTTTCGAGAAATGGTTTATTTTCTTTCATTCATTTACATCTATCTATTCAAAGCTCATCCTTGCCTCAACTGTTTCTCACGGAGAATGCTCCATGTACCTACTTTTGTCGTAATTTCTAGAAGAACTCACCAGATTAAGGGCGTTGATTCCTTTCCAGTTCTGAAATGTTGGCGTACATCAGAACACGTCTTTAATATCTTAACATCTTTATTCGTCTACTTCATTCATTAATTTAATAGATTCTTCCACGGTTTCTTTAACTTCTATCTTCTGTTCACCAGTAGTATTAATAGTTTTATACTCCCGACAATATTAATCCTTTTTCTCTTCCGTGCTTCCGAAGAGTATACAACGCCGGTTCCTTCCTTCCTCTTGTTTTTTTTCGTTTTTCATCGTAGTGTGTTCGCCATAGACTGTCAATGTCTTGCTCCGTCCATCTTATCTTGCAGCGCCCTCTGTGCCTTCCGTGCACGAACCACCATAACGCTAACATAATTATTAATTATAGAAGGAAAAACATACAGCAATAAATTCAACAATAATGACATGATATATAGGTATACCTACTAGGTATTATATTATCTGTGACCTAATCCAACAATCGTGCTTCTACAACAATAATTAGCATTTTCTCTTTTTTATAATAATTATGTATGTACTGTATATTTATATTATATACCCAGCGTTTTTTGTATGAAGACGACCGTCCATGTATTTCTACGTTATTCCATTCCGTGCAAGGTTGCCTGGAAGAGATCGCTCTGAGCGATAAGACCGCCCATTGTTACACTTTGGTTAAGTTTGTTCACTTAGCTTTTAATTATTTGTGATGTGGTGTTTCAATAAATAGTTTATCTATCTATCTCTATCTATTATTGCTCAACCAATGTTAAAATGTACTTGTTATCACGATAATGAAGTCGTAGTAAACATCATAAACTTAACTACAAGTTAATGTTATGTTGCACCTATAAACAAACTACAAATTATTATTAAGTACTTTTTAAATAGACCGAATTGATTCTTGAATTACCTTCAGCACTGCGTGATGACAGCTGTATAACTACATTTTACAACATCGTTACTTACAATATACAATAGTTATTTATGATATTAGTGCGGTAAGTTGGTTTTTACAAACGAGTAAATAAGAAGTCGAGGGCTTACCACAGTTACGAGTTTGTAAAAACCAATTTCCGCACGTGTATCATACAACGTTTTTCAACACATTTGCGAGAAAATAGTACAATTGGTAATGAAACAAACTTTTGTTTATTAGTGGGAAAGTCGCAACCAACAATTTTCGACGTTTCTAATCCAATATGAAAATGGGCTTAAATGGCGCGCATATTTACAATGCAAATGGCGCCACGTGTATGGTGAAAATTAGAACTACATCTTAGTTTCATTTTCTCTTTAGTATTAAAGTGAGACAAACGTATTGAGCAAAAGCGCTTCCAAGAAGTTTCGGTCATTCAGCTTATTTATTCTCGTAATATGAAACTCGTTGGTGGAATTCTTATATATTGTTTATAGAAATATAAAAAAACCCGTAAAGGATACGCACGGCGCTATACAACGGAGGATGCGGTAAAATAGGTATACCTACTTAGGTGAGAGTACCTATTTTACCGCACGTTCCGTTGTATGGGGCGTAATGTTTATCTTTCGAACAATGTATACAGCCTTTGTAAATTATGAATTTTTTGAGCTAATGTGTTAAAAATAATATGAATAATTACACTTTTTCATAGTGAAAGACAAGAATAGTGTTGTATTTCTATTCTATCACAGTAGTGTCACACACTCAAAATTAATACCCCGTTATTTACAATTACAATCTTATACACAATCTAATCAAAAAATATATTTATTTGCTTGCTCTTGACATATCAATTCATTTTCAGCCGTTATCCGCCCACAGCGAGCTGTTTAGTACAGATTCCCGACCCTATAACAGACCGCTGGTCCTGAATCTGAAACCTGTCATTCCAAGACTTACATAAAGTATGTTTGTTCCTGCGTCGCCTTAACACGTGTTAGCTAGAGAAATTCACCTTGAAAAGCGAAAGGTGGCCGCATCACGTGTTACCGCCGCCTGCGATGGAGTCTTGCGAACTTAACCATCTACAACGTGTACAAAAATACTACAGTTCTTAAAAAAAATTGAAACCAGCGGGATTTGAAATCGCGCCTTCCATTCCATCGCATAGGTTCAGACGCTATCAAATTAAGCTATGATAGCATTTCCCCAGTAGACATTACAGACAGGTAATCTCACTAGTAGTAGGCCTGCAGTCACTGAAGAGAGCGATCATGGTAGTGGGATGGTTTACACTATGAAATCATTCCATGATAACAAGATTTGCAATCTTTATTTACACTAATATGATAAGAGAAAATGTTTATGGATTTGTAGGGAGTTATCGATGATCGTCATCATCAGCCTGAAGACGTCCACTGCTGAACATAGGCCTCCCCCATAGAGCGCCACCTTGAGCGGCTACTTGCCTCCTGCATCCATCGGCTCCCCACGGTTCTGACCAGGTCGTCGGTCCACCTAGTGGGGGGCCGGCCTACGCTGCGTCTTCCAGTTCGTGGTCGCCACTCAAGAACCTTTCTTCCCCATCGGTTGTCAGTTCTACTAGCGATGTGGCTTGCCCACTGCCAGTTAAACTTTTTTTAACTTGCTAATTCTAAAAGCTATATCGGTGACTTTAGTTCTCTTGCGGATCTCCTCATTTCGGATTAAGATCCGAAAGCTCGGAAGCTCGGAGTTTCCTTGCGAGACTTATCTCGCAAGGAAACTCCGAGCATAGCTCTCTCCATAGCTCGTTATCTATGAACATAATGTACAAGACTGATACTGGACATTTCATTAGTGAGAAAGATGCAGTTTCCAGTTGGACATAGTTGATTTTTCCTTCAAGGAAAAGTGAGGTTCGAATGGAAAACGGATGAAGGGTGAAGCCGACGACGCTGCTGATATAGGTAAACACAGTTAAGGAAGTTGATTCCTGATATTGCACAAACGGAAGCCTTTATTAAACAAACGATATTTCCTGAAGACTTTAAGACAGCTGTAACACTTTGTTTTCGTAGCTTTATAAGATTATCCTTATATGTAGGAAAGAAAACCAGTAAAGGTATACCACTGCAATACTTTGGTCACGTTATGTGAATTGACAAACCACCTGCTCCAGCTTATAATGCAAGGTAAAGTCCAAGGAAGCAGAAGACCTAAAAGACGTAGCTCACGCCTCAAAAATCTTCGCACGTGATTTAGAATTAGCACGAGATCCCTGGTCTGAGCAGCAGCATCCAAAATAAGGATTGCACTAACGATAGCCGACCTCAGCAGAAGATGGCACCATGAGAAGAGGGAAGGTATACCAAACAATCCAAACGGACACCGACCACGAATGAAATCCGAAGAACACGACTATGAAGTTAACGTTACTACTATTTAAGGTAATGTTACTACTATTTAACTCTGCAAACTGGTACAAAGAAAATTAATTCCACATGTGATATTGTTAACACCACTCATATTCGAAGACCACCCAAATGTATCTGACAATGACACACACACGTTCTCATAAATAAAGGCTTAAATTTACAATGTGTATTGTGACATAGCCGTTGTGTGCATGTGAGTGTGACGAGTTATTGATCGGAGGCTACGGGCCTTGCATCCGAAAATAATGCAACCGCTCGGCCCGACTGGCTGGTACATAGTTAAGCGATAAGGAATACATAGTATGAGGAGAAACTGAACAAAGTTGGTACAATGTAGCATTCCGATTAAGACGATAATGAGAAACGCTGGAAATACGAACGTTGGAGTAATAATAACTTAAGGTTACCAGATAATAATATGCTCAGCGCTATTGAGCCTACTAAGTTAGTAGGCTCAATAGTAGTACTAGGTCCTACAAATACATAATATAAAGTAGGTGCTTCTGTTTAATTTTCATCACAGTTGCTCGTAGCCTCTCTTCTGCCACCGCTTTTAGAACCAAAATCCAACAACCTCCGGACGTGTGCCAGGGTCATGGCACACGTCCACGTCTATAGCTTTGATAATAGTACATTATGATACAAGTGTCCAAAGTTGATCATTACACTGTCGGCTCCCATAACGCGCTCGCAAATATTGAATTAGTCCTGAAAAACTGTTAAACATTACTATCACACAAAACAAATGAGAGCACAACAAACAGAGACTTAAAGTAGTTTTCCTCTCAACAACGCAAAAGCTGAGCACCAATCAATAAAGGCTACCTACCTAACATCCTACCTATATCTAGATCCTAATAAAGGCGGATTCGCGCACGCGCGTTGTTATTATAAGTAGTACAGGTTAGGTACTTATTTGGGATCGGTCAATGCCACCTGATATTTGCAGGAAGGTGCCACGCCCTGCCCCGTAGGTAGCCTAGTATATATCTAGGTATTCCGAGGTGGATAGCACATGCGCCCTAAGGCTGTTCGGTCGCAGGTCATTCATGTCGTAAATCAATATGCATATTTGCAGCAAACCACCAAGCCCTTAAACCGCCATGGAATATTCCGGATGACGTTTTAGATTTGTTATGGAGCGAAACAAAGGATAAATATAATATTACGGAGCAATATAGTTTAGATTAAGATTTACGGAACATTGTTCGATGTTCGTAAGTATTGTTGTTTATAAAGTACTAGCTTATGCCCGCGTGCACTATCCCTCAGGAACCGTTTATTTTTCCCGAATAAAACTTCCGTTTTAGAACACCCCAACATACTATGTAATGAATGTATCTTCGCAAAATTTTAGCTTCAGCGGTTTAGGCTGTGCGAGCGTGTTACGGTGGGACCTTGTCCTGTATTTTTTACCCCTTTTAAGGAATGAAATTCAAAATTGCCGAGACACGTAATTATTTTGTTTTATATGTTCTATACACATTCAAAATGTCAGTACCTATGATACAGACAAAATTTTGAACATTTCCATACAAACTTTAACTACAAAGTTCACCCCAGAACACACAGTTCAACCCTTTGAGGTTGAATTTTTAAAAACTAAATAATACCATTTCGTTTATTTTTATACTTGTTTGTATGTACCAAGTTTCAAAGCGAGACGTCACGAAATGTAGGTTTCCCATAGAAACGTTTTTGACCCTTTCCACCAACTTAGAGGCTGAACTTTCAAAAATCCTTTCTTAGCACGCGCCTACATCATAAAAGAAAGCCACCCTCCAAATTTCAAGTCTTTACGTCTAGCAGTTTGGGCTGTACGTTGACTGTCAGTCAGTCAGGACAAAGCCTTATGTAATATAAGATGAGCTGAAGTTACTGTCAGCCCTATAATTAATTACACAACAACGCCCAATCATAGACGGGTGCTAAAGTTGAATATTCATTATCGGTTTATTGAATATTCATTACCGAAATCTCGAGCAACTATTCAGTACTGAGCATCACTCATAAATTAGTAACTAATACAAAATGAAACTCTTGTTTGACAGCACCTATTTCCTATACTCCACAATTGGTTGTCTTCGCAATACGCAAAGATCTTTGAAAATACTTACGATTCATTAGAAGCCCTACGTCTAAACACAAACCTTCTGGGTGGTCTTCGTTACGGCACCAAACTCAAACATTTTTGCTTCACTAACATGACTGCAGCCATAAATGTGTGACTCTTGATAACAAAGTTGCAAAGGTGTATTTAGGATCAGCTCCACTACAATATTGGCAGAGAGCAAGCCGTGTAACCGGAGCCAATAAATCAAAGGTGGGCGTTGAATTGTTGATACGCTTGAATCAAAATGATTGATGCAACGTTTTGACGAGGGAAGGGAACCGCTTACGATGAAGACTTTGAAGATTCAAGTCGTATGCGTGGGCTGATAATAAAAAAAGCTGTCAACACATTATCTAGACTAGGCTAGAGACAAAATAAGTGTAGTGAGAATAATGACTTCCAGTCATTGAACAAGGAGAAGAATGCCAATACATGAATACACCAAGAAAACAGCGTTAGATCAGAAGTATGCCAAAAACCGTTATAAACCTCATGGCGCTGCAAAATGAGCAAGTGGAGCGTAAATCAGAAATATGGCAAAAAACCGTTTTAAACCTAGATGGCACTGCAAAATTTGCGGTAGGAGTACTATCCAACCGTCTAGCTCGTGACAATGCCTGTTGAGTCAACATTCCACATGGCGGTTACCTCGTGAGCCAAGTCAAGGTACTTGCTGAGTTTGTCCTTCTCAGCCTTGACGAGGTTCTCGTCATGCGGAATGGTGATGTCAACGAGCACTGCCCAGCGTCGGGACCGGTCTATCAGCACGATATCAGTCTCATTATTATGATTGTGTCCGGCTCCAGTCATACTAGAGTAAAATTACTTTATGCTTTTTTCTTTATGCTTATTATCATTATCCCTTGAAATGTACGCGCGGAGTATTGAACATTTCGTTAAGTCTCATAGGTTTTATGGTTTTCCTAATAAGACTGTTAGTAATTTAAATTATCCGTCTGATACTATCATGTACAAACACAGCACAACGTTTTAAGACAAATTATACAATACTTACAGACAATGTTTCCTTCAGACGTCGGTATGTTCCACTGTATGTTGCCATAATTATCACGAGGTTAATGAAAAGTTTGGTAGGTATTTAAATTAAGTACACTATACTGCGTAAAAATAATATTAGGTATGGTAAATTGGTAGGTAACTACTATAATAACTTTGTACATAAACAGGGTATTGAAACTGTTAAAAATGCATACAAAAGTAATCTCTAACTGGCTGGTAGAGGTGTTTTTTTTATTTAGTTAGTTAGTCAGTTAATAACAAATACATACATTACACTTTGGAAAATCACGGTATTTAGTTCATTAGTAAAATCGTGATTGTAAATACGTGTTATATGTTAATTTTATAGTAGTTTAATTACTTTAATCTTTACGTAAGTGTCATATAATCGCGAAACGGTTAGGTCATAAAAACATATACCTACTTATATAACATGAAACATTTAATAGAAGAAAATCGTGAGGAAACATAATAAACTAAAAGGTTAAAAAAGTATTTTTTATAAAAAGACTTTAACGTTACTTATTGTGTTTCGCTTATCACTTGATACACGCCTTTCATTGGATAGGGGTTGCTGTGGAAATGATAAATCACCATTTTTAACGTCCGCCATATTGGATAAAAAATGGCGGTATTTAAAGTAACCGTGCATTGTCTTAAGAACCAAACGTCTGTGCATTTCAGCCCGATAGCTAAGTGGAAATATTGATTGAAAAATTCCAGGACGAGTGAAGTTAGAAAGCTTTCAAAAAGAGGAGCTACGGGGGCAAACAATGAGCAGCAATCGCAGGCAGGTTATAATTTTTCTGTTTATTATTAAAAACGTTCGCTGCTTTTCGCATTAGCAAATTAAATTTCTACTACTCGGGTATCACTACAAAATCGCTGTACATATAATAATAACCATCCAGGCCGATTTCGGCCATTGCGACCTTTTTGGTGTTTAGCTCTAATATGACTGATAAGTATACGGTATACCCTATTTTTGCGGCAAATGTACGTGCACAACTGCACATTGAGTAGACGTTAGGGTACCGTTGACATAATGGCATTGGATATTTGAAGGCGGTTGGTCTCGCTTAAAATCAAGATCTTCTTTGAAGGCGATGTATCTATACTTACGAATTATTTAAATTAAAATACTTATTAAAAGGCACTATGATAGTTACAAATTGTGATTAAACCAGATCGCAAACATAATTTTATAAATATGGACAAGAGCAAGGTCGTTTGGCGAATCTACGAATTGGTTAATTACTTAAGTGCAACAAGCCACAGTGCTCACTGCTCACACCTATTTGATTAAAATAAACACACTCATTTAACAGTTTGTTTAATTAACGTTAATTATTGCTAATTAACATAAACAACATTTCATTACTAATAGGAATTATGGTAGGTATTCATAATAATGTGTGAGCGCGTACCTACGCGCCTTATATGAACTTAACTGGGGGACGGGAGATTAATGCAACATGAGTTTGTGAAAACACCGTAATTATATTCATTAGAAAAAGAAATTACAACTGTACGATTTAATGTGATCAAATTTTTTATTTGACTGGACCATTATGCTTCGATTTGCCTAGTCACTAGTGGAACGCGTTGTACCTATGCGCCAAAATCTGCTTACGTGGGACATTCTGCTCTTTTTTTCTTCTAAATGTAAGGTGCTGTAGTGTAAGAAAAAAATTTGGTGGGTCCGTATCCATATAGTAAAAGGTAGAGAACCCCTGTTATAGATGAAAGTTAAGTATTGTCGGATTTACTTATTTATAATAAAGAATAAAGAGTTATGGATAATTGGATATACATACTCTATGCGACTAGTTAATAGATCTACAATGCCCACTGTGCAATTTATTTGTAGGTACTTTAGTACCAAGTCCTTTACCGTTAGAAATCGGTCGGGCCGGCCGCGGCCGGTCGGTCGGTGTTACCGCTACGCAGACTATTAGCATTTTGGGTGAAGGCGAACTGGCTGCTTGAACCACTGTGCCGTTACTTTTAATCAACGACTCTATGTCCTAGCCAATAAGGTCGAGAGTAGGCGGAAAGGAAAGAAAGTCAATTGTCCGGTTTGAGAAGTAAATATATAAGACGGTGAAGGAATTATTAGCTGATGGTATAGTAAAGACATTGAGGGCAATAGGATGCATTTTACGCAAATAATTAACTACCTGTCTGTAATGATATTTTGCTCTGACTCTGTCTCCCGTTGTTCAGGTTTAGCAATTCATTGTCGTTAAAAACGCTGAAGAAGTTTCGCCCGTAACAACTCTATTATTAACTATTTTTAGATTAAGTATAATAACCAGTAACCAGTTTCTTTTTCGTCATTATCTTCCTAGTATAATATGTTGACGAACACAGCCAATAGAAGGTTGTGGTTGGGTATATCGATAATATAGAGAAATTAGTATACATAGGTACATGATGTTGCATCCCTACCGATAATGTCAGGATAAACTTAAGAGTCTAAAAACATCGGAACCAAATCACAAGCTCCCTTCATGCTTCTTCCACAGCACAACAAATTCAACCTTGTAAATCAAAAACAACTTTAAACGAAAGTCGGAAATAGCGCCTAGAACGCGGATATTGCAAAAGCTACCAGCATATATAAATAGCTGACCTTAGAATGTTACACAATGTGAAGAAATCGGACAAAAAATAAAACCGACGATCGAAAAAATCTGCTAATGAAGTTTTGAAACTATAAAAAACGCAACGATGGAAACTTGATAGGTCCAAAACATAGAAATCGAAAGCTAACAATGATGATAAACAAAAGCTGAATACTCGCTCTCCTTCACCTACATTTAGGATGAAGGAGATGGAGAGAAACAAATTGGAACCTTTCCAATGGATTGATCATGTTTACAGGCACAAAAAAAAACGTTATCTCGTCTAATCTCCAATTAAAATAATACTCGTCATCAGCTTAATTCGTTCCCACTGCTAGACAGGGGCTTTCCTTGACAGACATGCAGAATGTAGGCCACAACCCACCACGTTGACTAAGTGCGGTTTGGTGCATGACATAACTCGCCATCTTCTGCAATAATTTTGATTCTTGAACCGAAGATAAGGCCACATTAATCCAGATGTTGATGTATCTTATCATTGTTATATTAAGAATTATTGGGCATTACAAATATTTTCATCGGCACGGAAGTTTTAATATTAAATCGTGTTCTTTAAAAGAAAATTATGAATAGGAAATAACTGAAGACGATAATAATTAAAACTCAAAAACTGGCAGAACTAAGTCTGTTTTATTTCGTACGGAATTCCAGTAAAACCTCTACCACCGCATCCTCAGCTGTACAATATATTTTAAGTCCACGCGCGCCTGGTTCTTCTGGTTTACTTGAAGACAAAGTATAAGGTTGAAACATACTGTTGTCCGTTAAATCCGTCATTGTATGTAGAGCTTATGGAGTAATTTTGGAGGAAATCAGAAGGAGCGTCAGCCTTGTGGAATATGTTATGCCCCGCCGCCGCAGCTGCTGCGCTCTCTTTGTGTTGACATAGCAATCAAATGGCATAATTCCTTATTCATATAGTCAGGGGTTGACATAGCTCTTCCAATTATTCTGAATTAATTTACCAAGTGAATTACAAAGTTCAAATGGCAATGTGCAGCCCACGTTGCTCGTAGAATCGACAACCGATGGAGAAGGAAAGGTTCTCGAGTGCACGAGTGGCGACTACGAACCGGAAGACGCAGCGTGAGGTGAACCAACTGCGACATGCGACCACTTGGAGCCGTTGGATGCAAGAGGCAAACCGCTGGGCGACAATCTTTACGGATAACAATGGCCTCGGTTTGCGTTCAGCTGCAGTGCTTCTCGTTCTATCGATTTGCGGCGGGATTTTATATACAACCTCCTAATTGTATCTGTGAGGCGCTCATTAAAGTAAACACCCCGTGCTGGCCCAGGTATATCCAAATCGCTAGATGCGACGCGGCGCCTGCCCTTTGCAGCCTTGAGGAACGCATCACGTTTAGCTCGCCTGACAAAACGAACTACAATATACCGGGAAGGCTGATTATCCTCGCTGGTTAAGAGGTTTGGGTGAAACGAAACTCGTCTCACCCACTCCAAATCGTCTTCATAAAGATTCTCCCCTATCTTAGTGGCAGCCAAGCGGATAATCTGACTGAGGTTCTCATTTAATGTCTCAGGTATCCCAACTATCTCTAACTCGTTGCTTAGGTACTCCCGCATCTGATAAATAAAAACAATAAGGTAATCTACTAATCGCCCGAGCAGTACACGCTATCTCTTGACGTCATGTACCGGTTACAAACACCGTGATCTTTACACTAGCAGGCCACGATCCAGGTGGTGATAATGAATAACAATGATGATAGGATGATGTTAATGATGATGATAACATAAATCATGATGCAATGCGGCAGATAGCATGATAAAGGTATCGACAGGAAAGAGTTGTAGCATTCAGTAGGTCTGTACACACTTGATAAAGGTTTTTATTGTTAACAAATCTGCCGTCCTTACGCAATTAATGCAGTAAGTAGGTAAAACATGTTTTCGAGAAAAACGCGAAAACAAAAGTTGCGAGTAGTCGAGCGTAGTCGAGTTGCAGCATTCTTACTTCCTGAGTTTTTGGGTTCTAGGTGGAATTTTGATACGTGAGAAAGAAAAGAATATAGATTTTTTTGGCGCTTCCGAATATGTATCTAAATCTATTTTGCCAAAAACGTTAGTTACTGCGTTCTTCACTATGAGGGCAGAAATGCTGAAATGTACAATCTGGAGCTCTTCAAGTCGCGAGTGAATATGTATCTTCTAGGCAAGCATGTACCATCATCGTAGATCGCGTCGTCACGTGAGATTGCGGTCAAATACGGGCCTATTTAGTTTAAAAAAAATGCAATTTGCTAATGTTTCATAAGTGCAAAGTGCGTGCAAGTTATTTAAAGACGGGGTATTCTCTGAATACTCTACCTTAAAATACCTTGCACTTCCTGAATTTCGTTTACTATTCGTCATTTATTATTTGTTTTACAAATGAGTATTCTTGAGAGCGAAGGTTTTAATCTTGTCTTCGCGTTGTGATGCTGATAATGTGATAAATGCTAATGTTACACCTATGTGTATAAAACACAACTAACTAGGATAATACATTAATTGGCTGGTGTCAATACTGTGTCGACACATTAAGGTGGAACGTTACACTAGCGCGGGAAATTCAAATTTTCTTGCGTTCTTTTGCCAATAATAGCTAAATTACTCAACGTGATTACATGAAAACTAATTTTGCGGAAATAAATAGAATGTATCAACAAATTACGATTAAAAGTATCACCTAGATATCATTGGTTTAGCGACAAATGGCAATAGACTGAAAAACTAAGAAGAAAATTGTTTATTGTTGTTGTGAAACAACAAATGAACAAGTGAACAATTATCATTAGTCAATATAATTTCGAAGAACTACGCTACCAAGTTTTAAAAAATTATTTTAATTAGTAACTAATCTACATATCCTTTTGTTTTCAAATTCATTAACGACCTACATACACAATTTTTTACAAACAATGCAGAATTCTCATGACCAGTACCTACACATATCAAATTCATATGTTTATCGTACATATCAAGCCGAAACATATCCATGGGTTCTGTCTGTGTTATCTCACGACACACAAGACAATCCACTTTCGTTTTCTTCGTGTCGTAATTACCTTAGGTTTGCAGCTTTCCAAACCACTTAGCAAGAATGTTATATTTTTTTCTAGTCTTCGAACACATGGTGCCGAATCTAAAAAGCGCAACGGCGAGAGGCATATGTTGGAAACTAGTTTTTGAAACTAGAATGAAGCTAAAGCCATTCTTAATTCAGATAGCTGTAGCCATTCTGTAAGAGAAGAATGTGTACGATTTTTTTTAGATAGTGAGATTAGTGAGTGATGGCATAGTCGCTATAAAGAAGTGACTCAAAAGTACCTAATAAATAACTGTATGAGACCAAAGACTTCTATGTTTACACTATGAGACAGACATTCCAATAATTATTCTCTAGAGTAGCTACCTATTATATATTCTGCATGATGATGGTCTTTCCGCAGAGAGTATGGCACTTCAAAGGAAGAAAGTGAACATACATACAGCGCATCAGCGCTTCAGTATGTAGTGTACCATAAAATAGGTACAAAGGTAAAATAGGTGTATTATAGCCATAAATTCCATCGAAAAGTAGAACAAAAGCAATCCCAGTTACTCGACTAATCCCGAGATCTTAGCCAAATACGGCAACATTAAACCTCAATAATTAACTAGATAGATATGATATGATAGATTATACAGATGTGTGTGCAAAGTACTTGCCTTATAGTAAGCGGTCACAGAATCAATATACGTAATACAGATCTGCCACATCCCACATCAGTCTTTAATTTAAAGGAACATATTTAAGATGTTCCTTGCAAAACCTATTTATAATGTGCAGAGTTTAAAAACCTACTGTATTCTCGTATTCTGTAATCTAAAAGGAAAAGTTGTTTGAACAAGAGATACCCCTCAGCAAACAAAAAGCGAATATCATAAAAGTGTAAAACAGTCAAAAATGATCCACGTAATAACTTTCACCGGTGAAATGGTGGGTAGAAATCGATCAGTATGCTCGCACTGGCGCACTTTCGATGGACTGTACTGTCGGCATTTTAAGTGAGTTCGGCGTTATTGGGCGCAGGGAATGAGGCATGTGGAGTACCTATAGCTTTGTAGCGCTCAACCGATAAGTAAAATTAAGCAACCTTCGCCGCGGTCACTACTTTGATGGGCCGCTACAAAAAGTGCATGGTATTTACAACTGAAGTGGCCGATATAGCTCTTAGAATTAGCATGTTGAAATGGCAATGGGCTGGCCACATCGCTCGTACAACTGACAACCGATGGGGGAAGAAAGGTTCTCGAATGGCGACCACGAACCGGAAGACGCAGCGTGGACCGGCCCCCCACTCGGTGGACCGACGATCTGGTTAAAGCCGCGGGGAGCCGATGGGTGCAGGAGGCGAGCAGCCGCTCAAAGTGGCGTTCTCTGAGGAAGGCCTATGTTCAGCAGTGGACGTCTTCAGGCTGTTGATGATGATGATGATGATGATGATGATTTACAACTGAGCGCTACCGTGCTTCGGAGGGCACATTAAGCCTTCGGTCCCAGCTGTTGTCGTAAGACAATAGTCGTTAAGCCAAGTCAGAAGCCTTTTCGGGGCGAGATAGTAAATGCTAGCGCGACCCTATCTTCCCCATCCCGGCGGGGTTTTAGTGGGTTCGAGTCCCACATACCGCCTGCCATCACATTGTGGTGGCAGGGAAGTGCGAGGGCATTGCCTCCTCAAAAAAAAGCAAAAGACTGGGCCACCTCTGACGTCAGGACTGACTAGTGACCACTTGCCTACACAAGAAGGACAGCTTTGGGTGTGAAAACAAACAACTTTGATTGAAAAATTAACCAACACGGTAAGCACTCCTGTGTTTTAGCTTAGGCGTGTTACCCTGTCGCATAATTACTTCCCTTATCCTGCTACCCTGCTATCCTTATAATGCCAGCCCGCCTAGCACGGATGGCGGACAAAATTGTCTTTCCCCAATTTATGTCACTTTCTTCATAGGTACTTACTTGCTTGTCAAGTGAAAGGAAAGGGGAAAGACAATTTTGTCCACCATCCGTGCTAGGTGGGCTGGCATTACTGGCAACCTATTTTATCATCCACCGTATCAGTCACCAATTCGTAATTAAAATGCAATGTGGGTTTAAATTAAGGAAAAAAAGACCATAAAACGATGAGGTAGCTGATGGGCAGCTGCCAAATATAATAATAATTATGCTATATAAAGCAACCTAATAATAACCAGTTTGATAAAATATAAATAAATGTATTTGAACTTAATGATAAATGAATTTAAGATTATTTAACCTTGATAAGTCATGGTGGTAATTATAACAAAAATAGATAAGGTCAAAAGTATATTATATATTATTGGTATATTTGTGGATGTTGTTGTTATAAGGAAAATTATTTATAGATGGTCATAGCTTGTTTAAATTTGTAGAACTACATTGTTTTTCATAGAGTACTTTCACAAGGAGTGGCCGTTTCCTGAATTTACAAGAATTAGAGTGTTATTTGCCCAATCGGGTCACACTGTCCAACTGAATACTAAAGTGTGTTCTAGAACTGTAGTGTAGAGTAGAGACTTCACCAGAGGTTTCCAGATTAATTTCATTCAAGTGCATGATGATTGATTCTTATGATTGAATCACCAGACCAGCATCCCTACCACATAACCATTCTGGTAATGAACATTGCCTGCCATCCCGCGCGCACCTATTTACAAGTCCATGAGTGCAAGCAAGAGAGCACAGAATCACAATCACTGCCAGACTTACACAATAAGGCCCCAGTTGTTAACCAACAATGCCCCTGAGTGAGCTTGGAGACTCCAGAGTCTTAACTCGGCAACAAATGCATACAAGAATCTTGCATTGTGTGTCAATCAAGCCGATTTCCTTTCTGGATTGATTTGGTAGCTCATTAAAGTGTTATGCTACAGAAGAATCACTCCCCAAAGACATTTATAAATAATGACTTATGCCACCAAGCAATTAAGTTCCATTTAGATTGCACAGCCCTGAAAGCCTTAAATGTTTTGTTGTCTCTTTCTTTCACTCTACCTCCTCATACCTCTTCTGAATATGTTATATTTGACAATGATTGCACACCTTGCAGTGCTCATGCTTGCAGGAATTTTATCTGAAAAATAAAAGTATTCCCACCCGACCTTAAGAATGCTACCATGTGGTTCCTTTAGTTAAGTGCCTACACCATAATATAGCAATACTTTATGAGCTACCCAATTTATATTCTAAGTAGACTGCATATAATGGATTTACTGTTGCAGCAACCTTTTTACAGAAAAATAAGTCATTTGTGTTGGAACATAGGTACTAATTGTGTTTGCAAAATGCCTTTTTGAAAGTCACGTAACAAACGCCTGAACAAACATAGCAAAGGTATGATTCATATTTTGTTTACTTTGGTCACTATGTGCACATTATATTGAGTTTGATTGGATAAGATGATAACTAAGGTAAATGAAGCCAAAAATACATAATATTTGTTTGTTTTGGTGTTTAAAATGGTTTTAGTAAGTTAAGTAATCGAAGGTTATGTAGCATAGAATGACTATTGCCTAGTAGCCGTATATTTTTTTATCAAAGGTGTAGCTATATTTGTTTATGAAAATGTTTATTTTTGCTATATAATTTTAGCTCTAATACATAACAGACTTATCTGGTTAATGGACTGTGACATAGTTACACCAAAAACACTACTGAATACACAATGAAAATCTACTGAATTCTAAGAAATCACTGCTCACCGAGGCTAACAATACATTATCAAGCGGAGGAAGGAACATCTGCCTTGATAAAACCATTATTCTTGAAATGGACCAAACATAAACCTAAATATAGCGCCATACATTGAACTCTCCAGAGCTAACACTAACACCTACCTACTTCGCCAGTACATCTGACTAATAGTTTAGTAGGTGTTTCGTAACAAAGAACGGATCGCGTGGCTCCGTTAACAGTGAAAGTGCATGCCTGTTTGCCGCCTGTCTGTACTGTGCGCATGTAGCAGAACTAGCAGACGAAGGCTAGTTAGCAGTTCCCAGTGGCTCGCATCTATCGCGATAGGTTCACGGCCAAACTTATCGATCATTTGCCAAGACAACAATAATATGCAGCGCCCGAATTACCTCACCTTACCTATCGCTATATCAAAGCCCAGATAACGCAAACGCACATACATAACAAGCACACATTGAACAATAATAACGGTATTCAATAGACGACATATTATTATCAGAAAATTGGTAACTTACCTTATTGTAAATATCCATAACAACATTGTCCGGGAGTGCCCGCAAAAGATTTCTATCGCACTTGCCTTTGTGCAAATAGTTCACTAAATTAGTCAAACACAACTCGTAAAGCATATTGGGCGATTTATTAATTTCGCACGTCGATTCTGCCTCCCGCACGGCAGCCATCTTGGCAAGATAAATTAGAACTCGCTTCATTTTGATCGGTAATTTGACAGCTATGACAGTTGCCTCGCACGATGTTCAGACCAGTTATTAGATTCCCATTGGTCAGCTTAAAGCTTTAATAGTAAGCTTCATTATGATTGGACGTGTACTTTTGTGGAGTACGGACATCCTCATAGAATTCTTTTGTTTCTTTTTTTCAAACATAATAAGTCTTTGTGAGAAAGAGAGACAAATACTATTTTGAAAGTTTCCTGAATATGATCAGCTGACAGTGACACTGACAGCTCGATTAGAAAACAGAACTTCCGTCGCGTAGCGTTTATGTACTCTTTGCTTCCGCCGTTTCGTTTACATTTACAACAGCGCGCAAAACTTTGAATAAAATTGTCGTGCGACTCGTTTTTATAAACGTTACAACGCATCTTATCTGATTATTATGGTCTAGCATATCTAAGGATTATAATTAAAGATAACATTTCACGCATATTAGCGTGATTTAAAGATGGCACATAAACTCCAGTGGCAGATGGGGGAGCGGTGGAGGCGTGTGATGCCCGCGTGGAGATAACTTATCTTAAGGTGGTATGGCTTCATGACGTTTGCATTATGTCTCGTGATTGTGAACATGATAACTGGTAATCTTGGGTAGGAAGGTGAGTGGGTGTGTTGTGCAAGTCCATTAGGTATCATATCAAATACTATACTAAAATATATTAGAAATAATGTGAATGTTTCGATCAACCCGTGCGAAGCAGAGGCGGGTCAGCTAGTTAACAAATAAGAACTTATCGAGTATGAATGGCCTGCAAAGCAGATAATTGTCGCCACTTTCAGAGTTTATTAAGCTCGAACAATGTAATAAAGCCCTAAAGTTAAATTATCTATCGACGATCTGGTGAAAACGGAGCCGATGGATGCAGGAGGCGAGCAGCCGCTCAAAATGGCGCTCTATGTTCAGCGGTGGACGTCTTCAGGCTGTTGATGATGATGAATCAAATCAAAATCTTTTGTGTGAACGTAGATACGCCACGCCTCGTAGATACGCCACGCCTACAGGTTAATTTTGAGTGTCGTGTTCATTTCGCGTATTGTACATTATGATCCGAAGCGAAATTTCAGACCAGTGCAGAAGGGAAAGCATCGCTCTTTGTTCAATCTGCGTTTTTAGTAGTTCATGCTAACATTTAAGAAATTTATAACAAATAATACAAAAATTTAGTGATGTTCAATTTTGGTTGGCCTTCGGTTTCGGTTAGGTGCAAAGAGTATATAATTTACTAGGTACGTAAGGGTTGGGTGGAGCTTGGAACTTTGAATCGCTGTTTCCTCACTAACAGCGTTCTGCGTATATTTATTCAATGAGTAGCCTCAGTTAAAATCTTGATTGCAAACGAAAACAGTCATATTTTGGGAACAATATTTTATTTGATACAATAACTAACATAACTAACATACACAAACGTGTCAATAAACTAAACTCCTTTAAAGCTGTCCGAGAGTAAAAAATGCTTTGTTTCATTACAAACAAGGACGTCGCTGAATTCTCAGTTATAATTAAAAAGATAAAGAAATGGCTAAACTAAAATTCAATTTAAAAACAAAAAAGCTTTTAAACATCACAATGTTTGATAAATCACAAAACATTTTATTTTACACTTTGGCTCACTAATTTTCAGTTGTTTATTAAACATTTTAAAACACTAGTGTTTTTGATACTAACTGATCTTATCAAACCTAAAAATAGGACCAAAAACTCAGTGTTAGGGCTTAAACATACTTGATACTTTCATTGAAAACTGCTAGATAAAGAAGCGAGCGATGATGGATTGCAAAGCATTGTAATGCGAAATCACAAGAACTTTCTTATAAATCAATCAAGATCCGTTACCGAAATTGCTATAGGCAAAGTATCAAGTCCTACTTAATCCCTCAACACCCAAAAGTCAGTACACCCTACAATTTAATTCGATATTCTAAAAAATCCTACTTTCCGATGGTGAATTTAGAGACGGACTCGAGGAGGTTGATGTACGCCGTATGCTCATACGCCGTGCTGAAATCGGACAGCTTTTGTACGAAATCGTTGCTAACGCCTTTCTCTTCTAGCAGGTTCATTAGCAGATCGTACAGGTACTAGAAATAGAAGAGAATGATGATTAGTAAAAATATAAAGTCACAGAGAGCAATAGTAATGGGCCACGTCCATCTAAATAGTGCGGAATAGCTCTTAGAATTAACAAGTTAAGATGTCAATGGGCAGGCCACATCGCTAGTAGAACTGACAACCGATGAGGAATAAAGAGTGGCGACCACGAAAGACGCAGCGTAGGCCGGCCCCACACTCAGTGGACCGACGATCTGGTCAGAACCGCGGGGAGCCGATGGATGCAGGGGGCGTACCGTGAGCTCTTAGCGCGATTCAAAACTGAGCCAATATTGGATCGCTTTGTTTTTTTTGTATGGGGTTTTTGACAAGCGAGCCAGTATAGGCTCTGTTTTGAATCGCGCTAAGAGCTCACGGTACGCCATCTGGAAGCAAGCAGCCGCTCCAATGGAGAACAGCTAGTAGTAAAACTGGACTTTTACAAAACAAGTACATTAAGTACATTATTAATGTTCTTTGATAGAGAAAAGTTCAGTTAAAGAAATTTTCTGCTAAGTTTTTGGTTGATGTATTCTGTCACTAGATAAATTACTTTTCGTGAATTTTTTATCGTCACTTATACCTTGAATTAAATTGGGCAATAAATCAGAACAAGCATATTGCAGACCGCATCGTCACTTACCGTCAGATGAGATAGTGGTCAAGGCAAGTCTATTTTGTGCATAAAAATAAATCGTCATGCAGTTTTAGATAAGATTTGTTTTTAATTAAATAGGTGTACATTTGCCTAATCTTGAGTAACTATGTAGCACTCTCGCCTAAATACAGGTCATCCTCATCTTGTAACCTTCCATATAATATAGCTGTTTGGAAACAGACCCTACTATAAACAAAATGTTGAATTAATATTGATAATACAAAAACTAATCAAGTAAACCTGCATTTGGAGTGTCTAAAGCTCAGCTATATTCAATGGTATTAATATACTCCATAATGACACTATAAAAAAATTAAACAACAACTCATAAAACTCTCAAGAATAATCTAACATTTGATCAACCTATTTGTAAAAAAGTTTGCCTACAGATAAATCAATTTATCTCAAGCAAATATTTGTTAGACTAATGTTTGCACAGCATCAAGATTTGAATTGAACTTGTTTTAAACAGGCCATATTTTAATTTTATCAGCTTACCCTTTAATATAATATACCTTCATCATCACATTTTTATTTATTTCATTTGACCAACTTTTGCTGTCCTGTTTTTTCTTCAAGCAAGTTTATCAGTCAAGGATAACAATTTTATTACGTTTGTTTGTTTTATTAACTTGTCTAAATGGTTATAGTAAAATTGTAGCATATCATTGAATATTTCTCCTACAACGATGAGAAATCAACTTCAAATTCTTGCCATTAAATTTCCCCCATTTTTGGCACCTGACAACTACTTGTATAATAGTATCAAGTGTGGCATAGAAATGGGGTTGAGAGCTGGTGGTTGCGGGATTCGAACCCGCGACCTGTGGGTCGGGTGTCGGTCACGTAAACCAATAGGCTAGAGATGCTTAGCAAGAAGTCACGAAAATAGTGACACACTATCAATTCCAAACATTGTTTCAGGTGATGACCCAAAGTGCTAATTTCTAACCTAACATGAATCTATAAAACAGGGCTAATTTTTTTTTCTTTTTATGTTTTTTTTTCAAGACGT
The DNA here is from genome assembly GCA_910589525.2 of Ennomos quercinarius. NCBI lineage: Eukaryota > Metazoa > Arthropoda > Insecta > Lepidoptera > Geometridae > Ennomos > Ennomos quercinarius. The sequence goes on from OU342502.1 coordinate 15,431,171, forward strand.
GACGAATAGTCAGGTACGGTTTAAATAATATTTTTCTTTGCATGTTTCATGATATGATTTTATGACATTGAATATTATTATTAAAATTACGTAATACTAGCCACTGCGCAGTGATGGTCTTTAGTATATCGCAAATCGGTATCCTAATGCCCTTCACCAGCATTTAAACTAAATAAATTTTATCAAATTTGGTTCAGTAATAGGCTAGTGAGCAGTGTCCTGCTAATAAAAATTAACAACTAAATATTATTTTCGTAAAGTAGGTTAAAAATTAATGCAATAATTGAAAAATAGGTGAAATCGGTAAATAAATCAAGGAGTAATAAGCTTTTAAAATTTCTGGAGGAGGCATCGCCTGTCCCTTTCTCGCAAAAAGAGCTTCCCCACAGTTACTATGAAAAATTAAAAACGCATGTTGGGAAGTCACATGCTAAAGAGATTGAATGTAAAGCGATCACAGCTTAGTAATGAGGTATTATTAAGGAGAACGTACTGACGTCACTGCACGTTTGAACTGTCTCTTTCTATTCCTGTATTTTAAAACGCTTGTAACTTTGTCATTTTTTGAGATATTTAATTTTTGTTTTTACGACTGTTTATTTTTTGAGGAATATTATGAACTAGTTGCGCCCCGCGGTTTCATCCGCGGACAAAAGTATCCTATGTGTTAATCTAGTGTATAAGCTATCTGTGTTCCAAATTTCATATAAATCCGTCCAGCCATTGTAACGTTTAGACATAGGCAGACAGTTACATTTAGATGATTTACTAGGACAGGGCAAGTATTTGTGCACAGAAAAAAGTGCTAATACTTGTTCCGAGTCTGGGTGTTGTGGGACCACGGTCCATGCATGGTCCACATAGTGTCTAGGTCCCTAGATACAGGGAATCCTGGATGCGATTGTAGGGTATTACTATCATTATAAATCTGTAAAGTTAAGTAACTGTAAAGCTTGTGGATGCGTAAAGGGCCTCGATTCACGGCGAATTCGCCTCTTCTGCACTAGGTACAAGTGACATGATCGCCTAGCAAAGCTGATCACTTGCCACAAGGAGGAATGTATGTTGAAACTGTATTATAATATTTACCCCATCAAGCACATCTCCAGCAACTGCATACACCTTGTCATTCCACTCTCCCTGGTACAGTGTCACCTCATCAATGCCAAAAATGTCATCTGTAACATAGAAAATCAAGGATAAAAGAAACAGTGTAGTTATAATTTTTCTATAACTGAATAGGCCCACATTTGACCACGGTTTCAACTGATGGAATTAAGTGACGACTCAGTGATGGTGCATGCTTGCATAGAAGATGCCTATTCACTTGCAACTAGAAGACCTCCAGATTGTACTTATTGGGAATCAAAAATGGCGTATTCTTTGTTTTACATGGTGATATATAGCTTTTAAATTATTATAAGCTGTTGTAGAAGGCATTCAGGAATCTAAAACAGTATTAGATACTCACTGTATTCTTCAGAAGTTGGCGGCTCCTGCAAGAATGAGCAAGTGAATCCAAGAGTGGAGTCTCCGCGGACAATGTCAACTTCAAACTGGGGCTTTGAGCGCATCTCTGAGAACTCCTGCTTCTCTGGTTGCTGCTCACCCTCTCCAAACTCCTCTGAGTCTACCGTGTGGTTCACATTGAATGTTATTATTATCCTGGAATGAGATAGATTAAAAATTAGCAGATGTTTCACTAAATTTAGGAAAAATAGAAGTACAAATATCTCTGAGATGGAGATATTGGTAATATATAACTTCTTTTTCTTAATTTTGGATTGAATTGTGGGTAGGCATTTTGTCTTTCTCATTTATGCAAAGGCAGGTGGTCAATTTATAGAAATAATCCTTAGATCTTGTGTGATAAGTTGATAACTATCATACACGGCACAAGTCACATAAGGCCTCAGCAAAGGCTCAAAAATTTGCCAGCTGCTTTAGGAAAGGAGTTCTGATGAAAGTCACAATAAAACTATATTTCAACTCTCATGATGGTATTCCAAGTTTAAGAGGAATGAGACAGCAACAAAAATATCTATCGTATTTTCAAAACTTTTTAATGCAAGTGTTTTATTGGTACCCTTACGATTCATCCTTTAGTTTCTTGGTAAGTGTGACCTCAGCTCCATCTCCTTTGACCACAAACCCTTCTAGTTCAGTTGGCAGTGTCTTCACCTTCTGTGCTTTGCGCTCCGCAACAATCTCTTCAGTCAGGAATTCAACCAGTTCTCTCTCTCCTAAAGTGTTGTGAATTTTACAAGAATATTTAAGTAATTATATTATTTACTTTATTTATTGTTATATTTTTTTTTATTGTATTACATTTTTTTAAATTTTTTTTGTGTTTTTATTAGTTGTTTTCAAGAGCCAAGTGGCAACAATTTAATGGAAAAACTTATGAGTAATACAATAGTGTAATAAATAAAGGCATGGTACGAGAAGGGATGAATATCATTTAATAAAGGGGTTACAAATAATAATATTGTACATATGAGAAAAAAAATTATCAATGACAATATGAACCTCCTTATAGTTTATAGAAGTTATCTCTTTTTCAAATGTCAAGAAACACCTACTTATAGAATACAACGAGAGGGAGTACCGGGATGATGCCTGAAGAATAGGATGGGACATAGGAAAAGGACTTACCAAGGGGCTTAGGTTTAAGACTTAGGACCTTGTCATCTTCTTTATCTGCTAGAGAAAGGTAAAAACTGATTATAAATATAATCTTCGGTGGTTTAGAGGCTAAGGAAATGATATATGGGCATGGTGCAATCATAACCTAAAATTATGAGATAACAGGGGGCCAACCGTACCTTTTGTGTGAAGGGCCTTCAGACCGCACCCACAGCTGCAAGTATTGGAATGCTTGTGGAGGAGGCCCAGCGCAGCGGTCGGGCCGTCTAGGCTTTTGGAACTCATGTGCCATATCCCTCTGGTGAAATCACGTTTCACAGGGGCCTGGGTTCGAGATGCTAGGGCACTCGTCAAACTCGAACTTTTAACGCAACCCTGCATTAACCTGTGCGCAGATTTTACTAAGCCGTTCATTTTATAGTAGCTTTTCAGAAGACAAACAGAAATATGTGAATTATTTTAAAATCAGACTAATTTTTGATAAATTATCAAAAATGAACACCGATCGCCGGCTTTTTTGTGTGGAACACAGATATCTACTATACTAGTCAAAGACAGATAGGACAGCTCTATATGATCGACAATTAGTTCCCGTGTCTCCACGAAACGCTGGTGTCGCCATAGTGATGTACCTAGCTCCATATTCAAATATCGATATCGATACCATAGTGACGCGCCATGCCAAAAAAATATCGACATGGAAGTTACATAGGAAGTTATTATTATTATTTTAACCAATTACATTTTAATACTACAGGAAGATGAAGCACCCGCTAATAAGGATTAAATGAAACAAATGAGACTGAAATAGCTTTTATTTATTTTTATTTCTTAGCCTAAGCTTTGTATTTTTACTGCCATTTTTAGGCCATTTTTTGGGTTGAAACCATTTTTATTTTAATTATTTATTTTTGCTATTCAAATTGAGTTTACTCACCAGATAAGCTCAAGGGAATCCCGTGCAACACTTCATTTGCAGTGAACAAGGATATCCATGCAGAAGACGGTTACCCATCCCATCAAATTGGGGGTATATCAAAGTGATTTTGGCGAACACGTTTGTTCACTAAGACAGGCCACTGAGCTCAGTATTTGTAGGAATCAGAAAAGACAACCATGATTCTCGTAATTTATCGTCCCTTGGGATACTTAACAGGCGATGAGTTTTATTAGTTGCAAGCTTCAACATGACATTTTCGCGTCGCCATAGTGTTGATCAATAACCATAGTCACTGCCCATGCTCAACTGATTAAGATAATTGGTATATAATTTGAAGTTAGAGCGATGGTAGCAGAGCAGTAACATGTGCACTTCGCAATCTTACGGCACCAGGTTCGATCCTCGGCCTTGCACCGATGATTTATCTAGTAAGTTATGTGCAGTTTTCAATGCCATCCGTGCCTCCGAGAGCCGTCGGTCCCGGTCGTCATAAGACCATCTATGGCAATCGTTACGGGTAGTCAGACGCCTGATAGAATCTGATACCAGGTCTAACCATCCTTGTTACTGGTTCCTTATGGGTTGTGAGATCAGATGGCAGTCGCTCTATCGTTACACCCCCCATTTATATGGTATATTATTTACTTAGTGTTATATTTGTTGATAGCATCTCCTCATAGATTGCTTTGGGATGTATAGTATATGGAGGGTGCAGCGAAACATATGCAAGTAAAGAGTATAAATGTGTACCTCTCATACCTTAACTTAATATTTGTGTGTGGGTTCTCGTATCCTTCACCTTCCCTCTCCCTTGTGGTTGATTTGCTTCGCCTTTGTGTATGTAAGTGTCACTCTAGGTCAACGTTCTTCATCTGTGGAGTTTATGGTACGATGACACCGACTGTCTACTCGGTGCCATCGCACATAGGGCTCCGTTGTGTCACACACACAACGTAGCCCTCTCGTTAATTAGTCACCTCACCAGTTATCTATTGAGAAAGAAGATCAATTAGTATAATGGAACCGCACCATACCATGCGCCATATTAGTTAGACTCCGTTGCACCTTAGCGGCTGCAACGGCTCATCCGCCTGGGTCTACACCGCATTGCGCTAGATGTTACCTCCAGGACTTGGTTTAATTACATGTACATGTTGTTAGGTTTTATTGCGTTACCACTTCTATGCGGTAACGACCTGCAGTCAATATCGCGTTACGCTAGATATTGCTACGAGGCTTCTCTGTTTCTCTTAGGTACTGACCAGTTCGATCCATTCACGACGTGATACGTGAGCTCGAAACTTGTCTATTTGTTTATTCACCGCCATATCCAGATCAACCCTAGTTGATCTGTATACTAGCCGGCATGACTTACTTAAGATATCTGGTGAAATGTAAAAGCGTTATCACGCGTGTATTTTGAAGATACAGTAAATACTCAGCATATACTTAGAACACTTAAAATACTTTAGAATACTTAGGAATACTTAGCTTTCGTTACTCGTAGCACTTTAGCTTTTTACTTGGATTAAAACTTTGTATTAAACTTGAGAAAACAAAACAACATCGTTTTGAAAAGACGCTCCATGAAAAAACTTACCTCAGAGTATATAAAATCATAGAGTTGATGGTCTATGCGCGGAGTCTTGGAGTTGCCATTATTAAGAATAGTTTATGGTGCCTTCGCGACCCTTCGTCGCGACACGCTCAGGGCCAGATCTTGTATAAGGGCAATTTGAGCTTCAGCCCAGCGCGCCGTGGAGATAAAGGGCCCCCAGCCCCCACTGAAATTTAACGGGTCTTATCTAGATTTACTTATAAATGTGCGAAACCTGAAACTATCAGGATTAACGAAAAACAAGAACAGCTGAGAATTAGGCAACCTCACGGTCCGATCCTGTAGTCGCTCGTGTAATTCTGGTAGCTTGCCGCTATAGATTAGACTGGGAGCTTGGGAGCCGACCCCAATAACAAATGCGAAATGGGAAAAAGGCAAAGAAGATGATGATAATGATATTTATATTAATTTGAAATTATACACAAAAAGCCAGAAAAACTACGAATTATACCGATTAATTAGGTTGTGTTATGTACATAATTTCCATGACAACAACATAATTGACTTTTGACATTATAGAAGTCACTTGATGCAAAGAAAATGTCGGAATGCGTGTGACACGAGCGTTTCGTGCAGACATCGGTACTAAAGCTGACCCGGGCCTGGTGTGGAACGAAATTGCCTTGCCATAGCATAAAACACCTATTCGTTTTAATATAAAACCGGTAATATCCGAAATCTAGTGTAAAATCCTCTTTTGACTTCCAAAATTCAAATCTTTTGTTTGTCGTTCATTGTGTTTCGTTCCATCTTCTTTAATCTGTGTTCATTCTACTTCTTCTTCTTCTTCTTCGTTTATGGCTTTCATAAATCATTCCATGATTCCAATATATATTTATATAGCGGGTTCCACTTGAACAAAATTATCGTTATTTTCGTTTTTTTCGTTCACATTGACTGGAACGATCATATGTGATTTGGCCTTGTCTGGGTAAAAAGTGGCATAATTTCGTAGCGTTCTTGGCGTTTTTACAATTGTTTTTTTCTCTAACCTGTGTGTTTTTAGCAGCTACTGGAACCCACACATAATAACTCTTTGTCAATGTCATTATGTCACAGTTAATGTCACCTTCACGTGGTAATTTTTCCAAACAGCTGAAATACGCAAATAAAATAATCACTCTTTTATTTTAATAATTTTCTAGAAATTAAATAACTCGCGATGGGCAAAAAGCGCAAGTTAGAATCAAGAGACACTGCTTTTGAGAAATCTACACCAGTGGAAGTCATTGTAGAAGACGTAACTTCACATCCGTTATGTCTGCATGGGCCAACACTATTGTTTTCAACTGAAAAAGGACGATACTTCGCTTGTGCCTCATGTAGAGATAAAAAACAGTGTACAGTGCACATAGACGAAGAGGACTGGCAAAAGGAAGGGGTTAAAAAACGTAATGAAAAGTATTACAGTCTTATTCCGAAGATAGACAAAGCGGCTGCGTGGCGGCATCTAAATGAGGTTAGAATTAGTTTATTTTTATTTATACTCAAAAACTAGTGCTTACATACTGTGTTGAAATGCCAACACGCTACTCTTGTATTGTAACTTTCTTATCGGTATTACAAGGTACTCTTAACTCATTTTTTACCAATTAATCACAAATCACATTCCAGATAAAATCTCGCCACTACTCTGACCGTGGCTACTGCAGCACATGCCAGGAGCTATTCCTACACTCGCAGAGAAAAAAGCATGGCAAAGACCACCAAGTTATCACTCCACTCTTAGATGAACAGCTCAGCAACCCGTCTTCATGGCTGCCGACTTTAGAGAATGATGCTGTGGAAGCACAGTACATATTTGCTAAGAAATCAGTGGGAACAATATTGGGGATCTTGAAGAATAATAATATAAGGTGAGATTTCTTTCAGGCAGCAACATTAGTGAATGTATAAATCATAGAATAAATACAGGTACTATTGAAAGCTAAGTATGCAAGTACTGTAATTATTTAAATGTGATAAACAGTCTTTAAAAAGAACTAGTTTGACTTGCAACCAACAGTGTTTTTTCTCCTAGTGCATGGCAACCCTGCCAAGTAATTTATACCTACATGCACATTCTTTAGTTCTAATAAGGACTATCATTTGTAAATATTGGTCAATATCATGATCTAAAATTGATTATAGAATGTTTTTTTTTTGGTGGTGTTTGTTTTCATTTTCCTATTGCATTGTAATAAACCCTACAAGATGAGTCCACAGGTGTTGGAGGCCTCATTACTATAGTGTAGTGTTTCATAAGCATAACTTATTATTATATTTCCTGGGAAACAGCTCCATCCAGAGTACAAAAAAACATTTTTTTTTTGTTATCTCCATAATTGTAATTACAGGAACATCCTATGCATAGGCACACCATCGGTCCACGAAGCAGCGCAGTCCAACCCTGAGTTTGAGTCCATCCTCTTGGACTATGACAAACGTCACCACCAGTTCAATCTGCCCGACAAGTTTGTGTGGTACAACATGTTTAACAACTACATGTTCAATGGGAATGACGATGATAGGGTTCTGAAGAGTTTCATAAAGAAATCTATGTGAGTAGATTTTTAAGGATTTTAAATTGTTATACACCACCATCTCTTATTCTTCTGATAATGTCCATCTAAAGTCTGTCTGGAAGAGATTTCTGTCAGCAGTTAGACCACCTAATGCAACACTAGTTTGTAAGATTTCTTTTATATTTGATTGGTGAGGTTTCAATTATTATGTAATCCATAAATGCTTGCTTTTTTTAACAAACAAAGTGTCTAAATATGTGTGTGTGTGTGTTATGTGCCAATTCTGTTATGTACTTATTATTGAGATCCACTGCAATTGTTAAAACACTTTCAAGTACAGGTTGAAAAATTAATTAAATATATTTTTAATGTTTTCATTTTCAGGGATGGGGGTTTATGCGTAGTAATGGACCCCCCATTCGGAGGTCGCGTGGAACCATTAGTACAAACACTAAGGGACCTCTCCGCTACATACAGATCTGTCTGTGAAAAAGCTGATGATGAAGCATTACCAGTTTTATGGGCATTCCCTTACTTCTCTGAACCATACATCACTAATTTGATGCCAGAGATGAAGATGCATGATTTTCAGGTGAATAACAAACATGTAACACTTTAAATTTTCGCAACTAAAATTCGTATTATAAAGTCCCCTCGTGATCACGGCCAATGTAACTTGGTTGAAACATCGAGGTTAGGCAAAATTATTTTTGATAAATTTCTGTGTGTGAAGAGACCCGTTTTAACGTTATAATATGAACAAACATGTAGATTTTCAAAGGCAGTCCAATCTAATATATTTATATCAATCTACTTTTCTAAGACCTTGTCCACAAGCATCATCATCAGCGTAATACGCGCGAATTTTGATGACGCGATCTATGGGCGCCCAGCGGAACGCTTTCCGCAGCAGGTACAGATTCGCGGCGAATTTACTTCTTCTGGACAAGGTAGGTGAATAAGCAATGTAGAAGGACTTCTTATCCAGCTATTGCCAGCTACTCGCTGCTAAAGTTGTCAGTCCTCGTAGTGGTGTGGAGGGTGTCCAACACTATGTTTGACGAATTGGGGTCTCTGTTCAAGGCAAATATTTATTTACTCTTTTTTTCGCTGTGCATAAATATTTGTCCTGTCGCGGGAATCGATCCCGCCCGCCTCTGGGTTATGACTTATGAGCCAGCCTGCTTAACTAACCACACCACAGAGGCTGTTGGCACTACTCTTACTAGCAATCAATCATACTGAAAACTACTAATAGGCCTTCTGTAATTTGTTTATTTATTTATTCTGTCAGGCATAGCTGTTAGTTTTTCTATAAATAAAAAATACAATAAATCATAATTCAACATACTTGTATTTTTTTTTTCTAAAAATCATATTTAATTTATTCCAGGTAGACTATGAAAACCACAAGAAGTTCCAAAGCAAGAACAAATCGGGCCGTAAGCACGGATCCCCCGTTCGCTTCTTCACAAACCTCCCTCTGATCACCATCGACTTATCCAATGATAAAAACTACAAGCTCTGTGATAAATGCAAGTTTTACGTAGCAGCTACGAACAACCACTGTCCGAAGTGTAAAAAGTGTGCGAGCAAGAATGGGATGACATATAGGCATTGCAATGCTTGTAAAAAATGTGTGAAACCTGCATACAAACACTGTAAGGAGTGTTCTAGATGCGTCCAAGAGAAACATAGGTGTGCCCTCGTGGTGGAGAGTCAGGTTAGTAATTCATTTATTTCTACTTAATACCATGGAGCAAGGATGAGAGTGTAATATGTATATATTGTAGTTGTCAGTAGCTGAAATGTCAGGATAGATTAGGGGGTACTTGTTTACTTTGTTGTTATAATAATGTAGATTAAGTGGGTAGATGAGGATAGTTGTTGACATACCCACTCTTCAGTCTGGCTACCCAGCTCAATACATGATTCATAGTTAAAATGTGTTTTAAGTAATATCTGGACATATTAGAGAGGAATGCCAATACGCCAAGAAAACAGCGTAGATCAAAAATATGCCTAAAACTAGATGGCGTTGCAAAAGATCAGCGCAGATCAGAAATACGCCAAAAAAACCGTTTTATACCTAGACGGCACTGCAAAATGAGCGGGCTATACGGGTAGCTACGGCGGGCTAGGTTTAAAGCGGTTTTTTCCTCTCCTCCTTGTTCCATGTTAATACATATATAAAAGAGAAATGTCTGTTTGTTTGTGCGGCTTTACGCTGACACCGCTTTCGATGAAATTTTGCACACAATCCCCATTCAACATTTTATTTAAATCGTTTCAGCCATTGTGAAAGTGTCGAATAAGCGAAACTAGCGAATTAATTAAAGTAGCAAATCAGAGAAAGTGTCAGTTAACCTGTTACAGAACCCGTTATTATTACTAAAAAACTTATTTGGTTGGTAATTAAAATTATTCCCAAAAATTACCCAATTATTTGTAATGTAAAGGTTTTTCTAATACGAGCGGGATTTGAATCCGCATCTTTTGACATGCTTTTCGTGAGTTTCGTGACAAGTTTGATAGCCTCTATGGTGTGGTGGTTGAGCAGGTCGGCTCATAATCTGGAGGCGGTGGGTTCGATTCCCGCGACAGGACTAGTATTAGTGTAGTTGAAAAGAAGGCGCAAATACTTGTTCTGTGTCTGAGTGTAGTGGGACCATGCTCCTTGTAGTTCCTGGGTCTCTCCCTAGATACAGGGAATCCTAGTTATGGTCCAGGATCTATGTATGTGATCGTTGGGCGTTATTTATTTAAGTGATCTCGTGATTGGCAGGTGAAACATAATTCTTAATTTAAAAATAAAATACCTACTTAAATACTGTGATGTTTTTTTTTATTTTCAGTCTTGTTTCAACTGCCGCGAGACAGGGCACAAGAAGTCAGAGTGCCCTCAACTACAAGACGGTGGCAAGAAGAAGAAACGAAAACATGCTTAAATCATCTGTTTTATTAAAATTATAATAAACTTATAAAATCAGTTGTATTCTTATTTTTAAAACCTAAAGAATTAAAATAATTAGTAATCATCATGATTAAGTTATTTCTATTGATCTTGTTTGTACATAATCAAAAATATATTTTTACAGAATAATAAAGGATCAATAGTTTTGCAAGCTTATGTCTATCGAGTTATTTCTATTGATTTTTGTTTGTACTAAATAAATAAATAATATGTCACCGTACCATTTTTTCGACTCGAAGTTTTTTCTATACAAATCTGTCAGACTCATTCACATAAAAGTGTCCACATCATATAAAAAGTGTCCACAAAAGTGGTACGCTTGACAGTAATCAAGTTCTCTCTATGCTTTAGTCTATATTCTAAGTGCTACCCAACTTATGTCTATTTGGTTTTGATCAACTTTCGTCATTTGTAGAGGTTGCAGGTAAAAGTTAACGCGACGGGTACTCGAGATTGATTCTATTGAGGACTTCCTGAGTGCCCTCGTATCTGAAAATGAACATTACAACGATTATTTCAAAATAACATATTGAAATTGTCGTACTTAAATCTATTTTTTTTATGTCGGGTGTGGTGGCATTATTACTACATTTCTATAATACGAGTTTCTTCAAATGTACTCCGTATTGAGTATAGTAAAATCATTATTATTATCTGTGGTAATTTATTCATATGAAATCCAGAACAGCGCCCCTAGTGGTGGCTATACGTAACTGGGCCAGGCGCCACTTACCAGGCTTACTAGGTGGTAGGACTTTTCTGCAAAGTTCGTCTAGGTAGGTAGGTACCACCGCTTTGCCAGGTGTTCTGCCGCCAAGCAGTAGTGTGCAAGCACTACTGTATTCCGGTTTGAAGGTCATTGTAACTAGTGAAATTACTGGGCAAATGAGACTTTATGATCTGATCACACAGTCTAATAATCTTATACTTATACTGTGTGAAGTCTCAGGATGACGTGCGCAGTGCCATGCAGAACTATATTAATTTAGAGTTCCGAGTGAAACTGCAATCTGTTATGGGCAGCCGTGACGCTTAACATCAGGCGAACGACTAGCTCGTCACGTCATTCATTTACATTTAAAAAAACTCCGCACGTTAAGTAGGTACGCGGGCGGGTACTATTATGTATTCTACAAGATTTCATTATAAATGTTTAACAATACAGTAGCGAATACAATAATTTAAGTACCTACTTTCATAATAACTCGGGGGAATTGATTTTACAAAGTGACCAAACGGGGCCAAAAAAAGTAATTCGATGAATAAAATTTAAAAACTCGAGTGGCGACCACGAACCGGAAGAACCAGCGTAGGCCCCCCAATAAGTGGGCCGACACCGCGGAGAGGCGATGGATGCAGGAGGCAAGCAGCCGGTCAAAGTGGCGCTCTATGGGGGAGGCCTATGTTCAGCAGTGAACATCTTCAGGCTATTGATGAAGATATACCTGGCTTCCTTGAGCACGATCTGCTCCTGCCACGCCTGCTTGACGGCCGCCCACCGCGGCATGTGCAGACGCAGGAGATCCTCGCGAGATGGCGGAGGACACTCCTCCTGGAATGATATCAATGTAATCTAAATAAATATATAGTTGAGGACATTCACACACCAGTATCTAGCCTCAAACTAAGCAAAGCATTCAATATGAATCCTTTTTGGTATATACATACATAGAATGATGGAATATAAACAATATAACACCCAGACACAACAAACATCCTATGTAAATCGAAATAAATAGATGTGTTTTCACGCAGCGCCATCTAGCCGCAAACTAAGCAAAGCCATATAAAAGAAAATACGATATAGTCCAAGAAGGTTATTAAATACTCAATTCTGTGTTATCAACAGAACACAGAATAAATGTCGCACCAGAACCGCCCAATATGGCTGACTAGATATTTTTTACGCAATGTAATAGTAGGTTAGTTAGGTACTTATCAAATTAAGGGATTTGCTGAGAAGAATGCGAATAAACTATTTAAGTAAAAGCTTTTATAATATGGTATTCTACTATTCATAATAATTGACTGTAATAGTAGATTAGTAGCCAAGGGCTGTAAGGCATCAATTGCAGCCCGAGATATTTAGGCGCACGAGCGCAGCGAGGGCGCCTATAGTTCGAGGGTGCAATTGATGCTTACACCCGAGCTAACTACTCTGCTTTACATCTCGATTGTGAGGTAAGTAGAAAAAAACCGGCATTACAAGAATAAAACATTTTTAAAGTAAAAGTTTTCTATTCCCGCCTTTTTTCATCTTTTTTTTTTCAAGAACGAAATTGAGCTTCGCCGTTCGATATTTAAAATTGATGACTATTATACTCATACGAAGACAAGGCTGAATAGCGAAGCGACCTCTTTTGTCATTGGGCTGAATGCATGATGTCTATTGCCAGTATGATGGTTAGATGTACGCGAACTTTTTGAAAGAGTGAAGAGTTTTTTTTTATTACTTACCGCCCTAGGGCTTTTCTAGCTACATTATTACCCTAGAGCGCTAATTGGTTAACTACAAGTCCCATGGGGGGGGTAATAAGGACCTACTTACCGAATATGAGAGATGTAAAAGATATAAAAGTGAGTTATCTAAGTATTATCCAAGAATTAGTAGGTATAGTGATCAATACTCACATAGTCCAAGTTGATTTTGTTCTTATCAGCTGCCCGTTGTTCCGGCAGCAGCGCGGGCTTGTTGGCCACCGGAGGGCCTTCCGGGCCGGGCAGCTCGGCGAGCGGAGACCGCTGCTCCTCTGTGGTACTACTAATACAATATACACTGATGGTATTGTTATTTTATTGTGGTCCAACTATTTTCACCATTTCATCATGGTCACACTAGTTTGTCTGAAATCTAAGTAATAAGGCACTATAATCTAGATTTTTATGTATCCAGTGTCCAGTATGACCATTAGGAAACAGTGAGTATTTTTATAATTGGACAACTGACCCTACTTACAAAGTCTATGGTCTGAGCAATATTCATGATGGTACATACTACTGATTCTAAATTAGTGTCACTAGTATATTGATCGTACTAATGATACAAAGATGTATCCCTTATACCACCAATCACAGACCCAGGGGTGTGATTGGTGGTACTTATGCCCGTTTTCCCCAAAGATCCCGAAATTTTAAGGGACCCTTAAAATATATAAGTGACATCTGACAGTAATTTTGTTTTCATCGACCATTAAGGGACACCTAAAGCTTTTTTTCAATTGTATTTGGCAGTTCTACCCGCATAGCGCCAGAAAATGTGTTTGTTTTCATTTTTCTGATGCATAATATATTAAAAACTCTAATGCAAAATATCACCTGGGTATTTTAAGACAAGAGTGAACAGGTACCTCATGTACCTGCGTGGTACACCTTCGGCTGCATCGTCGCTTACCATCAGGTGAGATGTAGTCAAACGCAGGCTCATTCTACATAAAAAAAATGCTAATATCAATAAAGCATGTTACTTGTATTTTTGACGATTATTCTCTAAAATATATAAATAAAATAACAAAAATCGGCAACGTACGGTTTTCGGAAACCGTAGGAAAGAATACACTGAGGCCAATTTTGAAGGCTTTAGTTTTAGTTTTAGGACTCATTAAAAAACTTAAAACTAAATGGTAATTTAAAGGCACCACTTTATGTCATTTTAGTAACTTCAAACTCAAATTTTAATCGAAATGATTGAATGATTTGAACGAAATCTGATCAATTTAAGATTTTAGGTGAATGTGCTAATTTGAAGGCACATTTTAAGTGACATAAAAACTTTTAGTACTGTCATTTAAAATTTTAAGTTGGTTTTTAGTATATTTTAACAAGTACCATTTTGGATCCTTCCTAAAAATAACTTAAAATTCTAAGTGAGTTTTTTCTATGTAGTTTTGTATATTTACTTGTAAAAGCAGTTGACACCAATACTTCTGTTCAACTTGCACACAAAAAAGAAAGAAATTTGATATTTTGAATTCGGGTCCATATTTTATTTCAAAACACAACAAGACTTCTAAATAAGACAAAGTAGATAAATTTCAAAAGTTTTATTATAAAATAATTGTTGCACTTAGGTAGCAGCTGTAATCATTATGAGTAGCACGGCACTTCAAAACAAACAAATAAATTTAATTCATTTTTAAACTACCTCCTAAGTAGCATTTTGCTTTGGCCTGAATTCTTCCAAGTATAAAACTTTGTTTGCTAGCTATCACTAACACCAGCTACTATAATCGTGATAGGGGTTTATAAGGCTGCTGCCAAAGACTTATGTAAATAGGGCGAATTCTGTGGCTGCTGCTATCTGTTGATCCGCCACATGCATAGCTTCAGCCAATTTCACTGTGACTTCCTGTAGGTAAGTTCCTTCCATTCTCCACCACTGATGCCTGCGTGGCTGGTGTGGGATCGAACCAGCCTATAGGCTCTAAATGAAAAAGCTACCTTTCTCTTCTTGCTTTTCATATAATTATGGGCGTAGGAGGTTTTTGTTTGAGTGAGCAGAATAAAAAAGGCTAAAACTCTGCATCTATTATTCAACGTAACTCTTTGATATAAAATCAAAGGTCATAATCATCAATCAGTAAACTGGTCAAATTCTTTGCGTGTGATGGTCTATCGTTATAGGTACGTAACGGTGGTGGAGTTATGAGTTGTTTTGGGACTGTTGTGTTACTCCCACTTCGGCTGAGCCAGGCTGGACGACGAAGATGATGTCTGTATGACGGGGTCTTCATTGTTGGCAGACGTTCAGCCAGAGGCAATTTGTTTGTTCTTAGATCCCCCTTCTTGCCAGCCGTTGTACATACTACCGTAATTTCTTCACGTTTCCGCGAAAATTAATTGATATTTGAATTCAAAACATTATTTGACAAATAGACGTTACGATCAAAGACGACGTCACGACAGATTGTTACAAGGAGTATATAATAAATAACCGCTAGGTACTGAAATGTTACCTTTTTACTAAAATCGATGTAGGTCTACCACTGATTATAGCATCGAAAAAATTCTAGGTCTGTGGATTATAGCGACATTTAAGTAGTTTTTTTCATCTGTGAGTTCAATGGTGTATGAAAGTAAAGTCGGAATCGTTCTATTTATTGTTTTTTTTCTCTAATCTGTGTTCTATTTAATTTAGAACTGTCACTTAAATTTAAATATTTTTAAAATTATCTAAAACTAAAACTAAAGCCTTCAAAATTACCCCCACTGTCACTTTACAATTTAACTCGTGTCACTCAGCGCTGTGAAAATGAATTTAGGTAAGGGTCAAATTTAAGGAACTCTTAGCCAAAGGGATTCCTAGTTAGCGTGTAGTTTAGGGATCTTTGGTGAAAATGGGCATTAGTCTGACATACCTGTAATCTAAAATGTAATTTGTATGTGTGTATCCTAGCAAATAAACGATTGATAATGATTATGATTATGATTTCATAAAGGCTTATTTTCTAAGTTTGATTTGTCGTTTCGTGGACAGCCAGGAATATACCTATGTACTGCAACTGTTGAGGGCAGCCGTGTCGCTTAGCATCAGGCGAACGACTGGCTCGTCACGTCATTCATTATCATTCTTCTTATTATGTAGGCAGGTGGTCAGCCCTGGTGTCAGAATTTTTAAGCCGCCCAAAGGCTTCTGACTTGGCTTAATGGCTATTGTCTTAGACAACAGCCGGGACCGCGGCTAAACGTGCCCTCCGAAGCACGGTAACGCTCAGTTATAAATACCACTTTTAGCTGTAGCGGTCACCCATCAAAGTAGTGACTGCAGCAAACGTTTATGCTCATTCATTACATAAAATACAAAATTGAATTTAAGGACAGAAATTTTTAAAGTACAAGTTTCGAAATCAATACTGAGATTTGCGAGCAAAACCGTAGAATTTAACTAGTGTTTTGTTATTCTTACACAAAAACTAAGAAAAAACTATTATCCAAAACAAAAAGTGAACCTCTCACATATAGAAGGCCCCGACGAGATTCGAACTCGTGATCTCCTGTTTACTAGACAGGCGCTTTAACCAACTAAGCCACGGCGCCGATATCCCAAGTGGCGAAATTATCAAACCAATTCTAAAACCAAGGCTCCAATTCAACTTTACTTTTGTGTGAAAGATTCTGTTTTTATTACTTTTACTTCTATTTTACCTGTATTATTGTAATTTCATAATGTAACTTAGAACTATTGTAATTTAGTACATTACTACACAGCCTGTACAAACGTTAATGCTAAACACAATTCCAAATATTTGAGAAATGATTCATAACACAAGTACATTTTCAATACTTATTGGTGTGTTGTAATGTTTTATAAAGCCTGATACTGATACCTCAAATATTCTGTATGATAAATAGGCGATTCTTTCACACTAACCCGTTGTCGTAATAATTTGCTTTTGGCTGGTTTGTCATCCATGCTCTACAGATGGGGTACAGAGGTGAGTCATCCCGGAACTGAGACAGGTCTACACTCCGGTCGAAGAGCTTCAAAACATAAGACTGTCGCGGTGTAGACTTGTGGATAGCCTTTTTGACTTCCTCATCAGTAAAATACTGCTTTGATTCTGGGCTTTGTTGTCTGTGGAGTGGAATGGATTATCATTATTGATGGTGTTTCAAAAATAAATGAAAGTGATTATAACTATCATTTCATTACTATGTATCTGATCCTGTAGTATGCCCAGTATACTTCATTTAGAATGTGCTGCACATTTAAGTTCCATACTGAAAAATTGTACCTACCTACAGTTCAAATATACTGTACAGTAAATATCAGATTTCAAATCCATTTAGACCAGAGCAATTGGAGTGTATATAGATCATCACAGCTAGTATAGTCCAAATGTTATTTGTAGTAGGTAGTGTAGCCAAATATTTAGTATATTATTGTAGTAATTAGTTAAAACAGTAAAGGCACTATGCCCGTTAGTAAGAAAATCGGGTTGTTCCTGATATCCCCCACATTTTCGGCCCCATGGGGGATAACAGGAATAGAAATTCCTGTTGTCCCCCACTAATATAAGTCATATTCAAAATTATAATATGGTAAAACAACAATAGATATATAGTTACATTACTATTATGTTATAGTAAAATCACACTTCACACTCTTATATAAAGTTTATTGAAGCACCTAGATAGATAGATAGATAGAGATGTATGGTTGACACAATTATTGATATCGGCCATCAGGCGTGGTGGGTAAAAACCAAGTATGTGTGACGTGACCACCAGAAAAATCTAACATCATCAGGAAGTCGTCTCCGAGATGGAACTGCTCAATGGCTCTTTGAAACTACAAGTCGGATAGGTATCCTGTTTGAACTAAAGTTGTAGAAAACCCTGGGACGCTTTCAGAGAAATAAAAAAAAATAGGGTTGCCATACAAAAAAGTTTCCATACAAAATTAAAACGCTTATAAATCGGAAACGGTAAGAGGTAGGTTGGAGGTGTTCGACCAAATGTCATAAAGGACGATGGGGGCTTTCCGATGGTGGTCATGAAAATCCAAGATGGCAGATTCAAGATGGCGGCCGTTTTGAAAGTTGGTCTGATCTGTCTGATTTTTTGCATCGGGTGGTTTTTGAGGCCCCTGTCACCATATTTGAAAAAAAATTGGATTCCACCATTTTGAATTATTTTCGTTCTCTCCAAAATCGTCCTTTCATGGGGATATCCCATGGGGGATAACAGGAATTCCTGTTATCCCCCATGGGGCCGAAAATGTGGGGGATATCAGGAACAACCCAGAAAATCCATTTAGAACCCTAACTTAATTTCTAACACCAATATTCCTTTTGTCGATTTTTGACAGCATACTATTTTTAACCCGTAACCAGACAGAGGTGTATTATAAGTTTAACATATCTGTGTGTCTCACTCTGCTGCATTGTAGCTCTCAAATAGGTTAACCAATTATTTTTTTAAAAGATGATTCCTTCAAGTCTTTTTAACTATGATTTAAGAAAATCTGTTCAGGTGTTTGAAGATCATCAGGCTTTTTCTAGAGATGAAGGAATATCTGGGGTTTTCCAAATGTTTAAACATATTACTGTAATACCTTTCCCGTTTAACAGGAGTTTCATCAGCAGAATGTTCGGACTCATCCGACTGGGCAGGTTCCAAGACATCCATCAGGGCTCCCTTGAACCTGCCCCTAGCTGAAGACACCTCGTTATCTGCGAATATAAATTGTTTGATTTAATTTGCTAGAGTTGTTATACTTTCTTCTTGAGAGTATTTTCATAGATTTGTTTGTGACTGTTTTGTTAGTCCGGTGAAATAGGTGATCAATTGTTCCAAAATCAAAAGCAAAAAACTACGAGTTTTAAGGTTTAAATTATAATAAGTACCTACAAAAAGCGAACCTTTTAAACATTACCTTCGAATTGAGTTTCATTCTTGCTGACACTCTTGACCTTGTATTTGTTGGGAGTAAACAGACGTCTACGCTTAGGCATTTTTAGAGACTCTAACGTTCAACGTTGATCTTTGGGTAAGGTAAAACCACAATTAACTTCAGCCAACTTTAGCTACCTATCTATCACTCGGATTTCAAATATATTTTGCTTCTTTTTACACAACGTTTAGGGGAGGAGTCTAGCAAAAAGCGTTAGAGTCTTTCTCTGTCTACCACAGACTACTATACGCTAACGCGGGTGTGTCTCTATGGTTGGTTAGCGTATAGTAGTCTGTGCTAAGCATAGATCTCTTTCCATTATTGACTAGCGTTAACGCCAAACGATAACTCCAAAATGTATGTGAATTACATTACCTGTGGTAAATTGGTAATGGAAAGGGATCCTTGCTAGAGCTAAACCTCAGACTACTTATATGTAGCAAGCACTAAGCAAGCTATAAACTCACGGACATACATACTACGCTCCCAAAAACCGGTAAAGTCGACATAGTTCATCATTCACTTGGTTTTTTTACTTTTGTTAGCCTGTGTCTGTATCTATTCAAGTGGAGAAAACTGCCAAAAACGATCACAGATCACAGTGATCACTTTTACTGCAAGTGGAACGCCCGTTGTGATCGAAAGTAACGAAAAAAACGATGATTCAGTCCAAATGGAACGTAGCATAGAGAAGGCAATATTATTATATGTATGAGGCATTTTATTAAGGGGGAACGTTACACTCGCGCGGCAAATTCAAATTTTCTTGCGTTGATTTGCCAATAATAGCTTAATTACTCAACGTGATTACATGAAAACTAATTTTGCGGAAATAAATAGAATGTATCAACAAATTACGATTAAAAGTATCTCCTAGATATAATTGGTTTAGCGACAATGGCAATAACCAATTTTCTTCTTAGTTTTTCAGTCTATTGCCATTATTCGCTAAACCAATGAATGATAAGTAGGTGATGCTTTTAATTGTAATTTATTGATGCTCTATATTTATTTAAGCAAAATTAGTTTTCATGTAATCACGTTGAGTAATTAAGCTCTTATTGGCAAAAGAACGCAGGAAAATTTGTATTTGCCGCGCGAGTGTAACGTTCCACCTTAAAAAAAGAAATTGTATTTTATGTATGACCCAATAGATGGCGCCAGTTGTGGTTTTACCACAGATAAAAGAAAAAACAATGGTTTTACCAAAATATATCACAGTCACTGTTTCAATCAAGCTGTGGTTTCAAGCATAGACCACGACACTGACTGACAACTCTAAACTCTTTCGATTTTTTATTTCTGTTGCGCGGTATTTATTATCTCGCAGTTTTGCTGTACTTCAATTTACTTATGAACAATGCACCACAGTCTATTTAGGAGATACTACAGACAATGTATTCGTGGTCCACTCAACTGAATTTGACATTTCTTTGTAGGTAGTCTAAGCATTTTCTTATATTTAAACTACTCTGTGGTTTAAAAGGTTTAAGCCACTGACCTCTATAATACAACTTGTATTATAGAGGTCAGTGGTTTAAGCTATGTACTTACTGCGCCATCTAGTAAAAGAGATGGAACTAGTTTTTTTAAAATAAAACCCGCATTAGATGTCTCTGATATACCTATACCTTATCTTCTTTCCAAAAGTATCCTCTACACTATTCGTGAAGTTGGACAAAGTTAAGATATACGATAGTGTGGAAGGGTACTTCGTGCTACCTCGCCTCGCCTGCCTCGGCAGACTTCCAAAAGCTCCGACGCCCTCCACGCTATTCGAGAAGTAGGACGAAGACAAGCGAATGCAGTACGGAGAGGTACTTCGTGCAACCTCGCCTCGCCACAGCCGACTAGGTTTTTGCTCGAGTCAACTCGGAAGTGCCCTGAAGTTGTACGCGGAGCGACCGGTGCGTCTCACTACAATACTCGGCTCACTTCACTTCAGTTCGCGTCGAGACAAATACGCACGTATTTATAATACGCAAAAGTGTACATTGCAACGGCGGCGTGGCGGTACCCGGCGACTAGCATTTCGCAATCTTGCATGAGAGCACGTCACGCGCGAGCGCGAGCGTGGTCACGTATAACGCGGTTCAGTAAAGAAGATAACTGAAAAGAGCAGACATTTCTATTGCTGTCTCACTCCCCCTGCACATAAAGACAACAGTGCAAGAGGGAAAACAATGGTTTAATGTTTTCGTCAGAATCGACTCTTCAATGACCGCGCGTTATACTTCGACCTCGGTAAACTTCATGAAGTTGACTTTTCCAGCAGTGTAGTGGCCGCTAGAATATAATACAGAACTATTTTAGACTAGTGTGAATTCTGTGATTTTCACAGATTACAGAAAAAAACAAATTACTCTGTAGTGATTTTAGAC
This sequence comes from Ennomos quercinarius, assembly GCA_910589525.2. Classification (NCBI taxonomy): domain Eukaryota; kingdom Metazoa; phylum Arthropoda; class Insecta; order Lepidoptera; family Geometridae; genus Ennomos; species Ennomos quercinarius. The sequence goes on from OU342502.1 coordinate 15,452,626, forward strand.
AACTTAAACTTATACTCTCTTTGCAAACACGGAATCTACTTGATCTGTGAGAATCGATTTAAAAAAGAATTGTTGTGTACGAAAATAGCTGAGAGTTTTTTGCAAGTTTTATTTTAGATTTTTTCGATTTATAACATAAAATTGTGGCTGATGTTCATGAACAATGGCTACAACTACAACAGCCTATGAACTTGATGCAGACGGTATGTACGACTTGTACGAGCCACCTATGTCTTTGTCCCATATTCAACAGCTTGATAATTTTCACTGAAGTATCAAATCATTCCTTACATTCCCTGTCTACATCGTTTAATTTCTTACCATCTTCTAGTGAAAGTTCACTTAGATATGCTGCTGGCTTTTTGCTGCATATTTTGATTCTTGTTTTTACATTTCAGGATGTAAGTTTATACCAGCCACTCAACGTCCAGATGGGACTTGGCGCAAACCCAGACGGGTAAGAGAGGGATATGTACCTCAAGAAGAGGTTCCATTATATGAAAGCAAAGGCAAGCAGTTTAAAGCACGACAGAGTACGGGTCTTCCAGTAGGACTGCCTCCTGAAATTGCTGCTGAGAGTCAGAAACCTAAGAAAGGCCAAGGTGGCACTATGCAACCCATTCCTGGCATGCTCATCAATGTTGATAAAAAGAAGAAGAAAAAGAAGGCAACAGGTAACACAATGCCTTATATAGTTTCATGTGCATAATATAGTTTAACTCAGTGAAGGGCCATTTCCTTGATTTCCAAGAGTTCAATATTATTGGGCCAAAATTGGGCTACCATGTATTATTATAATAGCTCAGCCATCAGTGATAATAGTGTTACATTTGACTTTACAATGTACTAAGTAAGGTATAATAATTAGGATATCATGAGCAAGCAAAGGTTGATATACAGCTTTATTTTGTCAGTTTTACGAAAAATATATAGTTTATGTAATTTATGTAACGATAACAATTTCAGCTGCCGCTGATGAAGCTGCTGACAAACTTGCCAAATGTGAAATAACTGAGCCAACATTCAGCAGCTTATCATCATCCTCAATATCCAGTAATTCTGCATCATCTGCTACAGCAGATCCAGCAAAGCGGCTCAAAAACTTACGAAAGAAACTCAGAGAAATAGAATTTCTTGAAGAGAAAATAAAGGCTGGAACACTCAAAACCCCTGACAAAGATCAGAAAGACAAAATGTCAAAGAAAGATGACATTCTTAATGAAATAGAAGTTTTAGAAAAACAGACTAGTTAATAAACCAAAATTATGACATACATTTTTTCATGTCCTAAGTTTTAATGATTGTTGTCTTGTGTGCGGATGAAATTAATTCTTTTAATTATAAATTATTTACAAAGTAAAAGTATCATTCTAAAAAAACACATTGTTTATTTTTTATTTTGATAGGTTTTCCAAAAATGTTACATACAAATATGTACATAAAATATGCATACAATTTATTACTTTTGTTAAAACCTGTAATTTAAAAAATGTTTAAATGGTAAGTAATACATTATAACCAGCGAACCACAATAAAAGCTCTCATAAAAAACATACTACATTTTTAAACATTCTTACAAAATAATAAGTAAAACACTTTTACATAATATACATACCTATGCATTTTTAAGATAAAATGGTATTTCAGCATGTAGAATGTCTCACACAAGTGATACCAATAGAACTGTTTAGAGCTAATATCAAGTTCTGGCAATACTAAAATTTCACTAATAGCGGGTTCCACTTGGAACAAAATTATCGTTATTTTCATTCACATTGACTGGAATAATCATATGTGATATGGCCTTGGCTGGGCAAAAAGTGGCATAATTTCGTAGTGTTCTTGGCGTTTTTAGCAGCTACTGGAACTTACACTTTGTGTGGCCAAATTTTTGTAGTATTTTTATGTTGTCTCATTGAGTGTCATTAAAAGCTTTGTCTTTTTCTGATAAATATTTTACAGATACACAAATATTATTGATATTGGTACATAATTTTACCTCTATAATAGCAATTTAACAAAAATGCTGGTATGATTATTAATAGTTGTATGAGGAATGTAAAAACACACATAGTTATAAACATAATTACTAATAATGTTAAACTTTTGTCCATAACTTTTTAATATTGTTGGCAAAAAATTCACCCTATCAACATGTTTATAATATTATATAGTGCTATACATATGGTTCTAAATACAAATTCATTCATCTAGATAACTTCAGTGTTCAGGATATCATGATCTGCAACAAAAAGTAGTTCTATATAAGAATAAAAGCCAATTTGAATATCTCTATACCTAAATAACATGTAGGTACTTCTACTATAGGTAATTATGTAGATTATTAATTTATAATAACTAGTTCTTATCTCAACTTCCTTTTGTAGGTATGTAGCTTAAAACCGCTTGTGGAACCATTGAAGGTAAGTAGGTAGTATTTTAGGAAAGATCAAAGGATGATCTTGGAATTCATAAAACGCGTTACATACAATTTGTACGTACCTACATAAATGTTACTCACATGATTGCGTTTTATATGAATTCGTTCCTTGCTTTCTGTCTCGCGTAATTGCCTAGACATGCGAGGATTCCTGCGACTGCAATACCGACTCCTAAAACAGTTGCTAAAAAGTCCCCGAAATCGTAACCAGTGGCTGCTTCTACATTGGTTACCGTGAGCAGCGTAAAAAGAAATACACACAATTTGAAATACATTTTGGGCAATGCTGTTATAAATAACTATGAAATAATAAAATAATTCTAAAATTTCTAAAGGGTTGCTTTGCTTTTCTTTTTAATATTTTTTTTAAGTCTTCTTCGTATCGCTTTTTATCGATAATTCTGTCAATGTCAAGGTACGGTTATGTCATGTCAACTGTCAAAGCCTTATTTTTACCTGCGTTCGGATAGCCTACAGGGCCTCGTTTTATAAAGCTACAAGTACAAGCTAACAATTGTAGCAGCTACAAGAACAAGTAACTACAAGTTACTAGTTACGGCGTTTTATAAACAACAATTATCGATTACAAGTTTAAATTACAAGTATAATGCACATCACTATGAACGTCGCTGAGGTCTCACGGCGGGGACCACAGACTAAGTAGAGGATAAAGTGTAGATTATGATATTACAAGTTGCACATCACTATGAATTAACGTCACGGTCAATAGCTTTTTTTAGTTTGGCTCCCATTCATTAGTGAATTTAGCTGGTGTGAATTTTACATTAAATCCCTACATAATATAGAAAACAAAAACATTATTTATTTGTTTGTTGTGGCTTTCATGCCAAATTGGATGACCTTTTTTAGATGAACTTATATTACCGGGATAGATACGGTTTTTTTCGGAAATTCATGAAATCCCGCGGAAAATTATGCAAGTTTTGGGTGAAATCGCGGGGCGTCTCTATTTTTAAGTAATGCTATTTAAGTAAATAAAGTTTGGTCTAAGTCACTATTCTCATAATAGGTTTTGTAATATACAGCTACACTCATTTTTTATGGGCTTCGCTCAAGCTGAATTTCTCATTATTTAAACATAATCAGTTCATATTTACTTAATTTAACTAATTGAACATTAATTAATACGTGACACGACCAATACAATACACTTTCAATAAATTTATCTAAACTTGTACTTCATTTTACCTAGCTCTTTAGTCAGGTAAAAAACTTTACAAGTTGTAGTTCCGTACACTTGTAATGACCAAAACAATTGTTCGATTTTACATTTTAAAAATGAAAACACACTATGGATTGTCTATGGTCTAGGAACAAGTGCTCGTAAATCATAGAGTAAAGCAATATATCGGGGGATGTAGCTTGTAACTTGTTGTCTTGTAGCTTTATAAAACGCATTATTTCACTTTTTTTTGGCTGTGTTGCCAGTTTTTCGCTACAAGTACAAGACTTGTAGCTTTATAAAACGAGGCCCAGGTGGCAAAATTAACAGGTAAAAAAAGATAAGATAAGATAAACATTGCTATTCAGCGTGGTAATGCTGCCAGCATTCTTACAATTTTTACAGTAAAAATCAGTAATTTTAACATAACCACGCCAAAAATGTTACGTCAATCTCTAATGTCAGAAATCGATCACTTTTAACCCACCTCCGCAGGTGGGTCAAAATAAGCAGTTCACGATGGCATTTTTAGCTGGTTTCGAGCTATCCGAACGATGAACGAAAACAGTTAAAAACGCAACTTTTGCTCACACGTTCCCAAAACGAACGGTGCCTGTGATCATTTTTATCGTTTTTAACTGTTAATTTTGCCATCAGTAGGCTATCCGAACGCACCTAATATACTTCAACTTCAACTCTTGGCGTTTGCGTTGGCGGGTTGGCGTTCGGTGTGCACCACAGAATTTTTCTCTATACCCTTCTTTGAATACTAGTGGGAATTCTGTGTGTGCACCTAATATAAGTAGTCTGTGAATCAAATTGTCTAAAATTGTCAATTTGTCATTGTCATTGTCATAGAAAAAAGTGCGTGTAGTGCAGGGGTGAGAAACTTAGAACAAACGGTACATATCAGAATTTTGTAGCGCCATCTGTTAGATGTCCTCTTAAAAACGCTCAAAAAAAGAGAGAAAAGTCCACGTTAGATGACTGACATTGATAGTGACATCCTTGAATTTGCCATACGGCTTTTCAAGTTTTTAGACTTCAGTTAATGTTTTTTTATTTCGATTTTCGTGCCTGCAGTTTCGTGCACATATTGTAAAGTATTATGTACTGGTTTCGTGTTTAAATCTGGTTACGTGCAAATTGTGTACGATTTGTGCGCTTTATCGAGAATACGCCGAGTCAAGTTGAGCGTTAGTTCCTCCGTATTGTCGCTCATAGTAGTCTTAAGTATTTATCAAGATACATCACAGCTCTGCCCGTTGAAGAAATTGTGAAGACTGCGAAATTAGATGAAAGAAAGAAAGAAAATACATTTATTCATGACACACAACACAACACTACACTACATGACATTACAATATCCTGATACATACAATAACAACACAAGTAAAATAATAAACATGTAAAGACAAGCAGTGCAATGCTGCACGGTGCTATAATAATAAAAAAAAAAATGCTATAATTGTTATGTGTGCGATTGGACGCTATTAGTTACTGTATATAAAATACCATGCCGTCAAACACCAACATCAAACGTCGTGTATTTGGCTGTATAACGACGGGTAAGTCTACCTCATAGATAACAGATAAACTTTACCATTTACGAACCATTCAACTGGTTGCCAATGCCTAAAGCAACCGCCTCCATCAATAACTCGAAAATATGTAACCGGCAATTCGTATAATTCAGGTATTCTATGCAGTACCTAGACAATGTACAGAAAACATGGGGGGGCCTCCAAGCAATGTATGAAATATATTAAGAATATTTTCATCACTTAGGTACAATTTCCAGGGATTATGTACCTGCTGGTACCGGCAATGTGTAAAATAATTATATAAGTTTTCCGCCAGGTTTCTATATTTAGTTTTTGTTCTTATAATAGCAATTGTTTTCAGAAACCAACCACTCTGATCTACTCTCTCTCTCTGATCTGATCTACTTGTGTCAGTGCCAATCCAGACCAGTGTCAATGCCTGCACTGATTTAACATTGTCAGCAATACTAATACTAGGTAAACAAATTAAACACCATTTTCATTTTGTTATAATATAATATTTGTACTTCGCTTGCCTCCCTTCTATTACCGTCTCTTCATTCATCCTTTTTCCCTTTCAATTTCCTCTTACCCATAAACAGGGTAGAACTTAAAACTAATTAACCCGTGCCAAGCCAGGGCGAGTCAACTAGTAAATGATATGAATTTCTACTTTACACCATTCCTCACGAAAATGTTTTTAATAAGCAGGCAGGCACACAGACAACACTGATACTATAATGGTTTTTTTTAGGGTTCTGTAGTAGCAGATGACCTTATAATTTTTTCATGTCCTTCTGAATCTTATTCAGCCTCATAGCTTCTAAGTTATAAACCTGCATATGTGTGAAATTTTGCACAATGATAGTTTAGGTAGAGATCTCATGTTCCAAAATAATACTAATAATAGCAATAAGTAGTAAAATTATAAATCTCTTTTATTTTGTTTTCAGAAACATCTAGTTAGTCCCAATCCAGACCAGTGTGTCCATACCTGCACTGATTTAACATAGGCATCAATACATATACCAGGTAAAAATAAACATTATTTTTTATCTTTGATTATGTGTTAATATTTGTTTATTCTCAATGTCAAGTTTCTGGGGTTGTCTGGGGGTGTTGGTTGAAAATGACCACAACAGTATCTTTGATAATTAGATAGACAACTATAGAACTCCCCAATGAAGTAGCAGTCAAAGTTGGTTTAACTATAAGCATTTTCTTAATTTCATTTTTTCAGGGCCTGTGACTGCGTATGAAATTGACCCTGCCTACTGTGGACGAAATCCTCACCCAACATGTGGCACAGACCCCGGCTCTTCATCGCAGGCGTCCAATCTGAATTGGTTTATGATGGGGACGATGCAACCAAAATGTCAGCTCAGAGCTTTTATAATAAGCACAAGCATAATAAACACAAAAAGTAATTCAATGATGTACATATTATATTTTATTTCAAATTCCTTTTTACACCTACAGTTCATAATTATATGCAATGGTGAATGTTATTCAATTTTAATTATAGTTATAGTAAATTGTATGATATTCACATATGAACTGAATGAGGTAAGTAATATAAGTACCTATCTACATCTTTCTATAGTATCTTGACTATAAGTATGTAGATATATATATATATATATATATATATATATATATAGTTCTTAGTTAGGAACACAATCTCCAGATGGAGGTCTCGTCACTCACAGATAAAAAATAATGTTGTAGCATGTTGGCAAAAAAAACCAATAAGACGGCACTCTGTGCTATATATATTATTTTTCTCTATGGTGTAGTGCTGCTACGACTTTATTTTTACGAATATTGATGATAATTAATAAATTACACCCGCATTGAAGTTTAAAAATGCTCATAAAATAACACCGGTAGCATGATCTAAAATGAAATCAAGTGTTGTAAATTGAAAACCCCTACAATTTTCCTTGTGATAGTCTTCATTGGGTCCATCAATTGGCAGGGTTTAGTTGTTGAAAATGAGCTATAACTCGAGTGGCAGTGGGGGTAAGGGGTTCGGCTTTGCAGGGTTTACGATGCCGAAGCGGAACCCGTCGAATGTGTCGTTACATGCTGTGCCGCCACCGACGTCAACGATGCATGCGGTGCCTCCGCCGGCGTCGGGGCTCTCAAAGCAAGGCTACCACACGATGAGCTCTATCACCCAGAACGCAGTCACTGGGAACTGGGGATCTTTGGGGAAGAAGCGTGCGAAGACCGAGGACGAGTGAGTATATAATTTAAATGGGGGATCTTAGGGTAGTGGTTTACTTACTTCCACTGGTGTGTTCTAGTTATATATGTCTTATCAGTTATCTTAGCCCAGCAGTAATACATTGGGTTAAGATTGACATGATGTGATGTACTACAAGTTTCCTATCACAAATAGCTTTATTTAAAAAAAAATTGCATGTTTAGTATTTCATGTTGTTATATCACTTTAGGTATTTTGATGATGATGATGAGCCGCCAACTCCAGCTCTTGCCTACATACCAGCACCAGGCAGCCCCAGCAATGAAATTGCTTCAAGTTCAAAGGTACCTACATAACTTTATGAAGACTTGAGGATTTTCTACTGAATGATTGTAGAAGTCATGATTAAACCATGGATTACAGATAACTATGTTTAGGTGCACATCACACACATTACATTATTTAGTTAGTGAAACATGGGACCAAAAGATTTTTTGAAAACAAATCAATTTAATACATGTTTTAATTAATCAGAAACTGTGTGTGTTTGATGAAGCAACCAAAGAATTTGTAACTGTAACCCTCACATGCAAGCTAGACGCATTAGTTGTTAAAATCATACAGTAGGATAAAGGATTATGATATAATTATATCAATTAGCAATTGTAGCGGTATCTATTCATACACCACCAGTAATTACTCTGGAGCTGCTGTAACAGAGATCCCAGGCTGTGCCACTATACAAAGTACAAGAGTTTGGCCCCACTATATTAATTTCCTAATATAAGCAAGTATAAAGTTATAGAGAAAAGTGTTATTGGTTGGACACACACTACACACACCACACACTACTCAAGACACTACACTAAATCAGATAAGTTACAGATGCTATCAGGATTTAAATAGTATGGGAGCCGGGCCTTTTAATAAAACATTGTTTGTATATGGTAAAGCTTTCATGCCAAAACAATTGAACCCATTTAGATTAAATTTTTACACTACCCAGATCAACATAGGGTACTTTTAATCCTGAAAAATTAAGGAGTTCCCATAGGTCAAAATTTGATATCATCGTGACCTGCAGGTAGTAGTAATACTAATCATTTTGATAACAGTGTGTATGGTGGCCATATTGACAAATGGGGAATGTTGAAATTGGATAAATTGAACCACAAACTATCAAAATGTGCTGTGGTCCAACTATTTTAAAGGCATGATTCAACTGTTTGGACAGAGCAGTATTGTTGGATCACTGTCCCAAAATGTAAAATGTGGGTAAAACTATAAGCTGACCTCTAGTTAATAAATAAATCATATTTACAATAGGAGGATGAAGAGGACCCGCTAGATGCATACATGGCAGGTCTAGAGCAGCAAGCTGCTAAGGACTTGGTCACCAGTAAGGAGAATGCTGTGACCGGGAAAGGGGATGGTGGGAGAGGAACTAGGGGGGATATTGATGAGATGGATGATGAAGAAAGCTATTACAAGTGAGTAGAGATTAACCCTCTTGTTTTAACACTAATCTAGTTTATACTATCCATCTACTTCCCCCTGATGAGAAGTATCACATGTGAGATAGAGACAAAAAATTCTATACAACTATTTAGCTCATATAATTAATGTATAGGAGGATAGATGGGAATCCGGTCATCCGATCATATCAGAGATGTATTGTATTAAATATGTATGTATGGGGAAGAAAGTTTCTCGAGTGGCAACTGCAATAAGAAATATGCAGCATACACTCCAATGACTTGGTCAAAATCGCAGAGAACCGGTGGATGCAAGAGGCAAGCAGCCCCTCAAAGTGGCGCTCTTTAGGAGAGGCCTATGTTTAGCTAAGTTTAACGACACATGGTCTTTTATTTGCTACTTAATTACTTTCAAATTCAAATTAAAAAAAAATACAAATTATGAACACAAAAAAAAATCAAATACAAAAAAAATAATTAAAAAAATAAATAAAAATAATAATAATAAAAAAATTAATAATATTAGGTTGGGGAAAAGTTTCTTTGCATTTTTTAAGAAAATTCAAAACAGTTTTTAATATAGTTTATTTACATTTAACTAAAGTATGTAGGTACCATTTTGTTCGATAACTTTTTGCCATCTTGTAGGTAGGGACATGATCCCATTGCTATAGAATTTTTGGGGCTTCTGATCAAAAAACCGTGACAAGTAGTTTTGGCAGTCCTCTCGTGATATTAACCTGACACTGCCTAAAGAATTCTGAAGAATCCGAAACAGGTGGAAATCTGAAGACAGGACTATACGGCGGCTGCATTATCACCTCCCAGCCTAACTCTCTTAATTTTTGCTGAGTGGCTTAAGATGTGTGAGGTCTAGCGTTATCATGATGAAAAAACCACACCCCTTCTGTTGATTAATTCCGGTCGCTTTCTCTCAACTTCTTGCTTTAATCCTTCTAGCCAGCTGAACCATAAACTTTACCTATTTAATATATATTTTCATCAGATATATGGAAGATAACCCGCTCAACAACGGTGATGATGCCTCAGATGTAGAAATAGAATATGACGAGGATGGGAACCCCCTAGCACCTCCCAAAAAGAAGTACATTGACCCCCTCCCTCCGATAGACCATTCCGAGATTGTGTATGAGCCATTCGAAAAGAACTTTTACACTCCACATGAGGATATTGAGAAGCTAACACATGAACAAGTGGAAGATTTGAAAAAAAACTTGGGAGTCAAGGTAAGTGATTTTTTTCTTTATGTAAGTATGGAGACATTAAAACTTATTGACCTTATTATCCACCAAAATGTATTAAATAGAGTATGATAGTTTAATAATTTGATCAGTTATATGTTTGGGTTATTTCTGTCTGATTGATCACTTTACTATTTAGTACCCTGGCCAAATAACGAAAACGTATAAGATATCGAATCTACAATTTCTATGGAACAATAGAAAATGTGACATTTGATTCACTCAATCAGGCGTGACCTCGCGATAGTTCATGTTAAGGTGGAACGTTACACTAGCGCGGGAAATTCAAATTTTTTTGCGTTCTTTTGCCTTTAATAACTTAATTACTCAACGTGATTACATGAAAACTAATTTTGCGAAAATAAATATAATGTCTCAATAAATGACAGTTAAAAGTATCACCTACTTATCATTGGTTTAGCGACAAATGGCAATAGACTGAAAAACTAAGAAGAAAATTGTTTATTGCCATTAGTCGGTAAACCAATGATATCTAGGAGATACTTTTAATCGTAATTTGTTGATACATTCTGTTTATTTCCGCAAAATTAGTTTTCATGTAATCACGTTGAGTGATTAATCTATTATTGGCAAAAGAACGCAAGAAAATTTGTATTTCCCGCGTGAGTGTAACGTTCCACCTTAACGCTAATGGAAAGGGATCTTTGCTAGACCCCTAGATATGGCCCCCTAACAGGCCTTGATTGTCGTCTAATGTCCCCAATAACTTGTAGATCACAGGTCCAGATCCCCCAAAGCCTGTGAGCAGTTTCGGCCACCTCGGGTTCGACGAGCAGCTGATGAAGGCGATCCGTCGGTCGGAATACTCCCAGCCCACGCCGGTGCAGGCCGCCGGCGTGCCAGCCGCCTTGTCTGGCCGGGATCTTATAGGTAACACCTGGATAGGTGACCTGTAGTTCGATGACCTATTTAATATTCTGTAATAGATGCAGGAGGCGAGCAGTTGCTCTAAGTGGCGTTCTCTGGGAGAGGCCTATGTTTAGCAGTGGACGTCTTCAGGCTGTTGATGATGATGAATAAATCACCCTCAAATTATAATCCAAATGTTTACTGCATTCCGTAATGTATTTCCTAAATAGATTTTGCCTATAGGTGATAGGATTTTTTTGTGACAGTTTGTCTATGTTAGTTGCACCACTCGGCCACATATTCTGAAAAATACTAGTGTACAAGTGTTCTGTTGGGAAGGGCACTTTTCATTGAGACTTTTTCCACACTTCTGTCTGGCGGCAGAATATCTGGCAAAGCGATGGTACCTACCTACACGAGCAGGTTGAAAAGTCCTACTACCCAAGGAACCACCAGTTGAGAAAAATACATTCAAAGTCAAATTTAATTTTTTTATAAACTGTTTTCCAAGTTAATACAAGTTATTTTGTAATTGGTCAGGTATCGCCCGCACGGGTTCGGGTAAAACCGCAGCATTCCTCTGGCCTTTACTGGTGCATATCATGGATCAGAAGGAGTTGAAACCAGGCGATGGACCGGTTGGACTCATACTTGCGCCCACCAGGGAATTGGCGCAACAGGTATGTTGACAAAGATTTTATAACTCCTATTTTTTAGCAATGAGTGGGTTTGAATCTACGCCTTCCAACTCACTGGACGCTCTTCCAACTGAGCTATGGTCGCGTTCCCCAGTGGCTGCGGAAATTTCGATGTGCAATCCATACAAAAATATTTACTACTGCAACTATTGTTATTGTGTTTCTACAGATTTACATGGAAGCGAAGAAGTTCGGCAAAGTGTACAATATTCGTTGTGTGTGCTGCTACGGAGGTGGTTCTAAGTGGGAACAGACCAAAGCTTTAGAAGGTATTCATATTCTATGTGTGAGAATCTACCCGTCCCACCCATCTACCCATCTATCTGTTACCAAGCACTTAGCAATGTGATCTGGAAGCCTCATTTGAGGTGAATAATCTAGGCGAAGCATGGCGCCATCTTTGCTCATTATTGTCGCTTAGCCAAGTAGCGTTTTATAGTGATATTAATAGTGTTTTTGTAATATATTAATTACTTATGGTATCCTTAATTACTTTTAATATTATTTTTATTACTTAAATTATTTGTATATTATTAACCAGAATGGTAATAAAGTTCTTACAGATAAATGTTAATTATTATTATTAACGTATCCTATTTGATATAATAGAAAGTTGTATAATGCGTGTGTTCTATTTTAGGTGGTGGTGCAGAAATAATAGTGGGTACTCCCGGTCGAGTGATAGACTTGATCAAATGCAAAGCGACCAATCTGCAGAGGGTCACATATTTGGTGCTTGATGAGGCTGACAGAATGTTCGACATGGGATTTGGTAAGTTCAGTTCTACTTACTTCACTATTATATATTTAATGGGCAATATGCCTTTCTTTAAACAACAACAACACACAACAAAAACACAACAACACACAAAAAACACAACAACAAAAACAAAAACAACACACACAACAATAAAAACGACAACAACACAACAACAACACAACAACACTACAACAAACTACAACAACACAACACACACTATAACAAACTACAACAACACAACACACACTACAACACTACAACACTACAACACTTGTACACTCGCTCACTCACTTGTTTACTACAATAGTAAAAACTATACTATGTACTAAAAGCACTACCTCACACCACACACTACCTACTACAAAGAACATTAAAATTTGGACTGTATACTAGCTGTGATGCCCTATAGAATAGACAGACCCAATGCTCCAGCCCACTACACTATTATGTTTGATTGTGCTATTTTCATAGTAGTAATTTTTCATTACTCCACATTTTGTTAACACTGCTACGCTGGTATTTCTGCTGTCCTATTAGTTTTTCTCTGTCGATATGTTTTTGACGACACCATGTGTTGTACTAAATGATAATTCCCTTTGCATTTAAAACTATTATACTAGTGGCTCTATGATCTGTGGACCTCGCGAGTCTGCGTTTGCATAACTTAAAATTAAACAACTACTTATTTTAAAAAAATAAGTAGTTCTTCAACCCTCATAGCCCATATTGAAAAATGTATATAATTATCGAATATGTTCACAAAATTTCACGAGAATCGATTGAGAAATGCGACATGTAGAGGAGAACAGAACAGCCTGACATCCGTCGGACATACGAAACCATATTTGCCCAAGTTGAAGTGGAGACACTTCGCTGGCGCTTCGCGATCTTTCGGTCAATATATTAGCGTTACACAGTATTGGTACATTCCCCAGAGCCCCAAGTCCGTTCGATCTGCAACCACGTCCGGCCGGACCGGCAGGCGCTGCTGTTCTCCGCGACCTTCCCGCGCCGCGTGGAGCGCCTCGCGCGGGACGCGCTGCACGACCCCGTCCGCGTGCAGCACGGCGCCGCCGGGGAGGCTAGCGACCTCGTCACACAGCACGTCAGGTCGGTGTAGCCTCGTCACACAGTGTAGCCTCGTCACAACAGTGTAGCCTCGTCACACAGTGTAGCCTCGTCACAACAGTGTAGCCTCGTTACACAGTGTAGCCTCGTCACAACAGTGTAGCCTCGTCACACAACAGTGTAGCCTCGTTACACAACAGTGTAACTCGTCACACAACAATGTAGCTTCGTCACACTACAGGATTCTCGTTTCACCTCGTCGCATGGCCAGTCCTGCGAAGAACCAACTGTGTAACTCGACCCTCTGTTTCAGAATATTCAACAAAGCAGAAGAGAAGTGGCCCTGGTTGCTGGCGAACCTTGTGGAATTCCTATCTGCTGGGAGTGTGCTAATTTTCGTTACTAAAAAGGTAAAAACTTACCTCCGAACGAGGAGCTCCGCAGGAGAACTAAAGTGACCGATATAGCTCTTAGAGTTAGCAAGTTGAAATGGCAATGGGCAGGCCACATCGCTCGTAGAACTGACAGCCGATGGGGAAGAAATGTTCTCGAGTGGCGACCACGAACCGGAAGCCGCAGTGTAGGCCCCCCACTAGTTGGACCGACGATCTGGTGAAAGCCCCGGGGAGCCCGGGGATACAGATGGGAGCAGCCGCAGGCCTATGTTCAGCAGTGGACGTCTTCAGGCTGCTGCTGCTGATGATGATGATGATGATGATGATGATGATGATGATGATTATGAGTGGAAGAATAGTTATTTTGTGTTTTGCCTCTGTTAAGTTCGAAATGGGCAAAGATGAAACAAGACAAAACACTGCGAAGTGCTATGCTTTAGAAGGACCGCTGGGCGACAGGGTGGGTAAACGAATATAATTTTAAGCACGCAATGTAATGCATTTAAACCATCTGTTATGCATTTTCTACAGCCGTGTTTTGCTGCGTGTAAACTATTTGGATTTGGGATGCGAGCGGATTTCAACTTTATTTCGTTGTATCAAGGGTCGCTATTTATTTAAATGTGTTGTTATAGCTAGAAGCAGAACAAACGGCTGCGAACCTCGGCGTGCAAGAGATCGATGCGCTACTTCTTCACGGTGACATGGAACAAGCAGACCGGAACAAGGTCATCACGGCGTTCAAACGGCAGGAGTGTAACATACTTGTTGCTACTGATGTTGCAGGTATGACCTTCCTACATTCTATCTATCTCTCTTTTATACGATGGGAAACTGAATATCTATCTCTGTTTAATCCATCTATATATAAATAAAAAGTTATGTTACTGTCATCCCCAATAGGCTAGTGTCCTGCTATTTTTTTATTGCACTAAATGTAATAATATTCCTCAAATAAACAGTCGTGAAAACAAAAATTAAACATCTCAAACAATGACAAGTTACAAGCATTTTAAAATACAGGATAGGAAGAGAAAGTTCAAACATTTTTTTTTGCATGCCAGCTAAGTAAGTACCTATTCACTCTTCTCTTGAACACGCCCGGGTCATATTTTGCCGGAAACACAGACGCTGGAAGGGCATTCCATTCCTTAGCAGTTCTAATTAAGAACGAACAATCAAACCGCTTGGTACGAATGGGTGGTATTTCGACCATGAAGGGATGGCGCCTCGCCGAGCGTCTAGAGGTCCGGTAGTGGAATGGTGACGGGGGAATAAGATCGTGCAGTTCTTGTGCACATTCACCATGGTACAACCTGTAAAAAACCGACTGACTTGCCACTTTACGTCGATGAGCTAGGCTCTGAAGCCTTTCACCTACCAAAGTGTCGTCGTCAATGAGCTTTTTGGCACGCCTTTCTATGAGTGATGTCACGTGGTCCTTCATAGTACCTCATTACTGAGCTGTGGTAGCTTTACATACAGTCTTCTTGGCATGTGACGTCACAACATGCGTTTTCATAGTAACCGTGGGGAAGCTCCACACGAGTTCTGTTTTGCGAGAAAGGCACAGGCGATGCCTCCTCCACAAACTTTAAAAGTTTATTACTTCGTGATTTATTTGCCGATTTTACTTATATTACATTCAGTTGTAACCTACTTTATGAAAATAATATTTACTGGTTAATTTTTAATAGCAGCCAACTATCATATTGTGTGAAAAGTGTTGAGTAAAGCGTCTCCATCGAGGCGCGAGCGTAATTTTATTTTGTATTCTGTGATTATTGCAAAAATGTTGAATTTTTTATTGTTTACCAGGTGGTAGGACTTTTCTGCAAAGTTCATCTAGGTAGGTACCACCGCTTTGCCAGTTATTGTGCATTATTGAGCAGTAGTGTGCAAGCACTACTGTGTTCTGGGTTGAAGGGCATTGTAGCTAGTGAAATTACTGGGCAAATGAGACTTTATGATCTGATATTTAAGATTACTAGACTGTGTCAGGATGTCATGCGCAGTGCAGTGTCATGCAAAATTATATTAATTTAGAGTTCCGAGTGATACTGCAATCTGTTATGGGCAGCCGTGACACTTAACATCAGGCGAACGACTAGCTCGTTACTGAACCACAGCGAGGTCGACCGTACGCAGAACCAGTTCTGAACACTAGTCAAATAGGTTATTAATGCGACGTCACGTCGCGTTACAGCCCGCGGGCTGGACATCCCGCACATCCGCACGGTGATCAACTACACGGTGTCCCGCGACATCGACACGCACACGCACCGCGTGGGCCGCACCGGCCGCGCCGGCGTGCGGGGACACGCGCACACGCTGCTCGCCCGCGACAAGGACCGCGACTTCGCGGGACATCTGCTGCGGAACCTCGAGGGCGCGCAGCAGGTACTCTAGTGCTGCCGACACCCGCTTCCAGTGTCGCTCTACGGCCATGTTCGGCAGTGGGACTTCTTCAGGCTCTTGATGAATGCTTACACATGTATACTTTAATCCTAGAAAATTAAGTCTTAATTAATAACCAAAATGAATGCAACTGCACATCTCATCATCAGCCGGAACGTAAGCCTCCATTCGGCGGTGGGGGGTTTGCCATGATCACCACGCTTGTCAGGCGTCTTGGTGGTTGCAGTAACTCATAATGCAGACAGGAGAATGCTGCTGCCTATTCCATGGATATTCCCTTAGCCGGCTCTTACGGCGCCCACGGTTCTCAATCTCCATACAATACCGATCGATTGTACAGTGACCTCATCCGAAACGAATCCAAACTTCCAACCCTACATCCTAAACCAGTCCAACTTTCCAACCACGCATTCAAACCAATCCAACCTTCCAACCCCACATACTAACGAATCCAACCTTCCAACTCCACACACTAACGAATACAACCTTCCAACCTCACATCTGAAACAAATCCAATCTCCCAACCCCACATCCTTAACCAATCTAACCTTAAACAGATCCAATCTTCCAACCCCACATCTGAAATGAATCCAACTTCCCACACCATATCTGAAACAAATCCAATCTTCCAACCCCATATAGTAAACGAATCCGACCTTCCAACCCCACATCTGAAACAAATCCAATCTTCTAACCCCACATCTAAAACGAATCCAATCTTCCAACCCCACATCTGAAACAAATCCAATCTTCCAACCCCACATCTGAAACAAATCCAATCTTCCAACCCCACATCCTAAACACACGGAACCAATCCGTCCGGCTACTAACTAAACCCGTATATATTCGCAGGAGGTACCTGAAGATTTGGTACAGCTCGCGATGCAGTCCGCCTGGTTCCGAAAGTCGCGCTTCAAGAAGGGAAAAGGGAAGAACTTGAACATAGGAGGGTGCGGATTAGGGTGAGTACTGATATTTATTTAAAGTAGAGAACATTATGAGATGAGAGAAGAATTTAACATTATAATAATGAGGGTTAATTTTAATTTACCAAAAACCTTATAGGACATAACTCACGTCACTGAACCGTACAACTTTTGTTCTACAACTTTTAAAAATTTAAGGTTTTTATCACAAAATTTTTTTTGTTGTTTTTTATTTTTGCTTTAATACCACTAAAAATAACCACAATGGGGGTCAATACTCAATTAAACAGAATAATAAGCTCAGTAGTCTGTATTATTGCCTAACATGCAAAATGTTTTAATCCATTATACTGGCGAAAATATTAAGATTAGAAAAAAAAACGGTAGAACGAAAGTTGTTTGTTTAAATCATGTGAGTTACGCTCTAAAAGGTTTCCGGTAAATTAAACCTAACCCTGTAGTATATGTCAACATGAACTGAAGTGTTATTAATTCAAAAAACAAATATTGTAACATAACATATATTTAGAGGTTGTTAAGATTTAAAATAATACACAGCCTTACGAAATGAAAACAATCATCTCACAATGTACGTCCATCTGTATTCTATTCTAACTTAACTTAAATGCTCACTTGACTGTAGACTTTTCTATTTTGTCTAAATTTTGTTATAGTTATTTATGATATTAGGGCGGTAAGTTGGTTTTTACAAACGAGTAGACCGAGTTTGTAGAAACCAATTTCCGCACGTGTATCATACAACGTTTTTCAACATATTTGCGAGAAAACAGTACAATAGGTAATTGTGGTATATCAATTAAAGGCTAATTAATTAGTAGCGTTTTGTGCGTGTAAATACGCACAATAGAAAGCTAAATGAATAAACAATAATAAAGTATAAAGAAAATAAGATATTTATTTTACAGCGGACAAAATGGAACAATACATGAGACAACGTCAAAAAAATAGATCTATCAAAAACTCGAATAACTGACGCTAGGCTGCCTGTAGCAATTTACTCATAAGCATCAAAACCTCTTTTCAACACTCCTCCTTAAATTGATAACAGTCCTACAGTCAGTTCACAACATTCTCTAATCACTGTCTCATTCACTCTTGCATCCATATCCATAACAACATTAAACTCATCTTCCTTCACCATTACTTGACCATCCAAGAAGCACACCATTCAAACTTGTCTTTCGGTAAAGCCTTTGTCAATGCATCTGCTGGCATTCGCTTGCTTTCTAAATATTTTAACTGAATCACTCCAGTACTCAAACATTCTCTAATGAAGTGATACTTCAGATCTATATGCTTGGTGTGACTATGGTGGACAGGATTTTCAGCAATTGCTATTGCTGATTGGCTGTCATTAAGGATAACGATCTTGGTATTTTTACCTGTTATCTCATACATCAATCTTCTCAAAAATATTGCTTCCTTTGCAGCTTGTGTAAGACTGATGTACTCAGCTTCAGTGCTAGATAAAGCAACAACTTGTTGCTTCTTGCTCTCCCAAGATATTGCTCCTCCAGCAAATCGGAAAATACATCCCGAGTATGATTTTCGATCATGATCTCCACCATGATCTGCATCAGCAAAACCTTCTATGTCTCTTCCAGTTTTTCGGTAACATAAACCACGGCTCTTAGTCCCTTTTAAGTACCTTAGTACTCTCTTGGCTGCTTGCCAATGCTCCTCCTTAAAGCAGTTGTTGAACTGGCTTAAAAAACTTATTGCGTAAGCAATATCGCCCCGTGTGCACACTGCCAAAAACATCAGTGATCCAATCAGCTGTTGGTAAGGAATATTCGCTGGTGGAATGTAGTCTTTCTCTTCTGGTTTTACCAAACGCTGACCAGGCACTAAAGGTGTGGACACTGTTTTGCAATCTTCCATTGCATACTCCTTTAGAAGCTTATCAATATATGCTTCTTGGTCTATTTTAACATCTGTTGCAGTTTGCTTGACTCTCAAGCCAAGTACTAGCTCTGCTTTGCCTAAATCTTTCATCTCAAAGCTTTTCATTAACTGCTTCTTCAACTGTATTAACTCCTTTTCATTGTTCCAGAATATTAACAAATCATCCACGTAGACGGCTATCATTAACCAAGTGTTGTTAGAGTTACGCATATATACACAAGGTTCATTCTCCAGTCTCTTAAAGTTATATTTCCTCAGTACTTCATCCAATTTTAGGTTCCATTGCCTTGGAGCTTGTTTCAACCCATATAAAGATTTTTGCAAAAGACATACGTAATCTTCTTTCCCTTTCTCAATAAAGCCATCTGGTTGCGACATGTATAGCGTCTCGTTTAAGTCTCCGTTTAAAAAGGCAGTTTTCACATCCATATGGTCTACAGTAAGACCATGTTCTGCTGCTAACGCTAACAGCAGTCGTAGTGACCCATGTCGTACTACTGGTGAAAAGGTTTCATTGTAGTCCTGGCCTCGTTTTTGCCGGAAACCTCTAGCAACTAAACGAGCCTTGAAACGTTTTTTGTTTCCCGACTCGTTTTTGATTCGAAGAACCCACTTTGAATCAATAACGTTTTGTCCTTTCTCAGGTTTCACCAAAATCCATGTTTTGTTCCTTTTTAAGGCTTCTAATTCTTCTTCTATTGCCTTTTTCCAATCTTCTTTATATTTGCCATTCAAAGCTTCATGAACAGTTAATGGTTCTTCACTTATTTTATCTTCAATGGCCTCATACAGAACATGATCTGGAAACTCTTTGGGTTTTCTATTTCGCAATGGATATCTTCTTTCGACCTCAACAGGTTCTACAGAAGACTCGGCCTCTTCGATAGCATCCATCCATCCTTCATAAACATCTCCAGTTTCATCTACACTCTCTGGTCCCAATTCCAAATTTTGCACTTCATGAGATTGTATTTCATGAGATATGTCTCCTCCTTGAATGTCGCCCTCTGGTTCTGGTTCAGAAGATCCAATCTCTTGAACAATGTTTTCTCTCGCACCACTTTCTCTAGGTTCCAAAACATTTGTGGCTGCAACATCAGTATTGGTTTGAACGCTTCCTGTCAAAGGTAATATTGTAATAGGCGTAGACTCTTCCACACTTACCTTATTTGTGTGTGTCTTATTCTCAAAGAATACCACGTCCTTGGCTTTATGTACGTTCTTAGTTGCTGGATCCAAAAGCCTATAAGCTTTTGACTCCTCACAGTATCCCACAAATATTAGCTCTTTGCACTTCGCATCCCATTTTTTGCGTTTTTGATCTGGAATGTGCATAAATGCCTGGCATCCGAATACTCTCAACATACTTAGATCAACTTTACGCCCAGTCCACGCTTCCTCTGGTGTCATTCCCTTGACTGCTAGCGTTGGTGATCTATTCTTCAAAAATACCGCTGTATTAACAGCTTCCGCCCAGTAGCCTCTGCTAAGTCCTGAATCTTCAAGCATACTTCTTGCTTTTTCATTAATGGTTCTGTTCGCGCGCTCAGCGACACCATTTTGTTCTGGCGTGTACTCAACTGTGAGTTGATGAAGAATCCCGTTTTCTTTCATAAACGAACTCATCCGCTTATTAATATACTCGGTACCATTGTCACTTCTTAAAACTTTTAATTTCCGACCAGTTTGTGTCTCGGCAAAAGTTTTAAAAATTCTAAAAATGTCGTATACTTCGCTTTTGCGATTAAGAAAATAAACAAAAGTTTTTCTACTAAAATCATCAATCAAAGTCATAAAATACCGATTACCACCAATTGATGTCTCTGGCATAGGACCACAAACATCGGAATGTACTAGCTCCAGTACATCCTTTGCCCTAGTACCTCCAGTCTTCTTAAAAGGTAATTTAGTTTGCTTACCTTTTAAACAAGGTGCACATTGAAGTGCAGTTGGATCAGCGAAAAATACTCCAGTAGCCATACCATCTCGAAGTATCTTCATGTTTTTCAGTCCCAGATGCGCCAGTCGTTTGTGCCACAGCTCATATTTATCGATGACATTTGTAGCAAGTGCTGAATTGATGTCTGAAAACAATTTGAATTTGTATATACCCTTATCAGGTTTGCATAGAAGTATCACTTCTCCAGTTACATCACAATCAGACTTGTCATAGATCTCGCATCCTTTATCTGAAAAAACAACTACAAAATTTCGTTTCACCAATGTACTTACACTAAGTAAGTTTGCAGACAGACCAGGAACATACATTGCACCTTTCACTCCAAACCTTTCACTCTCAACATCACCACATCCAACTCCATGCAGCGTCTCTCCATTCGCTACAACAATTTCTATTGGTTTATTTAATTCTCTGTAGTTCTCCAACCAATTTTTCTTCATTGTCATGTGTGATGACGCTCCAGAGTCTACAAACCATTCCTCTTGGTTCTCGTTTATCATGGTTCCAAAGGCGGTGTAAAGTTTCTGTCTATCCTGCTCTTTCTCTTTGCCATAATTTTTATTTGGGTTGTTCGGACAGTCTACAGCTTTGTGAGGACCTCCACAAACAAAACATTTTATTGGTTTTGTAAATTTTCTCTTGTTTTTTTGCTTAGCTGCTTGGTTAAATCGTGTTTTACGACTATTTGAGCTCAACGCTGTGCTTGTTGATGGCAATTCTTCCACTTGTAACAGCTTGTTCTTTACATAATCAGTTGTCAATCATCATCATTAACAGCCTGAAGACGTCCACTGCTGAACATAGGCCTCCCCCAGAGCACGCCACCTTGAGCGGCTGCTCGCCTCCTGCATCCATCGGCTCCCCGCGGCTTTCACCAGGTCGTCGGTCCACCGAGTGGGGGGCCGGCCTACGCTGCGTCTTCCGGTTCGTGGTCGCCACTCGAGAACCTTTCTTCCCCATCGGTTGTCAGTTCTACGAGCGATGTGGCCTGCCCATTGCCACTTCAACTCAGTTGTCAATATTATATTTGAATTTTCAATTGCCATTCGCATCGGCGAAAATTCTTCAGGTAACCCTTGCAACATCAGTGCAGCTAGCAACTCATCATCAACCTCCTTGCCGATATCGGACAGCTGTTGCGCTGTCATCATCATAGCAGTAACATATTCTCTTGTATTACTGAACATGGTTAATTTTAGGCTTACGAGCTTTCCGAGTAGCCTGCATCGGTTGTTGATTCCTCGATCTTCATATGCGACCTGTAAGGCCCCCCAAGTCTCTCTCGCTGTAACAGCTTTTCGTACGTGCACCAGGCAATGTGGTTTAATCATTAAACATATTCTCGCTCTTGCCTGCTGATCTCTTTTGCAACTAGTTGTATCAGTTACGGGTGGAGTATTACTCACGTACTGCCAGAGGTCTTCGCATATAAGATAAAGTTCCATTTGAAATTTCCAAGAAGAGTAATTCGCTTGACCATCTAGTTTATCAAATGATGTCAATCCACTAAAATTCGGTATTCTCGCCGAATCCTCAGAATTACCCCCTGCATTCCTCGTGCCGTCATCTCTGTTATAATTCATCGTTGATTCATTCGTTAAACTTCCCAATAATCGCCCATAACCTGTGCGTGTAAATACGCACAATAGAAAGCTAAATGAATAAACAATAATAAAGTATAAAGAAAATAAGATATTTATTTTACAGCGGACAAAATGGAACAATACATGAGACAACGTCAAAAAAATAGATCTATCAAAAACTCGAATAACTGACGCTAGGCTGCCTGTAGCAATTTACTCATAAGCATCAAAACCTCTTTTCAACACGTTTATTTAGATTGATTTTTATTTTGATTGCGTTTATTTTGATTTTTTTGGTTTATTTAGTGTTGGTTTATTTGGTTTTTTATTTTTATTCACTTTATACGTGCTTTATACCATAGCTACGCACACGGTACAAGACATAAGGCACTCACAGAGCATATCGTTTCACAGACTAACTACTTATAGACACAGGGACCGTACCGGACCATAGAGTATATTTCATACCTCACAGTAATGAAACAAACTTTTGTTTATTAGTGGGAAAGTCGCAACAAACAATCTTTGAAGTTTCTAATCTAATTCGAAAATGGGCTAAAATGGCGCGCATTTACAATTCAAATGGCGCCACGTGCGTGTGGTGAAAATTAGAACTACATCTCTAGTTTCATTTTCTCTTTAGTATTAAAGTGAGACAAACGTATTGAGCAAAAACGCTTCCAAGGAGTTTCGGATCATTCAGCTTATTTATTCTCGTAATGTGAAACTCCTTGGTGAAATTCTTATATATGTTTTATTGAAATTAAAAAAAAACCGTAAAGGTTACGCACGGCGCTATACAAGGAACGATGCGGTAAAATAGGTACTTAGGTGAGAGTACCTATTGCGTGCGTTTAACTTTCGAACAATGTATACAGGCTTCGTAAATGCATTTTTTGAGCAAATGTGTTGAAAATGTTATTTTTGGTTGTAAGTTGTTTGTGAAACCGGCATCTACTAAAATGTTTTGTCAGTAGCATAGCACAGTAATAAAGCACTCGCGTAATCTGCGAACACTGAACAACACATATTGTAGTCAGTTAAGGTTTTAAAGTTTTTTTTATAAATTAGTTTGGTATATATTTGTATATCTACATTTTATTTGCTGTGAAAAGTGTTCATGTTTCTCTAATTTGTTTGTGCATGAACAGTATTCACAGCATTAACTACCTATCAAATTACCATCAAACAATAGAATATGCATTGCTATGGTGGCGCA
Organism: Ennomos quercinarius; assembly: GCA_910589525.2. Lineage (NCBI taxonomy): Eukaryota > Metazoa > Arthropoda > Insecta > Lepidoptera > Geometridae > Ennomos > Ennomos quercinarius. The sequence continues at coordinate 15,476,562 of OU342502.1, forward strand.
AGTCAGTAAATATGCTAGAATAATAAAATGATAATGGCTTTGGATCTAGTGAAAAGCGCGGAGAGCCGATGCATGCAGGAGGCGTGCAGCCACTCAAAGTGTGCTCTCTGGGGGAGGCCTATGTTCAGCAGTGGACGTCTTCAGGCGGTTGTTGATGATGATGATGATGATAATCATGGCTTTTTCCAGTTACAAAGAGCGGCCAGGCCTGCCTGCCTACACAGAAGAAGCCACAACAGCTGCCTCTGGAGAGAAAGGCGCCAACCACGGCGGACCTGCCACCGATAGACTCTCATCGCTCAAGCAGGCCTTCCGCTCGCAGTACAATCAGGTTAGTGGGAGGAACAAGGGAAAAAGGATAACTTAGAAAGGTAGGATGAGTTAGAAGGAAAGGTGGGATGAATAAGGGAACACGGGATGAAGTAGACAGAAAGGGGTCACGTAAGAAGAAAGATGGGGTGAAGTAAGGAGGCGAGAGGGGGCATAATAAATTGCAGAGAAATGTGGAGTGAAGGATGAATTAGAGAGAAAGGTGTGAATTAGGGAGAAAGGAGTGAAGTAGGGAGAAAGAAAAGGGGCCTGATAAATTGGAGAGAAAAGTGGGGTGAAGTTGGGAGAAAAGTGGAGTGTAGAAGGGAAAAATGTAGTGAAGTAGTGAGAAAGAAGGGAAGAAGTTTTAGTGAGAGAAGGAGAGAATAAAGGAGAAAAGTGAGATTAAACTAGGGCAAAAGGTGAAGTAGGTAAAGGGGTAGGAGAAACGAGTGGCAGTTTGATTTAGAATTTCTAAGTTTAGAAAATCGAGAATCAGGAATACTCTCTGTGCTCAAAGCTCAATTTTTTTTGTGCGTAAATGTTATTGTTAAATGCAACATTTGTATTGGATTGGATTGATCCACAATATTTTTCCATCCCCAGTTCACAGCATCCACGGATCATTCGTGGGAGCAAACAACCCGCGCCGCCATCCAGCCCGGGGTCAATGCCCCCGCGAGCCAGACAGAAGAAGAGCCCAAAGGAGAAAGGGTCAGAAAAAGCGGCAAGCGGAGCCGGTGGGAGTAATATGTCCATCAACCGCAGACATAGTTACCCAACGTTAGAAACATTATTTCGAATGAATTTCCAAATTTGAATTAAGTAATTTGAATATTGAATTTAAAAATTTGAATTTCGAACTTTGAAATTTGAAACTTGAATTTCAAGAAACGGTAACAGCCGTCTAACAAATATTACAGAATTTCGGTTAGCCGTGAATCGGTGCTTGAGTTGAGATTTCATTTACACAAAGGATTTTGTTTTAAAAGCCTTGAAATCTCCGTCGTTCAGTACGTGCCCTTGAAGCTTTAGCTACACCGGCGAGTAAAGTGGCGTGAGTGAAGCGTCAAAATTACCATTCGGCACCCATCGATGCCCGTGTTCGTAGGCGGCCGCGCCGCGATTCACGCGGGCAGCGATGGTTACAGAATCGCGTCGCTAAAGCGCCGGTGGGGTCGCAGCATAATTTGGCGAACTCCGTGATCCATGATCTATGATACCTCTTACTTCTAAACAAATTCATTCGATGTTAACGCGCGGAGCTTGGCCAAAGTATAAAATAAATAGACGAATATGTTAATGTCTCGGGGTGGCAACTAGGAAAATTTAGCCATTGTTTTGGCAATTATAGAACAGTACCACGTAGGATTTTGTTTGAAGTTCTAGGTGGCGTTGCATTTTCATAAACATTTTTTTCGTTTACGTACCACCAATATGGTCACACAAACACGAAAATAATGGCTTGCAAGTTACAAACACGTCACAGTCGCATAAAAGAGTCGTATAATACCATGGAACAAGGAGGAGAGGAATGCCAATATACCAAGAAAATAGCGTAGATCATAAATATGCCTAAAACTAGATGGCGTTGCAAAATGAGCGGGTTATAAGTTGAGCGCAGATCAGGAATATGCCACAAAACTGTTTTAAACCTGGATGGCACTGCAGAATGAGCGGGCTATACGGGTAGCTACGGCGGGCTAGACTTTTATGCTCACTAACTTCCGAAATTGTTCCGAACAGCATTGTAGGGCTGACTCCGTTTAATTCCGAATGTGGGTTCGCGGGTGGACCCATATTCGGAATCATAAAACAATGCGGTGATTGATGTCGTCTTGCACTTTCCACTTATATAATGTATGGGAATATTGGAGAGGCTGAAATGGTATTTCTAGTGGTATATAATAAGTATTTACTTCTTATATTAAAATATCGGATACGACCGTCGAGAAAATTGTAGGTACGTATATGCCCGCGCACTCGCGTTTTTTGTAGTCTTTATGTCGGGTTGATCTTATTGGAATAGAACAAATCTAATTAGACCTCGTTTTCAACCATACATTATAGATTCCAATTAGCATAACTTTATTTTCCCGGGCTGCTTTATTATCTTAAACATAATGGTTTTTCGCAAGTACGCCGTTTTTTTTGCAATTTGTTTGTTTACGCAAAAAATATTGTATTGCGAAAATTTGAACTAAAAGTAAATATAGATGAAATATATTATTGATAAATGTTTTTTTTTCATACTCCTATTTAAATTAAAAAAAGTGTTCGTGTATTTTATATTTTGGCAAAAAAAAGTTCCCGCGAAAAGAAAAATTCATCCGCAGAATGACGTGCGTGTCAAAGGATGTGCCAGTGTTGCAATTTTAGCGAGTCAAAGGGTTAAAACTGTTTTTGGCTTATTTCTGATCTGCGCTCAACTTATAACCCGTTCATTTTGCAACGCCATCTAGTTGTAGGCACATTTTTGGTCTACGCTTTCTTGGTGTATTGGCATTCCTCTCCTCCTTGTTCCATGATAATAGTAGCAAAAATGAAGTATTATACTTTGATATAATATAAATGTATTAATGAAAGATATTTTCATTCAAAACAAATGAATGCTGAGAAATATTTTTTAATGTCTCAAACTGGTAGTTGCATATAGGTCAGAACTATTAAATTATTTTATTTAAAACATTGACTAGGCACTATCAATTTTGACTATTAACAATTTTCCACGTTGCACAAGTATTTTTAGAATGGCAGGCAATGAAGTTATAAAATATCGATAAGTTATTGTAAATTTACAAAATATATTAATTGAATGTTTTTATGTTAATTAAGTTTCCAGTTAAGTAGAACAGTTTAAAATAATTTTTGAGAGTTGAAATTTGTTAAAGTATCATGTATCAATAAAATATAGTATAATAAAAATATGTGCTGGATATCTTGATAATGATAAGTCGTGTGCGTTTGTTTTTACTTTTAAGAGTCTGTTATATTTTTAGTCCTCAGTGTATGAAAAATAGTGACGAAAAAATTAATTATTGCTGTAACTGGCCAGTGGACTAGAATTTGATGTAACACTTGCATTAAAAGTATTCTAGAATTATTTTTATGTGAAGGTTTTACCAATCAACTTAAGGCTCTTATATTAGCGGGTCCGCTATCTCGCTCGCACATTGCGACATTTTTGAATTATAGATTAACAAAAATATCATCCAAACAGATCAGAGCGCCTGGTCGACGCGACGCGTGACCAAAATGCTGGCACTTATTTGGCCCAACGCATCAGCATTGCAATTCAACGTGGCAATGCGGCCAGCATGTTGGGTACGCTACCTACCGGTAGTGGGCTGGAGCACTTGGACTGTCTATAGGCCATCGCGGCTATTATACAGTCCATAAGTGTTCTTTGTAGTAGGTAGTGTAGCTAGTTTAGTTTTTATTATTGTAGTAGTTAGCTTGGGTAATAAAGGCACATTGCCCGTTAAAAAAAAATCCAAACATGTTTTCATATACATAAAAACGGGAACGAAAGTAAAAAAAACATTGATACTGTTGTATTTATGAAATCTTGTTTGGATTCATATGATATTTTTGTTGGGCATATTTTGTAATATTATTCATGAGAACATAGTTTAGCCAGATTTTTCGTAAGTAAAATCAGTTATATATCTTTAAAAATGTCGCAATGCGCGAGCGAGATAGTGGAACCGCGAATAATTGTACTTGTAACGAAATTAATCTTTTTCAACATATGGTACGGAAATTCGCTTCGCACTTGTCTATTTTTAATCATACTGGTGATACAATTAAGTAATAATTAATCTCAAATGTTAAATAATTGTGTTTTAAAGTTAGGAATCAAATGTGTCCTTAGCGAAAGAGACTACAGAATTATGTAAAAAGCCAAAAGTCCCATATTTTTCTAGATTTCTAGGTAACTTGTGTTTCTGTGGCTAAAATAGGTGATACGCTATTCTATACCGTTTGATTGGATGTGGATGTTTTTTTAATTACATGTAAATAGAAATAAACCGCTGTTGAAAAGATTTTTGTATTGTTTTGTGTGTTACTGCCCTTTTCCCACACAATAAGTGTTTTTTTGCACGAATATAGTATAGGCATTGTACAAAGTTGTGTAAAGAAAAAAGTATCTTTGATAGAAAGTTTGCTTTCCGGATTTTATTTGAGGGTTAACTACTGTTAAAAAAGCGTAACGTTACGTTCTCTGGCAATTTCATGATTTAGAGATAAGTTTCCGTTGGTATCGGCAGTGATGGCAAATATTCATACAAAACACAAATTAGAAAAAAAACTAGGCCATTAGACTATGGGTGAGTTTTTTTCACCAATGTTAAGGTAACCAATGGTTAAAACTCTAACAAATTCTAACCAATGGTCGAAATTTGTTAGAGTTTCTAACCATTGGTTACCTTAGCTATTGGTGAAAAATTAGAGTGGTTTTTGCCCATTATTAACTATTGGTGAAAAAAACCCACCCATAGTCAAATAGCCTAGTTTTTTTTCTAATTTGTGTTTTGTACGCTGTTAAAAATGCATAGAGCTACCACTCGAAATGAAACTCGCTAACACCTTACATAGTTGCTTAGAATACAATACAAACATGCGATCCCCGGGTTCGTGCGCGGAGACCGTTAGCGAATAAATTAAAAGTTGCCGCCATTATCAACCACGCGATTACACCCGCCTGTTCTGCGATTTAACTTTAACAACTAGTTATTTGAATGTTGGTTATTATCTTGAAACGAAGTTAAATAGTTTTTGTGTGTTGAGTTGGGGACTTGAGATTGAAGTGGCGAACCTTACTTTGATATTTTAAAAATATTTTATCCACCATCAGAAGTTAGGAACCTATGCTTTTGCGTTATTCCTCTCCAGGTAAGGTTGTCTGGAAGAGATCGCTCTAAGCGACGAGACCGCCCATTGTTAACTTTTGTGACATTTATTGGTTCTCTAAGTTCTCTTAGTTTTTAACACATTCAGTGCCGGGGACCCTCCAGGAGGGTCACCTTTTCCGCATTCGCGGTGCTGTGGCCCACCTGGAGCGTCCATATTAAATTATGGTTTTCATAAAACACAGTAATAAAATTAGAAAAAAACCGCACTTTTCGGAAAGTATCATCTTTATAATAACACATATTTACGACGTATTTGCGCGTAAAAGCGTATTTTATACTACAAGCACCATACATACTATATATTCCATGAATCATCCTCGTGGGCCCACTCTGGCGCATCTGTGATGCCGAGGACCCGCGCGCTCGGGTCTGGTGAAATGTATGGCGGCATAGGGTATGAGCTCTATGAAAGGAGGGAGGACGCGAATGCGTTAGTTTTGTTACATACCTATCTGGTGTTTTAACACTGACTTCTATTATTCTAGTACCTACGCGTAGGTACTTGTAGAATATAGATCACTTTTTTATTTAATAAGTACCTAGTTTATATCGATCTATCTATCTATATATTTTGCAATTAAGTAGTTGCTTTAAATTATCTCTATTGCTATTGTGTTAATAGTTGTATCTCTCAGCATCAGAGACTAGAACAGGAGGAGTGTATTAACTAAGGTATGTACCTACTTACTATACCTAATAATTTTTTTATCGAGATCTAGAAAAAACTTCGGGTCAATCATCATCACGCTAAAACGGCCGATTGGATTTGGCTGTTAGGCACACAGACATAGGATACTTTTATTTCACGAAAATCCCATGGGAACGCATAATTATTTAGTCTATACGGGCAACGCTGCGGGGCGAAGGCTATTAGATATCATAAAATATTATTTTATCAATTATCATTATAAGTTGGAAGACATCCCACTCCCTGGAAATATGCAGCCGGTTTTTACGGCACCCACGGAAAGAGATGGGGTGGTCCTATTCGCAAACCGGGACCACAAGGGCAAATTATTTTTCACCTCACTAGCTCGGAAAGGTTCTCTTTGTCATTCAAAATCTGGGCGCAAAAACGCATTTTGATCGCTAGCGTGGAAAGTGTTTTTAAAATTCGAACGTTTCTATTTAATAATTTTCTCGTCAAGAATTGAGGATTTATTTACAGATCTGCCCGAATTTAACCTTCTTGATATCGCCAGTCCACTGAAAACTCATCAATACCACAGACTACCTCCTAAAAGATACCATCTTTTTCTCGTTCACCAACCTCATTTTTAGAATAATCGCACTGTCTAGCACCAAAGAGTATAAAACTAATACGCTATCCAGCACGGCGACTGCATGGAAAATGGATGAAAAACACTTTTTATTTATTTTTCCATGAATCACGTGACGAGCTAGTCCTTTACCTGATGTCAAGCGTTACCGCCACCCATAACTAAATTAATAAGCTAAAAACTAATCTTTTCTTAGCCTTTTTCTTACATTTTCCTCGCTGTAGTGAGGTGAAAAGTTGTGTATTGCACTCGGCAGCAAAGTTTTTCTGCGTCTCGTACCTTTGAAACCTTCGTTACGCTCAGGATTCTTCATTTGACCCACTCGCTACGCTCGTGGTTCAATCCTAGGATCCTTCACTTGCTCAGGTTTCAATTCAAGTACTCGCGCCAAAAACCAACTTTGCAGCCTAGTATAACAAATAACTATTATTTAAATTGGTAGTTTAATTTTACCGCTTAGACCGCTGAGAACTGCAAACTGAAGCTGGTACTTTTATAGCATAAAAATAAAAACTAAACTATTAAAGTAGCGAAAATCCAAACATAAGCGAAGTCCAAGCACCCAACAACGTGCATAAATCACTTGCAAAGTTTAAGCGCCGTTAAACAATTGGAAACATTTGTTAAAACACAAGTTTTGCAGATACCGGCCGGCCCTAATAGCTTCATGGTAATCAGTGCTTCAGCTTCGTGCAAAAACATGTTTAAATGGCTTCAAAGTTAAGACGATAATATTTCCACCAAATACCAATTGGACTAGACTGACTTTGGTTGGAATGCTCAGGGTTTTTTTTTATTACTAAATAGGCCCGCATTTGGCCGCAGTCTCACCTGATGGAAAGTGACGACGCGATCTACGATGGTACATGCTTGCCTAGAAGATACCTATTCACTCGCGACTTGAAAAGCTCCAGATTGTACTTATTGGGAAACAAAGACGCTGGTAAAGTATTCTATTCCTTGGCTGCTCGGATCAGGGTGGTCTTATAAAGACTGTGAGGTCCAGCTGGACAAAAACAATTATAGACGATATCAAACGCATCACGAATGGTATACCTACTATTAAAAATGGAATGGCTATTCATAATTATAAAGGACCTATAATGATCACCTTAAACCTGACCATGTTGAAGACCCTAGGGAACTCTTCAATGACAGACCGCTTATGTATGGTACGCTAATAGGAGCTGTAACACTTTAGTGCAAACGGGCATTAGGGTCAATTCAGGCAGAGCAGCAAAATGCTCGAGTACTTTTTGTGTGCTATTGGAATATCAACTTTAATCCATTTGTACAAAGCTGAAAATAGTATGCAACATTAGATCTTACCATTTTAATGTTGCATACTATTTTCAGCTTAGTCTAAATGAGTTAAGGTTGATATTCCAATAGCAATAGTGTTTGAGCATTTTGCTGCTCTGTCTGAATTGACTCTTAGTCTTAAATTGACGTCTGTCGATCAGACTGAGATACCAAATAATAGGTGCAGGTAGGTAGGTACCCTACTACCTAGCTAAGAAAGAGTGTGACTTTAGGTACCTCCTGGTAACGTAAACCGTCCTAATAGGCTTTTAATTCGGCCGCGCGCCTCACCCGTACCCGTAGCCTGCTTTAGTTCCGAACTCACAGATAAGTTCGTGGCACTGATAACGAAACTATTCAGCCACACGGGATTCTTTACACTACATGGCAGTTTATAGGGACAATATAGATACTTAGGAATAATGAAATTATAAAAGCAACAAACGAAAATATTTTTTTTTAAATAATAATACGATGCCTAAACCACCGTCGGTCCCCCCACGTCAGAACCGCGGGCATCCGATGAATGCAGGAGGTAAGCAGCCGCTCAAAGTGGCGCTTTTTGGGGAAGGCCTATGTTCAGCAGTAGGTAGATGTCTTCAGGCTGATGATGATGATGATGAAGTAACCAAACCAGAATTAGGATTGCCAGCGATTTAAGCTTACCTACCGAACAGTGAGAGAGCGAATGTGCCTCAGCGGTAACCGATTTGACTTTTAAACTAAGCGCACCAGATTCAAATCCCGCTTGGCCCTGACCGATTACTTTCAAGTTATGTGCGGAATTTACACTCGCTCTTACAACGGTGAAGGAGGTTTTTGGCGGGAACGCGGAAAATTCCACGTCGTTACATTTTATAATTTATTAAAACTTGTGCTTTTCCCAGTATTGATGTTTAAAATTGGTGGCGTTTTACGTATTAAGTGCATACGCACTTTAATTTTTAATATTATCTTTGCCGCAAACCACTAGTAATTCAAAATGTTCCTTTACATTAAAATTAATCTACCCCTCTGTTTATACATTACGTACTAGATTTTTTCCCATTAAATAACCAGTTATAAAACTTGGTATTTTATTGGGAAAATAAATCCCTACTCATATAACCAGTAATGTAAAAAAGAAAATATGTATCTACTAGATTGGATCGTCCATTAACAATCATCGTCCATTTTTTTTTGCAAATTGATAACCCCTTGGTGATACATGGTGAGGTTTTAGACTAATGGTGGTTCATCATCATCAGCATCCTGAAGACGTCCACTGCTGAACATATGGGCTTCCCCAGTGGGCGCCATCTTGAGCGGCTGCTCGTCTCTAGTCCATCGGCTCCCCGCAGTTTTCACCAGATCGTCGGTCCACCCAGTGGGGGCCTACGCCGCGTCTTCCGGTTCTTAGTAGCCACTCGAGAACCTTTACCCATGGTAATTCACTACGTATTCTAAAGGGAATCAACGAGTTGTAATTTGAAGATCTCTATCTAATCATATTGAACTCCCAGGCACCAAACCAAACACCTTTGTCCAAAATCAAACACGGAACTACGAACACCATAGTTTACCAACAACAGTGGCCGTTAGTGTACAATAATGGGCATCTACGTAAACTAAACGATGGCTTCGCTCACCCGCACTATACATCCAAACATCTAACATTTGTATCGCGCGCGCTGCCCAGGCTGTGTGGCACGCTGCCAACGCCACGTTCGTTAGATTAAAAAAATAAAGTTAGGCGGGAAAATCCTCGCAACAAAAAAGTTCAAAAACTTGCGTTGACAACAGTGCTGCTTCCAGTTTTTAAATTTTAATGGATTAATTAATACAAAGGTATGATGTTTTTTTGTTTATGTAAATGAATGGCGTGACGAGCTAGTCGTTCGCCTGATGTTAAGCGTCACGGCTGCCAATAACAGATTGTGTTGTATGGTGTATTTTTGGATGCTAAACATTTTATATTTTGTACCTTTTTTGTACCTACATTTTCCAATATTCTGTGTCACAGTAAAGGAGAAGTAAGTATAGTAACCAAACAGTAACTATTCTATGTATATGTAAGGAGGATATACCTACCTACTTAGTTTTAAGTAGGTGAGTACCTAGCCACTTTAAGAAGTCTACTGTAGCGCCTACTCTTTGACTCTAGACTCTAGTCTAGATAGTAGATACGTGCACGGACCTTATAATATACCCTTACATACTGTTTTTATGTTATTACATTACCCAGGGGCACCTACTTTAAAAAAAAACTTACAAATATAAACTTATGTAAGTATCTAACTCGAAGTCTACGAGGTTTCCACTCGAATCCTTTTGAAAGTTATATTTTCCATATTAAAAGTTACTTCTATTAATTCTATTTTACGAGTGCCTACCTATTCCCATTTCAGATAATAACTGAAATAACAGAATAGCTCAGTATATTTTGTATAAGTACTCTACTAACTTATTGGTATGTATCCCAGATAGGTAGGACTAATTTTAAGCCTGCAATTTTCTTGACTTATGATTGTGGCTTGTCTCGCAGGAACTCTTCACTTTCGGGAAAAAAAGTATCTGTACCTTATGACGATCTCGGTAGTATACAGGGTGTAATTGAATTCATTACCATCCTTGAAACTAGGGTACCTACTCCTGACACCGGTCACGTGTGGACCAAAATTTATGAAATCTAACTCATTGATTTGGTACTATTGATAAGGACTCCAAAAAAATGGGGTAACCTTCTTAATCAACTGCTACAGTGCAAAATTAAATTAAAATAAATAATTACAAGGTAAAAAACGGAGTTTTGGCGGGAACGCGGAAAAGTTCACGTCGGTGCATTGTATTATTTTACAAAACTTATGCTTTTTCCAGTGTTAATGTTTAAAATTGGTGGTGTTTTACGCATTAAGTGCTGAATTACGAGCATGAGTGTGGGCAAGTGATATAATGTAGTGAAACGTGACGTGACGTTATGCCGTGTGGTCCCGGTTACGAATAGGACCACCCCATCCATCTCTTCCCGTGGGTGCCGTAGAAGGCGGCTAAGGGAATATCCAGGGAATGGGTCGCAGCGTTCCCCTCGGTCTTGGTGGCAATCAATCTTCACCTACTGCGATCACCAAGCCGCCTGCCAAGCGTGGTGATTATGGCAAACCCCCCCCCCCTTCTAATGACAAGCACAAATAAAAACGGCCCCCAGTCCCCGGCAGCTCTGCTATCCCGTGGCTACGGTAGCGGCCACGGTAACGGCAGGGCAAGGGGTGCGAAGAATCCCCGGCAGACGCCCGGCTACCAACCCCAACGACGACCCCTGGCCCTGGCAACACATAACGTGCGCACACTGAAGGCTGACGAAAAGATGGTCGAGCTAGAGGCGGAGATGGGTAAGTTACGCTGGGATGTAATGGGATTGTCTGAAGTCCGAAGACAGGGACAGGACACGATAATCCTAAATTCCGGTAACTTATTCTTCTACCGGGAGGGAGACCAACTCTCCCAAGGAGGTGTCGGGTTTCTCGTCCGCAAGTCTCTCGTCAACAACGTGGTCAAAGTCGACAGTGTGTCGGCCAGGGTAGCGTACCTGGTACTCCGAATAACCAAACGGTATTCGTTGAAGGTTATACAGGTATACGCGCCGACGTCGGCACACTCAGACGATGAAGTAGAAGCTATGTATGAGGACATATCCGAAGCCATGCATACTTCCGAAACATACTTCACCGTTGTGATGGGAGACTTCAATGCGAAGTTGGGCACAAGGAATAGCGATGAGCTGAGAGTGGGGCCATTTGGATACGGGCAGCGGAACCCTCGAGGACAGAGGCTGGCTGACTTCATGGAGAAGGAGGAACTCTTTATGATGAACTCCTTCTACGAGAAGCGGCCATCCAGGAAGTGGACGTGGATAAGTCCCGACGGTTCCACTAAAAATGAGATAGACTTCATCATGACGACCAAGAAGCACATATTCGATGATGTCTCTGTGATCAGCAAGGTGAAAACCGGTAGCGATCACCGTATTGTTAGAGGCACATTGAATATCAATGTTAAGCTCGAAAGGTCACGTCTGGTGAAGTCTACGCTCCGTCCAAATCCTGTCCAAATCCAAAACCCCGAAGGCTTTCAGCTGGAACTCCAAAATCGCTTCCAGTGCCTAGCCGACTGTAACACAGTGGACGAGCTAAACGACGGGTTGGTGGAAACTGTCCAAGCTGTTGGATCGAAATTCTTTAAGACCCAACGCCGAAAGAAGACTCAAAAGCTCTCAGAAAAAACTCTTGAGCTAATGGCCGACCGGAGCGAAATGAAGCTGCAGTCTTCAGTTGATATGTCAGCCTACGGTGAACTCAATAGACGAATCTGGAGTTCCTTGCGACACGACTTGCGTGCTCTTAGTACTTCACGTATTGAGGCCGCAATTGAGCGGAACCAAGGCTCTAAAGTGTTCGCAAAGGATTCGTCTATTGGGCAACACCAAATGACAAAACTGAAGACCGAAAATGGTAGCATCATTTCATCCAAGCCTGAGATTCTGAGAGAGATCGAGAACTTCTATGGACAGTTATACACCTCGACACGTAAGCCCGCTACTAACACAGCTCAGGACATCAGAGCCAAGTTAGTCCGACACTATACCGAAGATATCCCGGATGTCAGCCTGTACGAGATTAGAATGGCCCTCAAACAGCTTAAAAACAACAAGGCACCAGGTGAAGATGGAATTACGACTGAACTTCTGAGAGCGGGTGGTAGACCGGTACTTTTAGTCCTCCAGAAGTTATTTAATTCTGTCATCCTTGAAGGTACAACGCCAGAGGCATGGCACAAGAGCGTGGTGGTGCTCTTCTTCAAAAAAGGCGATAACACCTTATTGAAGAACTATAGGCCCATCTCGCTCTTGAGTCATGTGTATAAGCTGTTTTCGAGAGTCATTACGAATCGTCTCGCACGCAGGTTTGATGAATTCCAGCCTCCCGAACAAGCCGGTTTCCGAAAAGGCTTTAGCACCATAGACCACATCCATACGCTGCGCCAGATTATACAGAAGACCGAAGAGTATAATCGGCCGTTATGCCTAGCGTTTGTGGACTATGAGAAAGCCTTCGATTCAATCGAGACTTGGGCGGTGCTGCAGTTCTTGCAGCGATGCCAAATTGACTATAGGTATATCGAAGTTTTGAAGTGTTTGTACAGTAAGGCCACTATGTCAGTCCGACTACAGGACCAGAGTACGGAACAAATTCCATTGCAAAGAGGCGTGAGACAGGGAGACGTTATTTCTCCGAAACTGTTCACAAACGCATTGGAGGATGTTTTCAAGCTCTTGGAGTGGAAAAGATCTGGCATCAACATAAATGGCGAGTACATCACTAACCTTCGTTTTGCCGATGATATAGTCATAATGGCGGAATCGCTCGAGGACCTTAGCACCATGCTCAACGACCTCAGTAGAGTCTCCCAGCAGGTTGGTCTTAAGATGAATATGGACAAGACAAAGATCATGTCTAATGCTCATGTTCCACCTATACCGGTAATTGTTGGGAACGATACTCTCGAAGTTGTTGACAAGTATGTCTACCTAGGACAGATTGTCCAATTAGGTAGGTCCAACTTCGACAAAGAGGTGGCGCGAAGAATCCAACTCGGCTGGGCAGCGTTCGGGAAGCTTCGTCCTATCTTTTCGTCCAAAATACCGCAGAGCCTGAAAACGAAAGTTTTCAATCAGTGTGTGTTGCCAGTGATGACTTATGGAACTGAGACATGGTCTCTTACTGTTGGCCTCATTAGTAAGCTCAAAGTCGCGCAGCGAGCTATGGAGCGAGCTATGCTCGGTGTTTCCCTGCGAGATAAGCTCCGGAACGAGGAGATCCGCAGGAGAACTAAAGTGACCGATATAGCTCTTAGAGTTAGTAAGTTGAAGTGGCAATGGGCGGGCCACATCGCTCGTAGAACTGACCACCGATGGGGAAGAAAGGTTCTCGAGTGGCGACCACGAACCGGAAGACGCAGCGTGGGCCGGCCCCCCACTCGGTGGACCGACGACCTGGTGAAAGCCGCGGGGAGCCGATGGATGCAGGAGGCGAGCAGCCGCTCAAGGTGGCGTGCTCTGGGGGAGGCCTATGTTCAGCAGTGGACGTCTTCAGGCTGTTAATGATGATGATGATGACAGTGCAAAATTAAATTAAAATAAATAGTGCAGTGCAGTGTCATGCGAAACTTTATTGTTTTAAAGATTCGAGTGATACTGCAACTGTTATGGGCGGCCGTGTTGCTTAACATCAGGTGAACGACTAGCTCGTCACGTCATTCAATCGCATAAAAAAAAAAAATAATTACAAGGTAAAAAACGGAGTTTTGGCGGGAACGCGGAAAAGTTCACGTCGGTGCATTGTATTATTTTACAAAACTTATGCTTTTTCCAGTGTTAATGTTTAAAATTGGTGGTGTTTTACGCATTAAGTGCTGAATTACGAGCATGAGTGTGGGCAAGTGATATAATGTAGTGAAACGTGGTTTTTCGTGTTGCTTCCAAAATTCCATAGAAGCCTCTAGTAAAGTTGCCACCACTTTACTAGGGCATGCCTTAGACTGGATTATGACTTAGACTAGACTATGACTACACTGACTGTGACTATGACTTAACTTTAAGTGAAAATTTCCATAATACGATGAAAAATTACAAAACTTGACACTGGCTAAATACACTAAGTGTGGAGCCAAAAAAAAAGAAAAAAAAAAGGGTAAAAAACCTTTTAAAAGTATCAAAATCGTTCGCGCCAACTACATAAGGCGCAGGCAACCTTCAAATTTTTGAATAAAAATATTTTCTATTGCACTCTTTACTCTTTAATAATTATCAATAAATGGTGTGCTATCATGAACTCAATTTATGCTAATGAATTAATTTGCACCCTGTATTATTATTATTATGCAATCTGTATGCAAAATGTCATTCAAATCAGTGTAGCCGTTTTGGCGTGAAGCCACACAAACAAACAACATTTCTCTTAAGTATAATGTTAGTAGGAATAAAAATCAACTTAACCTAGGTACCATAAAAGTATTTGAAAAATATGAGCTCTACAGAATACCTTTCAGAGACAAAAATCACAAATCGTAAAATATTTCAAACTGTCAAGGTTACGTTTTACCTTCATTAAAACAAACTGAAAGGTACCTAAGTAATTTATTTTCCCTTCTCATGGCGAATGTACCGAATTTATTGTTTTTACGTTATAATTAGGCGCGTCACAGACGAGCGGGCAGCGGCCTTCCGCCTGTTTACATTGTGCTTGTGCCTATACGTACATGAGTGCAGGTATTTGAATTTTTTTTTTTTTATGTAAACGAATGACGTGACGAGCTAGTCGAACGCCTGGTGTGAAGAGCCACGGCCGCCCATTACAGATTGCAGTGTCACTCGGAAATCTAAATTAAAGTTTCGCGTGACACTGCGCACTGCGCACGTCATCCAGAGACATCACACAGTCTAAAAAGGATTTCTAGACTGTGAGATCAGTTTTTAAGTCTCATTTGCCCAGTAATTTCACTAGCTACAATGCCCTTCAAACCGGAACACAGTAATGCTTGCACACTACTGCTTGGCGGCAGAATAACTGGCAAAGCGGTGGTACCTACCTAGATGAACTTTGCAGAAAAGTCCTACCACCTAGAATGCTGGTACTGTAATAAATTCTCAGAAGGTGGGGACTTTTTTAAAATAATTTATAGGCATAGTATTTGACCACTGTCTCACTTGATGGGAAGTGATGACGCGGTCTTACGGTGGTACATGCTTGCCTAGAAGATACCTGTTCACTCTTGACTTGAAGACTCCGATACAACAAACATGTTTTTTGTTCGTTTTTATAGATAATGACGTACGGAACCCTTCGTGCGCGAGTCCGACTCGCACTTGGCCGGTTTTTTAAATTTATAATAAAAACTAAATAAAGACCAAGGATCATAATGGGAGACCCTTAGATGACCTAAAACTCTAGCATACGAGTAGGAAGGAAAGGGTTATGATTATTACTAAAATAACTGTGCGAGCCTTTCATTAAAAATAAAAAATAGCTTTAGAGCGTAGCTCGAATAGCCATTCGATAAAATTTAGCAAACATTATCGGATTGGGTGACCGCAGCAAAAAGAAAAGTGGTACCTACTTATTGACAGCTGAACAACCAAGTGCTTTGGAGATAAATTAAAGATATGATTCTTAAAATTTTAGCAACCAGCAGTATTGAGCCCGCGCCTTCTAACTCACCGGATTAGACGCTCTGCCAACTGAGCTATGGTCACATGACCGCTAATACGAAAGTCCGTAAGTGCGGCTTACATTTTAAAATCAATTCCATGACAAGTTAGGAGCATTTGGGCGTCCTAAAATTCTGACAGCATGGCTATAATACACTACCAGAAGAAGAAGAAGTAATTTCTAAGTCCAAACGTTCGTTGTACTTTTAACCGCTAAATTTAGGAAAAACCCTACATAAGCCATCATTTTGTGACAAATATAACTTGTCATAGAAAATCAGTCACCGATTGTTGCGCAATATGGCGATTACGTCGGGACGTTCTGGACAATAAATTACGCGTAATTGACTCTTTTTGTTGGACAGCTAATGAGATTTCCGCCTGGGCAATGTCCATTCAATTTACCTGCGTTCGGTTATTTTAGGATACCGTTAAGTTAGGAGAGAATAAATCTAAAGTAAAAATGATTATTATTGGTGTTAATTTTAAATCAAATATACTATAGATACACAGTATCTATGAAAATCAAACCTCAAAAGTGTCCCCGCGCCAATGCTTACTGATGCAGATATACCTATTGGTAATATAAAATAGTCCACAAGTGGTTGTTTCATTTTAATAATGAACCATAGCACCCTGTAATAGCGTTGTAAAACAATAATTAATTATGTGAGTTACATCACTTTCATTAGGCGCAGACGCGACTGAGAACAAAAACAAGGCATATGCCTTGTTTAAACGGTGCCGTTTTTGAGGCGGCGATCGTGGATATACCTTATATTTTATCGCAGGTGTTATTACTATTACTATATTTTTTACCCGTATAGGTAGCCCGCTCATTTTGCAGTGCCATCCAGGTTTAAAACGGTTTTGTGGCATATTTCTGATCTGCGCTCAACTTATAACCCGCTCATTTTGCAACGCCATCTAGTTTTAGGCATATTTTTGATCTACGCTGTTTTCTTGGTGTATTAGCATTCCTCTCCTCCTTGTACCATGGTATGACAAACTAGTATGACCACGGAGGAAACAGCAGTTTGTTATGCGGTGCAGCCGTACTCGGTAATCTGACTGCCTTGTATTATTAGTATATACAGCACTTCTTTTGTTTTCTTTTGTCAAGTGCATATTGGCGCATAACACCAATGTCCTCTAAATGCTCAGTAGTTCCTAAAAGGAACTGCCAAAGGTAGAGAACAAACGCTGTATACCTGTATGCAATTTTTGAACGTGCTTTCTCCTTACTTCCTCTATTATGTGCTTGGTTTTCTCAGCAAATTATTGAATTATGTTTCACAGTTTCACCTAGTAACCTTCATTAGCGTGATCTACTTTTATAAACAGTTACTCTTACTTTCATGGTAGTTTTTCTCCGAGTAATTATTGATTCGCATTGTTTCATCAAGGCTGAAGTAACTGATAGTGATTGTTAAACTAATAATTACCTAGTTAACAATAAAAAATGCTAATTTCTTGAGTTACCACTCTTTGGCAAACCATCGTTTTACTTAACTCGCATATTACTTAGTTTGATTTAGTGATTATCAAAAGTAAAATAAATAATCCCATCGTATGAGTGAATTAAGTTGTAAGCCATAAGGGTTACACATTCATTTGTTTTTATCTGTTTCTAATGGCTCAGGAGAATTAATTCAAAACAACTGAACGAACAGGTTTTAGCATTTAAAAGATACATAAAATTAAACTGTCATGTACCGGCCTACTGTGTAACCTTCACCCACGAACAACATGCAGACAATTGAATTTACACTCTTCTACTCTTGTAATAAGCTACAGTTTTGATTCCGTTTATGGATCACAATCTTTCTAGCATGAGCTAAGTACACGGATTAGCTTGTTTGAAGACATCCATGCTTCACTAGTTCACCGCACCTGAAGTCAAAACATTTGTTGATCTTCCGTTAACCCCATGGCTTCCTAATAAAATATCAACCTTATCTCTATACGAACAGAATTCGTATTACAATTGCCGATAACTCGTTCGAGATACTACGGCGAAGATCTCAGCCGCGTGGATTAGCAGGCTGTTTACTGAAGCTTCCGAAGTTTGTGGACTTAGCTCGGCGTATTGAAGTTTTGAAGGCCGCTGGAGATCTTGTTACACGAGTGTTGAGTTTCTTATGTCATAGTTTCATAGAAAAGACAGTGCTCATCTTCAAAGAAACGAAATAACAATATTAAGTTAATACTTACTTTTATTTTTCTCTAGGTCTTGCAGTATGATCGTCATTTATTTCAAGAACAAGTGCTTATTTACTTTTTACCCTTTTCATTTCATAAACTCCTTTTACGTTTCCACTACTGGAGCTCGGTCATTCTCTCATAACGAGTTAAAATTTGGCTGCAGCATCATATAAGAGTGGGTTTAATGATCCATAGTTAAGGTAACCATGGTTAAAACTTCTAACAAATTTTGATCATTGGTTAGAATTTGTTAGCATTTTTAACCATTAGTTACCTTAAAAAAACCCACGCCAAGTCTCCTATCACATTCATCGGGAAAACGTGCAGTACTGAACAGGCGTCTCTCCCATGAGGGGGTTACTATGATGGGTTGTTAAAATAAACCTTAAGTTCATAGAATTAGGAAGCATCAATTCAATCTGCACTCAAGCTTCCCATACTAGATCTGTCTATACAATACCGATCGATTGTGCAGCGATCTCCGGCCGGCAGATTGGCGCCAATTGGCCCGTTTCCGGCGGAAGTGGCATTATGTGTCGCCGGTCATGCGCGCAGGTGACCGTGAGGGTACTCTGTTATTTGTACGCGATTTTAGATAATAGATGTAGAAAAATATAGCTGTAACAGGTTTAGTAGATGTACTGTCCACGTAGCTGGTCGCACCATAATGACAATAATTATTGACACTCGAAAAGCAGAAGCACACCCTCATTAAATCGTCAACATATATTCAAAACTACTCGACGACTTATATTATACTATACTGTACGTACTGTGTATATAAGTAGAAAGAATGATGTATATCTCTTTAAATATAGAGTGCATAATTTAGCTTCAGTTCTTGGACTTGCAAAACGTGGAATGACCTGCCATCTTCGGTCTTTCCTCAGGCTTACAACATGGAGTCCTTCTAAAAGTGTCAAATACAGTCTGTAGGGTTGGCCACGCATCTTCAACGCCCTTGCTGTTGCAGATTCATGAGAAGATTTGTAAGGAATTGTCCTTTGCTATTGAACAAAAGTTGGAATATTGAGAAAGTTGGACTTATTCGAACAAAGGGCAGATGGCTACTTGTTTGCCACTAATAATATTTGATAGCCTCTGTGGTGTGGTGGTTGAGAAGGTCGGCTCATAGCCTGGAGGCAGCGGGTTCGGTTCCCGGGACAGGACAAGTATTTGTGCACAGGAAAAAAGCGCAAATACTTATTCTGTGTCAGGGTGTTATAGGACCATGTGATGATCCTTATAATTCCTGGGTCCCTAGCTACAGGGAATCTAGTTAGGGTCCAGGGTCTATGTATGTGTGATCGTTAAGCGTTATAACAAATATATAAAAAACCCTAAGAATCTTATTATTTTAATGTTTAGGTAAGCATAAATATATAGATGAGGAACATTCCAGGTGATGGGGACGAGCGCATCAGCAGCGGCGTGCGAGACGCCTGGCGGGGAGCTTCGTCTGCCAACCTCTGGCCTCAGGTTCTCGGTGAACCAGCTGCGAGCGCTCAACTCCTATGTGGACACGCTATGGGAAGAGGACCAGAAAGGTATGATTCACAGAGCAGACGCGATCAGGCTATTCCGTAACTTTGGTAAATCTTTACTGCAGTCAGTCACCGTAATAATACAATTTCTATTGTTTGGGATCATTTAGCAGTTAACATGTAACAACACTAAAATTTGTATGTTTTTTAAATGCTAGATAGGCTTGCTTTTGACCACAATGGTGCAGTCTACGCCATTGCATACCTAATAGTTTTTATGAACTTCTCACGATGTGTCTTAGTTGTCATACGATTGTGTGAGGTAACACTGCAGCATGTTTCCAATGCAATGTATGTGGTTCCGGTCTACCCAGGGTAAGATTCATCATCATCATCATTATTGTCTCTGCAACCTATCTATTGAGAACAAAAAAAACCATTAGACACATTTTGTGTCATGTCTTGAAAAACAGATCCAATGTGAAAATAAAATCTCACTAGATCCAACGTGGATCTGGCCCCTGGATCTACTGAGATTGAACCTGTATCATCTCACTGCTGCTCTTTTAAGCTCCAGTTTCGTCGTTCCTGTTTCATCAAATTTGTTTTATTTTAAAGGAAGAATATCAACGGAACTCGAAAGTGTAGTGGAAAGCCTGGTCCAGAGGATAGTTGATGGAGCTGGGCAGAAAGACCAACGGTTTAAATGCTGCCATCTCATTGCTCTGCATCGAGATAAAAAGGTAAACTTGCAGAAATTATAATCACTAAGCCCTAGTTTACAAATGTGAAAAAGTCAGAAGATAAAATAGAGATACACTAATGAACTGGCCTACTAAGAAATCTCCTCTTGCTTGTGTAAAATTAAACTTTACTAATTCAAGCAACGCGCTTGTATAGTACTCCCACTCAACATTTAATATAAGTTTAAGCAATAGCAATCTCAAATCTGTCCTCAATATAAAGCTAGCTCCATCTTCCTTACCCAAACAACAGATTCTGGTTTGGTGTGACAGGACAAGTATTTGTGCACAGGAAAAAAAGCGCAAATACTTATTCATATCCATATTCATATTCATTCATTCATATTTGTTCTGTGTCTGGGTGTTGTGGGACCATGCTCCTTGTAGTTCTTGGGTCCCTAGATACAGGGATCCTAGTTAGGGTCCAGGATCTATGTATGTGATCGTTGGGCGTTATTCACTTATTTATCTTAAGTCATGTGGGGCAAGTTGCCAGTGTACATAAGTGTAGGTTATTAAAAGCTTAATAATATTAATGGCACCCATACGGCCCGGCTTTAGAGACATTAGTTACCTGTTCCCATTGGTTGGCTATTCCTCAATCTGTTTCCACTTTGCAGATGCGATCTCGTTCTCTTGAATACTTGGTGACCCTGGACTCCCTGTCTATCCTAAACGCTGATAGCGATGACTGCCGTTTAGAAAACGGTCCGACTGGGTACGGCAAGATCCGGCTGACTGGGCGCGAGGCTGACAAGTGGGAAGAGTTTATGACCCCCTCGGGGTATTTGTGCCGGTGAGCTTTATTCCTTGTTTATAAAATACGAGTGAGTGTGACGTGGCGGTAGATCGTGCGTCTTCCAGACCAATGAACCATGGTTCGAATCTGATGGCCCTGCACCAATGACTTTTCTTCTTCTCTTTCTATGAGTTATATGCGCGGAGTTTGCACTCGCTCGTACAACGGTAAATAACATAACGAAAATGCTCTAGGTCTGTGGTGAAGAAAACATTGCAAGGAAACCAGCATTTTTTTATGTAAACGAATGACGTGATGAGCTAGTCGTGTTTTGTAGCATGTTCAAGAATCACAAAATTCAAGAGTCCATTAACCCTCAGATGTGAGAACTATTAAGGCTCGTGTCCTAGCAATGGGCATATTGAGCTGATGACGTAGTAACACTGCATTGTATATAAAACGACCTAATATGTATATAGACATTTAGGCGCTATATAGCATCGAGGGAATGGGCAGGAACATACCTTTTTCTTCACCATGCAGCATCCACTGCGACTATCAAGAAGCCTTCTTTTATAATGGGAGTCAACATATACCATTGCTGATGATGTCCCAACAATGTTTTTTTCAGAGACAAGGTGATAGAGCGGTGGGTGGAGCTGATAGCTCGCTGCACCAATGCTCGGGGTGGTGGCGGCTCCAGGGTTTTGACAGCGAGGGCTCATGCCTATGCTCAGCCTTACACTTACTGTTACCTGGAACGAGGTGAGCTGGTCTTTGAATTTTCAGATTGGTTAACTGCTAGTAAGTACCTATGACTAAAAAAAAGGCTGAGGACTTAGACTAAAAGATACCCATTGTTCTTTTAGTCACCTGAATCGTCGTAGATACTAAGACAAATTGTACGGATAACCTTGGTCACCGAACACAATCATAAGCTTGGATAGCATAACTTAAGAGTTGAGACCTAAAGTCAAGATTCCGTTACCCATTATCTACATGGGTTTAAAATTAAATTGCTATTAGATGCCTTCCCTTTAGTGGTTTACGAAACAGACCGCAAAGTAAAATAACAACGCACTTTGGGAAGGCTGAATCCGCAGAGGGACCTTTTAAAATTGCCTTCCAAGTATAGTCATGCAAAATATTAGGTAATGTTCGTTTCGGCAAGACGTGGAATCCCAAGTAGGGCAATGTTCAATTAGCTTACTTCTCGATATCGCGTTACGTGACGGGTTTGCGTCTTCATTAGCATTTATTGAACGTTCCCAGGCTTTTAGGTATGCTGTTATGCCAGCTTCAATTAGACTACGGACTGCGTTATTACGTCGTAAGTTATTTGGGCGATCATTTATTGTTATCACAGCATCAGCAGGAAGACGTCCATTGCTGAACATAGGCCTCTCCCATAAAACGCCACTTTGGACGCTTATCATAGGGGAGTTGCCATAACCATGACGCTTGGCAGGCAGCTTGGAGATCTCAGAAGAGAGGAGAATGTAAATTAAGAATATAACTACATAATGATTTTAATTTTTTTTCCAATGCTGCTGCCCATTTCTTAGATCAGATATTCCCTTACGGGAAGAGAGGGGTGGTCCTATTCACACACCAGCCCCCTAATTACCTAATTTGCGACAGGCGTAAATCTCGCGGTGATTGCTGTCATACATTATTAGTGGTGTCGAGCATGTATGCTACGCTACACCACTAATGATGTATGACAGCAATCACCGCGAGATTTACGCCTGTCGCAAATTAGGTAAT
Organism: Ennomos quercinarius; assembly: GCA_910589525.2. Taxonomy (NCBI): domain Eukaryota; kingdom Metazoa; phylum Arthropoda; class Insecta; order Lepidoptera; family Geometridae; genus Ennomos; species Ennomos quercinarius. Next base: position 15,499,549 of record OU342502.1, read on the forward strand.
TAGGGGGCGGGACTATCTATTATACGTGCACCTACCTATACTGACAACCCTAAGCTACACATTAAGGCTTTATAGGCGGATCCACTATCTCGCTCGCGCATTGCGAAATTTAAGAAGATATTAAATGACTGAAGTCACTTACGAACAATTTAGCTAAACTGTATTCTCATGAATAATATTAAAAATGTTCAACAAAAATATAATATTAATCCAAACAAGATTTCAAACATAAAACCAGTATCGAAAGAAAAAAATTGTTTGTCATCGTTGTATTTATGAAATCTTGTTTGGATTCATATGCTATTTTTATTGAACATTTGTGATGTTATTAATGAGAACGTAGTTTAGCCAGTTTTTTCGTAAGTAAATTCAGTTATTTAATATCTTCTTAAATTTCGCAATGCGCGAGCGAGATAGTGGGTCCGGGTATGTAGCAGCCTTAATTTAACACATGTGTGGCTGCAGCCGAGCCACAACTTTGTACGGCACCGTACGGAACTTCGGTAAAAGTTTTAATTAAATTCAAATCGCGTAATAATAGGCTGTCAGGTACAATTTTGCGACGGAATTTGTTGAACAAATTATACTTTTTACTTTTTGTAATACTACTTAATAAATAGATAGATAGAATTCTACGAGCGATGTGGCCTGCCCGCTGTCACTTCAACTTGCTAATTCTAATTTTTTTTTATTTTTATGTGATTGAATGACGTGACGAGCTAGTCGTTCACCTGATGATAAGTGACACGGCCGCCCATAACAGTTGCAGTGTCACCCGGAACTTTACAACAATAAAGTTTCGCGCGACACTGCACTGCGCACGTCATCCTGAGACATCACCCAGTTTAGTAATTGCTAATTCTAAAAGCTATATCGGTGACCTACCTTTCTAGTTTAATTCAAATACCAATTGTATAGTTCCAACGCGCAACGGAGCAAGTTCTCAAATCTAATCTCCTCTCCGTCACAGAGTTAGGTTAAACTATAACAAAGTAGTTACTTGGACAGTTGTGCGGGTTCGATTCTCGCAGCCACCTCCCTTAGTGCTGATCTAGTTCTAGGCTGTAATTAATTCAAGTTTGGAGGCGAGTTGGGGCTGGGGGCGTCAGCTGAAGGCAGATATTATTAGTGTAGTCTCTAATTATTCGTTTGAGAGCATTCATTATGTAAGCAATGGTATCGTCATAGATGAATTATTCTCTCTCTGTCTAATCTATTACTATTAGACAGAGAGATCAATGAAATTTCGATAAAAATATCATTGCTGAGACGACCCATCCACCATACACGTGACATGTTGTAGATTAATTACCTCTTTATTTAAACACCCAGACTTTAAAAAGGAGAACAAAAACTTTACAAAGTAACGATTGGCGGTCTTATCGCTCAGAGCGATTTAATTTGATTTAACTTTTGTATTAATGGACTTTCATCATCATCAACAGCCTGAAGACATTCACTGCTGAACACAGGCCTCCCCCAGAGAACGTCACTTTGAGCGGCTGCTCGCTTCCTGCATCCATCAGCTCCCCGCGGCTTTCACCAGATCGTCGGGCCACGCGTCTTCCGGTCTGTGGTCGCCTCTCGAGAACCTTTCTTCCTCATCAGTTGTCAGTTCTACGAGCGATGTGGCCTGCCCATTGCCATTTCAACTTGCTAAAACAACTCAAATGCTAATGCTTACTAATGCACTTTAAGTTTTCCATATTATTAAAAAATCATTAAGGTAAAACCGGGATAGATGCCCCACTTTTTGAAGAGGCCTCGTAACTTTAAATCTATTAATTTATCAGGAATAATTCCTATGACAATAGCTAGTCTAATCTTTTATCTTACATTAGGATCTAATTTTGGTGACCTATAAATTACTGATTGTGCAGAATTTAAGTTTTCCCAGACCCTTTTTTTAGGGATAGACGCCTATCTATATGGATAGGTGCCCCACCATGAAAATGAGCAGGAGGATAGGTGCCTGTACTGTGGGATAGTAGTCTTACAAAAGAAAATACTTTGTTTATACTATTAAATATGTTTTTTGTATTCTTTTTATAATATAACAGGCATAAGCATACTTAAATAATAAATTTTAACATATTTTGTTTAAGAAAAAATCCACGGAGTATTTATTTTTAACATGAACAATCATAAGTAAAAACTGGTAATTATACCCACTTAAGACACATTTCTGTCCAATTCATCTACACTAACTGACCCATCCTGGCTTCGCACGGATTTATGAGTTTTACACCCTAACCTTGTCAAAGAGAAGAGGGAACAGTGAGAAAAAAGATAGGGGAAAAGGATGAATGGATGGGACGGAGATGATGCGGCCTTCATATTTTCCCCTATTTTTTCTCTCTCCCTTTTACCTGCCTACCTTTGCCATCTGATCTACTCATCCTTTCTCTTATCTTTTCCTTCCCCCTTCAATATTTCTTTCGACAGAACGTAACGTAAGAAGTAACTATTTGCTCTGTATTGTGGAGGCCGGCTGGTCATTTTCAAGATATTGAAATAATTATTTCACCATTGTTGATTATTTTTTACCGTTTAATAAATCTTCTCTTTTGCTTCGTGCAACCTACACATGTCCGTTTTTTAAAACTAAAGTATTACAAATTATATTCTAAAAAAATAACTACAATCACTCCAAGTTTCATCGAAATTCGTCTAGTAGCTTCAGCGTGATGCGTGTTCAAAGGGACAAACAGACAGACAGACAGCCAAAAATAAAGAAAAAATGCATATTTAAACTGTAAATAATGTGTCGTTTTTGTGATACTCGCTCCTGCGGTTACCGTTAAATATGTATCTAAGAAAATTTCAAAACGTAAATACATAAAAACATTTCTAAAACACGTTGACATTATCAGTGGTGGATAGATGTCCCTAAGGGCACCTATACCGCCAAAAATTGGGGCGACTATCCTTTCTGATATGGATAGATGCCCTTTTATTTTTAAATTAAACTAAATACATTAGAATGATTATTGACACCTAGGTGGGTACTCAATAAACCAATATGTTGATAAAGTAAAACTTGAATGGACTATAATTACTGATTAAAAAGTTATGTAACAGTAAATACTCCCGTTTAAAACTTTGACGTGATTTTCGCATTCGCTGCGAAGATGATCGTTCATACGATCGAGATGCGTCTATTTTGCGAGATGGTCTGCGGGGACCCGAGGTTTATGGCATCTACGCTCCTTATTTAACCTATAAATTTTCTGTTGCGATTTTAGGAAGTTAGATTTTTTGATAACGGGGCACCTATTCCATTGAGGTATGTATCCTGGTTTTACCCTACTGGATATGTAGCTGGATTTTTTTATGTTAAGTTTACGTAGGTACTCACGCGCCATAGTAAATACATACCACTAGGCACTCTACAGTACTTAGTAGACATGTTGGTGTAAATCCATTAGTTTTGTTATAACTACAAATTTAAAGTTTTCAATCTCTGTACAATTAAACGGTCCAAACATCATCCACACAACGCAATCAAAAAATGCACAGTTTTGCTTAATAAATTTTTTGCAACTTAGACAAAGTCTTAATCATCAGTTAATTGTTCCAGCATCACCAGCTCACACCGGGTCTGATCGCCGCCTTGCCATCGTTGAAGGCGCCGCCTGGGTGATGGTTCGTGTGGGAGCAGGAGAGGCTGAAGCCAAGCTGGTGCTGGCCGCCAGGGTTCACGGGTGTGCGGCTGCTGACACAAGCCGGGTGTCTCTGACGCATCCACTGGCGCTACTGCATTACACTAATGTGCAGGGGGTAAGACTAATACTGCAGGTTCTGCTTAACTCCAGTTTATGCTGTGGGGAAACACTAGTTGGATACTTAGAAAATCTTGGATTTATAAGAAAGTGGAATGATTCAATTTTAAGGGATCACTGAGCAATAGTATGGAACTTGACCGTAACCAGTTAAGATTGAAGGTGTTTATGTGGTTATATTTCGGAAAAGAACTCAGCTTGGATAGAACAATGCTGTCAAAGTTCCAATTTAGACGATTGCTACCATAATACAACTTCTATTTACAAAATACCCTCAAACGTCCTTCCCAATCAGGAATGCCTATTGTTTTTTTCAGGGTTACTACGCAGTAGCTGTAGGACCACCGTCTTCTATAGCATCTGGTGAACGAGGCAGCAACTGGCAGCTATGGAACCCAGGGTTGGAAGCCGCGCTGGACGCTCATTATCCAGAACTCTCTACTGTTGGAAGAATGTGTGGAGCTTTAAATACTTTAGTTGACAAAATGAGGGAAGGAGTTTATCAGGTAATGTGATACCTTAACTTGGATTGCACCTACCAAAAAAAAAAATTATACTGTAATTTATATCTACCAATTATACTGAGACAGGGCATTAGTTAGACCCCATATTACCTGATGTTGAGAGGCGATATGGCTAAATGTGCCACATGCCTAGATTGGGAACTGTTTCTCAAGTGATGCTTCTGAAACCTCAAGTCTTTTCACAACTCAAGTTAAATTCAACAACTTACTTTTTGGATCTTTATAATATATGACGATGTATGCATGTCTTGGTTAGTCCACCATCATTATTATACTACCTGTTTACATTGCGTGATTCTTTATAGGGTACCCTCCGCGTACTAAGCCGATACGCAGTGATGTGTGCCTTGAGAAAACGCCTCGACAGATGCACTGCTTATTCCACGTCTGCAGCCAGATGCTGCGTCTCTGCACATGCCTCACATAATCTGCTGCTTGTTCTAGACTCGTAAGTCTTCTGGAGTACCTAATATTATAAAGTCAGCTTTGAGGATAGAGTTGTTTATAGCTGTAATGTCTGTATAAATATGAGTGTTACATATTAAATATACCTTAAATATATTTAAAACTTTAAATAAAAGTATTTTTTCTTTGACAATAGCGCTTGCTTTCAAGGTTGCTTCTACTGTGTGACCGAGGAGGTCCAGCAGGGTACTTATATCCAGTAGAACGAGGGTCTGTCGTGCGGCGTGGAGGCAGAGACGTTGAGTGGGACTCTGATGCTGCTTGCGTGCGGAGTTGTCTGCTGCAGCTGCATCATGTTGTTGGTAAGAACTATTTAAATCAGATTCATAAGGTAAATCCAATCAGCTTGGAAGCTTAGCCAATTAGTAGGTATATAATCAAAAGTATGAAGTTTGTTAGTTTAAATTAAAGCAACAATCGATAGCCTTTCAAATGTTCATTAGGTGAAGACATTCCACCAACACCATCAGAAACCTTAGAAGCAGCACTTTTCAGCCGATGGGAGAGTCTCAACAAGGAAGCCAAGGCTTCAGCCAGATCCACCTACTCTCGCAGGCAACTGCGGTACCTGTGGAGAGTCTGTAGTGAACTGGTTAAATGCAAGAACTTGGTTGTGTATGTAAGTTCTGATTTCTTTTGTGCTTACTGTAGAATTTGTCTTTTGAAGTCTTCACTATTTCTATGAACAAATATAATCGTGCAATATTTTTCAGCCTTTAATCAATTTCGAGCAACAGATTTAATATTTTTTTCTGATGTACTTTGCAATAAAGTAACTTTGAAGTAAATATTTGTAGTTTTTCATCCATGATTACATAATTAGATTCGCTTTTTGTGATCTCTTACCATTACCGATGACCCAAGTAGTGAGTCACGGGAAGCTATTGCATGCAAACGGATAGCAAATGTTCATTTGGCACTGTATGTTCACCATTAATGGACTTCTGAATGATGATAAATTTACCTATATTCTTCCAGGATTCTCATAGCGCCTTCCGTGCGAACCTACTCCAGGTGACATGTACCCAGCACGAGTCCATCGAAGACCTCATTCACATCCTCGCTATCATGTTGGATCAGGCGCGAGACTTGTATATGAACAACTTCCGCGCCAGAACATATTTGGAGTTCGACAGGGAGTTGTCAGCTTACAGGTAACTTGGGCAGGTAAAATTCACATTAGGAACCCAAATGGTGGCGTTACCAACTGGACTCGTACGAAAAAAAATCCAAGAGGACATTTGATCCAATAACTTTCGAAACTTGTAATGTAATAAAGACCATTGCCCTTGCCCAACAGTAGGATGATCTGTATCTTAATTAAATATGTTTGGAACCTTTTCTAAACTATGGCATAACTTTAGAAGTTGGCCTGTTTATGGTGGCCAATTTTGAACTACACAGTTTACAGCTTGTTCCTCAATTTGTTGATTAACTGATTAATTCCTCAATATTACCTACAATTATGCTACAATTATGTTTTATGCTATCGAAATAGATCATCCCAATTGTATGAACAAAACATAAATAAGACAAGAACAACAAGAAATAACACGAATTTCATAACGCCCGTTTCACTTGATTCCACAGATCGAAGAAGTGGTCCAAGCTCAAAGGTTACTACGACGCATCATCCGCTTGTCTCATCGACGCCGTTCGTCGAGATCCTGAACTCCGGCGCTCCAATTTCGAAGACCATCAGTTTACAATGAAAACCATTCTCCAGTGGCTCCACAAAGGAACCAAGGATGACAAGAAATACTTAGGACCAGTTCTCAAACCTTACCTGGACAATCTCTATATGTCTTCGTTGGAAAACTCATGGTTTCTAGAAGACCTTGAAGGTCAGAATATGAGAGAGGTGGAAGGTCTGAAAGAGTACTGCGTGGGGGTTCATGATGGAGTCTTGGAACCGTGCATGGGGCTGTTGGATGCAGCGAAAAGATTCTCCTGGGCAAAGACGATGGTGGATTTTGTAGATAGATTCCGGCATGTTGGTATGTTTCTTATTCATTCTAGCTATCTTTTTTTTATACCAAAATAATGAAAGAAATATTTACTTCCCTTACTGACCGGTAATCTTAAAGCTCATAGATACTCTAATTACTGTCTTTGTCGTAAGCGCCGCGCTGAAGCTCAGATTGAATGTATAGTTAAGTTGAGGTCGATGTTTCTTTGAACTGGTTTTAACCTGGTTATCTGGCTATACCCTACGCCTTAACAAGACACAAGGGTCCTATGTAGTAAGATCACATTATAATACCTAGCCTGCGCTAAACACATAGTACGTATAGTAATGCTTATAAAACTAAGCAATACAAGTTTATCTTTACAATACACCAAAGGAACATAGCTGTATAATTCTCCACATGAGAACACTAAACGCACAACAAATGTTATATTACATCTCTCATATTCGGTAAGTAGGTCCTTATTACCCCCAAATGGGGCTTGTCGGTAACCAATTAACGCTCTAGGGTAATAATGTAGCTAGAAAAGCCCTAGGGCGGTAAGTAAATAAAAAAAAACCTCTTCACTCTTTCAAAAAGTTCGCGTACATCTAACCATCATACTGGCAATAGACATCATGCATTCAGCCCAATGACAAAAGAGGTCGCTTCGCTATTCAGCCTTGTCTTCGTACGAGTATAATAGTCATCAATTTTAAATATCGAACGGCGAAGCTCAATTTCGTTCTTGAAAAAAAAAAAATAAAAAAAAAGATGAAAAAAGGCGGGAATAGTAAACTTTTACTTTAAAAATGTTTTATTCTTGTAATGCCGGTTTTTTTCTACTTACCTCACAATCGAGATGTAAAGCAGAGTAGTTAGCTCGGGTGTAAGCATCAATTGCACCCTCGAACTAAAATATCTCGGGCTGCAATTGATGCCTTACAGCCCTTGGCTACCAATCTACTATTAAGTAATATGTTTAACTAACTTTACTTTGTTATCATATAAAAGAGCCGACTTATTCGCAATAACATCAGACAGTAGGGAAGCTTGGAATTTGAGTTCTTTCCTCATCATTACAAGCCCCGATGAACAAGATTTTGAAGTTATCTAGGTATACATATATTAAAACTGTAACTGGGTTACATCTGTACATTGAATATTTTTAGAAGCTTTTGATTGTATTACACTTCTTAATTGATATAAAAATAGAAACATTTTTTTTTTAATTTTTTATCTGTCTGTCTGTCCCTTTGAACACGCATCACGCTGGGACTACTGAACGGATTTCGCTGATATTTGGTATGGTTATGGCTAATTTTTCAGAATAACATTTAGAATAATTTTTGTTTTCTAAAACGTCCAAGTGCGGGTTGCACGAAGAAACAAAGATGTAACTTTTATGGAAGAATTTTTTGTTAGTACCTATATTATTTTTTTATTTACCTATTTACTTATACTCATTCTGTCGAATGGAAGAGAGAAGGGAAAGGGAAATAGATATGTATTATGATTTTATAAAATGTGTAACGTCTTTTTACTTAGTTGGAAATCAGGAAAAGCTTTTGTTCGATGTTACTGGATGAGAATACCTGTAATCGATTTTAGCGCTCCCATTTGCACGGCGGAAGTTATGTCGCACAGGGTATTTATGTATATGTTTTAGCTTAGGAGCTTAAGAGCCTTTGAGAGCTCACCTGTTTAGAGCCAAACCACGACACGACGCAATTTAGACTGAGAGGAAATAGCCACAGACCCCTCAGTTTAAGAGCATGGAATTCGAGAATGCTGTACGAAAATTGTAAAAGACACTACTTAGGTACCTATAATTATATATAATATACATTGCGCTATATTTTAGCTTTTACTAGTTTTAGGGTAATGATGACCCAAGCTCCGATTATTAGATAAAAATATCTGTTCAATACCAACTAATAATTTGAGATGTCACCGCAACTAATGCCACCTAAAATACAATTGTAATTTTATGGAACACCTTCCAAAAATATCTAAATAGGTAACTTAATCAATACAACAGTTAAAATACTGACAATACCAATAAAACAATAAAATATGAATAGGCACACTGAATTCGGAAAGCCTTCCATTGTGATGTGATCGCTGTGCTAAAAGAAAAAATAGCTCGCAAAGCCTTGGCATGCCAAATACAGCTTTATTGACACAAAGCCTACCAACATGGCAAAAAACTTTCCCAAATGAAACCCAACAGGCTAAAGCCTAAAACGAACCTGGATGACCTGATATTTGCCGTATTTCAGTATCACTAAAATACCGAAATACCGCTAAAAATTTATTCCGATATTCAACCGTATTCGATATTTTCTAGAATATTCCAATACTGAAACAAAACTGCCAAGTTTCATGGATCAAAATTTCATAACGGTTTTGCATTGCAGTCGGTTATGTTAGCATTTTATATATGGCCAGTGTAGTGAGAGCCCTCAGTTGGGCATTTGAAAGGGATTATTTAGGAGAGATGGTAAAGAGGGAGGTCGAGTGGAGCTGGTTAAAAGTTAATGCGGGGTGAGGCTGGCTTACAAAGATTTAGAGTCGCTAGAAGTATAGTTAGTGACATGAAACGTACATATTCTAGCTCATTCCGTATTTGTCCTAGCACAGAAGCAGAGTAAGTGGTTGTAACTGAGATTATATTATATTTCAATTTGGTAGATCATCCGTATAATAAGCTGACTGTGAATAAAATGTAACACCAACAATCGATTTTAAATGAATAGGCTTGTGTCATGCTATTTTTTTATTGCACAAATTAATAATAATATTCCTCAAAGTATAAACAGTCGTGAAAACAAAAATTAAAAACCTCAAAAATTACAAAGTTACAAGCATTTTAAAATACAGGAATAGAAAGAGATAGTTCAAACGTGCAGTGACGTCAGTTCTTGCACCGTCATAGTACTTCATTACTAAGCTGTGGTAGCTTTACATACAATCTCTTTGGGATGTTACGTCACTAACGTGCGTTTTCATAGTAACTGTGGGGAAGCTCTGTTTTGCGAGAAAGGGCGATGCCCCCTCCAGAAACTTTAAAAGCTTATTACTCCGTTATTTATTTACCGATTTTACTATTTTTTTCAATTATTGCATTCATTTTTAACCTACTTTATGAAAATAATATTAAGTTGTTAATTTTTTAATAGCAGGACACTAGCCTGTTTATTACATAGAATTGAATAATGAAATGAAATTGACCAGAAGATCGAAATACTTTTAATTCCATTGAAAAAGGCAGTTACAAGCTAAATCCAGTATTCCTAACTCTACTTTATTATTATAAGTTTGCGGCGAGTTGCAAATCCGTGCGTAGTTGGCGATACTGTGCGGCCGCGTCTCCGACGGCTCGCAATCCCGTTTATACACTGACACGGAAAACATAATCCTTTCAGAATCGTTTCTAGGAAGATACAGGACTTGTTTGGAGTGTCGGTTCTTAGGAACTTTGATATAAGTTATAACTACTGTGGTAAAGATGGTAGGTACCTACCTACATACACTTTTAAGCAGTATCTGCAACTTTGCGATACTTCTGTGGTATGTGAACGGTAGTTGCTGATTTTAAATATCTTTACTATAGCTAAAAGTGGCAGGTTCATAGACAATGAGTTATGGCACATTGATAGCCTCTGTGGTGTGGTGTCTGAGCAGGTCGGCTCATAACCCGGAGGCGGTGGGCTCGATTCCCACGACAGCTCAAGTATTTGTGTATAGAAAAAAAAAGCGCAAATACTTGTTCGGTCTGAGTATTGTGGGACCATGGTCCTCGTAGTTCCTGGGTCCCTAGATACAGAGAATCCTAGTTAGGGTCCAGGATCTATGTATGTGATCGTTGGGCGTTATTTATTTATTTATTTTTTATTTATGAGCAATATCAACTTTGTGCCACTCAACCAGTTCAAATTTTTATATTTATGTTGTACCAGGGTTGAGAAAAACCATTTTAAGCTAAAATAAATTGATTTTCTTTATCGCCCTTTACGTATCAATAGAGTTTGATGATTTGATTTCATCCCTTTGTGAAATATCACAGAGAACGAAACGTAATAACTTTTAGCAAATCCTATCTATCTCAAAATAAAAGTTCAATTTCACAGTCTTAAGATAGTTTTGATAGATTGCTCTAGCCGAAATCATCGAAACCAAAATATTTTCTTAACAAAGATTCCAAGCAAGTTCTGATAAGAAACCAGAATTATTGGGTCCCTTACTCCGTACGCCTACGCTACAAGGTTCTCTGCCAGCCTCAATAGTTTCTGAGATAAGAACATCCAAACCCTTTGAGAGAAAGGGCATTTTGTTTTACGATGGCGTACCTAACAATTTATTCAAGATCACTATAATACCTAGCCCTAGGATATATATCAAGATTTGGGTAGATGACGTCGAGATGTGAGCCTTTGAAATTCTTTTGGGACCCACCGAGCTGTATTGTCCAATTGTATATTTTATAGATCTTTACTTGGTTCGGTTTGATATTCAATAGGCACAGTGGGTATTGGTTTGGAAGAAACTGAAAAGATACCGTTATTGGATTCGTTTTACGTAGGTAGGTACAGGTAGGTTATATAATTTTTTTATATTCTTATATTTAAAACATACTTGTTTTGCTCTCCTCATTTTTCTAATTATTCATTGAATAGCGGCCTTGTGCATAATGATAGAATAACAATAACCTGAAGTCGCGCGCGACTTCAGGTTATTGTTATTCTATCATAGTCTCGCGATCACGGGAGTGCATTTAACTCATTGATTACCGGCTTTCTGCATAATAATAGAATAACAATAACCGGATGACACGATATCGCGACCATAGGAGTCCAGAGGTTAAGCTACATTAATAGACCGATGAGCGATGAGTGGTTCAAATCTTGCGACCCTGCACTAATGACTTTTCAAGTTGCATGCGGAATTTGCACTTTCTCTTACCTATAACAATAAAGGAAAACTTTGTGAGCAATGTTAAAAACCACAAAATTCGAGTGCATGTATCTATCATCCACCGAACCGCACTTGGCCAGCGTGGTGGATTATTGCCTGCACTCCATGTGAGAGAAGGCCCGTAGCCCAGCCGTGGTAATATGGGTATTGGATGACATTCATTAATAAACTGATGTTGGCTTGACTTCGACGGCCTTTGTCTGGTTGGTGAGCATTGCCTCCTCATATCCTTGACATGGTTCAAATGCTGGAAATGGAAAAGTATTTCTGCTTAGAAAGAAAGCCTAAAAAGTTGTTCTGTGTCTGGGTGTTGTAGGACCCTGATCCTCGTTATATGAGTTCCTCCCTATATGCAAAAAGAGTCCCAGTTAGGGTCTAGCACGAGTACGAGCTGTGGAAATCGATATATTAGGTCTCCTCTCAAGAAAGCGTTTGACTAATGAACGATGACGCAGATCACGTTATGAACCCTTTATTTCTGGGGAGAAGAGATAAAAGTCGGTTTCTACAGCTAATGCTAGAACGGCAGAATCACATCTTATTCCTCCATCTCCCTTCTTTCACCGAACATCAAGGCGCACAAAATCACGGCATCCATATATAGTTGAAATTCCATCAACCCGCACTAAGCGTTTATGCACTTTATAGTGCGAACAGCCAATGAGTGGAACACCTTGCCGGCGTCCTTGTTTCCAGCTAACTATGATCTGGGAGTCTATAAGTCGAGAGTGAACAGGTACCTATCTTGTAGGCAAGCATGTACCATCGTAGACTGCGTCATCACTTTCCATCGGGTGAGACAGTGGTCAAATGTTTTGCCTATAAACTATTTAAAAAAGACTGTGTATGTGTAAACAAAAAGTATATGGGAATCTCAAGTCAAAGTGTTATCACCAGAGTTCCGGTTAGTATTCCCGACTGGTGAGGGCATGGCTATCTCGTACCCCATCAAGCTGGCATCCAGGCGCGAGCACACCTCAGCTCGCACGCTCACGCTGAGCCGACGAGACAAGGAAGAAGCCAAGCTACGACTGGCGAGGCGCTGCGTGCTTGCTGCGTTTGCTTACGCCATGATCGGGAATAGATGGTAAGTATTACTAATTTGAGAGTAATGGGATAAATATTTGTTTGACTTCTTCCTTTATCCGTATTTCCTTTTGTTTCTTTTCATTTTTACAAAAACATGTCTCTTTAAATATATTTTTAAATTTACCTATTTCTTTCTCTTACTTTTTATTCTTTTGTTTTTTATTCTTAGGTATTTGTTGGCTATTTTTCTTCAAGCGTAAGTAATGCACCAATCGATACCTTTCAATTCACTGCAATGTCATTAGCGACTAACTTATGACGTCATTCATTTAGGTACATAAAAAAGCGTTTGTTTAAATAGTAAACGTATGCGGGTGATAGATTTATCTACAAGACAAGATCTACACTACAAAGCATTCCCTGAGGAAAACCCCAAGAAAAAGCCTAGATATAGGGTGTTCCTTCGCCTCAGACTATTCATAAATTTTCGCATTTATGAGCATAAAGAAAGGTTTGTATTGTGAGGGCACGCATCTTGTAAATATTAAATTTTTGGGTCCTGTGAGGATAAAGCGCCTGGTTTTACTAAATTACATGTCAGAGACCTGGGCATATAATTATTATGAAAATGTGTGCCGCGTAGCTGATGCTCAAGGGTTTTGTTTACAATGCAATCCCGTATTACGCCACTCAGTGAGTCAAAAGAGTGATGATTTATTGTGGCCTCCAGCTCAGTATCCGCTGTTCGGTTAATATATTTAACAAACTTTACTTTGTTATTCATTGACCAATTTGATGAACGTTGTGCGCAAAGTGAGAGGAGACAACGTTATACACTGGTTTTGCTCAGACATGATTTACTACGGAGGTACTCCCACTATCTAATCTAATTCTAATTTTAAGTGGGGGTGATAAGTCCTGCACTGACGTCCCGCTCGGGGTGTATTGTGCATTTCCCCCTGCCAGCATCTACCCGAGCCATCCCAGCTCCTTAAAATAGCGGAGTGTGGCTCTAGGTTGCTGGCACAGCTGCTCCAGTGGTACTGATGTTGGGTATTGGAGTGACGATGATGAGGCATTCGAGATTTCTTGGGCAGGATGTCGAGCGTCTTGTCGTGTTAACATCCCTGATGTGTGTCTGGCTTTCTCTGTCGCTGTGCAATATCTTAGCACGTGTTCCACAGTCTCATTTTCTCTCAGGCATACTCCCACTATCGTTCATCTATGAAGACACAGCTACCGCACATAGCAGCCCAATCAGTACGTAGGTCATTAGAGTCATCTGATTTTATGGTCACATAAAATCAGCCTTACCCTTTGAAAAGACAGGTAACATATCTCGCGGTACAAATTTATCACAATTGAACGAAACAGACCAGTGAAAGTGTTGAGAATCATGCAAACTGACAATTTACCGCAAGCAAAAGCAAGCGCTTCAAGTTAGCAAACACTCAATCCTCATTTTATCTCTGAATAATCACTGCTCGTTAAAAGTTCCCAGCTAAGGGTTGCGTTCCAGGGGGATGAGCAATTCATTTGTCACAGATACGACAGATAAGGGTTGTTTTGAAACACGCTTCCATATTTTGTCACCCAGTTCGGAAAGGTATTATGAAATTATGCGATATGTCGCGTTTTGTTAGTCCGATGTTCGAATAATTGGACACGTGTAAGGGGTTTAAGGTTCGTTAAGAATAAAACCTAGACAGCTTTGTTGGTGACGCTATGAATTGTGTAGATCTTCTATTACATAAAAGGCTTTCTCCTGACTGACTTACAGACAACGTACAGCCCAAAAAGCTAAACGTAGACTTGAAATTTGGAGGGTGGCTTTCTTTTATGACGTAAACGCGTGCTAAGAAAGGATTTTTGGACTATTTGATTTTTGGATTTTTAGTTACTCTCTGTTCTTCTAATAAACTAGTATTTATTAAAACTTTATAGCTTTTTGAGTTCCATATTTTAAAATCTTGGAATTACCCTCCGCAGCCCGTGATAATCGAAAAGTAACCTGCTGCTTACAGACGTTCAAGTTTCTCTCTGTTTGAATCATTCTTTCTCTCTTCTCTGTTTGGATCATGAAATTATTGTTCCGCTTAACAGGCGAAACAATATTATAAATTCAAAACAAAATAACGATTCGGCCACCTTTAAAATCGTAGAGAGCAAAATTAGTGACTGCGACATTAAGGGCGCCGCCCGCGTCCTGTTCTCTAGCGACACAATAGCCCCATATTGTTCTGAGACAATTCAATTACTGCAGGACAAACATCCACCTGCAGCAGCAAATCTCCACCTTCCTGAACCACCCCTACCAAATGACGTCACTGTTGAAGTGATCCCACAGGAAGTAGCTGCAGCCGTTATGTCTTTCCAGAGTGGTTCAGCCGGCGGTCTTGATGGCCTTACCCCTCAAATTCTAAAAGATCTTTTATCAGGCTTTTCTGGCGAAAATGGCAAGGCCCTCTTGAGAGTCTTAACGGTTTTAGTAAACCTGATGCTGTCAGGGCAAGTCAACAGTGACGTCATCGAAATTTTGTATGGCGCAAACTTGTGTGCCCTTATCAAAAAAGATGGTGGTATCAGACCTATTGCGGTAGGCACCACATACCGCCGCCTCGCTGCCAAGGTCGGCTGTAGGAAAAAGGTTGCTTTTTAAGCAACCTTTTTCAGCCAATACAGCTGGGCTTTGGTTCGCGGGGTGGCTGTGAGGCTGCTGTTCATTCACTTAGAACGTTTCTCAAACAAAATTGTGGTGAAGTGTTGCTAAAGGTGGATGTTAAAAACGCTTTTAATTCTGTCGACAGAGGCGCTCTTTTGACACAAGTCAAGGATAAAATTCCCGAACTATATAAATTCCTTTATCAATGTTATGGCAATCCAACAAAATTAAATTACCAAAATAACGCGATCCTATCCTCAGTCGGGTGTCAACAGGGCGACCCTCTAGGTCCGGCCATTTTTAGCCTTGCCATCCATCCAATTATTCAACGTCTTCAGCCCAAACTTAATGTTTGGTACTTAGATGACGGAACCCTAGGAGGCGACGTGAACACTGTTTTTAATGATCTAGGTATCATTATTAACGAATTTCGCGACATTGGTTTGGATTTAAATTTTTCTAAATGCGAACTTTTTGTTTGCGATACTTGTCCTGATAAAGATTTGGTTTTTGAAAAGTTTAATAGTCTTGCTCCGAATATCAAATTAGTAGACAAGCGTTCTCTTCGCCTTTTGGGTTCGCCGATTCTGGATGAGTCTATCTCACCTTTTGTAGAAGAAAAAATTCAAAAGTTCAATAACGCATGAGACAGGTTACTTTACTCAAAATTAACGTCCACATCGCTTTTACAATTATTCGTTTTTGTCTATTTGTCCCTAAATTTACTTATATTTTACGATGTTGTCAACTGTGGAAACACAGTGAGCTCCTTATGGGCTTAGACAGCATTGTAAAAAATACTCTGGTTTCGGTTTTGAATGTTGATATGGATGACAGGACGTGGTCCCAAGCCTCTCTACCTGTGCGCTTAGGAGGTTTAGGGATACGCAAAATTTCGAGTGTTGCATTACCGGCATTTTTGTCCGGTGTACATGGTACACATAAATTAATAGAAAAAATTCTTGCTCCATCTTTAGGTACTTTCGAATTAGCCCATGTGTCTGAGGCCAAGAATGCCTGCTGGCTTGTCTAAGTTTTGATTTCCCGGTAGTTCTTTCCTCACAGAGGCTGTGGGACCAACCGCTCTGCGAACTAGCACGGAAAAATCTTTTAGATACGTGTCCTAGCGTCGCTGATCGTGCTCGGCTTCTCGCAGTCTCTGTGTGGGAGTCAGGACTTTGGTTACAGGCCATGCCTTCTTTCAACACTGGTAACTTTTTAGATCCGACTACTTTTCGTTTAGCTATCAGCTTACGTTTGGGCGCAAGATGCTGTGTGGCCCATTGCTGCCAGTACGGTACTGCAGTTGACCAGCTTGGTCATCACGGTCTCTCGTGTACAAAAAGCGCTGGTCGAATTTCGCGCCACGCTAGTCTTAATGACATCATTCGCCGGGCTTTTACCACCGCCAATGTTGCAGCCATTCTCGAACCGAATGGTCTCATGCGTGATGATGGTAAAAGACCCGACGGATTGACTCTGGTTCCCTGAAAGATGGGGCGGCCTTTAGTGTGGGACGCTACTTGCGTCGATACTATGGCGCCGTCACACCTTCCCGAGACACACATTAGGGTTGGCGCCGCGGCTAATTCTGCTGAGCAGCTAAAACGGCGCAAATATAGTAATCTCGGTAGCGGTTACATATTTGAACCGTTTGGTGTTGAGACCCTGGGTCCGTGGGGACCCGGAGCTCATCGCGTTTTCCAAAGTCTATCAGAGCGCCTGGTCGATGCGACGCGTGACCAAAATGCTGGCACTTATTTGGCCCAACGCATCAGCATTGCAATTCAACGTGGCAATGCGGCCAGCATGTTGGATACGCTACCTACCGGTAGTGGGCTGGAGCACTTGGACTGTCTATAGTCCATCGCGGCTATTATACAGTCCATAAGTGTTCTTTGTAGTAAGTAGTGGTAGCTAGTTTAGTTTGGCTTAGCTTCGTTTAGTTTAGTTTAGTTTTTAGTATTGTAGTAGTTAGCTTGAGTAATAAAGGCAATTTGCCCGTTAAAAAAAAAATGTTTCTCTCTAATTTGTAAGGTAATGATTTCTTTTCCGTGTCCTATCAGTTTGAAACCAAAGACCCTACCACGACATGAAAGTGAAGAAATCCTTGCCAGCGTTAAAACTGGAAACTACTGGCGGAACAGCACCAAACCTGATATCATACCCTCCACCTCCCACCAGGATCTCAGAGACGACATCCCCAGGGTCAGACGTAGGTCGAGACGCAGTAGGCCAGCTACCTCTTATGGCTTCCCTGAAATATCCATCACAACCGACTCGAAGACCATGAGAAGGAAATACCATACCTTAAAAAGCTTGGTGTACAAGGAACCGGTGGAAAGTGTTAAAGAGATGAGACAGAGACCAAGGTCTGCTGGATCTACTATGAGAAATAAGGAAGCGTTGAGTAGACCAAGTATATTGGAGACGCTGGATTTTATAAATAGCGTGAAGAATGCGTTGTGTGGTGAGTTTTTGGTTAAAATCCATTTTGATAAGTGAATTTACATTGTAGCTGTTTGTAACTGCAGGACACGACATAGGTATCTATCAACCAGACATAATACCAGTTACAACCCGAAAAGTATTGAAACCCTTTCAAGCCGTATCTTGCATACAGCTGGAGACTTACAATTTAAATGGCGCCAAGAAGACACCGTCACTCAAGTTTTTTATGACCGCCTTAGAAAATGACGTTAAAATGTTTGCATGGAGTTCTATGGAATAAACCTTTAGTTATGGTGTCTGCTTGTCTGGTGTGTGTTAGGGTTGCAGATGACCCAGTCTTATTCTTTGAAAACCTGGCTGACCTCCAATGTATGCTGTGAATCATGATGATGATGATGGTGCTATATTTAGGTTTCCATGTGTTAAACTAAATCATAGAGTTAATTTTAATGTGAACTAGCTTTTGCCCGCGGCTTCGCACGCTTGTATTGTGTTTTTTCTACGTTTAGGTAGTCTAATAATAGCTTAGTTCATGCAGTTCCTATATACCAAACAACAAAATCCACTAAATCTTTGCGAAGCTCAGCACGTAGGTATTAGCAGATTAGGTAGCACACGTGTAAAAATGTTGTTTAGGTAGTAGGTAGGTATGGCTCTTCACGTGTCATCAGATCCCCTACACATTGATAAAATAGTGAGTTAGAAACTGCAAATCATAGGTACAATATTCAATTAAATATGTACCTACTTAGACCTAACATAGACTTAGACGTTAGTTTTTTAAAATATACGGTAGGCATCTAACTAATAAAAGTTCTATATGGTATACCTACATTCCAGTGATACGTTCGATCTTTCCTTTGTCATTTTCACTTCAACAGATGTTCTTGTGTTTTCACCATAAAAACCGTTCAAGTCTTTATAAGAGGATCCAGTAAAATTTGTCTAGGTAGTAAGTATACCTACCTATTATTTAGGCAGCTTAGAAAAATACAAAACAATACACACGTATTTTGTGCTGTTTTGGTCAGTTTTTCATATCCGCGCGCTTTTCGTTCGCAAAGACCAAATATTTTTGTTACCTTAAGTTTGGCTCCATACGATTTGAGTATTTAGCCAGTGTCAATAATAAGTTTATAAAATACATACTTTACAGCTGGAGTATCGCATTTACCTATACGATGCGTACATAATAAATTTTGTTAATAATAATTAGAAATCACAAGTATTTACGTACGCCACTGTAAAAAGAGTTGACATTAAATTATGTCCGCTATTTTCCACGTTGTCTCATTCCCACTGCACTTTCAACATAGTGGTGGGAGTGAGAAAATAACATGTGTACAAAGCTCTAATCAGATTCGGTTTTGCAAAGAATGATTCATTTTTAGGGTTCCGTAACAGTTTTGAAATAAAGGAACCCTTATAGGTAAGATCACTTTGTTGTCCGCCTGATTCTTTCTAAGTATCTGTCGAGACCATTACTTATTTTAGGAATAACGGAAAGAATTAAGCTAAAACTGATAATAAATAAATAAGCCTTTATTGCTGTTTGTATTTAGTATAATAATAATAATAATAATAAGCCCCCCAAACCCAACCACACGTCCTGATCGACCATCTGATCACGTGGGGGGCGGACAACGCAATGAGAAGTTACTGGTGCGGCCAACGTGGCTCTGGAACGTAGGCAAAGATGGAAAGCGGACATAAAAGATATAATTTACGGTCGCTTCCCGGGGGCGATCGCCGGGGCGCATCTGGAGCCGGTGCTGGGTGCCACAGCATGCGAACCATCGGTAGCGGAGAGTCGAGCAGGCGGGCCTCCGTTAGCTCAGTATCTCGTGCGCGGGATACTCGGGTAGATGCTACAGCCGAACAACAAATGCAACTGAATCCACCTTTATCCCCATCTTCAACCCAGAGTTTATTTGATTCCCCAGTAACTTCACCGCCATCATTTGAACTGCAATACAGAACCCGATTTTTGTCTACATCAACAGAATCAGAGAATGTTGTACAGGAGGCTTTCGCCATAGATCCTGTACCCATCACTGAGAAAACTCGTGCGAGAAAAAAGTGGACTACAGAAATGAATGAGTTCATAATACGCACATATCTAGTTGTAACCAAATTAGAATCAAAACCACGCGGATATTTAGATATACTCCATAAACAATTTGTAGAGAAATTTCCAGAAATGGACGTCTCAAAGCAGCGAGTAGGAGACCAGCGACGAGCGATAATAAGAAATAAATTAATATCAGATGATGCTCTAGAAGCAATAAAACAGGACGCAAAAAATAGCCTTGACACATCAAACAGAGATCAAACACAATCTCAATCGAGCATATCAGTAGAGCCTAACATAATACCAAGTACACAGACACAACCTACCACAAATAAGAACAGTTCGAGAATGCGATGGACTGATGACATCAATGAAGCAATAATAAGAAATTATTACAAAATCACGTCTTTAGAAACAAATACAACAGCCTATCGAAAACTACTACACAGCAGTGTAATTGAACAATTTCCCAACATCTCACATGTATCAGAACAACGCATAGCCGACCAACGTAGAGTTATAATTCACAACAAACTTATCACAAAGCAAAGACTCCAAGAAATCAGAAAAGAAGTAGAAGATAGTTTAGATTGTACACATTCAAGCAACCACACGGAATTGGAGTTAAATGACACACAATACGAGCAGGTAAACACTACAGACAACCGACACACAAGCTTAGAAGTTCACCCCGCGTTACAAAATACTGACAATTATCAAGACAACATGACAATACAGGAACAACATAGTCAAAACTGGAATGATGAACACCTCAATAAAAAAATAGAAGAGACATTCAGGATGACTTACGAAAACTTTAGAGACACAGACCCTACACAAAGACCTTATATACCGAAACAAAAACCTTCAAAAAAACTGACATACATAATAACCTATTTAAATTTACAAGTACTACCTCAATATAAATCTCTAGACCAAACATTCCTTGTCACACAAACTATAATATACTGTGCTGCATACACTACTGCTACTTGTAACGGCGCAAAAATCAAACAAGTAGATGATTCTCCACAAACAAATAAAAAGGACAAACGACCTTCTTGGCAGATTCGACTAGAAAATAAGATTTTGAAATTAAGGCAAGATGTAGGACGCATGACGCAATATATACAAGGCAACAGAAGTTGTAGACTAATTATGTATGTAAGTGAAATAAAACAAAAGTATAGAATTCATTCGCGACATGAAGAACCTAATAAAAGTGACGAACAATTTTTGGACAGTCTTAAGCAAAGACTAAATGCAGTTTGTAGTAGGCTCCGTAGATATACCAGTTGTACACAGAGAAAAATCCAAAACGCACAATTTTACAACAATGAAAAACAATTTTACCGTAGTCTTTCAAAAGAAACACCTCACTTACAAACAAATAATAACAACACTGACACTCAAATGCCAACAGCAGAAGCTCTACATCAGTTTTGGTCAAACATCTGGGCCAAACCAGTACAACATAATTCAGAAGCTCAGTGGATTAAAGACGATGTTTTAAAAATGGAAGGTTCACCACAAATGCAATTTCAGTTCATCCCGATCGACATTTTTATAGACGTTCTACAAAAGACACATAATTGGAAAACGCCAGGAACAGATCACATACACAATTATTTTTATAAAAAACTGACATCAATGCATCCCATAATCCACAATCATATAAACGAATTCATTCAGTCCCCAGAAATAATGCCCTCATTTTTAACACAAGGTGTAACGTATATGATTCCTAAAGATAATGACCTAAAAAATCCCGCCAAATACCGACCCATTACATGCCTTCAAACTATTTACAAAGTAATAACAGCCTGTATTGCTGAACTGATTTATAAACATGCTATCGACTGTAACATCCTTGCAGAAGAGCAGAAGGGCTGCCGTAAAAGTAGCCAAGGCTGCAAAGAACAACTTACCATAGACAATATAGTAATGAGACACACCATCAATAATAAAAGAGAACTACACACTATGTACATAGATTACCAAAAAGCTTATGATTCTGTACCACATACGTGGCTTACATACATATTACACCACTACAAAGTACACCCAACAATTATATCATTTCTCGAAAAAGCTATGGAACATTGGCAGACTAAACTTAAAATAAAAAACACTATAGATTCCGTAGAAACAGATGTCATTCCCATTAAACGAGGCATTTTCCAAGGAGATGCTTTAAGCCCTCTTTGGTTCTGTCTTGCCCTTAACCCCCTCTCACATATCCTGAATAACTCAAACAATGGCATTGTAATAACAAATGACGACACAAACTTCACAACAATATCCCACCTAATGTACATGGATGATATAAAACTGTATAGTAACAACACACCATCTCTCCATCGTCTCGCTGATGCCACACAAGAATTCTCGAATGACATCTACATGCAGTTCGGTATTGACAAATGCAAAACTTTTACCCTCCGGAAAGGCAAAGTAGATCACGAAGAATATTCACTCAATACAGGAGAACAGGTTGATCCTTTAGATCAAAACGCCACTTATAAATACTTAGGATTTCAACAGTCACACCAGATCAACCAAAAATTAACCAAGTCTGAAATAACTAAAAAATTTAAACACAGACTTAACATATTAATAAAATCACAGTTAAACTCCCGCAATTTAATCCAAGCCATAAACACATTTGCTATCCCTATTTTGACATACTCATTTGGTATTATTAACTGGTCAAAGACCGATCTAAAGCGTAAGCAAAGCCTAATTAACACTACTCTAACAAACCATCGTAAACATCACCCGCGTTCATGTGTGCAAAGAATGACACTCCCAAGAAACGAAGGTGGTAGAGGGCTCATTGATATAGTTAACCTACACAACAAACAGATAACCACCCTAAGAAATTACTTTCACAGTAAAGCAGAACACTGCCGATTACACAAATCAATAGCGGAAGCCGACAAACGTATTACTCCACTTAACTTACATGACAGAAACAATCAACCTAGCGAGCACATAACATCAAACAAAGACAAAATTTCAACCTGGAGACAAAAGTCTTTACATGGCAGACACCGACATGAACTTGACCAACAACATGTAGACAAAAGTGCATCAAATGCATGGCTGCAGCGGGGAGAGCTGTTCCCTGAAACTGAAGGTTTTATGTTAGGTATACAGGATCAGATTATTGACACTGGAAATTACCAACGATATATTATCCGCAGGCCAAATTATAATGACAAATGCAGACACTGTCATATAGCCTCAGAAACTATACAACATATTACAGGAGCATGTAAATCCATAGCCCAAACAGAATATAAACATAGACATGACCAAGTAGCTGCAATAGTACATCAGACCCTAGCATATAAATATAAATTAGTAAAAGAGAAAATACCTTACTACAAATATAAACCTGAAATTGTCCTGGAAAATTCAAACTTCAAACTTTATTGGGATAGAACCATAATAACCGATAAAACGATTCATTACAATAGACCCGACATTACAGTACTGGACAAACACAAGAAAGTAGTATATCTCATAGACATTGCCGTTTGTAACACGCACAACCTTACTACAACTCACACTGAGAAAGTGGCAAAATACACAGACCTCTCAATAGAAATAAAAACACAATGGCAAGTGAACACCACCAGAACGATACCCATAATTGTCTCTACTACAGGGGTTATACCAAAAACTTTACACACAAGTTTAAAAACTTTAGGCATTCCTCCAACAAGCTACATCCTACTGCAAAAAGCTGCTATCTTAAACACTTGCCGAATAGTACGTAAGTTTCTGAATAACTGCTGAATTATAATTGTATTTATGAATGATTATCATGATGATGATGATGATGATGATGATGATGATGATGATGATTGTATATATATTTGCACTTGGCTTCGGCCCGTGCTCTGCTTGCCTCCTAAGTAGTTGTGGGAGAGAAACGTTATTAGTTACAACAAAAATAATAATAATAATAATAATAATATTTATTCAAAAATTACATTATGCTAAAATACTATACAATATGAATCTTAGGAACTATACATAAGTCTAACAAAGCACGGTGCCTGTACTAGGATAAACCTGTGTCACAGGCGGCATAAGGGCTAGCATTCAGCAATACGAGTATATATACGTGAAAAATTAAATTATTAACAATATTTTACATTAAAACTTAACCTCTATTTATAGACAAGCTTACAATAATTATTTAACAAACAAAAGTATTATCTAAAAATATATTTACCATAATTTACGTATCAATTACTTAAGCAGGGTATATTAGAATTTACCAAAAGGAAAAAAAAAATAACTAATTTACTTATTTATCAATGTGTAACAGTAATTCGGTCTGATCATAGGTCAGACCTTGTAAATGCTTATACAGTATTAACTTAGTACTAAAATAATTGAGGTCATAGATAGATAATGCCTTATTAAGTTTATTGTACAGAAAAGGACCTAGGAAAAAGAAGAACCGGTTTGTGAAAACAAACTTAGACACAGAGAGTGAAGTACATACAATATCTTTCCGCCTCTTGGTGTTAGTAAGCAGTGCATTATGCATCTGAGTGGTGTGCTGTTTTAGGACAGTGTACATTATGAAAAGTTGTCGGACCGTTAAAACATTGCAACATTCATAAAGTAGGCGTGTAGGGAAAAGGAACGGTCTGGACGTGGCTACTTTCAGGATCGCTCTTTGGGCACGTTCGATAGATAAAATAGTGGTTTTTGGAGCGCCGCCCCAAGACGTAATGCAGTATTGAATAACAGATTGACACAAAGCTTGATAGACTTGAATAATTATTTTTTTATCCGCAATATAGCGCAGCTTTTTGAAAACAAATATTAACTTACGTACTCTGTTAGCTAGAGTGAAAATGTGTTTTTTGAAAGAAAGGGTGTCGTCAATTATAATGCCAAGATATTTAATGGAAACAGTTTTATCAATAAATGGACAAGTGCAAACGTCAAGCAGGGTGTTATCACAGGAGTGTGCACATAATTGATTATTGTTAGAAAGGCTCTGGATTTTCCGCATGCAAAAACTCATAAATTTCGTCTTATCAGCATTAAGCGTTAGTAGGTTACGTTTAAGCCAGCTATTTACAACATTAAAGCCTCGTTGCGCGTAAATATGTACATCTGTGCTGGAGTCAGCGGAGAAAATTAAAGCAGTGTCATCAGCATATGAAATTATTTTCCCATGCTCTAGATTTAAATTACAGAGATCATTTATATAGACCAAGAAAAGTGTAGGTCCAAGGATGCTTCCTTGGGGAATCCCAAAAGGAGGAATTTTCATGTCGGTGCTGATAATATTACCTATTTTGACACATTGCGACCGATCCTGCAGATAGTCACCAAAAAGTTTCAACTGCAAGCCTCGAATTCCTAGTGCTTCTAGTTTGTTAAGAAGGATCGGAACAGAAATTGTGTCAAAAGCTTTGGCCAGATCGAGGAAAATCCCTGTTACTCTTTTACCTTTTCCTAGTTCCTCGGTGACGTAGTTAGTTAAGTGATGTACCGCGTCTGCTGTAGATAACATAGATCTAAAACCAAATTGCCAGGGGGAGAAGAGGGAATTATTTTCTAAAAACGTTACTAATCTGTTGTTAATTATTTTTTCCAAGACTTTAGAGAGTGATGGTAATAAAGAGATAGGTCTGTAGTTTGTAACGAGCTCTTTTCTACCAGCTTTATAAATCGGAATAACTACAGCTTTCTTAAGAGATTTTGGAAAAATCCCATCATTGAGACATATTTGAAAAATGTGCGTTAAAGGGGGGACAAGAATACGTTTAAACCTTTTCAAAAAATCATTGCTGATATTATCCCACCCGGCTGATTGGTTATTTTTCAAACTAGAAATAACCCTATCCACTTCCGTTTCATCCAGACCTAACATAGCAAACGACTTTCCACTTTGTAGCTTGGTCAGGGTTAGTGGCGTTGCGGAATCGTTGGAATGGCTGTCATTTTTATTTAAAATCTTTTCAGCCAGACTTTTACCGACATTTACAAAAAAGGAATTGACGTTATTAGCGGAGGTAAGCGGGGAAGTGTGTGTATGCAATAGACTCGAATCTGACTTTTGCTGATTTGACGTAAAAGTGACATTTTTAATGATTTTCCATAGTTGTTTGCTATTATTTCCTGCTTGAAGCAGCTGTTGTTTATCATATTCAATTTTTAATTTTCTCAATAAGCTATTGCAGAAATTTCTGTACCTTTTATAAGATAACTGTAAAATAGAATTATCGGGACGTTGCAGTATAAATCAATTTCAACATTACGATATTTTATTGTTATTTTTGTTTTGTTTATTTTCGTTCAAAATATCGGCATTGGTTCAACCTCTCTTTGTAACAGCTTGTCCTTCGACAAAGGCCTCTTCTAAGAATTTCCATTTTGTCCTGTCCCTTTGAGATGGACCTGACTCGCCCCCCCTCTCTGTCAGCTTCCTCCAGCCGACTCACTGCTTCTTATACTAAAGACTATTAATAGATACGATTTGATAATCTAATGTATAGAGAACTGTAGTTGTAACGCCGGAGTGTTGTGGCCTCCGTAACACCTGGCGGAATATAGGATATGGTGTAAATACCTATCCTTATTTAATTTTAATGAATTTATTTCCTTGAATCTACGAGTAAATAATTGCATTTCAATTGTATTATACAATTGATAAGTTAATAATTTTATTTCATGGTGTCATAAAGTCTACTCCCTCCAGACAAACCCAGTTCTTGGGGGTCTGACCTAGAGCAATCACACGTGAATTGACTAGAATTAGTACAGACACATAACCTGTTCATGCCTTTGGGAAAGACTTGGAATCTAATTAAAATATCAAATGGATTGATCCATCCAGAACCAGTCGGCCCTCGTTCCTTCTGGAAATGATAGGAGTTAAAAGTTGACACTGCGTGATCTCCTTTTGTCAGCTTGATACTTTGGTATTTGGGCAAGCGGATTTAAGATCCGATGCTAGTGATCTTTGTCGTGTAGTTTTGTGCACTTTTATGAAGATATAGAGATGTTTTGTTTTGTGTTTAGATTATAGAGGCCTCTAGATCACTTTTATAGCCGTCGCTATATTGATTGCATGTACCAAGAGACGGAAATCCTAGAAATTACTTTAAGTAAATTATAGCCAGATAATCAAATAAAGATATAAAATAATGTCATTATATGTTAATGCATCAACCTTTTGCTTCTATCCAACCCTGCAATTCAGCTAGATGCTATTAATACATGAGTCCTGGCTTGCTAGGTAACTTAGGAATTTCGTGAAGTGAAAAACTAGATTAAAATGGAAATTCAGTTAGCATTTAATACAAAATACACACACATTAAAACAGAAAAACACAAAAGAGAGAAATCACAAAAACAGCAAAATAACACAGACACAATAGGTAACAATATATTATAAAGGTTTTGGTGTAATGCCTCCACTGTCGCGCAATATTTGACTTTTCAGTTCAAGTAGATACTTAAATTGAACTGTCAATTATCAATCGCTTCCCTTATAAAACGCCTCAGAAAGGTTGATGAAATCAGATGAATTTCGACCTTCCTTACACACCAGAGAAAAGGGAAAGTTTATGAGATAGCTCGGTGGCTATAGAGCCTTCGAAAGAAGACTGCAAAAGACTGGCTTCTTTGAAGCGGAAATATATATTCATTTATATATATATACGTATTTATATATCAGGTACACAAGGAGAAATAAATGAACAATAAAACTATCAGTATTAGGCTAGATCCAGAATGAATATGAATAGATTTGTTGAATAAAGTTGATGTTTGTCCAATTATATAATAATCAAAATAATGATGGACAGATATTCCAAAGGTATTAGAGCGTTTTAGTTTTAATAAATAGTTCAGGATCTAGCGTAAGTATTCTCCTATAACTTAACTTTTATATGGAAGCCGCTGATATTATGGGCACCATTGCCCCCTCAAGTATCGGTACTATCACTTTCACATCATAATACTTAGATCGCAAATCGATCTTGTTAAACTTAAGACTTCCGGTTAGGTTCCCGGGTAAATCTTCACAAAGATATTCCTCTTTCCGAGGTAAAACAAGACTGACTGCCCCTGGCTGTCATCTCTCCAACCCCAACGTCGTTGGTAGGCGTTTCCTTAGAAAAAACCTCGATTTGTTGATTGGCTAGGGTGGGATTTCAAATGTGCGTCCGCGCAAACGCATACGCTTCTTCCCCAAACAGATGGCGCTAGTAGTTTCCATCCGACCTTTGAAACAATTAAAATAGGTGTATATAACTCACGTAATATACATAATAGATAGTTACTTGTGACGCTTTGTTCTTTGTAGATTTAGTTAACGTCTGAAAGTTTGATGTACATAACATTATATGTATGGGCATGTATGATTTATTAGATAATCATATTTGTTTGGTAAATACTCTCAGTTTATAGTAACCTTCTATCCTGATTTGAATAAGGATAGATTACCATTAATATGATTATAGATGCCTTACTCTTGCTAGTAAATGGGACAAAAACATTATTATCGCGAACATCCATGATAAGCAATCACGTTTCGTGAACATTGCAAAGTCCTAAGTAATAATTCTTTCAAACATACGCGTGGCCTACACGTCTGCTGGAAAGTTTAATTATTATAGATAGGTATAGTGATCTACATGCATTTATAACTACATATGATGCTATGAAATACTTTTACCACCCAGCTTCTCTGTGGTATCCATGCACGTGCAGGCGTAAAACCCAAAGACGATAGTTGATAAAAACACAAGGGTTTCGTTCGCTATTGAAAAGGTTTTGCAGAAACGATAGCAAAAAGTCAATAAATTTGTCAAAGTCTTTTGTTTCTAAGTGCTTGGTCGATTTCTCTTTGGTATCTGTTATTGCTAGCACATGTTTTAACTTTCAAAGAATTCGTGTTATTTGATTCGAGCCCGTTTTACAATCTTAACTGCTTGCAGATGTTCTGAGTCGTTTCTCACGAAACTACTATCTCTAGGTACCTATTTCAAAAACAATAGTATGCCTATCAGTTTGACATGGGCCCATTACATTCCACCCTCTGAAAATTCAGCACGAAGACACGAAGTTGCTCAAGAGATTAAGTTTCACTAACTATAATATGGTACTCAAATAAGTCAAACTGAATTTATTCTATTTCATGTTGTACCTATGTATTTATTTGTTTTAATACTTTACGAATGTATTTTTATGTAGTTAAAAATTCCGTCCACCCTCACACTAGGTATACGTTCTATTAATCATTAAGCCTCTATGTAAACAGTGTTCACTAGCCACCCTCAGACCTTTATAGGTTTTCTATTGGATAACTGTGGCTATTACTTGAAAATATCTGTGGTTCTTGTTAGATAATTATTTGTGACTCTTTTTAGATTTGTTTAGTAAATATGTAGTTTTATTTTTACATAAAATTCGTATTACATTTTTGTTTTCTATTCAAAACTTTACGACCTCAGTAACACCTTGGATAATTGATAGATAAAACAGAAAGTCAATAATCTATCTTTGATTTAAGAACAAGTTAGTTTCTCACTTGGTCTAGCTTTGTAGGTACCCTGGTGTTATCGAGGCGTCTTAGATCATTCTTATAACTATAGTTAATAATGAACAATCAGTGAACGCGTAACGCGTGCGTGCGTATGAGAATCTTTAATTGAATGTTCTCTAAAGTATATAACAGCAAAATGATTAACTGAAAGTTATGAAAATATAAAACCATAACTGATTAAACTGTCTATATTTAAAGTACATACGTCTATAAATTTTTTTTCACATGGTGCCTTTCCTGGATGTAAGACTTTTATAATATTTGTCATACATTCTTTAGGTAAGTAGTAGCTCTCTATGATAACCTTTGTTTTGTTTTGTTCGTGTTGAGCCTATGCGTTATACAGTGAAGCATAACAACTAGTTTCTGCCTAAATGAAACTACACTTCGCTAGAAAATGGTAACGCATCTTAATCAACCTAGTAGCGTAGATGCTTCAATTCCGATTTAAAATCATGCTTGTATATATAAAAAAATATAAAGCCTTCATAATGGTTAATTTATACAGAAGTCTCGAACTTCAGGTCTTTATTAAATATAAACATCTGTTATATATATTATCTGTTTTCTGCTAGTACTAAAGACATCTTAACTGTAAAATTAATATTCTACATAATTAGTCTTATCGGGTTCACATTGTCACCTCAGGCTTTTTTATCGTAATCATCATCAGTCGTTCTCCCTCACTTAGAATTTAGTTACTTAATCGTTTATACATAATTGATTATGTTACATTTATGTATGTATCAATGCCTTTATTGATGCATTTTTATTTATTTACTAATTTTATTGTTATAGTAAGTATTAAGTTTAGTTTGCGTCTAGTTGCCCACCTTTATGAAGGTAAGTATACTTCATATTATTTTACTTAATAAATATCTACATCTATATTTATATATCCACCTTCTTTACCTTTATAGCAACTTTCACTATATTTCTGGGCTGTCTGGAAGACATCACTATAAGTGAAAAGACCGTCCATTGTGACGCTTAAGTTTTAAGTTTCTACTTATCAACTGTTCCTGTGATGTAGTGTTGTAATAGATAGTTTTATCCATTTATCATCCTCATAACTGTCCATAACCATCATCATGACCAGAATAATCATCATCATAACTAAGTATCCATAAACATCATCATAACCATAATAATCATCATCTTAACTATGAATAAACATCATCATAACCATAATAATCATCATCTTAACTATGAATAAACATCATCATAACCATAATAATCATCATCTTAACTATGAATAAACATCATCATAACCAGAATAGTCATCATCTTAACTATGAATAAACATCATCATAACCAGAATAGTCATCATCTTAACTATCCATAAACATCTTCTCAACCAGAATAGTCATCATCTTAACTATGAATAAACATCATCATAACCAGAATAGTCATCATCTTAGCTATGAATAAACATCATCATAACCGACCACATTAATGAGGTTTTACCAAACAACCGAATTTCGACTGGTTTCATAACGGTTGGTAGTAACTCTGCCTTCTGAACTGTAGGTTGTGGGTTCAATTCCTACTCAGATCAAACATTTGTGCGATGAAAACCGACGCTTGTTCTGTGTCTGAGTGTCATATTGTATTCTATGTAGGTATATATTTATTTACAAACAAAAAGTATCTAAGTATTGCAGTTATCAGGTTCCCATTGTATAAGCTTTGCTTAGTCTCGGGCTAGAGGGCGCTGTATAAAATGTCCACGCATTTTTTTTTTTTTAAATCACCATCAACGTCATAAAAAGCTGTAGGTTCTTCTCTTTACTCAAAATGTACCTACTTAAACTATCACAATAGTCATCATCGTAAAAAGGCTTTACTCCTTTTCTAGAATTTCACTTTTAGTATCAACATTATAAGATATTTATATCCTTAATGATTACCATCATAATAACCTGTAGGTACCATCATCCGTCCTCATAGACCTTGGATTTTACCTTTTTTCATATTAAAATAAAATTAAATTCCCATCTTACAAAATAATCATAGTGTTATTATTTTATTAATTGCTGCATCCGCAACAACCTTGTTTATTTTATTATTATTATTACAATATATATATTGGCTGTTAGCCCACTCCTTAACTAAAGTTTAGTTAAACTATTGTTATACATAATCGTAAATATCATCATCGTCATAAACCATAGGATTCCATAACCATAGCCATAAGGTTCCATAGCTTTCCAAATCATCATCACAATTAGCTGTAGTTTTCACATTACTAGAGTTTATTTAAACTATCAATATCTTCATTAAAATCATAATCATAAATACTGTAGGTTCCAAATGTATTTAAATTGCCAATATAAACATTATCATAGTTTCTATAAGCCATAAATTTCGCTCTTTTTTAAAAAAAATCAATTATAATAATCAACCCATCATCATGTTGATCTAATTCCTTTGATAAAGTTTAATTAAGTTATTGCTAAAATCATAATTGTCATTATGGATTTTTCTTAAGCTATTATTACCTTCAATAACAAAATCTCCCTATCCTATCCGTTATCGCATCTTACATAATAATTATTATTTTCTATTGCTTAAGTACCGAGACTGCGTTCGAGCAACCTATTTTGTTTCTCGGAACTGTATAAATTTCTTATCTCTTGTTTGGTCCGAATGTTTCGAGCCGACTACCTGAGTGACAGTAACCGTCCCGAACGATCCTTTTCTGTATCACTATGCCATCTAAACGCCGGTAACTGACGTCTTTGATTACTGCTGTAATAATTCCTTTTGTCGATGATAAGCACTCTGCATTTTGCCTATTAATAAAGCATTAATTGAATTAACATGCCTAAACTGACTCCTACCTCGTTCACTGTTTCTGTTAATCGAACTATTAGTCAAACGCTCATCAGTTCTCACTACGACGTTCTGCTCTATATATCTAAGAAACTCTGCAGCTACAATAATTGTATTGTTATCGATTCCTTTCTAGTAAACTATAGACTATATCCTTTGTGTATCTAGTTATCTATCTGTAAAATGCCGCATAAAACAGTTTATAATGTCCGGACCTCTAAACAGAATTGTTAAAATAACGGTGTCTGTTTATTCCGCAGAATATTCACTCATTGTACTACCTGATCTATTATTTCACGATACTTCTATTATGAAGTATTAAGTCATGAAATTGTATTCCTGAAATAACTGAATGATCGATATATTATATACTAACGTTATCATTTCATGTCGCGTATAGTCGTTTAATTATGTTTTCTTCTAAATTAGCACGTCTATCGTCTGATATCCTGTATTTGTTGTTACGTATTTATTTACACTACTTTATTGATTTGAATTACTACCTTGTTCTGTATCAACTGTCGCCATCCTTATATCTAGTGTAACCTCTTTTCATGCTTCTAGCAGACATAACTGAAATTATCATAATCCCTGAAATAAAGCATTACAATACAAGCACTGAAATACAAACACTGAATTTCCATAATTGAGTAATACTCAAAATAGAATAAATGAAAGTTATTTAATTATATTCACTATTTTACCAAGCAAGTACCAGGTTTTCAAACAGTTTTCACAACAAGACTTTAGTCGTATCTATTATTTTTGTGATCGAAATAAAATAATTTAATTGCAAATTTAAATTTATTAGTTTTGCAATCGTCACAAAATGCGTAATTTTTTTTTAAAATGGATTAGTTTTGTGATCGTCATAAAATAGTAATTTTAATTTAAAATTTATTGTTGTTTCTACGTTGTGTATTTTTTTATTTATTTAACCCAAATTGTTTTATCTAGAGGTAAAGCACTTTTGGCAATACTCTTTTTCTAGATCCTTGTCCACGGTAACATATGAGATGGACCTGACTCGCCCCCCCTCTCTGTCAGCTTCCTCCAGCCGACTCACTGCTTCTTATACTAAAGACTATTAATAGATACGATTTGATAATCTAATGTATAGAGAACTGTAGTTGTAACGCCGGAGTGTTGTGGCCTCCGTAACACCTGGCGGAATATAGGATATGGTGTAAATACCTATCCTTATTTAATTTTAATGAATTTATTTCCTTGAATCTACGAGTAAATAATTGCATTTCAATTGTATTATACAATTGATAAGTTAATAATTTTATTTCATGGTGTCATAAAGTCTACTCCCTCCAGACAAACCCAGTTCTTGGGGGTCTGACCTAGAGCAATCACACGTGAATTGACTAGAATTAGTACAGACACATAACCTGTTCATGCCTTTGGGAAAGACTTGGAATCTAATTAAAATATCAAATGGATTGATCCATCCAGAACCAGTCGGCCCTCGTTCCTTCTGGAAATGATAGGAGTTAAAAGTTGACACTGCGTGATCTCCTTTTGTCAGCTTGATACTTTGGTATTTGGGCAAGCGGATTTAAGATCCGATGCTAGTGATCTTTGTCGTGTAGTTTTGTGCACTTTTATGAAGATATAGAGATGTTTTGTTTTGTGTTTAGATTATAGAGGCCTCTAGATCACTTTTATAGCCGTCGCTATATTGATTGCATGTACCAAGAGACGGAAATCCTAGAAATTACTTTAAGTAAATTATAGCCAGATAATCAAATAAAGATATAAAATAATGTCATTATATGTTAATGCATCAACCTATTGCTTCTATCCAACCCTGCAATTCAGCTAGATGCTATTAATACATGAGTCCTGGCTTGCTAGGTAACTTAGGAATTTCGTGAAGTGAAAAACTAGATTAAAATGGAAATTCAGTTAGCATTTAATACAAAATACACACACATTAAAACAGAAAAACACAAAAGAGAGAAATCACAAAAACAGCAAAATAACACAGACACAATAGGTAACAATATATTATAAAGGTTTTGGTGTAATGCCTCCACTGTCGCGCAATATTTGACTTTTCAGTTCAAGTAGATACTTAAATTGAACTGTCAATTATCAATCGCTTCCCTTATAAAACGCCTCAGAAAGGTTGATGAAATCAGATGAATTTCGACCTTCCTTACACACCAGAGAAAAGGGAAAGTTTATGAGATAGCTCGGTGGCTATAGAGCCTTCGAAGTGTGATTATTTTTTGATATCTTGCAATTACAGACTTTTTTATCTCTACAGTTTTATTATATGTATAGATAGTGTTTTAGAAATAGAGCAATTTACTATGTTGTACAGTGGAAGAATCAGGAGCATCGGACATAGAGGACCCATCTTGGAGCCTCGAGGAGGAATGGTTGGTGGGGCAGGCGGCGCCCCTCAACCTGGCGGCGGGGCGCGCGTCCCTCGCGGGGGCGCCGCTAGTGGCCGCGCTGCTGCAGCGGGGGCGCCTCACTGTGAGTGCTGGTCACGTGACCCTGAGTGTTTTGCTGATAGATGCGAGAAGCACTTGTGGGCCATAAGTGCTCCTCATCTCTCCCCAGGTTCATAACACCCATATGACAGCCTTCGTGGTGTGGTGGTTGAGCAGGTCGGCACATAGCCTGGAGACGGTGGGTTCGATTCCCGCGACAGGACAAGTATTTGTGCACAGGAAAAAAAAGCGCAAATACTTGTTCTGTGTCTGGGTGTTTGTGCAACGATGGTCCTCGTAGTTTTTGGGTCCTTAGATACAGGGATCCTAGTTAGGATCCAGGATCTATGTATGTGATCGTTGGGCGTTATTTTTTATTAATTTATTTTATTTATATGGCTGGACTGGTGCAATAAGTACCAGTTCCTTAATTTTGAGTACAATGTGAAGACATGACTAATGCAGGAAACCTGAGAAGTGACTGAACTGCTCTGTGGTTGGTTCATTATTAGCCCAGTATGAAGTATGCATGATCCATTTTAAAGTCATTAGCGTAGCCGACTGATACAAGAGAAGGTAGATACCCCAAAAACTCAATAAATTCGCTAATAAACTGCTTTGGTGCTTGCTTATGACTCCGCTACTGTGATATGCTTGACTATGGTGTCACTGATGCAGTAGGCATTAGACACTATAATAAGGGCTATATTCGCGTAACTCGGTTGCTCTCGGAAAGTTATACCTGGAATAAAATTTATTCTAGTTTGGTGAAATCGGGCCTTAGTTCATGGCGTTAGACATTTGTAGACCAGTTTAGGTACTTACTCTTTTCAGATTTTGCAAGAGCTATGCGCGTACCTGGGTGATGCGAGCGAAGGCGCCTTGTTTGCTCTACATCGTCTCGCTAGAGCTGCCAGGTCAAGAAGCAGTGAACGGGTAGCCAGGTACTGAATAATTAGTACATTATAATGGGTTTATATGACCACTCATATGAAATAAAAAAATAATTGGAACCTAACTAAATCTGATAGTGAGGAAGATGAACTAATCCTACGACGCAAACTCAAATGGGATTTTAGAAGATTCTATGCTAAACAAATGGTCAACCTTTGCCCCAGTGCCTGGAAGCTTCCAGAAGCCGAGGGTGCTCCAGCTGAAGCCTTGCAGAAGTACAAGGCGAGGCCACCGGATTACATATCAGGAGATGAAGCGCCCCCACCACCTCCACCGTTGCCGAGGACTTCCAGCATGGAGAGACAGGTGAGATGGTTACACCAGCAGTTTGATTAGGGTGGAGTAACATTATAGAAGATTCTGGCAATTACTTTTCTACTAAGTTGGTTGGAAAATAAGGTCGAATAGAAGATGATGATCTAAAAAGATTTTGTTTACGAAAGTAGTTTTTCGTATTAACCAAAATTTGTTGGAACTTGGCGAAGTCACCTGATTCGGTGACGTCAGCCAAAATTGTAGCCAAACTCTACTACTACTACTCTTTGTTTGATTGTACTGTTATCATCCGAAATAATACAAAATATCATCATCAGCCTGAAGACATCCGCTGCCAAACATAGGCCTCCCCCAAGGAGCACCATTGTTGAGCTGCTGCAATGTTATAGGATAGAGGGTATCCCTAGATGTTCCTATGGTTTCTACGGCACCCACGGGAAGAGATGGGGTGATCTTATTTTTACGCCACGCCGGGACCACACAGCATAAGAGCACGGGACAATATACCTACCAAAAATAGTCAAAACTTTCACTCTTATTGGAAACTTCAGTTTTAGCCACGTGGTGACGTTAGCACAAGCCTTGAATATAGATCTGCGCTTATCTGGCAAAGCATTAACAACACCTTTCTAAGAGTTGAGTTCATTAAAAAACAAACTATGAAACTATTGTTGTGATAAGTGTTTGTAATCTGCTTTGTGATTAATAAAATAAAATAAAATAAAATATTCAAACTTCCGTTTTTTAACTCCATTTTGCATCTAACTTTCCAGGTGGCAACTCGATACACAGACTACCTCCCCCCTAACAGAATCCCACCCCCTTACTCCTCCCCCCGCGTCCCATTACCCCCTTACACAGGAATAATCAACCCCATCTACGACATCAAGATGCCGCGGGACAAGTTTACCGTGAAACGATCCAAGTCACTTGGCAGAAGCTTTAGTACTAGGAGTATGGGACTGGAGATCACCAGGTAAGAGAAGAAAGGAAAGAATAGAGAGGAAGAGACGAAGAAGAATGGAAGCAGTGAAGAATAAAATTATAGAAAAATATTCTTAAAAAATTTAAATTTGAAGTGTGTAGGTACTTAAACCCCCTTATAGTGCCCTAACTCACTGAGATGCCATGGCGACGTCGCCGGCTAGGTATCCAAACAGTTCATATTGAAATTAGCAGTTAACTCACTTGGCAACAGTTTGGCAACGTCACCAATTTTGGAAGCGTAGCCACAACCAATGGGTCACTTTGTGGCGATAGTCATCCCTCATCATCAACAGCCTGAAGACATCCATTGCTGAACACAGGCCTCCCCCATAGAACGCCACTTTAAGCGTCTGCTTGCCTCCTGCATCCATCCAACTGAAACTTTATTGTTTTAAGGTTCCGAGTGACACTGCAACTGTTATGGGCGGCTGTGTCGCTTAACATGGGTTCGATTCCTTAGGTCAAACTCGCCGTCAGTCAAGTTGTTATTACGTCAAGTCCTTTTTTTGTCAAATTGCAGTTTTAGTCAAATTCTCTTTTCGTCAAGTCTTCCAATCGTCAAGTTATTTTTATAACAACGTCGGGTACAATCATTGATACAAGTATTATTGCTGTTTAATTGTAAACAGTTCAGTAAAACCTAAAAAAAACTATTCCTGAATCTACAAAATTGGATGTACTTTCACATTTACCTATAATACATATAAAAAAGATATTAGACCTAGATAGATAGACAGACCTAGATATATACCTAGACCTATAGATAGACCTAGATATTAGACCGGAACACTGTAGTGCTTGCACACTACTGCTTTGCGGCAGGCACTTAATCCGCCCCCCGCGCACTTGCCCTTACGCCCCCCTCGCTTAGTCCGCCCCCCGCACTTACCCCGCACTTGCCCCCCTCCTCCCACCAAGAACAGAATGTATAGATTACATTTGGACAGTAATAAAGGACTTGGTGATCTACGCGGCAATGTACGGCGAATGAAGTGGGGGCAACTGGGAATATACCCTTTAAAGGTGAAATCCAACTGAAAAAGAGACTGCATGTATTAGTATGACAATCATATTAACTTAGAAAATGCTGCTCAAAATCTTTGACCCACCACTTCTGAGAGCTGAGATCAGTTGTGTCAATCAGTCATCAGTGAGTCACTCAGTGAGTCAGTCAATGGTTGTTTACGTTTATATAAGAGTGAGAAGTGAGGTGAGAAGTGAGAAGTGAATTGATGATAATAAAAAATGTAATATTTGCTTTATGTTCTTGACTGTATGTAAACGGATAGACGTAGGAGAAATTTGACGATTGGAAGAATTGACGAAAAGAGAATTTGACTAAAACTGCAATTTGTCAAAAAAAGGACTTGACGTGATAACAACTTGACTGACAGCGAGTTTGACCTAAGGAATCGAACCCCTTAACATCAGGTGAACGACAAGCTCGTCACGTCATTCATTACCATAAAAAAGCCGAATAAAACCGCGGCATCGGATTTTTACCAGATCGTCGGTCCACCTAGTCCCCACTAGGGACCGACGATCGCCACTCGAGAACCTTTCTTCCCCATCGGTTGTCAGTTCTACGAGCGATGTGGCCTGCCCTTTGCTATTATTTATAGTCGGCCCTACTAGTTTGAGCCTAATACTGCTCATCATCTTTTCCAGGTACAATTTAACTCTAGGCCAGAAAAACGGTAAAAGAACCAACGATGTCGTAACCGCTATAACAGACATGACGGGAGAGACCGGCCTTGAGACCAAGAGCAACTTCTTCCAGAAAAGCACCACCGATGTCATCGGAGATTCGTATAGAGTCAGTAGGGTGACTATTGATTGACAAAATGTTTATTGAAAGAAATACATGTAGGGTCAAGTAATAGATGGTTAATTGGGCATATAAGTAAGATTAAGTTTTAATGTTTTTGTTTATTTTTGGTGTGTTCTTATTAGAATAAATTACCTCTTTCAGCAACCAAAGTTCAAATAGTTCATCATTGTTGTATTTATTATTTAACAGTTTTTTAGTCATAAATAAATTATGGTTTGGTTGATATGATTGATGTTTTGTTTTATTAATATATGACGAAATAGGCCTCAGAACCTATAAGTAAAAATCGGCAGTAGCATCAGCAGCATTGGCGTCAGATTTAGCATCAATAACATCTCATAGTGAGTGGATTAGGTACTTTATCTATGGGTAACGTTAACTTCAAGCCGTTAGGAACGCTAACCAGCGCTATACCACAGGCGCTTACTAGTGCCTATGGTATAGTAGGTAAGTAGGTAATCTGATTACCTATACTTACATACCATTATACCATTATGTTAATATTAAAATAATATAAGATTTTAAATTATCACGGTCACTAACCCTACTACAAAATTACATGACAACAAACAAATAATTTACATGGTAAATATCCCGTTACTAAAATTATAGTTCGTGTCAAAAATCAAAATGTCATCGGATTAAGCGTTGCTGCACCAGCTCTGTTTTCAAACAACATCAAAATTGTTTAACAGCCGTGAAGGATTTAACGTTTCAATTAGCCCGGTTTGGTATATATTTCTGTACACATTCACGTTCTTTTGACTGGCCTGTTAGCTCAGTTGGTAGTAGCTCTGCCTTCTGAACTGTAGGTTGTGGGTTCGATTCCTACCCAAGACAAACATTTGTGTGATGAACATCGATGTTTGTTCTGTGTCTGGGTGAAACAATGTATTCTATGTATGTATTTACAAACAAAAAAGTATCTCTGGTTCCCATAGTACAAGCTATGCTTAATTTGGGGCTAGATGGCGCTGTGTGAAATGACCACACAATTATATTTTTTTATATTTTATTTTATTCTTACTTTTAATTTCAATTGTTTATTTGCATTCCACATTTAAACGCCTCTTGAACTTGAATGACATTGGTTAAAGTTATGCACTATTATTTTGTATTAAGGTGACGAGTAGAGCCAGATGAGCAGGTCCAAATCCGTTCAAAGAAACATCAACCTTAACGTCTTAGTCTTAAATATTAATTCAGTCTGCACTTCAGCGCGGCGCTTACGACAAAGACAACGCACGAAATGACTGATTTTGACGGTTTTTAATTAATATATATTTTTATATAGTATTTTTCAAAGTTATTAAGTCATCTGATTGTTTGTTGCGAATACACTAATTTATTTTTTGTAAAAATATATTCGGTAGAAGCTCAGTAAAATGGGGACATTCAAATTTTTTGAGGGAGGTTTGCGATTTTTTTCTATAGAGCTATATTTATGAATCTTGTATTTGCGGTCATCACAAACGAGTTAATGAAACGAATTACATGATATATTAAATTCAAAGCTCCAAGTGTTGTTATTACGCCGGGAAACATCCCGAAAAACACCTTGTTTGGTCTACCCGCCGCCTTAATCTAAGCAGAGTTTATAAGTAAGACTCTAATTCTTGTTAGAAACGAAGGCGTAGTCAACGTGGGGTGAAAATAAACAAAGTAATAACGGAAATGCAAACCAAAAACGTTAGCTGACGAAGCGCCGTTAAATATTCCAAACAAATTAATCCAAAAGCCCACCAGATTAAGGCCGTTCTCCCATTACGAAACACGTAGGATACGATACTCAAGTCGCATACTAGCTGAATATTAGTTGGCAACTCGACGCAACGCATCATTTATTTTGTGCTCTTTCTATGAATGGACGTTATGTCGAGCGATTTCAGTAATGCACAAGCGCTTACAGTTTATCTGTTTTATAAAAACAGATGAAGACATAATCGCACAAAACAAAAATACTCGATTCATCCCTGCTTTCAAAAGAACATAAGCTGCAGAGCCTTTTTTGCAGCACGAAAACTACAATATGGTGATAAAAATTCCTAGCTTTTTATAGAATGACTAAAAAGACCTATTTTTATCTTGTTATTTTATGACAATGGCATTTTTTCGGGATAGGTAGGAGTCGCAATGCGTGGGCGACCAGCACAGCAGGTTGCGCGAGACTAGTCACGCACGCTCGATACCGGTAGGGTAGTGTGGCGGGCACCGATACATGTATGTGCGATACTCCACGGCGACTAGTCTCCGAGACTCATAAGATACTAGAGTCGCCTGAGCGTATCGTAATGGGAGAAGGGCCAAAATGAAGCTTAGAACTTTCCAAAGTTGGCAATGGCTGGAATCCGATACGTCAAGCGAGAGTCGCCGACCCAAACTTAAATGGAGTGTTTACCTCTTTGCGGCTTAGGCTGGGGCTACACCATAACGCTTATAGGCTGTTCCAGTTATTTATGATAGATATAGAATGATAATCTGCTTTTTTTAAATGTGTGAATAGGCGAACGTTTGACTGCAACTCGCCTCATGTTAAAGCCTGACTGTCACACACGCTACAAATACTGTAAGATGTCTGTAAATTATATTTGTCAGGAAACAAGGAAGCCGGGAATGAGTATAGTTTGCAAGATTAAAGAGTGAGCGAAACGTTTGGTGCTATACATGTTGAAAAATCTACCTACATTTAACGTTTCTGGACTTGCATTGGACTAGTCCCAAGTCTCCGGGGCGAGATAGTGAGTGCTAGCGCGACCCTATCTCGCCCCATCCCGGCAGCGGACGGATCACGGGGGGTTTTAGTGGGTTCGAGTCCCACATACCCCCCTGCCATCACCCCCGTGGTGGCAGGGAAGTACGAGGGCATTTCCCCCCTCAAAAATAGGCTCCCAAGTCTACTATTATATTGCAAAATGCAATATTTTTGATGAAATCTGAATGACAGTGTAGCCTTAGCCTTAACGCACTATTATATTATCTGTGTCCTTAGTGACGTATCGGGTAGCGTATCTTTTTGGTGAAATGTTAGGGTAAGTGATTTTGGGTAAATATTGGCAGAGAGTGAGTGAGTGGGTGAGTATACCTTGGCAACAAGTGCTACACGTTCCAGTAGCTGACTTAAATATTATGCTTAAACACATGCCATGTTGAATGTAGGGCGCTCAGCGCAAAATGATAATTTTTGAATATTTCATATCCACTGCAGGCAGCCGACGACAAGTCACGAGTGTACTGTCCGGTGGTGCTGTTAATACACCGCTTGTTTCATTGAATGTATGTATGAAATAACATTTTTTAGCTTGCTTGTGGATACTCTAAGCATTTTTAGGGTTCATTACCCAAAGGGTAAAACGGACTCTGTTACTAAGGCTCAACTGTCCGTCTGTCTGTCTGTCTGTCACCCGGCTGTATCTCATGAACCGTGACAGTCAGTCAGTTGAAATTTTCACAGATGATTCATTTGTGTTCCCGCTATAACAACAAATACTAAAAAACAGAATAAAATAAATACTTAAGGGGGCTCCCAAACAACAAACGTGAATTTTTTGCTTGTTTTTATGGTACGGAACCCTTCATGCGCGAGTCCAACAGGCACTTGGTTGGTAATTTAAGTTTTAAGTTGTACTGCATGACGTCAGCGTCAGGTTAGTATTCAAATATTGTAGAATATTGCCATTTTTTGATGAATTATGAATAAAAATTGTATATCTGTGTTTTATTTGATTCCAACTTGTATTTTTCATATTCAATCGATATATTTATAGAAAAAAAATATTTTCCGAAAAAAGGCGGTTTTTGAATAATTCCCCAAAAAATAATAAAACAACCAGGAAAGAACAAGTATCTATATTTTTCTATATTCAAAGATTTTTCTTCAGTATTCTACGACTCAATACTCTATATTCACAGTCTATAATGTCTTAGTACAAAAAAAAAATGTGACGACGAGTTATGTGTCACGGCACCGTCAAAATCTGTCAAACTCACGCTCAAGTTTAAGTTCCAGTCTTTTTCCTTATAAGATTCATTCTTATAAGATTTTTAGCATTATACACCATAGAAAAGAACAATTCTCCCTCTACAATTTTCTCATACATTGTTAGTCTGTGCAAACACCATGGAATTTATTATATGGTGAAATGTTCACCCGTGGCGCGTGCCGTAACACAATTGCGGCTGACGGCGGAAGGGTTAACTATAGATCTAATACTACTATTAGTATAATAGTTACTAGCTAAACTACTACTTAACGTTCAATAAAAATCGTTTAATTTGCTCAGTCAGCATAGCAATTCCAATCGGAAAGCAGATGAATGTTTAATTACTTGCACACTCGAGGATTCTTATGAAAAGTTAATGTCGTGTGCTATCGTGGATTTTTCCTCACACTCGTAGCCACGGGCGAACGCTCACATACGAGGTGACCCAGTTTAAAGTCTGCTCTTGTGATATGTTGTTATATCGATGCAGGGAAATTGGTTCTATTATGCGCAAATTAGTTTACACTGGGAACTTATATCGAGGGCCATAAGAAGTAATTTTCTCTGACTCATGAGGCTTTCGGTTATGCTGTCGCGTTTTTACTGCTGAACTGAGGGCTCAAGTTATTTGGCCATAACTTTGTTAAATCGCGTTTTACAAATTTTTGGATTACTCCATCTAATTTATACAATTTTCTACTAAATCTGCCTTTTTTTGTCTCAAGGATCAATGATGTGAGCCCTCAGACCAGATGCACATTCCCTTGAACACGTCAATACATACACTGCAGTAGTTTTGTATGCATAATAGCATATACGCAAGCTTATTCACCAATAGGCACCTCCATCAAGAAACCAGCAGCGATGCACTCTAGGGATAAATGAGGACTTGAGGAGTGTAGCCCTTATTAGCAGGTGTGCAGCGGTCTGTCTCATCATCATCATCATCATCTGGATGTCTTCTACTCAGTCTACTGCTGAACATAGGTCTCCCTCATAAAACGCCACTTTGGCCAATTACCTCCTGCATCCAACGGCTGACCGGGGTTTTGACTAATCGTCATTCTACCCCCTTCGACCACGTACGAAACCAGAGGTTTGTAACCAGTTACGTAGAAGAAAAACTCTTCGTACTACGATACTAGTTACCATGGAATACGTTTTTTTCTTTATAAGATATACTGGTTTTCACAAAGGAAGCTGTAATGAGTTGTGAAACTGTATATGTACCAGGGATGTCGCGGATTCCGATTTTTTCACATCCGCGGATGTGAATGCGGATGCGGATTTTGGTAGGCTCACATCCGCGGATGCGAATGCGGATGCGGATGTTTAAGATCTTATATAAATATAGTATATGAATTAAGAAGAAGAGATGTTTTTCTTTACTCATGCTCTCAAATGTAGAAAATTCTTCTGGGTGCATCGACTTTAGAGGATTTTTTAAAGACGAGGTGGTCTTCCCTTGCGGGAGTAGCTTTTATTGCATATTTTACAATCGGCCTTATCATTGTGTTTTTTATTTGGTTCAAAATAATTTATATTACTTTGTGTTGGTGGTGACATTGTTTATTAACTTATTAAATAATCTATCAATAACGGGAACCTTGCTGGGAAAATAAAGAATATTATGTTATAAAACGATAAACTTTACCTATAATAAATCGGATTACCTGTATAACATAATGGCATTTACCTGGTGATTTGAATTCAATAAGCTGAGCTAAAACTAATATGTATAAAGATTTCCCAATAAACAATTATTT
This sequence comes from Ennomos quercinarius, assembly GCA_910589525.2. NCBI lineage: Eukaryota > Metazoa > Arthropoda > Insecta > Lepidoptera > Geometridae > Ennomos > Ennomos quercinarius. The sequence goes on from OU342502.1 coordinate 15,544,127, forward strand.
ACACACAATAATCACTGCATCACAATAATAACAATCAAAATATCTGTCTACTATACGATAAGTAATCCACAGCGCAGCGCAAACAAACACGTAATGATTTATTTACAAGGAACAAATGATGCACCGCAACAAACGCGTCGGATCTTGCCTTGCTACCAATTTTTTCGCTCACATTGGTCATTTTGACAATGACGTCACGTGCGAATAGCACACGCCATTCGCCGGCCCCGCCCGCTTTCTTGCGCAACTTGTACTATATCCGCATCCGCATGAACATCCGCATATGATTATTGCGGATGCGGATGCGGATGCAGATGTCCAAATCTATGCGGAAGCACCGCATTTGCGGATCCGGAAACGAATATTCGCAACATCCCTGCTATGTACTATGTAAAAAAAAAAATTTGAGCAAAAAAATGAGCAAAAAAAAGAGAAAAAAAATTTATGAGACAAATGAGACTAAAGAACTGATCTCACAGTCTAGAAATCTTTTTTAGACTGTGTGATGTCTCAGGATGACGTGCGCAGTGCGCAGTGTCACGCGAAACTTTAATTTAGAGTTCCGAGTGACACTGTAATCTGTAATGGGCGGCCGTGACGCTTAACACCAGGTGAACGACTAGCTCGTCACGTCATTCGTATACATAAAAAAAAATGTATTCTTCATAAGTAACCTTCAAATCAAGTTTCGATACGATATCAAAATGGGTAGTTCTACTATTTGTTCTACCAATAGAACAAGTAAGAAAAAAAAACACATCTATTCTACTTAGAACAAGTCGAAAAAATAATTCTTGGGACAACACAAACAGTGATAAAAAAATCTAATCTGTTCTACCAATAGAACAAGTAGGAAAAAAGATTCTCGGTTGTTCTACCGACACAAAAAATGAGAAAAAAGATATAATCTATTCTACCAATAAAACAAATTGAAAAATTAACCCTCGATAGTTCTACTAACACAAAAATTAAGTGAAGGGGGCCCACGATGCGTCTACCAGTTCGTAGTCACCACTTGAGAACCTTTCTTCCCCATCGGTTGTCAGTTCTACGAGCGATGTGGCCTGCCCATTGCCATTACAACTTGCGTATATAGCAGATATCGCAGTTTTGGCTGATTCCCATTATTTAAAAAAAATAACATGTTATTCGCCGATATTGGCGGTAATGTGAAAACGCTGTAAGGAGTTCGCGTGTTGCTTACAACTTACTACGCAGTATCGTGATGTGAATTGCTTAATTTGATCATATCAGGCGTCGTTTGATGGTATCGAAGTGATTATTTGTTTTATTACTTACTCTTGTTGGGGGTTGTCGTATTGTTTTTTCAAAATAATGATTTGTACCCGTAATAAAAAACACTCCTTACATTGAGGACCTCTCCCTTGATAATTTTTATGATGATTAAATTAAAAATAATAGGTACAAAATAAACCAAAAATATGCTAAAAACACGTTCGTGTAGATTTTTAACAGTGTTATCATTCATACTCTTGTTTCATTTTTAGGGTTCCGTACCCAAAGAGTAAAACGGACCCTATTACTAAGGCTCAGCTGTCCGTCAGTCTGTCTGTCTGTCTATCTGTCCGTCTGTTACCAGGTTGTATCTCATGAACCGTGATTATTCCCGTGAACCCGTTACCCGTTTACCGTGATTTAGCATAAAAAAAAAATAAAAAAAATAAAAAAAATTAGACAGTTGAAATTTTAACAGTTGATGTATTCCTGTTGCCGCTATAACAACAAATACTAAAAAACAGAATAAAATAAATATTTAAGGGGGATACAACAAACGTGATTTTATTGGTTCGTTTTTATAGTTAATGGTACGGAACCCTTCGTGCGCGAGTCCGACTCGCACTTGGCCGGTCATTTACGTTACGTTACGTTCTACGTTATTTAAATCGTTTTGTCAGTCTTTTTACACGTGCCAACTCTGGACTGAATACACCTTGAAGGCGCACAACGCTGTCAGGGTAGCTTATAATAACATCTTTAGGCATTTGATGGGTCTGAAGCGCTATTGTAGCGCTTCAGGGATGTTCACTGAATGGCGAGTAGATTCCTTTAACGCCATACAACGTAAACGCATAGCGTCTTTTATGTCCAGGGTCGACACGTGTAAAAATACAATTGTTAGAAGTCTGGTGGATAGAATGCTGCTGACTGCAACGTATAAACGTTGGGTGGCTATTGCCACCTAAAAGAGTGACTTAATATTATTTGTTTTTTATTATTTTCTGTGTGTGTATATTCATAAGGTTAAAGTGTAGCTATGGATCTCTGTGTCTGCAATAAAGATTTATTATTATTATTTATTATTATTATTATTATTTTCGTATTATGTTGTTAACATTTCTCTCCTTCTAGGGAGGTATAAAAGGCACGGGCCAAAGCCAAGTGCTACGAAAGAGACAAGAATTTCCTAACTATCCTACAGGTGTTTAATATCGTTGCTTTTTGTAATTGTTTATATGTATTTATGGGGATGTCAAGTGTCTCTAGGCTGGTGAGTAAAGTTTTAGGTATGACGCCTGTGGTGGATACAACAATTGGTATGGTTCTGATAGTACTGATTTGCCATTGCGTTTTGATTTCAATTGATAAATCTGTGTACTTAGCTATTTTTTCAGTGTGCGTTGTTAGTAAATTGTGTGTGTTGCAGATGGCGATGTCAATGAGAAAAGCAGACTTATTTATTTTATTTAATACAGTTATGTCCGGTCTGTTGTAATGTACAGTTTTGTCGGTTATGATAGTACGGTCCCAGTAAAGTCTATATTCACAATTTTCTAAAACCGAATGTGAAGTATACTTGTAATATGGGACTTTTTCTTTTATTAACTTGTATTTGTATGCTAAGTATTGATGTATAATGGATGCCACCTGGTCGTGACGGTGTTTGTAGTCTGTTTGAACAATGGCTTTGCATGCTCCAGTAATGTGTTGAATGGTCTCTGAATTGCTGCAACATCGTCTACAAGTATCATTTATGTTTGGGGTGCGAATTATGTGTTTTTGATAATTACGTGTGTCAATAACTTGGTCCTGGATAGCTAACATGAAAGCTTCGGTTTCGGGGAAGAGTTCGCCTTGTTGCAACCACGCGTTCGACGCTGCTTTGTCGACATGTGGTTGCTGCAGATCATGACGATGTCTCCCGTGCAACACCTTTTGCTCCCATACAGCTATTTTATCTTTTGTATCAGTAACTTTCTCATTGCGTTGTAAACTTTGGTCTGATAGGTTTAAGGGTGTAAGTCGTTTATCGTTCATGGTTATTGCTTGATGTAATGGTGATATTTCGGCCCGTTCATAAAAGAAGTTTCGGAGTGTTGATATCTGTTTATTATGAAGGTTGATAATGTCTATGATGCCTCTGCCTCCCTCCGATCTAGGTAGTGTAAGTCTCTGAATACATGATCGTGGGTGGTGTTTACGGTGAGTAGTCATTGTTGTATTGATTGTGCGCTGAAGTTTCAAGAGATCTGTCTGTGACCATTTAATGACTCCAAACGTATATGTAAGTACTGGTATAGCATATGTGTTTAATGCTTTTACTATGTTACGGCCGTTCAACTGTGATTTTAGTATGGTATTAAGTCTGTGTCTGAATGTTTTCGTTATATCAGTTTTTGTGTGGGTATGCGATATTTGGTGTGCTTGTTGGAAGCCTAAGTATTTATAAAAACTGTTACGGTCCATTGGCTTAATGGTTTCGCCTGTATTAAGATTATATGGCTGTAAAGTGACTGACTGGTCCTGTATGGAGAATGTTTTACATTTATCGATCCCAAACTGCATCTTGATGTCATTAGAAAACTGTTGTGTGATGTCTGCAAGCTGGTGGAGTGATTGGGTGTCGTTACTATATAGTTTAATGTCATCCATATACATCAGATGTGTGAGAGTTTGTGTATTATCAATATTGTTAGTGATGTGTAGGCCTGCACCGCTGCTATTTAAAATTCGAGAAAGGGGGTTTAAAGCTAAACAAAACCATAGAGGGCTTAAGGCATCTCCTTGGAAGATTCCGCGCTTTATAGTGATTTCATCTGTAACTATCGATCCGTTGCTATTTCTTATTGTTAATTTAGTTCTCCAATGTTTCATAGTGTTTTCTAAAAATGCCGTTAACTTGGGATGAATTTTGTAATGTTGGAGAATATAGATAAGCCAGCTATGTGGTACAGAATCATACGCTTTTTGATAATCAATATACATTGTATGTAGGTCAGACTTCTGTGTGAGAGCATGTTTCATCGCTACTGAATCTATTATTAGTTGTTCTTTACATCCCTGGCTAAATTTCCGGCATCCTTTCTGTTCTTCGGCTAATATATTGTTTTGTGATAGATGTATATTGATAAGGCGCGATATACACGATGTCATTATTTTATAAATAGTTTGCAAACATGTTATTGGTCGGTATTTAGCTGGATTTGTGCGGTCATTGTCTTTGGGTAGCATGTGTGTTATGCCTTGTGTTAAGTAGTGTGGTGTTGTTTTTGGTTCCTGAATAAACTGATTTATATGAGTGTGAAGTATTGGGTAGGCAGTTGTAAATTTTTTGTACCAATATTATTATTTATTTTTACGCCTAAAGACCTTCCAAACTGAAGGCCTTCTAAACTGTAGCATGTTTCATCGCTACTGAATCTATTATTAGTTGTTCTTTACATCCCTGGCTAAATTTCCGGCATCCTTTCTGTTCTTCGGCTAATATATTGTTTTGTGATAGATGTATATTGATAAGGCGCGATATACACGATGTCATTATTTTATAAATAGTTTGCAAACATGTTATTGGTCGGTATTTAGCTGGATTTGTGCGGTCATTGTCTTTGGGTAGCATGTGTGTTATGCCTTGTGTTAAGTAGTGTGGTGTTGTTTTTGGTTCCTGAATAAACTGATTTATATGAGTGTGAAGTATTGGGTAGGCAGTTGTAAATTTTTTATTATTATTATTATTATTTATTTTTACGCCTAAAGACCTTCCAAACTGAAGGCCTTCTAAACTGTATCTCATAAACCGTGACTGTTGTGAACGACTATTCGTGGTGTTTTTAGTTCGTTATTACGTTTTTCATAGCTTTAAACCTTCGGTGATATGTTATTCGCATTATCGAATTTCGGCACCATGTAGCGCAGTCGTCTTACGGCAACAACCGATTAAAAGTACCCTCCAAAGCAAGGTAGTGCTTAGTTGTAAATACCACTAGCGGTCACCCATTCCAATAAAGACTGCAGCCATAGATTACAAAATACGTTACTGCCGCAGCGAACGTTGTATAACTTTACCACAGGATATAGTGATGGTGCTACTAGTTTTACTAGGTGGTAGGACTTTTCTGCAAAGTTCGTCTAGGTAGGTGCCACCGCTTTGCCAGTTATTCTGCCGCCAAGCAGTAGTGTGCAAGCACTACTGTGTTCCGGTTTGAAGGGCACTGTAGCTAGTGAAATTACTGGGCAAATGAGACTTTATGATCTGTTCACTCAGTCTCAGTAATCTGATTACTAGACTGTGTGATGTCTCAGGATGACGTGCGCAGTGCAGTGTCACGCGAAACTTTATTGTTTTAAAGATCCGAGTGATACTGCAACTGTTATGGGCGGCCGTGTTGCTTAACATCAGGTGAACGACTAGCTAGTGACGTCATTCAATCGCATAAAAAAAATACACTTTACCGATCGGATTAGAACGGCTAGTCGAGCGTCGCTACGAGTGCTAGGCTAGATAGTAATATAAGACATAAATAAAGGTCAACCCACTTCTGAATCCCTGTAATTAGGGGCCTATGCTCAGCAGTAGGCGTCTTCCATCTGATAGTGTGTGTGATAATTACTCTAAGACGTGATAATTAGTTCCTAGTTTATGTAAGTAAATTACTACAAATACACAAATACGAATATCCAGTGTGTATGTGTGTGTTTTTTTATTTCATTTTATATTTAACATAATTAATTTGTAAACCTCTATATAAGACGTCTGCTGAACATAGGCCTTCCCCAGAGAGCGCCACTTTGAGCAGCTGCTCGCCTCCTGCATACATCCGCTCCCCGCGGTTTTCATCAAATCGTCGGTCCACCTAGCAGAAGGCTGGCCTACGCTGCGTCTTCCGGTTCGAGGTCGCCACTCGAGAACCTTTCTTCCCCGTCAGTTGTCAGATTTACGAGCGATGTAGCCTGCCCATTGCCATTTCAACTTACATACTATTTTTTAATAACGTTTTACTATATAAATATTGTTGTATAACCCAGATAGAACGGAGTATGCTAACAAGATGCATTGTGCGTCCATAACAATTTGCAAGGTACACGGGCCCAGTGATCCGATGTCCGCGTCAAGGTCGCAACTAAGCGAGCGATAAATTGTTGTTATTCAGCCATTTGCCAACACGTGAGGCCGAGGATATGTCGAGAAATAAATATATTTTGTTACATGACTTCGTAGTACTTAATTGAAAGAGAACTTTTTTTTCAAACTCGTATTGTAATAGGCTTGTTATAGTATTTTGAAATTTTTGACATTAAGTACTGTGTAAGTTTGTTTAATTATGCTTGCTTCGAATGTACAATAATTTAATTTTTATTATTTTTAAATACATTATTTAGTTTTGACTTGTAAAAGTGCTAAAAATGGCCTATTTGCAATAAATGTTTATGATTTGATTTCATTTGATTGTTATCTATATCTATACTTACAATAAAACTGTAACAGATCTAATTCTGTACATTGAAGATATTTGAAATTTTGTTTTTCGGAAGGCGTGCCCCGTTATCGATGCTGAAGCCAAAATTGTAACTTTTTTAATTTTGTCGGTCTGTCTGTATCGTCTGAGCATCAAGCCGAAACTAATGAATAGCTTCAAATAAAACTTGGCATGATTTGAGTTCATATTACGAGGTAGGCTATAGGATACTTTTAACCCTGAAATCCAACGTGGTTCCCTTGGGATGAAAGTGAAAATATGTACTTAGTTGTAATTCATTAATGCGTGGTGCGACTTGATTATTTTTTTGTTAGAAAGGGGGTACTTTAAATATTGTCCCATAAATATTTCAAGGTCATCGGTTTTGTGGTTCAAAAATTACTGACATCCAACCTTCAGTATTAGTCCAAAGCTACTGCTGTCCTGTACTATAGGAAAGGACGGGAGGGGGGAATTTCAATTTTCCCTCTTCGTTCTCTCTTCTTTTAGAATGAGATAAGACATAAAACTAATACATCCATGCCAAGCCGGGATAGGTCAAGTAGTTTCAAAATATATTTGTTGAGAGAATGAATTCATTCATTTACTTACGCCCCGCAGCTTAGGCCGTGTTTATAGAGTGTTTCAACCATTAAAAACACTTCAGATACTTAGATCCTAGACCTTAACTAGGATTTTAGGATTATCTAGTGACGCAGGAACTACTAGGACCATGGTCCCACAACACCTACATATAACAATAACTTGTACAAGAGAATAACAAACGAGAATACAGATTTTTGGTTATTCGTAGCACTGAAGTCTACGACGTAGCATCTCGTAGTGCATTAAAAATCGTAATTTCGTGGCGATTCTGTAGATTAAAAAACAAATTCGCCAGTCACAAAAAGCAATAAAACCCAAAGTACGAATAAAAATTAACTTCGGAACGAGGGCAAGTGTCTCGTTAACTTTTCACTCTATAAACTCCGAACAAAAGAACTCGCTATGGATAATTTTATTCATTTTCGTTAAAAATATGGCTTTTACAGTTACAAAGTTTTGTCAAAGCATGGGAGTTTTTTGGGGAATTTAATTTGGTGAGATTCTTTGCGGAATGATGGTAACCCTGGAAGATCAATGACCTACTCGTACATCTCTCGTTCCCTACTGTATTAAAGTGAAACATTGTCTGTTTAGTTCATATATTGTTTTATATTCAATTTTGTTATAAAATATACTTATTTAGTACACAGATACTTTACACTACTGTGATCAACGTGGGATAGTATTTATCCTGAAAAATAAAAAGTGCCCGTGTATAGATAACAAACCGTAGATTTTGATAATTTTCTTTATCATTCGCCTATCCTTATGCCATAGATATGGTTGGAATAGCTAGTTTTTTTGAGCATGCTGTTGGCTAATACAGTACACAGAGACACAGATCAGACACAGAGACAGCCTTCGTGGTGTGGTCGGCTCATAACCCGGAGGCGGCGGGTTCGATTCCCGCGACAGGACAAGTATTTGTGCACAGGAAAAAAAAAGCGTAACTGCATGTTCTGTGTCTGGGTGTTGTGGGTCCATGGTCCTCGTAGTTCCTGGGTCTCTAGATACAGGGAATCCTAGTTAAGGTCCAGGATCTATGTATGTGATCGTTGGGCGTTATTTATTAAAAAAAAAATACAAAAATACTTTTCTCTTCTTCTTCTTCTGGTGTAGGCAACGTCAGCTTGGTGTCAGAATTTTTAGGCCACCCAAAAACTTCTTTATTGAATTGTACATGAGCAAACAGGGTTCGACATAGACCGCATCATTACTTTCATCAGGTGAGATATTGTCAAACGTGAGCCCATTTAAGGATAAAAAAAGTTAGAAAACATGACACAGAACACACAATTGGCGGCCTTATCGCATCAAATTAATAAGCAAGCATAATTTTTTTACGAACTGGCCCCCTTCATTATGTCAACCCTCCTTGGGAATCACCATTGGTGAAATGACCGCCTCTAGTCAGCTATTTCTGGGTATTTGGTAGTATGAGGAAAATAGCATGTTTTGATGACAGAGGGAATACTATTGGCAGTCAATTGGTTTTTAATAGTCTTTGCTGTGGAATGATCTGTCGAAAACCATCCCCTGTGGCGGTATTGTCACGAGTATTCACTTGCACGTTACAAGTAGAATATTCGGCATATCAGTACAGCGATCCGAGCAGCTGATAAATGGAAAAATTCACAACAAACATATATGCAAATATTCACCACCATTTATAGCCACCTTAAGGCCCGATTTCACCAAACTAGAATAAATTTTATGCCAGGTATAACTTTCCGAGAACAACCGAGTTACGTGAATATAGCCCTTATACCACCAATTTTGTGAAGGAATAAGACTTATTCCTTGGATACAATCAAAATGGCGTCTTTTTTGTGTAATTTCATTTGTCAATTAGCTGTATCCAAGAGTAAGGAATAGCCGTACACTTGGAATAAACGTTGGTGAAATCGGGCCTTAGAAGGAAAATTGCAAAAAGGTAAATGTTACGCGAGAGCTGACGAAGAAGCAACCTGGAACGCGACGTGTGCTCAGAATTAATTTAAATCTTTTTAAATTCATTGTTGTCAGTAGTTTGTAGCCTGATAGCTCAGTTGATAGTAGCTCTGCCTTCCGAACTGTAGACTGTGGGTTCGATTCCCACCCGGGGCAAACATTTGTGTAACGAACATAGGTGTTTGTTCTGTGTCTGAGTGTTAAATGTATTTACAAAACAAAAAGTATCTAAGTATTATATCAGTTATCTGGTTCACATAGTACAAGCTATGCTCAGTTTGGGGCTAGATGGTGCTCTGTGAAATGTCCACACATATTAATATTTATATTGTCACCTATAATACTGCGCTTTGACTATCGAGCTATAAAAAAAATCGGGTATTTTGCAAAGAGACTGTAGACTTAAATGGATCTGTCACCTCGATCCAGTTCCATCTGCCGTAATTGGTTCATTCGACCGAGATTGGCGTGACAAACGAGTTTATGAGTCAGGATTTACAAATAAGATGTTTTGTTTGTATCATCATCATCATCATCATCGTCATTATCATCAACAGCCTGAATAGGTTCACTGCTGAACATAGGCCTCTCCCAGAGAGCGCAACTTTGAGCGGCTGCTCGCCTCCTGCATCCATCGGCTCCTGGCTTTGTTTTTATGTTTCATGCCAAATAAATAAAGTACCTATTCATTCTATTGCTGCATTAAGAGATGTACCTATGTGCTATGCCCTACGTGGAAAATGATTTACTAATAAAAATCGTTTTATGTGCCTTTACTATAATATTTTGCAAGATCTTTCAATAAATAAATGTTTAATTTATTTTTATTTTTTATATTTTTAAAAGTGTGTATTTAGATATCGCTTAGTCTCTACCAGCCTTTACAGATACAGAAAACCATACAAATAGTTCTCATATAAACTGTTAAAATAATTAATACGTGGTACTGAAAATTTTGGTAAAATCCCAAGGACCTGGCAACCCTGGACCACACTACACCCCTGGAGAATACTTACCATAAACCTCGTTTACAACTCCATTTAACAAATCTCGTAAACAAGAAACTGTAAAGATACTATCGGGGCTGTAATCCGCCTCTAAACACTTGAAGAGAGAGCAACTACAATACAGGAGTATAATACCTACAGTATTTTATGAGGAGCCCTAATTTAGTTACGACGGTAGTAGTAGTAGGGTTCTAGTTGTTTTGTTGGTTTATTGCCTGACTTAGGCTAAATGAAGAATGTAGACTCGGCACTCTGAACAAAAAAACTGGACCCAAAACAAAATACGAAATCTGAAAATCATACCGTTCCACGTGCATGTTTTTGATTTACGATTGATAAGGTACGAAACATAGCCACAGAGTAACATTGCTTTTTTCCCTAATATGTAGACGCTTATGCGCTTAATTATAATAAATACTTGACGTAGCTATTAAACAGACTAGAAAATAATATTAACACACTCCGAAGTAGAAAGTATACAAAAAAAAAACCATTTGCGAAATCATTCAATTCTACTCGCAGTATTCTTGAGCATTGATCAGGGTCATGGGCGTACCCAAGGGGGGACAGGGGGGGGGGCGGCTGCCCCCCCCCTGGATTCCGAATGCTTACCTATCGGTGTCAAAAAAAGTTATAAAAATGGCAAAAAACAATATGTAATCAACATTCATTTGAGCCGTTTGGTGTTGAGACCCTGGGTCCGTGGGGACCGGGAGCTCATCGCGTTTTCCAAAGTCTATCAGAGCGCCTGGTCGATGCGACGCGTGACCAAAATGCTGGCACTTATTTGGCCCAACGCATCAGCATTGCAATTCAACGTGGCAATGCGGCCAGCATGTTGGGTACGCTACCTACCGGTAGTGGGCTGGAGCACTTGGACTGTCTATAGGCCATCGCGGCTATTATACAGTCCATAAGTGTTCTTTGTAGTAGGTAGTGTAGCTAGTTTAGTTTAGTTTAGCTTAGTTTAGCTTAGTTTAGCTTAGTTTAGCTTAGTTTAGTTTAGTTTAGTTTTTATTATTGTAGTAGTTAGCTTGAGTAATAAAGGCAATTTGCCCGTTAAAAAAAAACATTCATGTTGATTACATATTGTTTTTATTTAATTAAATTTTGATCGCCCTTTTGAGATGCACTGGGTGCGTGAGCACACTTACGTTGTTTGTGTAGTCAGCCAAGTCAGGAGCGTTGCCTCTACGGGTAATATTTTTATGGGTAACGAAAACTGATGCCAGGTTGTGCAAGGAGCGCAGATAAAAGTGATGAATTTTCCCGCTCGTTTCGCTTGTGCTGAGATAATTTTAATCATGAGAGTAGGATTTTTAGAGTAGGTAGAGTTGAGGATGTTAGAGCAGGACTAAAATTACTAAAAAATTATTTGAACTAATTTAAGCAAATAAAATTAAACGGTGCTTCTTTTTTATTTGATTGATAGGTTATAAAATTGCTGAATTGTATTTAACTTTAGCACTTCGTTCGTGCTTTACTGGTATTTGATTTATTATAGTTGGACAAGGCCAAGTTATAGCATACACACGGCTACATTACAACTTTAGCCACTTTTTGCTTAGTTCGTTCGAGGCTGCTCCAGAATATCTAGACATGAAAGAAAAAAACTTCAATTAAGTTTTGTGGCCATAATATACGTATTTTCTGAAGTACAAGATGGCAAAATGACGATTTTTTTTGCGCTCGCTTAGCACGCCATTAGTAGTTCCCTATGCTTTGTTTTAATATATGACCAGCACGCTTAGCATACGTTGCATGTGGCAAATGTGGCATATACAGAAAAAATATCGCGCTCGCTTCGCTCGCGCTTTTCATGTTTATGTGAGTTCTTTATTTTAGTAAAGAATAATTTCGTGCTCGCTTTGGTCACGCTATAACTATTTGTACTTACTTTATTTTAATTTATAAACAGCATGCTTGTACTGGCATAATAAGAGACAAAATCTACTTCAGCATCACGTTTCCAAGATATGCTTTCTACATTGGTGGCGCCGCCGCCAGAGGGTTGATTTGAAGTTATGACTTTGCTCTAGGTCTCTTCAGTGGTATTAAAAAAATCGTGGGGGGCTGGACTAAAAGCTGGGTACGCCCATGATCAGGGTACAATTGAATCCTCAGCACAGGGCACTTAGGGTGGGTTTTTTCGAAGATTTTTTCGAGATTTTAACCATTGGTTACCTTAACTACTGATCTAAAAACCTCAGTCGGAACTCCTAGTAAAATACCCTCCTAATCGGTGCTCAAAAATACCGTGGGCGGCATCATGGTACAGTTTTAATTGCGCAATCATAAATTGCCAATCACAAGACCTATGTAAATGCAAAAACTGTGAATGAGATTTACATATTTGATTAACAAAAGAGCGGGTTTAATTACACGGTAAATTAATGTTTTAAAATATGTAAAACGTAAGCCGTTGGATTTTGTTTTATTATAATTAGGACAAGAGAAAAGAAACATAATTAGGTACTTTTTGCTAATTTTTCTCTAAGCTTTTAATACATTTGATGTAACCCTTTAGGTACATAAACGATTGCATGAGGGGACAGATAGGAACAACCCATTTTGTCTTGTGAGAACGTATTTTCGGTCATTTAATTAAATCTGATTTTATTAGCAGAATTTAGTACCTAGTCAATAAGTTATAAGTACTGAGTCGGGTTTTGACTGCAATTTACCGGATTTTCGAAGGGAACTCTCAATTTTCCAAAATAAAAAGTATTCTACGTTGATCCCAGTAATATAAGCCGGGAATATAAGCAATACGTATGTTCAATCCAAATTAAGCCACAAAAATAAACATATAAACAGATACCGGTTTTTATATATTACGTAAGTAGTATAGGCCGACCCAAAAGAAACCGACGCACCCAAAAGAAACCGACGCACCCAAAAGAAACCGACGCACCCAGGTTCAAATCCCTTCGACTTTCAAGTTGTGTGGAATTTGCACTCGCTCTTACATCAGTGAAAAAAAACATCGTGAGGATACCGGAGGATGTTTAAGACTAACAAAATTCATGAACATGTGTCATCGATCAACCCGCACTTATCCAGCTGGTGGCTTATGTTAATAAAATCACGACATACGCTTATATGCCATAGGGGGGGGGGGGGGGGGGGGGTTACCATAATCACCACGATTAGCAGCCGACTTGGTGGTCGCAGTAGATTTAACTGTACCGAGAAGAATGCTGCTACCCATTCATTCCATTAGCTAGCATCAGGAAGAGATCATCATCATCATCATCAACAGCCTGAAGTCGTCCACTGCTGAACATAGGCCTCCCCCAGAGCGCGCCACTTTGAGCGGCTCCCCGCCTCCTGCATCCATCGGCTCCCCGCGGCTTTCACAAGATCGTCGGTCCACCGAGTGGGGGCCCGGCCTACGCTGCGTCTTCCGGTTCGTGGTCGCCACTCGGGAACATTTCTTCCCCATTGGTATTCGGTTGTCAGTTCTACGAGCGATGTGGCCTGCCCATTGCGGGAAGAGATGGGGATAAATAATTACATTTTCCACTAAATCGAAAGCAGCGAAACAAAACTGTAACCCAAAACCACTTTATTAGGCACCTTTTACGACAAAGACAATGCGAAAGAAAATTTGTACGTGCCTAGACAACCAATTGGGAGGATTATTATGCACTCGCTTCAACACTATCGCTCTCTCGCTCGTCTTAATGCCTTATCTATGTCCGTCTCTCTCAGTTTTCCAGTTCGCGCTTGCGTGTGGAGGTTTCGTCCGAAACTCGCGTACCGATCGAAGCTGCAATATTTATATGGTGAATTATTTTCTAGGATTTTCTTAATGTGATTTTTTTAATACACTAAGAATTAATGTTCTACTACAAAGTTTTAGTTGGTTAGAAAGTATTGAGGCTAATGACTATTTAGTAGGTATACTTAAATTAAATATTTAAAAGTTAGTGTTTCTAGAATAAAAATATGATAGTAAGACGACTACATTATTTAGTATAAAAATAAATTATAATTTACTACTTTAACTATATCAGTTTATAACAATATCAGTTACGCAAGAGGGGAGTAGCAGTCTACGAAGTTTCGACCGGCGCACTAGCGAGATTCAGCCTCTGGAGCCCGCGGGATCTCCGGGAATGGACGTCGGCGACGTGACGCCCGAAAAAAATTGGCTCGCCGCTCAAATATAACCAAAATCGTGATAACCTCAAAAGGCACAATAACTACTACCACTCTTGCCATTGATTTCGAAAAAATGAATACCCCGTTAAGTTTTTTAGCTGTCAGATTCAAACTTGGAAGCTTTTCTTTTTTATTTGAGGCCAGTGTGTGAATGTAATAGCTGTACATCCGGTGTGTGTGACATGATAACGTGACTTTGTTGTAAAAGACAGTATTTTTTGCAAACTATTGCATATTATTTGACTTTAAAAAACCTAAATGTAAACTGTGGCTGGATTTATGCTTAACGATGCGAATTACAAGGTAAGAGTTTTTAAAATTTAATAATTAAGTAGTAGGTTATTTTTAATTGTTTTAATTCTGTTAATTATTCATCTCAGACACTACTCAGAAAGTTGTATTAACAGTTTAGAATAAGGGTAGATTCCGTGATAAATTGTTTAGGTCCGATTTCACAAAACAAGACCGATCATCAAATACATTTTTCTTAAACTTTATTTATTTTTAATATATACATCAAGGATAAAGTGAAGTTATACTGATTGCTAAGATGACACCGCTATGACGCATGTGAAGTCAAGGTCAACTTTAGTCAGTAGTCAGTTATTTGCTTTGATCAAGGAGCAGCACTACCTCACTAAAGTGTCTGATTTCATTTTTAGGGTATTACTAAGGCTCCGCTGTCCATCCGTCTGTCTGTCTGTCTATCCGTCTGTCACCAGGCTGTATCTCATAAACCGTGATAGTTAGACAGTTGAAATTTCCACAGATGATGTATTTCTGTTGTCGCTATAACAACAAATACTAAAAAACAGAATGAATTAAATATTTAAGGAAGCTCCCATACAACAAACGTGATTTTTTTCTCGTTTTTATAGATAACTAGCTGCGCCCCGCGGTTTCACCCGTGGATAAGAAGGAACCATGTGCTGTTGAACCGTCAATAGGGAACAAACATACGCGACAACTTTCGAATTTATATACTATTAGGATTATCCGGGCACAGCGAACAGAGCACCCTCGAAAAAAAAAACGCCAACTTTACCATAGGTCACCTTTGCTACAAATCTAAACTGACTCTCGCGGGCCGCTTGCGGCCCAGCGAATAGAGCAACTTCGAAAAAATAAAACGATAACTTTTACCACAGGTCACCTTTGCTACAAATCCAAACTGACTCTTAAAAAATCCAACTTCTACCACATGGCACCTTTTATACATACTTGCTCTTGCGGGACGCTCAGTACCTAATAATGGTATCCCACAGGAAACATTTTCTTTCCGGAATAGAAAGTATTTTGTTTTTTAGATCTTATATTGCTCTTATTATCATCCAAATTAGTTTAAGAATTGTATTTTAAGTGATAATGCTATCCTACAGGAATCATCTATTTATCCAGAATGGAAAGTATTTCATTTTTAGTACCAAATGCTGCGGCCTCTGATTTACCTAAATTTTGACCATTTAATTGCGTTATGTCGAAACTAAGAGAGAACGTTATCCCACAGGATCTTTCTATGTTTCTAGGATAATATTTTTTGACCGTTAGTACATGATACAGTCTTTACTTCACTTAAATTCATTGACTATTTACGAAGTTGGGTTTATAGAGCTTTCCTACGGGAACGGGTTCATTTTCCGGAATAAAAAGTATCCTATGTTTTAATCCAGTATATGAACTATCTCTATTCTAAATTTCATCCAAATCTATCCAGCCGTTTGAGCGTGAAGGAGTTACAAACATACACACATACAAACAAACTTTCGCCTTTATAATATTATATATATAATATATAGTGTGATGGTACGGAACCTTTCATGCGCGGGTCCGAATCGCACTTGGCCGGTTTTTTGTATATTATGTTTATATTTAGTTACTTGTATTAATAATAAAACTTCTAGAGGCTTATGAGTACTAAAATATCTCTAATTCAATTTTTTAGCAATACAAGTTTAAAAAATGATTTTATCTATACCACAGATAATATAATACTAATAGTCTGTACTAAATCCTAATCGTAATGGTAGTTGTTGGCCGTCACGTCAAAACGGCTTTCCTAATCAGCGCATGGGTGTTTTTTTTCTAATGTCAATATGTTTTACAGCCATGTTTTTTTCTCTAATCTGTGTTTACAGCCGATTCTAAACGGATAAGAATTATGCCTCGTTATAGGGAAGCCTCAAAGATTTTTAAACCACAGACTAAAAGAGCTATACTGTGACAGATTTACTGAACCTTTACAATTTTCTCTTAATCCTTCCACCGTAAGGCGCAATTGTGTTACGGCACGCGCCACGGGTGAACATTTCACCATATAATAAATTCCATGGTGTTTGCACAGACTAACAATGTATGAGAAAATTGTAGAGGGAGAATTGTTCTTCCTTTTGGTGTATAATGCTAAAAATCTGATAAGAAAGAATCTTATAATGAAAAGACTGGAACATAAACTTGAGCGTGACTTTGACAGATTTTGACGGTGCCGTGACACATAACTCGTCGTCACATGTTTTTTTTGTATTAAGACATACAACATAAGGATCGAAACTTACTACGTTTTCAAAAATTTAAATTCAATTCAAATCAACATTTTTAAACTGCCTACTGCTCTTGCACTGCCAATACTTAAAAGAGTTCTGCACTCTTGTGGTAACATGGTTGTAACTTACGGCACAGATAATATAATACCTTACTTATGGATGAAACTTCCTTGTGTTATGAATTTGAGTTTGAATTTGAATACATTCCGTCATGACAGAATGAAGCACTCATTTGTCACAGAAGAAAAGAAAAAAAACGTTTACCCGCCAAGCGAGCGTTATACAAATATGACGGTCGCCGGGGTAATTTGGAAGAAAACTGAGATTATTATGGCGGACGGGATGACGGAATTCCGAAATGCCAGCCATAACTTTTGTGAATCTTGCGCGTGGTCGCTGGTTTAGGTATTTTATGGTTGATGTTATGATTTGCGCACAGATTAGAGAAAATGCATTTGTTACTCTGTGGATTTGCGAGAGTTATTTTTATAGTCTCTGGGTCTCTGGGATCTTTAGTTACGTCGAGCTACGTTGAGCACACAGAGCAGGAAAACAAATTACTCTCGCGCTCGCGCCCAAAAAAGTAATAACAATATTCGTGCCGAGCAATATAGGCGCCGAGCGCAAACACTAAAAACTATCATTTCACGTCATCTGCACCGCTAAACCAAGGTTTTATTCTGAAACGTGACACGCTTGTATTACATGAGAATGAATCTCTATAAGCGCGAGAGTAATTTTTTCTGTTCTTTGGTTGAGCATCATCATCATCATCAGCCTGAAGACGTGCATTGCTGAACATAGGCCTCGCCCAGAGAGCACCACTTTGAGCGGCTGCTCACCTCCCGCATCCATCGGCTCCCCACGGCTTTCACCAGAGCCACTCGAGAACCTTTCTTTCCCATCGGTTGTCAGTTCTACGAGCGCGCATAATCTTCATAATCCGTAAATAAAGATTCATGACGTTAACACGTACCTACATCCTATTGAGTAGCAAAAATTTTCTAGGTAAAGAGTAATTCAAACTAAATGGCAGCTGTGAAGTGAGCAGCAAGCCCCCGCACGCTGCGCGCACCGCTAACCGCTAATTTTTGCTACTGTGCAGAGTTTCGCGCCAACTTTACAGCCGCCATTTCGTTTGAGGTTCACTATACTAAAGGTATATCGAAGTGGACGATCTGGTGAAAGCCGCGAATAGATAGAAAAAGGCAACAAATTATTCAACTGCAAAGATAATTAATTGGTGGCACTGTACGTAATATTACAGCTTCGCCAAAAATGCTCTATTGTGTTCCAAACACAATTTCCGTCGTTCTCCTAGAGGCCTAAACGGAAAATTGCCACGAAGGAGAAAACAAAGGCGTAAATACGTAAACACCAATATCTCCGTTCTCGCTCAGCGTTTCCGTGTATTGCCGCGCATTCCGAGATATTATATTACTTGTTTATGGTGTTGACAGTTTCAGATGTGCATAGGTTTTTATGGTGGTATACGGGGGTGTCTAATTTTTAAATTCACCTAATTTTTTAGGGTATAACTCATTATGATTTAAACAAACAACTTTTGTACTAACTTTTTTCTAATCTTAATATTTTCGCCAGTGTAATGGATTAAAACTTTGCTGAAAAACTATAATTTTCTTTTTTTTGCGCGGTAGGATTTAATACAGGCTACTGAGCTTATTTCATTTAGCTTTAGTTTCATTTGAGCAACGATGAGAGACTAGTTAAAAACTAGTCAAAGTCTTAAACACAGACGCAAGGTCGCCGGTCTGTCAGTCTTCTATCGGTTATATTTTGGAGAGTGTGCGCATGCCTTTCATCAGCTCATTCCGTCATCCCCTTTCCATCATAGAACTACATGTCTTGGTGATTCTTCACATGCTTACGTCGTTAGTGTACCACAAGTCCGCACTAAGCGTTTGGCTGAGTCATTCATAGTCCGAACGGCCAAAGAATGGAATGCTCTTCCAGCAACAGTGTTTCCTCCTAGGTATAACCTGGGTCTTTTCAAGCAATGAATGGATTAATTTCGGCATGGTGGTTAACGTCAAAATAAAAAAAAGTAAGAAACATATTATTTTCTTGTGTTTTTTATAAAGTTGTAGGGTAAAAGTTGTTTGTTTCAGTGAAGTGATTTGTGACTTAAAAGATGTTCAGTGAATTAAAAGTAACCCTGCATAATTATGGTAGCTGACAATTAGTCAGATCCATTTTTTGTGAACAGCTGGGCCACTGAATTTGTAATTGTTTGAAATACTAGATAAGCTTGCGCTTGACATGTTTTCACAAGGCCTCCTTTACACATCTGTAAGGAATTGCGAAAGCTTAAAAAATATTGATAGGTACCGTAATATGAACACAGCATTCCTCATTCCTTTGACATACCACAAGTTTTACTATGATAACAGATGCAGTACCAGCTCTATAACGTTTTACGACCAGAAAACTACGTTGAAAATATTTTTTCGTTGCCGATAAAAATACTTTATATCCTGGTTAAAAAAGTGTTTGACAGCCCTAACAACGGTGGCTGGGGTGGTGCGACATCCCTGGAATATTAAACGAGGTGCTGCTTTTACAATCAATCAATTTACCAGGTGCGGTGTTTAATTTGCGAGGCTGTGTCATGCATTCTTGATTTATTATTTTTAATAAATTCAAGGGAACTCTACGGGGTCATCACATCGCTCAAAATTATGGCATTTGAGAGAGAAAAAAAAACATTGTATTTGATTAGCAGCCTGATGTACTTGTCACAAACCTCTTCTAATGCATGCCACTGAGCCCAGCTAGGCGATCATGTAAATTGTTGGCAACCGATAGAAACACAAAAATGTATGGATTTGACAGTTGCAGTACGCAGCTTATGTACAGAGTTACTATGGAAATTTTCAAATTTAGATTGAAATTTATTTTGTTGCATTGCTATCAAAGTTACATGATCACCCCGCAGTTCCCATTTAGCTTCTGCATGCCATTCTGCGTATCTATATCATCGCTCCATCTAATAGCCAGTGATCAGCGTCTTATTACTAAACTGCCCTGCGACATCAGCACAGTTTAGTAATAACATTACTAGCCTGTGAGATCAGGGGGCGTACCGTGAGCTCTTAGCGCGATTCAAAACAAAGCCTATATTGGATCGCTTTGTTTTTTTGTATGGAGATTTTGACAAGCGAGCCAGTATAGACTCTGTTTTGAATCGCGCTAAGAGCTCACGGTACGCCCCCAGGTCAAAAACTCTCGTTTGTCTAATAATTTCACTGGCTACAGCAGCACATATACAAGTCAAGAATTACTTACACATACGTACTCGTAAGTACGTAATATTGTAAGTGGGTATTAGAAGCTAGTTATCAATTAAAATTATTAAGCAAATGAACCGAAATAAAATATAAAACTAATAATTTTTGATTTATTATTTCCATTCAAACATTGAATTTAAATAATAATAGCATATATTAGAAACGAAAAAAAAGACAATTATAAATACCTATCGTTAATAGCTAATACTTACAGATTCATCGAAGTGGTAGAACCAGAACACAGCAGAATTTGCAGACCACTGTCTGGCGGCAGATTAACAATGCGGTGGTTGCTCCTAGACGAACTCTGCAGAAAAGTCCTACCCCCTAGCTAGTGTCAAAGTACTACCTAGGGGTATATACATATCCAGCGATGAATAAATTTTTTTTTACATTTTACACAGTGCCATCTAGCCCCAAACTAAGCATAGCTTGTACTATGGATACCAGATAACTGACAGAATACTTAGATACTTTTTTGTTTGTAAATACATACATAGAATACGATATATAATAACACCCAGATACAGAACAAACACCTATGCTCATCACACAAATGTTTGTTCCGGGTGGGAATCGAACCCACAACCTATAGTTCAGAAGGCAATACTACCAACTGAGCTATCAGGCCAGATCCGACAAAGATACTTTCAAGCGGTTACTTTCTCTATGGATACTTTCTTAGTTTCTATGATTTTTTATGGAGTAGGTAAACGTTACAATGAATAACGAAGCTACTTATCACTGTCAGAAGTGACACTAATTGCATTCAGTAGCGAAGCTATGGTCTCTGAAAGGGTACAGTAATTTGATGCTGATTACCGCATTGTTTACGACGCAAAATAATATCTTGTTATGGATAAAATATGAGCCGGTTTACGCAAGTTAGATAGTTTCGCTTTACACTTGGCTTGATAACTATGATATTTCTGTCTGTCGCCATAACGATGTTATATTTCACTGGAAGCTTTGACTATGAGTATAACCATAGACTTAGGATATACAAGACCAACAATGACAGTTTGAAAATGGGACAAGAAATTTAAGAAATTGTGTATGTGAGAAAAACTGTTGTTGTGATTAAGATCTTGAATATTTGCAACAAGTTTACTGTAGTATTTACTAAATATTGAACTTACCTATAGGCCCCCACAGTCTTGCGCAACTCAATACAAAATTCTCGAAGTATGAAACGTGTGCGAAATCAAACTTCTGCGTTTTCTAAACTACTTTAACGTATAAGCTTGTCTCTGTCTTTGAAGAACGTCAACGTCATTCGCCTGCGCCGCCATTTTTACCAGACGTTGAAACCTTAGAGTATGTAGAGTATAGACTAAAAGGATAAAGAGAACTTGATTATCAAGTTTTGGCGGGAGCGCGAAAAAGTTCACGTCCTTGCATTGTATTATTTTTTCAAATCTTGTGTTTTTTTCCAGTGTTAATGTTTAAAATTGGTGGTATTTTACGCATTAAGTGCTGAATTACGAGCATGAGTGTGGGCAAGTGATATAATGTGGTGAAACGTGGTTTTTCGTGTTGCTTCCAAAATTCCATAGAAGCCTCTAGTAATGTTGCCACCACTTTACTAGGGCATGACTTAGACTGGATTATGACTACCTGACTTAGACTGGACTATGATTACCCTGACTGTCTGACTGTGACTAAGACTTGACTTTACGTGAAATATTCCATAATACGTGAAAAATTACAAAACTTGACACTGGCTAAATAGACTATGTGTGGAGCCAAAATATAGAAAAAGAAAAAGAACTTGATTATCTGTCAAGCGTACCACTTTTTGGGACACTTTTTATATGATGTGGACACGTCTGACAGATTTGTATAGAAAAAACAGTTGACTCGAGTCGAAAAAATGATACGGTGACTTTTCGCAAGCGTAGCTACTAGCTAATTACTATTATGTTTGTTTCTTTCCTTCGCCACTGACGCAGCGATACGTGTGAGCAGTACAAATATAATATCGCTTTTATGATCTCTCTATGCTTTTAGTTTGTACTCTAAGGTTGAAACAGCGCTCGTGCGAATGGGGTCTCGTGTTCTAAAATTCGTTACACATTAGTAGGCAAACTGGACGGATACTAAAACGGTGTACCAAGGCCCTCCGCTAGGTGTGTGTACTATACTAGAGCTAGGCAAGTAAAAAACACAACGAACTAAAACCTATTTTTATACAATTGCTCTTTAAATATTATGCAAAACATTCAGGATGATTGCTTTGTAGTAGACCTTATCCTTTTAAGGCGTGACTTGGGCTATCTATGAAACATTACATTAATTTGGCGAAAATAAGTTTTGGTCTTTCAATCCTTTTTTTTTAATGCTAAAATGGGCATACGTTTGACAACATCTCACCTGATGGTAACAGACGGAGCACGTTTGCCCATGAGATGCCCATTCACTCTTGACTTGAAAAGACCTAGGTTATAAGGAGGAAACACTGTTCCTGGAACAGCATTCCATTCCTTGGCCGTTCGGACTATGAGGACTATAACTATTTTATTTTATTTTATTTTTATTTATTTTACTAAATCCACAGCCCTTAATTAACAAAGTTTATACCTTATACACTAAACCTACAGCCAAAATTGGATTTACATTCTAGGTTTAAAAAAAAAATTTACAAGACAGTCATCAGAAAGAACACAAGAAAAAAAAAATTATACTATAAACATGAAATGACGATAAAACAAAGAATATAATTATATAAATACGTGTAACTATTTACTTCAGTTTTGGCGGGAACGCGGAAAAGTTCACGTCGTTGCATTGTATTATTTTTCAAAACTCGTGCTTTTTCCAGTGTTAATGATTAAAATCAGTGGCGTTTTACGCATTAAGTGCTGAATTACGAGCATGAGTGTGGGCAAGTGATATAATGTGGTGAAACGTGTTTTTCGTGTTGCTTCCAAAATTCCATAGAAGCTTCTAGTAAAGTTGCCACCACTTTACTAGGGCATGACTTAGACTGGACTGAGACTACCTGACTTAGACTGGACTATGACTACGCAGACTGTGACTAAGACTTGACTTTACGTGAAATATTCTATCATTATGAAAAATTACAATACTTGACACTGGTTGGCAAATACACTATGTGTGGAGCCAAAATATAAGAGAAAAAAAAAAACTATTTACTTTCTAGTTGCTCAATGAGGATAATTATGTATCTACATAACCCACAAAAAACTTAAAACTAAAACACTAACTAACAACTAACTAAATTAACTACTAAAAAAGGTAAAAAGAGGAGGAGAAGAGGTGAGGTGAACTATGACTATTAATCACTGAATTCTGAAAGTCCAGGTATTAACCGGACCGGTATCCCGGTCTACCGGTATCTTCTAGGCAAGCATGCTCCATCGTCGACCGCGTCGTCACTTACCATCAGGTGAGACCGTGGTCAAATGTTAACCTATCGTTGATACAAAAAAAAACTAACAAATTTTGATTTTGATTTTATGAAAAGATTTTTTTTGAGTGTCACATATAGTATAGTATAGTATTCGTAAAATACCAAAATAAAAAATATACTTATTCCAAACTGGAGTTTTTTTTTAAAAATCGATTAAGTAAAATAGCAAAGCTTTCAGTGGTACTTAGCTCAGAACGGCAAGTCAGACCCTGACCTTAATGGCCTCACCGGCAGTAAAAACAATGAGATTAGCCATGTAATGCCTTTCTTGCTACCTGATCCAGCATTTCCTTCAGAAAAGTAGTGAAATGGCGAGACTTGGATGAGCTTGCAAGTTAATTCTTAACGATATCGCTGACTTTTATAATTTTAAAAACATTAATAACAAAAAAATAGTTATTCGAAAAAGTTTGAGTTAATTAGGTTTTGTTCTAGACGACCAGAATTTCACCTTCTATTGTTTTTATTGTTAATTTAATGTGGGGTACAGGGTGAAACAGGCGCTACGAAGCTTTCGTAGGCCCCGTAGCATTGTTCTACGAAACACGTAGGCTTTGTTTATATAGTAATTTTCTGAACGAAATGGCTAGAACAACATTGTTTGTGAAGAAAATACAAATACTACGTATATTGTTTGCTCTCGAAACATAATTAAAATGCCTTTGACTAGGACTTGTTTGGACAAAATAGCAATTTGTTGTTTGCGTTGTGGTTAAAAGCTAAATATTAGTTGTACGCAATGCTGATTTATGCATTTATGTACGTCCGAAACGGGCTAAACTATTAGGTACTATTAGGCAACTATTAGGTTTAGGCTATTTTTAACCTCCGGTACAAACAGACAGGTGTTGTAAGTTTGACCTGTGTATCTAAGCAAAGAGTATATATAATATATATAATTTACTAAATCTATATACCTATCAGTGTGTCTTTGGCATCGTAGCTCCCAAACGTGTTAATTGACTTTAAATGTATTTTATTTAGAGCTTTTTAATGTTGTTTTGTATTTGTATATTAAGGTCTATATTTGTGTAGGCTTTTTATAGTATTTTTATTCTTAATTCTGAAGTAATTCGTTCTTTACATACTCGATGGTATATCTGTGTGCTTATCTTAGAGTATACATAAGCAAGTATGTATACTTTTAGGTGCTTATCTTTTCACGACTAAAGCGGATCCTCATTTTGGTGAAATTTAGAAGGGATGTACTTTTTCCCATACTTGAAAAAAATAAAACCGGCTAGTAGACATAGCACAGTGAAATAGCCATAAACTTTCGAACCGTTGGCTTATAAAAAGTAATTACTTAAATCTTCCAAACACTTAACTCTGTAATTCACCCGCCATTTTACCGCTTTCAGGCGATAAATAAATCGCGACTTTATTTTCATTCGCTGAAACTAATCTTGTTATTCGAGTGAATTGCTAAGTGTGTTTGGGGAGGCGGTTTGTAAGATTTTTTTTGCTTAAAAATGCGTTGCATGGATAGGTTGCCAATTTATTTATTTAAATAAACTGAAACTGAGGGCTCATGAGGGATTTGAAACCTCTTTAAGAAAGCCGTAGAGCCAAAATAGTTTAGCATAGAGTTTGCGATGAAATAAAGGGTAGATCTACGATCGCCGCCTCGAAAACGGCACCATATAAACAAGGCATATGCCTTGTTTTTGCTCACAGTCGCGTGTGACTGCACTTAATGAATAATGAAAGAGCATATAACTCACATATTATTGTAATACAACGCTATTACAGGATGCCATGGTTTATTATTAAAATGAAACAACCGCTTGTGGACTATTTTATATTAGCTGGAGAGGTATATATATCTGTATAAGTAAGGATGTTTTTGTTACTGTTTCTATTTGAAAGAAAAAAGAAAGGACATTTATTCAAGACATCACACAACACTACTATGTATGTATTTCACTTCTATGTTTACCAGTGTTCTGTTCTTTATGGCCGTGAATGGCCCACCGAATGGTACATTGTAGAGCAGCTGCCTTCATCGATCGCCTAGTCTGCCGGGTCTCCCGCGTGACCTTGGGGAGGCTGGGCGATTTCATTTCATGAGACACTTTTAACAAATCCTTTCGTTGAGAAAAATTACTAGAGCTAACTAATTAAGACGAAATTAAGTAGTAAAATCTAGTCCAGAGAATGGGCAACAGTATTCTTCTCTACATTAAAATCTGCGATCACCTAACCGCCTGCTAAGCGTGCTGATTATGGCAAACCCCCTGTATAATAAGCGGCCAAAGTAGCATTTTCTGGGGGAGGGCTAAAGTCAGCAGTCGTTTTCCAGCTGTTGATGTATGATAATAAAGATTATGTACTTAAGTACCTAATAAAATAGACAATTTTTAAACGATTTAATTTTTAGCATATTTAGCTTTTTCTTTTAAAGTTATGAACACTTGGAAAACTAATAATAAAAGTGTCAGTCGCTATAAAGTTTCCAGTCAATGACCTAAAGTCTGTTACTACCTATTCTGTGGCATGTGACATCTGCTGCATTTAAGTGCCAGTAACAAACGGAGAACTCAAGATATTCTCGCGTCCAAGCTCGTCTAGTATAGTCACAGAGTATAGTAAAATAATGTCTTTGTCCGTTACTTATAGTCCTTTCGCTTTTGGAGAGAATATTGAACCTTATTGATTGTTGTAAAATATTATGACATGCAGATGTATCAATCAATTTTTTTTAATAATGTATAGGCATAGCATTTCACCACTGTCTCACCTGATGGTAAGTGATGGTGCATGCTTGCCTAGAAGATACCTGTATCAATCAATTTTTATTTGCATTAAATAACTATGTACAATGCTACATGTCATAAGTATTATTCACAACAAACAACATAAGGGTGATGTGTGTCCACTTAAGCACGCGCAGCCAAGCGCGGCAGGGACTCATTATCGTCAGGTGAACGCACCAATTATGGACCCCAACCCCCTTGTATACGATAGTGGTCCACGAGGACGCCGGGAACTGCTTCATTCCATCCAGGCAATATTAGTACATAGAGATTATTGCTTTTACAAGCTCTTGAATCAAAAACAGACCAAAAAGACGGGACTGTAGGTATCTAAGTAGAAAGAAATGTTGATCATATTGATTTAACAAAACACAAAAGCCAATTCACATCTAAAAAAGACAAAAACTGAACTAAATAGTATACTCTCTTTTAAAAAAAATGTTGTAATTTTTTTATAAATTTTGTAACGTAGAAGATTTTACAGTTGATGATTTTTA
Source organism: Ennomos quercinarius (assembly GCA_910589525.2). Taxonomy (NCBI): domain Eukaryota; kingdom Metazoa; phylum Arthropoda; class Insecta; order Lepidoptera; family Geometridae; genus Ennomos; species Ennomos quercinarius. Next base: position 15,571,083 of record OU342502.1, read on the forward strand.
GGAGACTAATATTTTTGCCAAATCAAAATAACACGCATATTATTATAACAGTCTTTACCGTATTCATAAGTTTCATGAACACACAACTCATATTTTTCACGATTTTTTATAAGGTTATTAAAAAATCCTGGTAATTTTATTCTTCTTCTCGTGCAGACAAGTGGCTAGGCCGTGTCAGAATTTTTAGGTCTCCCGAAGGTAATTTCATTGTATACGGCAAATAAATAAAAGCAAATAAAAGCCAAGCTCACAGTTGGTATTAAAAGACGGCTCATATTTAATCCGCTTCAATGGCTACGTATAAAAACAGTAGTTACAGTAAGGGCAAAAACGAATACTTCACAGTAAAATAAATACTGTTAAATAAATAAAATAAATACTTAAATACTGTTGCATAAGTTTTGTATCATTTAAAAATTACTGAATGTGTCTGATATGTATATGTATTTTCTTTGAACCAAAAAATCTACATTATATACTTACTTTTAATATTTACGGGATTTTTGGCATCAAAAATTATTCAAATCACGGTAAAGATTATATATTATAAACATTAAATAAGTTATTAATTCAAAGACATCGAATAAAACAAACTTTCCTACCATAGTAAAATAAAATATAATGAAATAGAGGTTTAAATGGCGAGAACAATAATTATTTTGACGCAAGAGATTTCAGTTGTTGTAAGTTTTATTCTTATTTTAGGCATTCGTCAGCATATTTTGGAGTGTCATACCCGCTCTATACTTGCGTGAAGTGGCTGTAAAATACTTGTGGATATTTCACACAGCGCCAACTAGCCCCAAATTAAATAAAGCTTGTGCTATGGGAACCCAATAACTGATAGAATACTTATATATATATACTTTTTGTTTGTAAATACACACTTCGAACACAATATAACACAGACACAGAACAAACATCAATGTTCATCACACAAATGTTTGTCCTGAGTGGGAATCGAACCCACAATCTACAGATCAGAAGGCAGGGTTACTGCCAAGTGAGCTATCAGGCCAGACAAAAGATGTTATTTATGACTTTTAAACCTTAGTAGACCAATCCACTCAGAGATCCTTTAGTGCTTACGTATAGTACAATACTATTTATCAGAATGTTTCTAAGTCCATACTGGTACTATTTTTATATAGCTCAGAGTAATCGCTGTGCCGAGGGCGGTACACAAAAATCCTTTCGTCAGTTTGGAAGCACTTTTTTTACTGTTTTCTTCCCTGAATTTCCTTCGAGTCAGCAGGTATTTGATGTCGGGAAAGTGATAGGTAAACGTGATTTTGGATTAAAAGGTATTTCGTGTTCTGAAAGTTTTGTACTGAATTAGAATCAGAAAATTTAGTATTATTATTTTAACAAAAAATTTACATTCGTTATAATATCCAATAATAGCCTGGAAAGTAATTTTGTTTCAGTGAAAGTGCCTATCACTTTTAAGCAAGTATTGAGTGGAAATAAGAATTTATCCCAAAACATTCAAAAACGTACTCACTACTCGCAACTATAAAGTGCATAGACACTTTCGAGTGTTCCACTAGCGAACTATCACCCTCAAGTTAAGTATCTGTCAAGTATTTAACAGTGTATTTCGGTAGCCTCCCTTGGGAGCCAGTTCCCAAATAGGTCACCTTCAGTCATATTGTCACAGATGTCTAGGTGAAATGTGTTTAACGCTACCCTATCTAAATCAAAACAGTTTTACAAAATCAAGTTTAGGTATTATCTCATTTTTTGCCTCCGTTGATAATTTTTTTATGTAAATGAATGACGTGACGATCTAGTCGTTCGCCTGATGTTAAGCGTCACGGCTGCCCATAACAGACTGCAGTATCACTCGGAACTCTATATTAATATAGTTTTGCGTGACACTCCACTGCGCACGTCATCCTGAGATCATAAAGTCATTTGCCCAGTAATTTCATAAGTAAGTTAATGATTTATTAAGTCAAGCTAATCTATTACCTACCTTATCATTAATTCATTTGAGACGTAATTTAAAGAGCGTCTGACACGCTTGATAAATGAGAAAAACGGCCTTTTTGTTCACGTTTCAGAGTTAAAAATGTTGCTGGAAGATAAGAAAGCGAAAGAATAATATTGGCATTTTCAATATCTAGACTATTTAATGAAAATGCATGCAAAAACAAAGACGCTCTTACTAAATAGATACTACTTGCTAAGAACTACAACTAAATACATAATATATGAGACAAAATATAAATACCTATAAAGTAGAAAGGGATGCGGTCGTTCAATTTTATTAAGTGTCAGCATTTTTTCAAGAATATCACCCTCTAATGCAACCTTAATGCATATCAGTCCCTCTCTTTCCTATACTATTAGACAGAGATAACAATCGTTGACTATCCTCAAGACTCCAGTTCAAGCAGAAGTCACTACTAGTGAAGACACAGATTGCGAAGTAGTTACTACCACTGAAGGGCTATTAAACGCCGCGCCGCTATCGGTTCAAGGATCTATGTCGATATGTTCTCTCAAACAGTTCTCAGGTCATCTATTTTACTAAACATTTATGCTGGATAGCAAAAGTTACTTTATTACCTTTGGGGAAAGCTTAGAATCGCAATGAAATCTTGGTCGAAAACTAGGAGCACCTTTTAGACTTCGGTTTGTTCTTGATTCTTTAGTATTATGATTTTCATCGTAGTTTTTCACTAGCAAACCAAAGATTAAAAAGACTGACCGTATTCCATCGTCTTTTTCTTTCTCTACCGCCTGGTTTGGTTTCCTATTTAGAAATTTAGATTCGGAATTCAGTGGGACTAACGCAAATGTCCGGGTTTTGTGTTAGGAATTTTATAAGATCATAAAAAGAGCATAAAAGAAATAGGTATTAGAATATTGTCTGGTATTGTCTGTGCATGTTTCCCAATCATTACAGCCCTTTGCAGATCTGCTCCCAAGCCAAGTCCTTTACGTCTCTGTTGTGATAGCATTATTAATATCCCATATGCATGGGGGTATTTTTCCACCGACATTATTAAATTAACGGTGTCACGCATTTTGTTACCTACCTGATGCCTATCTACGTGAAACAGTGGATAACAAACGGGTCGATAGACATCCGCTCGCGGCTTTAGTGCGGTTCTGAATGCAAATTTCCTATAAATTTAGAGCACTTGGGCGATTCACACTGCGGTGTGAACCACACGTGGTATGAAACGCCCCGTTACCCATTTCTGCTCGTGTGCGGCGGCCCAAACAAAATGTACTCGTGCGCTGCGTTCGGGATGACATCATTAGATTTTTTTTCGTTCCGTTCCGAACATGCACGCATTGCTGGACATGTATGTAAGCAGAGCATTCAGGTTTCCGAGTCTGCATTCCTAATCAGGAAAAATAATCAGGAAATCGCACGTATGCGGCCGCCCTTACGCTCACGTCCAATCATGTACAAGCTAGTGCTGCCAGCCAGAAAAGACAATCTCAATGAGGCGTTTCATTTTAAAAAAAACTAGTTCCGCTTCTTTTACTAGATGGCGCAGTAAGTACATAGTTTAAACCTTTTAAACCACAGAGTAGTTTAAACAAGAAAATGCTTAGACTACCTACAAAGAAATGTCAAATTCAGATGAGTGGACCACGAGTACATTGTCTGTAGTATCTTCTAAGTAGTATGTGGTGCATTATTCTTAAGTAAATGATGTACAGTAGAACTGCGAGATAGATAAACGTTAATATTATGATCCAAAATAAAGCCGAGCTATCGCGCAACGAAAATGAAAAATAGCAATTGACTTTAGTGTTGTCAGTCAGTACCTATCGTAACACATTTCCTCTAACCTGTGGTCTATGCTTGAAACAGTGACAGTGACAGATTTTGGTAAAATCACAACTGGCGCCACCTATTGGGTTATACAACAAATACAATTTCTTTTTTTAATAAAACGCCTCATTTAATTTAAGAAATAGAAACAAATAAATAAACTACTTCTATTATTTTAGCTAAAATTTAACAAATACAGACAAACGTCTATCGGATGATGATGTGTATTCCGAATAAAGTTATTTCATTTTAGATATTTTTTTTTTTTTTTTTTTTTTTTATGTGATTGAATGACGTGACGAGCTAGTCGTTCACCTGATGTTAAGTGACACGGCCGCCCATAACAGTTGCAGTGTCACCCGGAACTTTAAAACAATAGTTTCGCGCGACACTGCACTGCGCACGTCATCCTGAGACATCACCCAGTCTAATAATCAAATTACTAGACTGAGTGATCAGATCATAAAGTCTCATTTGCCCAGTAATTTCACTAGCTACAATGCCCTTCAAACCGGAACACAGTAGTGCTTGCACACTACTGCTTGGCGGCAGAATAACTGGCAAAGCGGTGGTACCTACCTAGACGAACTTTGCAGAAAAGTCCTACCACCTAGTAAAATATATAATATAAAGGGACTTTCGTAAACTGATGTTTTATAGCATTCCATTTCCCAACACCAAAATAAGTTTTATCAAGTAAGTTACCTTATATCCACCTATAAAGGTATATATCCTTAAGCGGATATCATTCTGTAAAACTCCCTCGTGATAGAATAAAGCGACTCCCAATTTCCCGCTCATATAGCAGTCGCCGGCGTGACACTGACGAATTGCTTCAGTTCCCGGTCTTTTGTTAGGCTTTCTAGGTGAACTAAAATCTGGGACGCTTTTTATACCTGATGGACAGGCGGGTGGACTGGCAATACTTACCTAGATATTATAGTATATCAGGACCATAGTAAATTAGGCGCATTTTATGAAGGCCGTCGCGTGGGAGCTTTTTGAATAGATTATTATAGGATAGAAAAAAAAAGTCGCCAACCTTTACAGCGTAATCCGCATAAGGCGTCCAGCCATCAATAGTGGAAGGCAACTAGAGCTAATACGGCTCCTCTGGAGTGTAAGCTTCGGCTTTGCCAGTTACCGGGAGAATAGAATCGAAAAGGCTACGTCCGCTGGAAGAGTGGACCCTTTGGAAAGTCACGACCGTTGTAGCTAGCCTACGGGGTGTACGTCGAAGTCACTAATCAGGTCTCTGATTACATTACGCTGGTATCGTATCACATCAACAACTCGAAGATGGACGCTTATCTTAGGAGGATTTGCCATAATCACCACCCCTGGATAGCAGATTGGTGATCGCAGAAGATTTTACTGTACCAAGGAAAATGCCGGCTTATTAATAGCCGGCTTTTACAGCTTACAGCACCTACGGGAGGAGATGGGTAGTTCAATTTGCAAACCAGGACCACACTATCGTCTACCGGTACCGAAAACGGTATCTGAGCCCAGACTCCAGACTGGTCCGATGAACCTATAGCGCAGCCGATACTATGGCTATAATAGAATCGGACGTGTATCGGGCGATGACGGCTTATTCTCATAACTTTGTAGTTCAACTATATTACTTATGTAACTATACCTAAGTATATGTTTATGTATTGTTAGTGATAACATTATTTATTATTATTAGGTTAGCTTTGCGTTTGTTTACAAAGTAAACAACTGTGGTATCGTCTAACAAACATTCAACTTCCACATCAACAAGGATTCAGTAACGGCCGGAAATTACCTGCGTGATAGAATAAAGAATGCCCAATTTCACCCGAATAAGCTTTCCAGTCACCGGTACATGACACTGACGGATTGCTTCACTTCCGTGGCTCCATATCCCACTTCTAATGTTAACTCATCGCTTATTTAGCATCCTTTACGGAGTCGTTTGTATTGGGTAAACTAAAACACGGGCAAAGTTTTGTATATGGTACTATAGAAATAACCTTTTGCCTGGTTGGAGTGAAGTTTTAAACTTTGATAAACAGGGTATTGTGTGTTTAGGTGTCAGTTTTGTAAATCAAGATGGCTTTTAAACTATATGGTACACTTAACTTTGATGTATATTAAATATTCTTTGCTTTAGTTTAAATCTTATATACATGCGATGGTCAATATGTAACTGTAGGTACGGCAAATTCAATTAGATAGGTACGTGTAAGCTTAATTTCCCACTTATTAGGTATAACTGTACCACACAGCGCTGTTGGCAGGGGCTCTATCTCTTAAAGTAGGTTGTGGGTTCGATTCCCAGAGGACAAATATATTGTGTAATGAACACACCACAAATATATATAAAAAAATTAAAATTTGCATGCTATGAAGATTATTTGTCTTTTTTATTGGTTTAATAATAAAATATGTTACTGTTTTCATATTCCGCGTAATAATAAAATATGGCAATAATAAGACCGGAATATACATTAAACTTTTTGATAGCACACAAAATTAATTTAATTTTAAATAAAAAATGCGTTGACAAGCTCTAACATATATATATACGCCTTTTTTTAAATAAGCATAAAGATATTTGGTAAGTTCAAAATCGCTTTCGTTGAACAGGTTCTGTTTAAACCAAACGAGACTCTCAAAGCAAAAATATACCAACGTCACAGGTCTTTGTCGTTCACAATCTGATCATAAAGTTTGTGTAGCTTGAATACCTACTCAATAGTTCCCTTTGTTCTCAGGACGGGCTCCGGCGCGCTCTAATGAACTGACTTCCGAACAATCGCCTTCTCAACTCTGCCATGGAAACTTGAACAGAAAAATGACAAACGTGAAATTAAAACTTATGTTCTTTCATCTGAACGTTTTGTTAACAGCAGACGTCATCCACTCGCGACCCTTCCCAGACTTCAACACCACGGATATAGTCATCAAGTTTCCTTCAAATAACACCTTCAATCTTCCCGTCGATCCCAACTCTGACACTCTTATAGTTGCCAATGATGATGAGACTCCAGAACAGACAAACGTCAGTTCCAACTCCAACATGGAAGCCATTGTCAATGCTGAACAGGACCGAGATGAAGAGATATCAGTCAAAACAATGAACAAACCATCAACAAGTCTCGACATGCCCAAAGACGATGCTAAAGCTATAGAAAAACAGTTAAACATATCAAGTTCTCTTCTAGAAGATATAATGAATTCTGAAGCGGATCGCGAAGAAACAATCACAGATATATTATTCAAACCCGAATCCGAGTTTGCTGAAGTGCCAAGATTTGAGTTTCTGATAGCCGGTAAGATAAATGAAAGTGATTTTAGTAATAGAAGTGTTAACGAAATAAGTGATATGAACAAGGACAGGAACAGTAGTGATGTGCTGAAGAAGGTGGACTATGTGGAGCTGGTGGAAGTTGGGAAGCCCATGGGAGGAGAGAACAAGAGTTCTTACATGACGAACATAACGGGACACGAAGTGGACAATGATCTCGCTCCCGACACAAGTGAGTTTTTTTAAGCCAATTCTATATTACATTTCACAAGGTTCAAACAAACGTAAATGTTTTAGTAAAGGGTAGATAAATAGTAGGTAAGGCTTGATCAAAGTATTCCTGAACTTTACGAGAGAATTCACTTTACGGTTCACTTTAGACTCAGAGTCTGGAACACGCAGAGCATTGCCATCACAAATTGTCTACTTTATATGTTACACAGTGCATAAACTCGGACATTGTAGAGGTAGGGTCAGCAACAAACGCTGCAAAATGTGGCTTAAATATCGTGTGACCTCGTCGGTTTTTAATAAGGTAGCTTTGCATAGAAAACTGTTGATAAATTGAAATCTAGGAGTCTTAGGACGCCATTACTGTTGCAGCAGCTAGATTTTGAACTATTGATAATTTCTGTGCAGGGTTAGATTATTAAAATTGGCGTAAAGCGATAAAAATAAAATTTATAGCAATGTTAAAATATCCTATCATGCCAAAAATAATAAAGTGATAGATAAGGTGAAGACGCATTGCGATGCTGCTGCAATAATTAAATATTTATAGCGTTGTATTTCATGTTTTAGAAAGAGACGACACTATCAATTATGTACGTTTACATATATAATACACATTCTGTAACCATTTAATAAATTCTTAATAAGAAAATAATTCAGTTCATTGCTCCACGTTGGGCGCCAATTTTATTACGTGTAACGTTAATTTTTAACAATATTATTTAAAATGCAAACAATACAAGTCAATTTGCTTGCAAGCTTTACCATTACGGAGCATACATAGCTCGGCCAATCTCACGGCTGGCCACCTACAATCGCCCCTTGTTTGCCTAGATGATGCCACAGCTTAACAACAGTAGGACGTCTCGAAGAGCTATTATTTGCATCATATGTAGTCAATCAATCAAGAGAACATGCGATTTTGTCCACTCTACATTTTCAAATTATATATTGACATTTTTATTTATCGCAACAATATCATAGACTAAACACAATATAATAACAAAACTACAACAATAAAATAAAGTATTCTATAAAACTAAATTAAAACTATTAAATTAACAATATAATACAAACCTAATCTAACAAACCACTACCAGTGGGCAAAGTGCCCAAAATGCTGGCAGCATTGCCACGTTGAATGGCAATGCTCAACCTTTGGCCCAAATAGAAGCCAGCATTTTGGTCACGCGTTGCTTCAACCAGACGCTCACAAAGTTTTTTAAAGATTTTGTGTGCACTTGGTCCCCACGGCCCAAGAGTCTCGACCCCGTATATTGACTATATACGTTATTATTTCACTGTGCGCCCTCCATGGATTTACCGCACATGGATTTAAGGCACCGACACTGCTTGCACATGCAATGTTCTTGAGTAACCGTCATCTGTATCTATTTTAAAACATTTTAATTCTAATTTCCAGCATGTCGTTTACGCTACTTACTATATAGTAAAGAGAGTTACCCCATTGAATTTCACTATAAAGTTTTTAACCTAAAAATAGCTTGAGCACAGACTAAATTAATTCAACCACTGAATAGCTAAACGCGCGATACTGCAAAGGTAAAAAATATGTCCCCTTATTTAAAATTCCATCAGTCACCAAAAGAACCTCTCCCATTAGGGTTATCATCTAAAAATATCATTTCCCCCGCTGACGCACCGACGACAACCGGGACGACCCGTGAATTCTGTTCATTCTTTCAAATTATCGCTTTGGCAAGCTTACTTTGATACAGAGTTATATAATGAATTTTTTGATGAGAGTTGGCCGATATTCTAATTACGAAATAGCTTATATAATATGTAATTCCAATTTCTATTTGCTCCAATGAGAACCTTTAACTCATTCATTGTATTTTCAGTCCATAACAGGGTCGTATTCAGGTGTTTTGTATTCCGTATGTATGGTTCCGCGGGGTGAAGTGAGGCCTCGCTTGAGTCACTCGCGGAATGGCGACGTGGGTCGAATGAGATTGGAGGCATTCAGAGCTCTATATAAACATAGTATAGTTGAGGTCAAGCCAGCATAATATACGGTTAGCCCGTGGAAATAATATAAAGCTAAAGTTATAATTTTTTTCGTTTGTTAATTCACAAAGTAGATCACAAACACTTAAGAGTTATACATACAATTTTTGGAGTATTTCTTGTATGAAAATCACTAGGCCTTTTTTATATTACAGTAAAAACGTTTTATGACTAATAGGGTAGACTGGGGGTAAAAGTACTTAGGGCAACATCATCGATGTTTTTACTATCAAACAAGCCTATTTTGTGCTAATCGCATCACAGATCCGGATCTGCTCACCACAGCCAGCGGCGGGCTCAAACACTGAACCTCATTTGATTCTAACCCAATTCTCGCTGTATATATAATCTTTTGATGTTTAATCAAAAAATCTCGTATTAAATGTAGGTTCATAAATACAAAATGTACAATTAAAAACATTACCAGATGTAATGCTATCACATCTCATCATTAAAGTGTTACTATTGTCCCGGGTCTATCCTATTAACAAATTACAATAATATTCTTTAAACTAACTACTACACTACTAAAACTAGTAAACTAGCTCCACTATCTACTACAAAGAACATTTGGACTGTATACTAGTGTATACTAGCCGCGATGGCCTATAGACAGTCCAAATGCTCCAGCCCACTACCGTTAGGTAGCGTAGCGTACCCAACATGCTGGCAGCATTGCCTCGTTTAATTGCAATGCTAATTCGTTGAGCCAAATAAGTGCCAGCATTTTGGTCACGCGTCGCATCAACCAGGCGCTCTGATAAACTTTGGAAAATGCGATGAGCTCCCGGTTCCCACGGACCCAGGGTCTTAAAACCAAACGGCTCAAATATGTAACTGCTACCGAGATTACTACAATTAAAATTAACCAATTAATCGATTCTGTTTGCAATTGAATGGGTGACCACTAAGTAGTAATCATAGAGCGTTACCGTACTCCTACAGGCAGGATATGTCATCGCTCCCAATGATATTATCATTCTTATACTCGGCTCTAAAGGTGAAAGTGAAAAATATAAGGAGGCTTTAAATGGCGTATATGACTGTAATCGACATAATAAGACTTGGTGCTTGAGAAATGTTAGAACTATTAGCGCTATTTAGGTCAACAGCTTGCCCTCGCCCAAAATACTCTTTAATTTAATTACACAATAGCTAATAAAGTTTCTTTGTTGCTTTGAACATTCACCGATTTGCAACGCACTTTTTTGACCACAATTAACTGCGGTCCACGGTCACAGTTAACGTATAAGTATAGGTAAAGCATATTCATTTTACATTACACCCTCTTTTGTCTACAATTTATTGATTGGACCCAAATAAACTCCTCATTTCGATGCTCTAACGCCCGCGCCGGGGCGGATCGCTCTTCGCCAAATTTACTTTAATTAAAACCCATCCGATATGAAATTGCTTTTCCTCCGCCGCTTGTTATGAAGTTTATACACTTTGACTTTGGAGCAAAGAATTAACGCACTTGAGTGTAAATACAGTTTCCTTTGTCGCAAACAGGTTGCTAAATAAAGGTTACGTATTTAGCCAAATAATACCTCAATAATTCTAATCTTGACATTTACTTGAAACTGGAGTGCTCCTAGCAATCACAGCGGTGAATTTTCTTCCACCCCTACCATTGTTTTGTATTGGGTTTTACGGGAAACTTGGTTCTAATACTCCATCGCTTTTTTTTCTTGCTCTAGGGGCACATATAGAGTATAGTTACATACTAGTGGGTAAATCATCGGCTTACAAATGTACAGCTGCGTAATTATTTTTTATAAATTGGAGCTTTAAGTGTGTACCTATACCTACGCGTTTGCGTTCTTTCATCAATGCAATCTAACCACAAATAATTCAGGCGTTCTCCTTAAAAGTAGAGAAGGATTGAAGTCGTGGCGAAAGATGCTCTTATTTAGCACAAAAAATCAATAACTATCAGAAATTCGTTACAGTAAATATAAAAATGAAAACTGTTTTTATAATTTTTTACAGAGGTCAGATCACATTTAAGTTTAGGTTTCATTATGATGTTTCCATTATTTTTACTTAGCTTTTTATGCTACTTTTAGACTTATTCAAAGTCAGTGGTGGAATAATGTCAGCATTTCTACACTCTGCATCTTTTTTATTAGCCCTTAAAACAGACGTCTGGAATTTTAGACTCTCACTGTGCTTGGAGGGGAATGTAGTTTTATTATGCTACGTAACCTAATGCAAAATTTTATTCGGGTTTAATGTACTTTAAAATAAAATTTTGAAAATAAAGCTCTGAGAAGAGTATTTTATTATCAAGGAGAACATTAGAAACGTGTTTGATAATTTAATTATGAGGTCGCTTATACTGGTGCTAATAAAATGCTTAACATTGCAGGAGTAGTATTGTAGGCAATAGAAATAGAAAAATAGCAAGTGTATTAGACCGTATTAGTAGCGTTAGCCGCTTATTTTAGTTAAATGTAGATAAATTAAAATGAGAATAAATAAATATTATACATATATTTGTATTAGGCAGTATGTATCTACTAAGTAAAACTACACTAACAACCGCACCGATGTAATAAACCGATGGGGAAGAAAGGTTCTCGAGTGGCGACCACGAACCGGAAGACGCAGTGTAGGCCGGCCCCAACTAGATCCGACGATCTGGTGAAAACCACGGGGAGCCGATGGATGCAGGAGGCAAGGAGCCGCTCAGAGTGGCGCTCTGTGGGGGAGGCCTATTCAGCAGAGAACGTCTTCAAGCTGTAATGATGAAAAGGCGCGTATTCAGGCCTTGTCCGCCTGGCCGTATTATCGTCTCGCATAAGCAAGATCTCAATCTATGCACCAATATACAGCCAATATCAACTATTGAAAAATGCAATACTTTATTTTAAGTCAGGTGCACTTACTGACCAAACGTTTGAATTTGAAACAGCTGCAGTTTTTTAGTACCTAGTGTTTTAAAGTGGGGTGGGTCGTACGCCAGTAGCTTTCATGGCTCTGAGCCAACTACTTTGCAAACTCGATCTGATCCGACGTGTCTCCTAGACTATTACTAGCTACCCTAGGCTGCTTGGAACCATAATGAGGTTATGCAGATAAGTTCATTGGAATTCAAGGGCCATAGTAAATTTAAATAATTTTATTAGTTGGTATAACACGGCTGGGACTTTCAGAAAAGATGTAGTGGATTTGTTAATGATCTTACATTACACACCTACATTTTTGTTTGATGCTTTCCCAAAATAGATAGTATTCTCCTTAAAAAGGAGTCGCAGTGACTACTTCTTAATATCGTACTGAAGAACTTCGTCAATAAGTACTATTTGACTATTATGTGGCTTCGTCCTTAGAATGGAAAAATAATTATCAAAATCACGGAAGACAAACGAAACAAATATTAAGATTATACACAAAAAAGTATTATAATATGTGGTCGAAGATTTGTCTCTTTAAGAAGATGTTTAATTGAAGATATGTCAGATGCACAACAACCGCCGTACCAATAAACATTGTATATTAGAATACCTATTACTTATTTTTGTTTTCTCTCTCAATTGAGTTGCCATAATCACCACGCTTGGCAGGCGGCTTGGTGATCGTAGTAGGTGAGGATTGAGTACCAAGACCGAGGGGAATGCTGCAACCCATTCTCTGGATATTCCCTTAGCCGCCTTCTACGGCACCCACGGGAAGAGATGGGGTGGTCCTATTCGTAACCGGGACCACAAGGCATCATGGGACCAGAGGAAGCACTGCGTATTAGCTATTCTACTATTATGCAATTTTCAAATTGTAAATCGAGACTGGAAATATCAGACACGTAGTTAAGGTAACCAATGGTCAAAATGCTAAAAAATTTTGACCATCGAGTAGAATTTGTTGCATTTTTAACCATTGGTTGCCTTAACTACGGATCAAAAACCCACCCTACAAGTCTTTGGTTAATCAAAACGTGACATGCTGGAGACAATTAATTGAATCATAGGTAGACTATGATTCAATTAATTGTCTCCAGCATTCAATACAGACTTCTTTTATTTATTTATCTCCAGTTGTTATTTAATCCTTTCTATGTTCGCCGACATTTGTGGTGACCGCCGATTTATGCCCCAATAAACTAGTTCAGATATCTGAGTGATCAGCAGTTCCGGCCGACAATTGGTTTGATTGCCATGAGGGCACCGGCCGTGAACTTTGAACAGTTGACCTTTTCATTCCTAGATATACTTTAGGCATTGTTATTCTTAAGGTGCTCCCCCACTTGGAGCATTTGCCTGTAATGTAACGTTACAGATTCGAGTCGTGCATTACATCAGTGAGGGAGGAGAAATAAATATTACAGTGCGAAAACTGTAATGTTACAGATTCGAGCATTACGTTGGTGAGGAAAAACATTTTTAAGTTTGCTTATGGGTTGGTTGATTTGATTCTTTGTAAAATATCCAAACCGCTGGGTTTTATCGGTTTTGAAATAATTCATGGCACCAATATCGTTTCTTCTGCTTTTTCAGCACCACGACCACTTCGTCTGAATTGTGGAATCAACCAAATTCTCAAAATCGAATCTCATTACACGTGAGCTTACGCTCTGCTCTGAAGAAATCTTTAACCTCATCCCATCTTCTCGATTTTATTATCGAACTTCTCGGCAACGTGAAAAAGCGCATCCACATATTGTAGACACGTGGAAATCTCATACGATGCGATTCTTGCGCTCGTTTCTTCCACGAACCTGCAAGATGTGGAATGATCTTCCTCCTGAGGTTTTTCTGCATAACTACAGTATCCCCATACATACATATAGCATCAAGAATAGTGTTAAAAGAGTCCTCTCTAAGGGTAGCAGAGAGTACCTTTTTATAAAAAGGGTAGGCAACGCACCGGCAATGCCTTCGGTGTTGCAGATGTCCATAGGTGGCGGTGACCACTTACCAGCAGGTGGGCCGCCTGCTTGTTTGCCACTCATCTCACAAAAAAAAACGTGAATGCTCGACAGTCAGGGGGGCAGTATTGTAATGTAATACTCAAAATCGAATCTGAAATGTACATTACAGGCGAATGTGCATTGTTCGTCATGTCAGGAAGGCAATGGTGTAATGTAATGCTTAAAATCGAATCTGAAACGTTACATTACAGGCGAATGCTCCAAGTGAGGGAGCACCTTTATGCATGGAGATTTGAGTCGTAAATCCACCATCACACTCACAGATTTGGGATTATTGACGATAGAAAATTACAGTTTGAGTTTGCAATAGATGTGTGTTGCAATGAGGAGGACCAAAGTGACCGGTATAGCTCTTAGAATTAGCAAGTTGAAATGGCAATGGGCAGGCCACATCGCTCGCAGAACTGACAATCGATGGGGAAGAAAGGTTCTCAAGTGGTGACCACGAACTGGAAGACGCAGCGTAGGCCGGCCCCCCACTCTGTGGACCAACGGTCTGGTGAAAACCGCGGGGAGCCGATGGATGCAAGAGGCAAGCAGCCACTCAAAGTGGCGCTATCTGGGGAAGACCTATGTTCTGCAGTGGACGTCTTCAGGCTGTTGATGATGATGATGATGATGATGTGTGTTGCAATTATAGTTACAATATAATATTATAACTTCTTTCTATGGGTAGGCAATGCACGGGCATTGTCCTCAGTGATGCGCCCATAGGCGGCGGTGACCACTTACCATCAGGTGGGCCGTTTGCTTGTTTGCCACTCATTTCATTAAAAACACACGTTTATTTGATGAAAAATAGTATTTAGTTTGTTAGTTAGGTACCTACATGATAGAGGCTATAATTTTAGATTTCAAACTCTCGATATGAGGGCTACATGGCTTACGGTATATCCTCACCCTATAACTATCCGCTTCAGTTATAGGTACTTTAGTTATAGTATACACAAGGGTTGCAAGGGTCAAAGGTTTATGCCTGGATAATAAACTGATTATAGTTTTAGAAAGTTAGGGCAAAAAGGTTTATCAAAGCCATCCTTGTGGAAACTCAAAGCTGGTTAGAGTGACTACTTGAACTTTAAATAATCAAGCACTACTATGAAGTATGTACTTGGCACGTGGCGCCCTACGTGGGGCAATATGTAGGTAGTTATTTAATAATTGAGCAAGTCGCCCCATCATCATCAACCACGTGAAGACGTTCACTGCTGAACGTAGGCCTCCTCCACAGAACGTCACTTTGAGCGGCTGTTCACCTCCTGCATCCATCGGCTCTCCGCAGTTTTCATCAGATCGTCGGTCGACCTAGTAGGGGGCATATGCTGTGTCTTCCGGTTCGTGGTCGCCGTTCGAGAACCTTTCTTTCCCACCGGTTGTCAATTCTACGAGCGATGTGGCCTGCCCATTGCCATTTCAACTTGCTAGTTCTAAGAGCTATATCGGTCACTTTAGTCCTCCTCTCAAACTAGGCTTATATAATTTGTATCCTGGATACCCAAAAACTGTAGTTTACAATAATACATATACTTAACACACAGACTCAGTTGTAAATAGAGCGAATTCTGTGATTTAACAGTTAACAAATAAAATAATAGGATATAGTGATTATTGTTAGTCTATATTATTTACTAATCTACGTTTTAAACGTAATTACGTGGTTTGTATCACCTTCAGCTCTTTCGCTACAATACAACTTAGGTAGGTAGACATATATTTGGCTTAATCATACCCTGTCAGGAACAGGGAAAGTTGTCTCTTTCCATAACATGAAGTCGACAGCGTGACTCCCAATGGTCCAATGCGGTCCTGAATCGATTGGCAGCAATCTAAAACGTCAGAATAGGTACACGTGCCCGGGATATAATAGGAACAGAATTCCCCGCGATCAAATTGAGCAATTGAGCAATGAAACAATCATGGTGTGGAAATAAATTTATCGTTTCATTTGGACGAACTTCACACGTTTATAATACCTAGTCAATTTTTTAAAGGAATAATGGAAATATTGGTTATAAAATTAGCTTGTATCACATGACAGTTTTGGGAACAAGTTACATTTTATTATTTCACATTTTAAATGCTAAAATGTAATTGATACTGAGAAATACTTGGATGATATTATAATAATCAATTTCGATTTAAAAATTAAAGCATTCAACTGATTTTGATGACTACGGAACTAATTTAAAAGAAGATAGTATGACCTTTCAAACAAAAAAATCACAAATCGGTGAATAAATGAGGGAACTATGAGACAACAAAAAAAAGTAAAAGAAAAATAACCAACAGACATCTAATACTATACAGTAAGCAGACTCATCATAAGAGAAATATTGCGTGCCACTTTTTATAACATGCAAATCTCACGCACACAGTGACATGCACATTAAAACTTACTGGTGAAAAGTTAATTAGGATGTTTTCCTCTATAAAACGTTTCCACACAAAGGCGCACTACATTTTACCATTTTATTTTAGTGTTTGTAGCACTTAATTTCAATCATAACACAAAAATATTGCACAAAATAAACAGGCCGCACGTTGTCTGTTTATGACGCCATGTGACTTCTGTGACTTGTTTCCATGGTAACGAGATTGCGTTTTGAGCACGCGTTCCTTTTTGTCCGTGGGTGCGTAAGTGTTGCAACAGCAAAAAGAAAAGAGATAAAGTTATCAAATTTTAATAAGTGCGTAAATTATGGATATTATATTTATTCTTGTCTATGTAGTAGTGAAGATAATGTAATCTGCTTCTGTATAGTATAAGATGTCTGTGATATAACCGAATTCAGAACCTCCGACTTTTTGAAGTCCGTTAATTTAAAAAAAAAATCCTCTAATCCCAGGTTATAGTTAGCTGGAAACAAGGACGACAGCAAGGTATTCCACTCGTTTGCTGTACGCACTATAAAGTTTGATGCGAAACGCTTAGTGCACTAAGAGCTAACTATAACCTGGGAGTCTTCAAGTGAAGAGTGAACAGGTATCTTCTAGGCAAGCATGCACCACCATAGGCCACGTCATCACTTACCATCAGGTGAAACCGTGTGGTCAAATGCTATGCCTATAAATTATTAAAAAAAACTAAAGCCTTATCGAAAAATGTTGTAAAATCATGACTTTTTAAATTGGTGTGGTGTGGTTGGTGTGGTTGGTTGTGGCCGCTAACTTCACACCAGTATGAAGAGTGTTTGTCCACGCGTCTCAGTGTCCACGCGTCTCAGTGTCCACGCGCGCACACTGGGCCG
The DNA here is from genome assembly GCA_910589525.2 of Ennomos quercinarius. Lineage (NCBI taxonomy): Eukaryota > Metazoa > Arthropoda > Insecta > Lepidoptera > Geometridae > Ennomos > Ennomos quercinarius. The sequence goes on from OU342502.1 coordinate 15,588,599, forward strand.
CGTTGGCGTGTGACCTGTCGCAGTCCTGTCTGTGTTCTCAGGGTTCACGGATATGCAGACGTTGTTCCTGGCCTGCTTCGGGACGCTGCTGCCACTGCTGCTGGTGCTGTTTGCCACGCTCTTCATCAGGTGAGAAGGCCTTGGTACATCAAGGTAACCTTAGAAATAAGTAGAGGCTCATTCTTAAAGAGATAGAGCTTTTATGGCATATCCAGGTCCACACATGCCCCATCATTAATTTTTCAAAGTTTTTGATATTAGTATGAAACTATTTTGGACATTATACAAACAAAAATATCAAGTAATACAATCAAGGTACCATTAATTGTTATGGTAACCTAAGGTGTCGTCCTAAGTCCAACTCTACATGATCAATAACATTGATCAATCACAAAGCTTTATCAATAAAATTGAACGTGTAGGGCCTGTCTAACTGACCGACGCAGTGCTCGTACGTACAATTTTTTACTCATTTGACATTGGCAGAATTATCGCAAAAAAACGATAGAAAGCCATTAACCAAGAAAAGAAGAATTTGCATTTGTTTTATCGCGAAACGAAGTGGCATCGCATGATTGCGCGCTTAAAGTGACACTTTCTCGATATATTTGGAGGTAAAGATCGCCGATTATGAGAATGAAAATCTTTAAAAATGCAGTAATTACGTGTGCATGTGTGTATTCCGATATATTGAAATAAATAGTTCCCAGCACTTCACACTGTAATTTGTGTTAGTAAGTAGCAAGTAGGGTGATGACAACATTAGTCTCTTTATTCTATAGATTATTAATGATCTTGCGACTAGTGTGCCGTTTAGAATCTATTACTATACAATAACTTAGGTACCTAATATTATTGTTATTCGATTGTTAACATTTGACAATTTAAATCATGCATGTAGAATGAAAACTAAATTATGTACTTCATGGTGGATTTATGCCTCTACTCGCACACCACGTGTTGGTTGTTTATGGTAGATCTAATCATAACATAACAACTATTGTAAAATCACTCATATTCGAGCGAATAAAGAATTTGAATTTGAATTTGAGGGGACCGTTCACCGTAGCGTATCAGTAGATATAGGTAGTTGATTAAAGCAAACTTTCCTTGGCATTGCCTTTTAATTCCGCACGTGTCTACGTGTCTACTGTACCAAAGAAAGGTACCTACGTGTCACTCCCAGTTTGTACGTGTAGGGAGAGTTTGTTTTATTAGATCGGTAGTTATAATGATAGAGTAATTTGCCTTTGTTATACTAGTAGGTTATGGGCCATGTTTGGTCCGCATAGCAAAGTTTTAATTACTTTGGAAAAGAAGAATACATTTGCATTTAAAGTTGAATAAAATGCTTTGAATACCATAGTTCAAAGTTAATTTAAAATCATTATAAAAGCTCTCGAGCATTGTGTTTCATTTGAATAGACACACACTAGTTGGCTGCTTATGAAAATGAGATTCAAGATACTGCAGATAGAGGAAGAGGCGATCTTGAGCTTAGACGAAGGACGTGAATGCTTGTAGTTTGGTATGTCATTTAAAGAAAAAGCATGAGTACCGCCAAAAGTTCAACGACAACAACAGTGTCTCCTACTGGGTATAACCTGGGTCTTTTCAAGTCAAGAGTGAATGGGCATCTCATGGGCAAACGTGCTTCACCTTAGACAACTTCGTCACTTACCATCAGGTGAGTTGTTGTCAAACGTATGCCCATTTCAGCATAAAAAAAAACAAACTATAAGCCAAAAAGACATGAATAATGCTCTTGGTAAAGAGCGATTGATGTTTTTTTCCATAGGTAGGTAGGTACTTAGTTTTTAAAACAGGCATTTCGAAAAGTTTTGCAACAAACGAACGTATATAGATAGATAAACTTTTTATGTACACAGCAAATAATTAAAGATTATTTTTTATCATAGATAAGCTTACATTTGACCACGGCCTCACCCGATAGTAAGTGACGACGCGGTCGGCGATGGTGCATGCTTGCCTAGAAGATACCGGTTCATTAGCGCTAATTTTGAAGGTTTTAGTTGACAGTCTTAAACTTACTAAAAATATATCAGTCTTTTACATTGCCGTCTATTTGACAAGAACAGCATACATTTTAGGTGTTTTAGATCTATCAACTAAAGCCTTTAAAATTGGCCCCACTGTAGCCTTAAAAACTTCCAGGTTATATTTGTCAGGAATCAAAAGAAAGAAGAAGAAAGAAAGAAAATACATTTATTCAAGACATCACACAACATTACACTTTTACTTAAACGAGAAAAAATACAACAATTTGCGAGGAGTGGGGAAACAATCGCCCGACCTTATCGCTAATAGTGATTTCTTCCAGACATCCGTCTAAGATAACGTATAGGCACCATTTTGATGGACTTTAGAGAAAAAATTACCTAATACGTTTTCTAAACTGACGTTAAACTAATATTCTAATATTTTTGACAAATCTTAGCTTTACTCTTAATTTTAGATGAGCTTCTTATATTCTTATATTCCAAGAATGTATAACCATTTTAATCTCAAAGATATTAGGCATATATTAAGCCTACCGAGCCGGATAATCGTTGAATGGATGAAGTTCACACGCCGGGATGATCCAACATGGATATTCAATTTCCCCAACATCCTCCGATGGGACTCGAAACGATCACTATAAGTAATATCACAAAGGCAAATAAGTATATGAAAATTTCTGTCCAATAATCTAATCAGGATGACAACGAAACTATAATACAAGAAAGATACTAATTTTGACACAAGATAATTAGATAGTTAGTCCTTATTCCGAGGATGTATTAGGTGTAAAAAACGGCTTCTAACCACTGACTAAATATTTACTATATTTCTTCGTTACAGATAACTTAAAGCTGCCACTACTTTTTTAAACTATGACGTAATTAATTTTTTTTGTACCTATATATGTTCAAATCAAACTCGACACAAAAACATAAGTCAAGTCAAAGTTTAATAAGTGTCGAATTTTTTATTTGTGTCAAAAATAAATAAAGTCAAAGTCAAGTTAATTTTTGTTATTGCAAATAGGCTATTTTTAGCTCTTTTACAAGTCAAGATTATATTATGTTCTAAAAATATTAAAATTAAATTATTGTAAATACTAAGCATAATTATAGGTAACCTATATAAAGTGCTTAATGTCAAATATTATATAGCAAGCCTATTACAATATGTGAGTTTGAATAATAACGCCCAATTACATTTATATACCTTACCTACTTCATTGCAAATTCTATAATCTATTCCAATTTGAGTGCACTCAAATGAAAATAATGCTCCGTACGAATTTAAAAACGGTCTATCCACGCGTACATTTTTAAACATTAAGCTGAACTGACCCATATTTGTTCATACAGAATTAATTAATTAAGCCGTCAGAGTCCGTACCTGCTCCGGACAAATTCCGGACAAGCGGACGGAAGTGGAAGAGCTTCCGGTAGGCCTGGACTCGCGCCAAGCGATGCACTATTATTTTGAGCTACTTAGGCCCAATTTTACTAAAGTAGAATAACTTTTATTCCAAGTATAAAGCTACTGGTTACTCTCGGATACAGCTGGTTGACAAATGATAGACAATTAAAAAGACGTCATTTTGACTGTACAAAAGAATAAGCTTCTTATTCCTTCTTAATTAGTGGTATAAGAGTTATACTCGTGTAACTCGGAAATTTATACTTGGAATAACATTTATTCTACGTTGGTAAAATCAAGCCAACTAAGTTAGTATTAGAGCTTGTTTATCGTGACATGATTTTCAATTGCACTGGTCACTGCACTAGGTTTTTAGGGTAAATTTTCGATTGCCGCAATCACGTTACATAATAGTTATACCTACTCCTTGATCATAATAGCGACCAATTAGGAGGGTAGAAAAATAATTCATATTTTGAGAAATCAACTCTGCGTTAAGTTAAATGAATGGTCCTAAAGGGGTAATACTGAATGTCGTCGTTTCAGACTTCTGTTATTACAAAGATTACAGAGACACGTCTGAGTACGAGTACGATTAGTAAAAAGGTCACCACCAAATTACTGAAAGTGACGGAACTTATTAACTATTTCATACTTGATTAAACCCATCATGGAATTGATTTTAAACTGTAAACCACACTTGAGGCATATTTATAAAGATATTATAGTCCTTAAAATTAATTGATTGATTAAACCCTATTCGCCTATGTCATCATCATCATCATCATCATCATCATCATCGTCATCAGCCGGAAACGTCTACTGATAAACATAGGCTTCCATAAGGTTCGCTGGGAAGAGATGGGGTGGTCCTATTCTTACGCCGTTACCACACGGCCTAATACGAGCCCTGAACTTCATTCAAGAGAGTCCTGTATCTAATTACTTCATTTAACTTACAAATTCTGTAACCATTACTCCATTGAACCTGCTAGTCCTGTAGGTAATCAAGTTATCGGTGCTAATGCTCGCTAGAGTGTTTCACCCAAAGATTCGGCTCTATCAACGTGGTATACGGCAATTCAATAACATATCCTTTCTAACCTTGTCAATAGATATGAATACACATACATTGATATTGGTTTAAATATCCCGAAAGGGGTTAAATCTACTCCCCAAGGTAGACAATGTTTCTTCTACGACTTTTCTAAATTAATAGTTTTTCATTGAAGAAATGTCATGTAAAGTTTTCGTTCGAAGATAGCCCTAGCGCAGCTGGGTGGTTGAACTTCGTCCTTGACCGAATGCACTTAAATGAGTTTGACAACCTGTGTTTAAAAATGAATCTGTTTATTTATTTTAGTATCTTGTTCGTAGTGATCGCACGTGCAATTTTGTGAGTGGGTTTATTTTTTTAGTATGGAGTTTGGAAACACAGTTTCAAGTATGGCTCTCACAACTTGTGGGCTATCATGGTCCCAGTACCCAATTTTCGGGATAACATACCAATTCAAACTCACCTTGTATAAACACAAAGTACATGGCTCACCATCATGACCATCATTAGCTTAACCTTTGTCAACTGCTGGACCTAAGCCTATCTAATACAATTGAAATCGGTCATCAGCTATCTTCGTCCAGTTTCTACAGACCGCAGCCGCTATTCGCGAGTCTATGATGCATTAACGCGTATTGTATTTGTAACTAGCTGAGCCGTTGACTACCAGTTCAGAACTAAACGACACTAAAGAAGATAAATCAGCGTCTCGCTATAATAGCGTTTCTTCTACAAAGATATTATGGTTCATAAGTTTTTTTGTGCAAACCGGTGGGATTGAAACCGCGCCTGCCAACTTACTGGATTAGTTGTTCAAGTTGGTTTCACATAAATTCTATACGGTACCTGAAATATATGTACCAATATCCGCTAGAACTATTTGCAAATCGGCTTACGAAAGTTACGAACGAGGGATAAGACTCTGGCACTCAATCATTCTCAAGATGCCGAGTCTGACGCGATATAAAACCGTCCGGAGCTCGAGAGTCCTTCGCAAAGTCAATATCATAAGTTTAGACCTAATCGAATAGGACTCACTGAATTGGTATTGTTAGAGAAGCTGAGTTATTGGATTTTTTAAGTTTTATTCGTATGAGTACACGGTTAAAATGGTATAAGTACTATAGTATAGCCGCGCTAGATATTCTATTGTCTTAGAACTCAAGGAATAACTACTCAACTACTGTTGCTTAGGGTGAAGTTTTTGATCCATAGTTAAGGTAACCAATGGTTAAAAACTCTAACTAATTGTAACCAATGGTCATTTGTTAGAGTTTTTAACCGATGGCTTGTACGGATCCAAAACCCCACGCTTAGTAAGAGATGACTGGGTGTAGATTTATTGGTAATTTTGCTTATTATAAGCGTAATGGTACAGAGTATAAAGTCGGGGACGGGTGCAGAAGGGGGGAGGGCGAAAAGTTAAGTAAAACTAATTGGTCCGCGCGAGGCTGATCCGGATAAGTTAGTAGATAAATATAAGAGTAGTCTTAGTCAAGGAGACATTTCCATCACGTAGTTTACCATCATGTACTTTACAAAGAAAGTATTTAATATACTTACTATAATATATATTATATACTTTCTTATGAAAACTCGAGAGCTATCCAACGTCTTTCATTTGGGGTTTATTCCTTGAAATAATCATTTTATTCCTCTGTTATGTATATTGGTGTTGATATTTCAGATGCATGTGCAGGAGATACTGCCCAGGGTTCTGCAAGAAGCCGACGGCATCATCAACTTCGGGGAGCAGCGACAAGGAGGACCCTAACCATCAACAGGTAAGCAGACAACTTTGAACTATGAAGCTAAGAAATACAGCATAATATAGATAGATAGCGTATATTTGATTCTACCGAAATCTAGGTATCGCGATGATGCGATAAGTTTGACAAAGGTGCTATTTATAATTTGTAAACAGGCGTCCTGGGGGTAGGCATTCGTAACAGCTTCTTGGCTTCTTCGTCATCGGAAGAGGTCAACCCCATTTTAAGCCTTTATTTTGTTACTTTACGGAGGAACATAGTAAATGTGTATTTTGTCAACCTTGACCAACTCCCATGGAAAACATTAAAAGAAGAAAATAACAGCCGATCCTTTTTACATTTCTGATAAAAGGTTGACACAGTTCAGGCAGTCAAAAAAAAAACCAAATTAGCAAGTTAGCATTAATTTTCAATTACAGCATTAGCTTGCATTATTAATTGTTAAGCGTGAACATTTTTGAGCGTTGAAATCATCTTGTATTCAAAAGAATTAGATATAGCTATATGTTCCATTGCAAGCTTCCCATACATTAACGAAAACGTCACTTTAATTGTAATTTCGGCTAGATAAAAATAATTTGATATAATAGGGAAATAAATATGCTACAGTAAGTTGTACCTACTTCGATACTGATATCGTAATGAAGCTTCCAGCTTCGAGCATATTTTACCAACATTAAGGTCGTCGAGTGCCTATCTGCAATCTACAAGCAAAATGACTATCGAAAAGTGAGATTTCATTCAGGCGCTAACAATTCTAATAAAAAAAATACGAAGAAATTCTTTACAATGAATAAAATACGTTTCACGTTCAAAGTAAATAAGTGCCGATTTCTGTGCCTATTCGGATAGACGAAATTGAACGTTACGTGTGAAAAAAGACTGGCTTAAAATTGAAGACTGGCTCATAAAGTTTTCGAGTGAAAGTTACGTGTAAAAAAAGACTGGCTTAAAACTGGAGACTGTAAAATAATCTATATTGATAGAAAAGTCTTTAGAGTTCACCAGTGAAATAGAACAACAATTTTTTTATGCGATTGAATGACGTGACGAGCTAGTCGTTCACCTGATGATAAGCAACACGGCCGCCCATAACAGCTGCAGTGACACTCGGAGCTTTAAAACAATAAAGTTTCGCGTGACACTGCATTGCGCACGTCATCCTGAGACATCACACAGTCTAATAATCAGAATACTAGACTGAGTGATCAGATCATTTGCCCAGTAATTTCACTAGCTACACTAGCTACAATGCCCTTCAAATAGGAACACAGTATTGCTTGCACACTACTGCTTGGCGGCAGAATAACTGGCAAAGCGGTGGTACCTACCTAGACGAAATTTGCAGAAAAGTCCTACCATCTAGTAACAATGCTATTATTGTTAAAATTAAATGAATGGTGTAAGCCAATAAAAATAGAAAACGTTACACTTTTATCAGCACAGAGTTACAAATAAAAGTAATCAATCACAATTCTGGCCTGATAGCTCAGTTGGTAGTAACCTTGCTTTCTGATCTGTAGGTTGTGGGTTCGAATCCCACTCGGGACAAACATTTGTGTGATGAACATCGATGTTTGTTCTGTGTCTGGGTGTTATATTGTATTCTATGTATGTATTTACAAACAAATAGTATTAGATACTTTATTACTTTACTGTATTATATCAGTTACTGGTTCCCAGAGTACAAGCTACGCTTAGTTTGCGGCTAGATGGCGCTGTGACTTACTTACATAACTTTTATATTAAAGAAAACTAACGATTTAGAACTAATGTATTATAAAGGTCCATACTTAGACTAGAAGAACTAAACTAAAAGGTCTAGAATCGTATTCCATGCTCAGTCAGATAGTGTTTGTTGACCTAGAAACATATTTCCAACATGTCAATGATTGCCAAATCGAACGTAAAACTAATTTGCTGCTTTATGATCTCATTTTCGTACTAAAATCCAGTCATTATGCCGATATTCTGATGTAAATAATTATTTTAACAAATGTCATGATCTGCTCTGTCGCAACGCTTTCCAAGTTTCCATTACGGACGCTGTAAATCAACCTATCTATACCAGCTTTCTATGTATGAACACCCGAAATCATTACCCACACAGACCTGGCCCAAACTGCATTCTCTGAGGTCTAGAGACCTATACAACCATCTCTTTTCAACTTTAACGTTAGAGGAAGAAAGCAGCAATGCGCTTGACCTATGCGCTTGCGACGACCGATTTGGGCAGTTCACCATTTAAGTTGTGAGCCGACTAAAATATTTAAAGCCTTTGATGTAAAGAAAGATCGAATTAAAAATAATCATTGAGAAATTAAGGAAAATAGTTATCTTTTAAAAAAGAGGGTTATATTGGAACGATATTCATTTTTCCAGTTATTTTGATCAAAAACCGTAACTACTGAACTGTTTTTTATAACACTTCTATGGGACCAAACTAAAGATTGTAATAATACCCTTTCAAACAAAAGAACAATTTTCTAAAATAACCATTTCCATACCTCACTGTTTTCCGATGTAAGAACTGAGTATAATATAATCATTTAAAGCTTATATTATCACGAATAGTATATGTTAAATTCTCGACCAGCCCGCGTAGTATGCGCACCACGACAAACATTTCTCGACTCTTTTTCTGATGCGAGACCGTGACAAGACTATGGTAGCGTCTAAGGGTGGTTTTTTTATATGTAGTTAAGGTAACCAATGGTTAAAAATTTAACCATTGGTTACCTTAATCGGATCAAAAACCCGCCCTAAGTGTGTCTCACTCTAACAACGAAGACAAGTTTTCTCGCGGTGTGCATGCTAGGGGTCAGGTTTCGAGTAGGTAATATAGATATCCTCAGGAGCTCACCCGCGGCGGATCGCAGCGGGCGGTGGTAGGTGGAAGGCACCCTGCGAAACTCCTCAACAAAAATAGCTCTTGTATCACTATAAGTGTTGTCTTAGATCACATGCAATAAGCTGTCGAGCTTCATGCCAGTTTAACAAACCAATGGGCTTTGAAATAAAGTCAATCTATAGTGCAAAATCAACAGGTTTGCCAAGAATCACTTTCAAGGTTTCTATTACCAGATACAGCCAAGTTACGCTCACTGCATTAGTTGCTCTGGAATTCAGCTTTACCAATATCTATTTCGAATGAGTTAGTGCCGTTTGGTCACAGGCCCGTTCTGTCACAGTTTGGCAAACCCATACAAAAGTCCCATTTGGTCACAATTTTAAAATAAATACATTTACCTATTCTATTTTTTCATATCCTCATAATCGGTCACAAATTTGTTATTAACTCGTTTAAAAGTACAGTCAGCTGTAAAAGTTCTATCACATCGGTCATATAGCTGTTAAATAACTAAGTATTACTTTTATCTTAACGACGCGCGAAATACTGTAACTTATTATCAGACCACTCGAATTATGGCTTCGTAAAATGAAATTAAGTTTCTTGTTAATATCTTTTTATCATGGCCTAATAAATTCATATAAAACCGTACGCCTACGTACGTATTTAAGCTGTGGCTACACCGGCACGTCAAGTAGCGTCAGTGAAGCGTCAAAATCGGCCATTGCCGAATGCCGCCCGTGTTCGTAGATGGCTGCGAGCAACGTTGGGTAACCGAATTGGCGTCGCTGACTCGCTGACGCTGCCGCTTGTATCGCAAGCACGCCGATGTGGCCGAAGCTTTATGGTTGGCGTATTATATCGTGGCTACGTCAATTATACGCTCCTATAATTAAATTAATAGATGACTGACATCCATTGAAACTCATTCAATGGCTGTTCTAATTAATACCAAGATAATTTATCAAAGCTTTTAGTACGAAATTTAATTAAAACTTGTTTCTATGGCTTTGAATATACGCCGTCACCAAACCAAATAAATAAACGATAAGACCGCTCATGGCTACTTATATTATTCATTTCGTTTTTAATGATTTGTGATGAAATGTTTCAATAATGAGCTTATGTATCTATCTATCTATCAAATAAAGTAATCAGGTTTCAATGAGGACACTAAAACATACTTACATGACTTATGTAACTAAGTAAGCTTAAAGTCGCGCAACGAGCTATGGAGAGAGCTGTGCTCGGTGTTTTCGGTACGGGATCCGAAATGAGGAGACCCGCCGGAGAACTAAAGCTCTAATTCTAAAAGCTATATCTCCGATATACCTCTTAGAATTAGCAAGTTGAAATGGCAATGGGCAGGCCACATCGCTCGTAAAACTGACAACCGATTGGGAAGAAAGGTTCTCGATTGGTGACCGCGGACCCGAAGACGCAGCGTATATAGGTCGACCCGCCACTATAGGTGGACCGACGATGTGGTGGAAACCGCGGAGAGCCGATGCATGCAGAAAGCGAGCAGCTTCTCAAAGTGTTGCTCTCTGGAGGAGGCCTATGTTCAGCAGTGGACGTCTTCACTTAATATACTAGGCCTCTCACATGGTACGATACGGTCCGTTTCTCAGCTCTTCTAAACTCCCACTCGGCTACACTCAGCCCTAGTCGTCACTCCACCTAGTCGGATGGAGTTCTACACTGCCTTTGCCAAGTCGCGGTCTCCACTCAAAAACGAGGGTTGTCGGTTTTGCGGCTAATATGAACAGCCTACTGCCTTATCACTTTGCTAATTCTGCAGGTTAAAACATGTTGGTGAAAAGTGTGCATATAGTTCATTAATAGGATGGATGCAAAAGGAAAGTTCTAGAGTATAATAAAAGCGAATGGTGGAAACTTGTTACCGGCGACGGCCATCGAGCCCCGACGGCATGGTTACAAAAATACAGGCTTCCTATACTTACTCTAGTACTTGTAATGATCACCTTCACACACACATAAACCACACACACATCCTAAAACACACACACATCCTAAAACCCCCTTGCATGATCCGATATAGAGATGGTTAACATTGCACTGAGTAAAGTTACTTCCCTAAATTAAAGGGCGACTGATTGACAATCATGGCTTCGCCAGCAATTTTAGGAATACACAAAAAAATGTATATCGTAGTCATTACCGGAATTATGTTTTAGTCATAGTTTCATAGATATACTATCATCATCATCAATAGCCTGAAGACGTCCACTGCTGAACATAGGCCTCCCCCATAGAGCACACATATACAACAAGGCTTAAACGTTAAATTATTTTGGTAAAGTTAGCTTTTACTTTTCCTCACAAGAGCTTTCCTGAATGTATGAAACGACATATTTCATGACTGGTACGTAATAATAACGCAACAAGATATGGAGAGAGCTCGACGTTTCCCTGCGAATTATTATTATAGCAATACATTTTATTAGATGCAACCTTATCCACCCCCAACTTACATTATAAGTGATACCTACAACTACTGCGATGAAACGAGAGAGAACCACAATTTGCCAATTTTCGTCAAATAATTTTTCTAAGCTACTGTCGCATATAAATTAGCCGCACAAACTGCATAACACAAAAAATATTGCCAAAATTTCCCTTTGCCCTTCCATTGCATGTGTGAGCGATGCGCAAGAGCAGTTCCGCACACACACAAACATTTGTGCCTGTGTGAGAGGGTGTATTTGTGTGAGTAAGCCGGTTTGCCCAAAGTACATTTTTAGGGTACCTACCTATACCTCTTTAAATAGTAATAACTACGTGCACCCAAGAATTTGGGGGCCTTAGCTCTTGGTATTATTATGAGAGTCGATTCTTAGAAATGCGTTTTTTGTTTTCTTTTACACATGGATTGTCACATGGCAAGTTATTTACTGCAGCATTGGGTGCGTTTAATATAATGTAAAGTATGTCAATTTTGCTGGTACACATGTGAAAATTAGGTACATAACGGCGATGAACTGAGCTTTTTAAATCGATTTAAAATAAGAATGTAGGTAACTAAAAAAAAATTACCCCATAAACAGGAAATGTTTCTGTGGTACAGTGTTTTCTAGTTGATTAGATATCTACCACCTTCAACCCTTTGACAGCGGAAAGACTCCAAAACAATGAAAAATCAACTGTTGGTGACTTTCCACTTGTCTTGTTGTCAACAGTGCCAACGCTTTTCCACCTCTAAATGGCATCCGATTTTGATAACTTTTTATATGTCTTCTACCCAGTAAAAAACTATGCTCGTACGTTTTCTTTTTTTAAGTTTATACAATATATTCGTATTTATAGCCACCTGAAGATACGATTTTTTTGCGTCAGAATTATGACGAAGAAAAGTAGTTGTAATTAGAACACGAAATATATTTTCCAAAAATCAAGACGTACGAGCACAGCTTATAATCTATCCAAACGATTGACACCAAAATCAAAAGTTTTTGTTAAGCCTAAGAGGGTGAAAACCGTTGTCATCCGAAACGCTAAAATGTAGGTAAATTCACTAATGGGCTCTATTGTCTCTATCATACGTTTGGAGAGCAGAGCGAGGGCAATAACATTTTCAAATACCAGGACATCATTATGTCATCCTGCAGCGTAGCGTATCTTTTGCATATCGAACTGATAATAATGGTTCAACGCTATCCTACCTGAAGTACGTAATGTTCATATATTCATCTCAAAGGAAAACCAATAGTCACTTCCTTGCACAAGTAAACGTACAGTACCTCGTTGTATTTAATGCTGAAAAAATTTGGCTTGCTGCCAAACTTTTCAGGCAAGCTCGCAGTTTTTCTCTAAATTCCACATTACCGCTACGGGAGCGAGTTAGTGAGTGAACCCACAAAACTTCGCTAGTTAAATGGCTTGTAAACTAAAGTGATTAGGTAGATAAAGTAGCTTGCTTGTGTAATTTGTTTTATGTTTTATGGAGGTATATTATAATAGTTAGTGCGAGCTTAAAAACTTGGTGAAGGGAAATTCAGTGTGAAGTTTGGTCTGTAATTACTAAAGACCAGACTTCGTAAGCACTTGGTGGTAGTTTTTTTTTAGAAGAATTAATGACATGATGGCTAGTCGTTCACCTGATGATAAGCGACACGGCCGCCCATAACAGTTGCAGTGTCACTTTAAACTAAAACTTTCACGTGACACTGCACTGCGCACGTCATCCTGAGACTTTTTTTTTTTTTTTTTTTGAACGGGCTAATGCTGTTGGTCTCTACCGACCTTTACAGCGTCACCGGGCGGGAGGGCAGGCGCTTAAGGCGCCCAACCGTCAAAAGTGGGAGGCAACTAGCACAAGGGCACCCCTGGGGTGCGAGCCTCGGCTTGGGCCGTTGCCGGGATAAGAGGATCGAGAAGGCTACGTCCACTGGAAGAGTGGACCCTATGGAAAGTCGCGACCGTTCTAGCTAACCTACAGGGGGTACGTCGACCTCGCCGGCGGGGTCAGTGTCTGATTGTGTTACGCTGGTATCCTATACCGGTGCCGAAAGCGGTACCTGAGCCAGAAGGGCTAGACTGATCCGGTGATCCTAGCGCAGCCGACACAACGGCTGCTATAGGATCATCCGGATCGCTCAAGACGTGTCTTGGGCGGCGACGACGGGGTGGCGGGTCTGTCATGTCTGTAGAGTAACTTGATGCTTGGACTACGAGAGGGTTGGGGTGATGGGGCGCCGCGTCAAAATAGCGGCGGGATGCATCCTTCATAAACTGACGGATGGATGGGAGTTCGAGATCGCAATGGAGGTCGGAGTTGCGCTGGTACCAGCGAGCTCCGACCACCTTGCGAATAAAGCGGTTCTGGATAACCTGAAGTCGATCCAGGTGGACTGAGGATGTATGAGCAAACGCGACAGATGCGTAGGTCATAATCGGGCGAACGCAAGTTTTGTAAAGTGTCACCTTATTTCTAAGGGACATTTTACTACCCTTGCAGAGGAGAGGGTGGAGGCGGCCTAAGACGAAGGCTGCCCTATCGCGCACTCGCTTAATATGGTCTCTGAAGTTGAGCTTGGTGTCAAGGGTAACCCCCAGGTATTTGGCAGACGGAACCCAAGGGATGGGCTTGTCGAACAAGGAGTCATCCTGAGACATCACACAGTCTAGTAATCAGATAACTAGACAGTGTTGAATCCACATGTGGATCCAAGCTGTGGATCCAAGTGGAGGGAGCCGTGAAGTCAGGTCATAAAGTCTCATTTGCCCAGTTATTTCACTAGCTACAATGCCCTTCAAACCGGAACACAGTAGTGTGCAGAATAACTGGCAAAGCGGTGGCACCTACCTAGACGAACTTTGCAAAAAGTCCTACCACCTAGTAAAAGTTTAATAGGAATCTATTATGTTATGATACCTATATCTATTTTTAACTTAGCATAATTGAGATTTTAAGATGTATTTGATCAGTTTTGTCTATTTGCTATCCCCACAGAGCAATAAAAAATAAGATGTATTTTATTTCGTGCTCTGTGGCTATCCCTATTCCTAATATAGGTAGAAGTGAAAGTTTGTCTGTTTGCGTGGCTCTTACCGTACTCCGATATGGCTCTAAATACTTTTATCCCAGACAACTAAGAGTTCTCGGGAGCGAAGGAATGGAACACTTTACCAGCGTCTTTGTTTCCCGATAAGTACAACCTGGAGCTCTTCAAGTCGCGAGTGAATAGGTATCTTCTAGAAAATCATGTACGATCGTAGACGCGTCGTCACTTTCCATCAGGTAAGATTGTGGTCAAATGCGGGCCTATTTACTTATAAAAAGTATGCATGTTTTCAGCTACTACGCCGGAAAAGTTAGAGACCACAGGCATTTTAGAAAATGGCTTTCTGAATGACGTCATAAACATTCCCAATTTATTACGTCCCAAAGAATTCTTTGTTCCTTACAACAAAACCATTTTACACCATTGTCTTGCACCATACAAATTGCAACCCAAATAAACGCGTTCTAAACATTAAACGCATTTTCAGCAGCACTAAACCTTACTGCTGTAGTAATACGGATGAAAATTCAGTTACTAAACTGCACGAAACATTTGCGTTCGTAACATACTTTTTGACGACTAGTCAAATTAATTTTAAACTTTATTTTGGACAGGATAAGGTTCTTTGTTCAGTTTGCAAAAGAATGTGGGAGTTGTATAGGTAAACCGCAGCATCTTTTTGCGGAGAAGTTTCGGGAACTAACGGTACATCAGGTTGGGTACTTGGTGATATGTCGGCTTTGTAGATTGATAGGGCTTGCTTTGACGATGCGCTTTTATCATCTCGAGCAGGATTTATCTTAATTAATCTTTAGCAATGCTGATCTTTGGCAACATCATCAAGCCATGGCCGATTCATGTCTATATTTTACGAATAATCAATCAAACTCCGTTAATATATAACTGCAGCAAAATCGGAAAAAATTATGCATGCGAGTTGAGATAAAGACGTTTAAAAGTAATAAAAAACCGGTAAAGTGCGAGTCGGAATCGCGTACCAAGGGTGCCGTATACAGAAATAAAATAGCTTCCTAAATTGAATAGTGGTTGAATACTTTTATCGCAAGTTCAACTTGCACTTTCCAGTTTTTTAGTATTTTATTATTCTACAGAGTATGCAGTTTAAACGTACCAAGTTTGAAGCTTGTATGTGCTAACCATTTTGACATATAAACACTGTTAAAACCCCGTTTCTTGTATACATATATATTATGGATATACCCTTAAAGTTTCCGTTTGTCAACCTTTTATTATTTGCTACATAATCCACTGTAATAATGCGTATTCTGTGAAAACTTCAGCAGGCTGCACCTATTATATAATGGTTCAAGAGATAAATCCATTTATAGGTCGGCGGTAGGCCAGGCTCCACACGATCTGGTTAAAACCGCGGTAAGCCGATGGAAAAAGGAGGCAAGCAGCTGCTCAAAGTGCACAGTTCAGTAGTGGACGTCTTCAGGCTATTGATTATGATAGGTGCAGACAGAATGCTCCGGATTCTTAGTAAATATAACCTATAGGGTCCCATTGTTATCTTTTGGGTACGGAACCCTAAAAATCATACAGCCGAAATAAGAACCAGTCGCTCTTATTGAAGTCATTTTAAAATAAAGGAACATTTTTTAATGAATGACGCGACATGCTAATCGGTCGCCTGATGTTAAGCGTTATGCTTGCGTAACAGTTCACTATAGGTGGTAGGACTTTTCTGCAAAGTTCGTCTAAGTAGGTACCACCGCTTTGCCAGTTATTCTGCCGTCAAGCAGTAGTGTGCAAGCACTACTGTTAGTTCCGGTTGAAGGGCCTTGTAGCTAGTGAAATTATTGTGCAAATGAGACTTTATGATGTGATCACACAGTCTAGTAATCTTATTAATATACTGTGTGAAGTCTCAGTGCAGTGTCACGCGAAAATATATTAGTTTAGAGTTTCGAGTGATACTGCAATCTGTTATGGGCAGCCGTGACACTTAACATCAGGCGAACGACTAGTTCGTCGCGTCAGTCATTTACATTAAAAATTGCAGTGCCACGATCGTTTACTGTAGATACCATCATCCACACTTATTTCTTGACTGGGAAAGTTGTAAAAATTCATTATATTCAGCCACTCGAACGTAATACAACGTATTTTTACTCAAACCTAATCTAGACTTAAGACGAAGATAACACCCAAAGCAAGAATTTTCTACTACAGCAATCGAACATAGAACTTATTATATTGTATTGATAGGGTTGTATTTTGCGTAGCAAAAATATGGCGATTATGCTGCGTTGCGCGTCGACTTTTCCAGTTTGAGGTACAAACAAAAGTCCATGAAATAAGATTCATATTAGAAAAAAATATGTTTTTTTTTTTATGTCAAAGTCATAATAATATTGTTAGAAAAAAATAAACAATAGTTTTAAAGCCTAATGCGTAAGCTATATTAATTTATTTAACGTAGAGGTACCTACTTTTATACAAATTAATGCAGATCATTTAAGTACATATATATACAATTTTTAGTGGTCACTCCGCGATTAATTTGTCGCAAATTGTTAATATGATCAAGGTCCACGTGCATTTTCATTTAATACTATAAGCTGTGTAAAGAGTGCATTATATCAACACAAGTGAAGCTTGTTTGGGTCATATCAGCCTTTTAACTACGTAAGTATTCTCTGAAATCCAGCCGCGAGCCTTTCTCTCGTTAGCCAGGAATCGAACTCGCAACCCCGGTTTACGCTAACCAGAATTTACTGCGGGAGATAACATAATTGTGTTTATTGAGAAAAGTTTGCCAAGGCACGAGTTGGCTGAGTAATCAGGAAATATTAGTAGGGGACAAAGATAACGTATAGAGAAAGAAAGAAAAGTGTTTTTGAGTTAAAGCTAGTATTTCAGTTTTTATTATTTCATGTAATACAATTTATATAAATAATCTTACACTCATAAATTATCAAAAAGACCCTTGGCGGAGGGGAATGTTCCCAGAACGCTGGTTGCATTGCCACGCTGTATGGCAATGCTGATTTTTTGTGCAAAATAAGAGCCAGCCTTCTGGTCACTGGTCGCCTCCACCAAAAGTTTTGCCAAGTCCCTATATTAAATTAATTAGTTAAAGCTTAACTTAAATTTATCACAGCTCCTATTTAAAGGCTTCTAAACATGAAATAATGAAGTTAAATACGTTATGACGTTATCAAAGGTCCCGGAAAGGTTCGCACCTGCTAACCTCCGCTAATTGCTGGCAGATGGGGCGACATGTGCCCAGGACTTCTGCGGCAGGCTATTAGAGACTGCCGATTTAGGAGTGATCTCTTGAGTTGATTTAGGACGTGGTTTTGTGTGTATATGTGTGGTGTGAGGAAGGGTGTGAGAGAGGGGGTAGGGTGTATGTGTAGTGTATCATATCAAAATATGCAGTAGGAGACACTATAGAAACTAACTGCACATTTTTTGTTTGCATTTCATGCTACAAGAAGCAAATGTCACTGTAAACCAGGCATGTCAAACTTGCGGCCCTCAATGCATTTATTTGTGGCCTGATCCAATTTTAAGAATAGCTTGCTTTCAGGAAAACTAAGCGTTCCAATTTCAAATACCAAGAATTATATACCGATAAAATGACAAGAGTTCAGGCAGAATTTGATATGCATTCTCCGGATTTTAAGCTCTAAGGAGATAATTTTTAGTTTTTTACGGGTCTTTTCTCTAGCGATATCGATAGAGTTTCCACTCGCTTGCAGATGTCATAGAAATAAAAATTGAAACAAAAAATAATTTTGCGGCCCACCTTTTCTACGGTCCATTATGGATGCGGCCCATCAATGACTTTCAGTTTGCCATGCATGCTGTCAAAGGATGATGTGGCGAAGTAGTCGTTTGCCTAACGTTAAGAGTCACGGCCGCCCATAACAGTGTTAGTTGAGAAGACACACAACATTCTACCCAAGAAATCTCGAAAACCTCTTCATCATTACTCCAACACCCACCATCAGTGCCACTAGAACAGCTGTACCAGCAACCTAGAGCCACACTCCGCTGTTTTAAGGAGCTGGAATGGCTTACGTAGATGCTAGCGGGGGAAATGCACAATACACCCCAAGCGGGATATCAGTGCAGGACTTATCATCCCCATGTGGGATTAGAATTAGAAGTGTGAGTCTCACTCGAAACTTTGAATTATAAAGTTTTACGTCATCATGAGACATGAGCACAGTCAAGTATAATTAGATTTAATAGATTGTGAGATCAGATCATAAAGTCTCTTTTACCCAATTTCACTAGCTACAGTGCACTTAAACCGAACCACAGATTACACACTGTTGGCGGCAGAAAAATACACGTTACCTACTAGAGAAATAGCCACAATTTATTTTTTATGCTGTCGTATAGGGCTCCTGCGGTTTTACCTCTTGAGACCGCGGCGAAAGCGAACAACCGTATCGCTGATCAATACCTTTATAATGTCAGACTTTCTCCACCGGAGAGTACTTGAGAAATACCGTGTAGTGTAATAGTACTGTGTCGCAGTAACAAAATGATGTTTTCCAATAAATGGTCAGACTTGTCTAACGACCAATCTGGGAAACACTCGTTTGTTTGCCTTTCGTAAAAATGAAACCCCGTATTCATTTTGGCGAACTCGGTACCGCGCGTGCGTCCGTCGGTTTGATCAAATATATCTGGTTTCATTTATTGTTATATAAATAAGAGCATTCATTTAATTATGAAATAATTTGTAGTACTTTGGAAAAATTATGAACTTTATTTTGGTAACAATATTTTGTCGATGTAATATAAAACTCCGGAGATATTAGAACTTTGGTTGAAGCCTTTTTGATTAAAAATCAAATTTCATTTAATACTTTTATTGATTGAAAGGTAAAAATCAAAAATCTGTTCTGATATTATGGAAGTACGGGATGTATTTAGTGGAGTATAGTTTAGTTTGGAGACTTACGTTTGCATTTGTATTTGACAGAATTTGCAAATTAGAGTTCTCAAATCGGGACTCTTTTTTTTTTTTTTGCCAAAACGAACACCAGGGGAATGATGATTACTAAAGAAATAGGTAAATTACCTAAAATTTGCTCTGTCATTATCGAAGAAGATGAAATGAAGGGTATTTTTTATATATTTTATTTTTATTTTTTACATCAGACTTATCTAGCATTTGACCACGCTATATAATGGCTAAGTCTAGACATTAAAGCTATGCATCAAATATTGACGACGAAAACTTTGCAACTACGTATAATTTTGTAAGTTGGTCGGAGTTGAACTTTTTTCCACTTTTCTAGTGCTGTTTTGAACTACTGAAAATAATATCGAAACTTTCTAAAGTTAATTTGAAATTAGGTTGTTGAACGTTACACTTTGAGGTGGAGCGACGACTTGCGCCGAGTGAGGAGAGCTGAAGACTGCGAGGGCTCAATGGCGTACCGCTTTCTTGGTAAGCGTGTTCCACCTGATCAGTTCACCTGGGTGGTCCACGGGCAACTTTTCCTTCCCATAGTCCACCTCAAGATAACTGCACTTACCATCAGTTGAGATGTGGGCAAACGCTGATCCATCAACACAATAATAAAAAAGAAAAACTTTAACTTTGCATTTTGATGACGGAATTATGGTACATGATCAAGATGCTCTTCGTCGTGAAACAGATTGAGCCAATATGTGCTCTTCTTGTGCTAGTGCTCTGACACATCTGCCATTATTTCACTATCTCTTTTCCTCTCGGGCAGTGTGTACTTGATTTGTACTTCTCGCTCCCACGCTTCGTGTGTCTTTTGAGAGTAACGAAAAAATTCTAGGTTTATAACTGTAACGTATAATTATATCTTGCAAGATTTAATATTTCATTGTGACAAGGTACTAGATCGTCAACCTCAGAAGCCTTGAAGGCTCGCTACGTTTGGGGAACATGTATTATTCACCATTAACGCACGATTCACATGTAATTGATGACTGCACGGATTTTGATGGAGTGCTACACTGATTTTGTTTCAAGGATATTGATAGAAAGTTGCGAGTTGGAGGCAGTTTACCTTTTAAGGTGGACTTTATGCAAAAAACTCGGAAAGTAGCAATCGCCTCGCCCTACACTTGTCTATATGAGTTTGCTGTATTCAAAATGTTCTGTCGCGGATCTGGTTTCAGATTCTTATATTCACTAAGCCCACGTTAGCGAATGTCGTTTTGTGATATGAAATAAAAAAAACCGGCCAAGTGCGAGCCGGACTCGCGCACGAAGGGTTCCGTACCATTATCTATAAAAACGAGCAAAAAATCACGTTTGTTGTATGGAAGCCCCTTTAAATATTTATTTTATTCTGTTTTTTAGTATTTTTTGTTATAGCGGCAACAGAAGTACATCATCTGTGAAAATTTCAACTGTCTAACATCAAGGTTCATGAGTTACAGCCTGGTGATAGACGGACAGACAGACAGACAGACAGCGGAGCCTTAGTAATACGGTTCATTTTACCCCTTGGGTACGGAACCCTAAAAAATAATGTTTTTTCTTCCCTCGTTTTATCGTTTTACTAGGTGGTAGGACTTTTCTGTAATGTTCATCTAGGTAGGTACCACCAACTTTGCCAGTTATCCTGCCGCTAAGCTGTAGTGTGCAAGCACTAGTGTTCCGCTTAAAGGGCACTGTATTATAGCTAGTGAAATTACTGGGCAAATGAGACTTTATGATCTGATCTTACAGCCTAGTAATCTCAAAATATTAATCTGATTCCTAGACTGTGCTGATGCCTCAGGATGACGTGCGCAGTGCAGCGTCACCCGTTTTGGAATTCCGAGTAACACTGCAACTGTTGTCGCTTAACATCAGGTGAACGACTAGCTCGTCACATCATTCATTAACATAAAAAAAAACACCACCAAAAGAGTGACGACCGAGATACGACGGTGGCAAAGGAAGGCGTAAAATTAATAAGCCCGTGCAAAGTCAGGGCGGGTTAGCTAGTAATAAATTAAAAAAAAAAAAAAAGAGATAGAGTTCCATTAAGTAGATTATGGATGTCTAAGAAGCTGTAATATTATAAGATTTAAGTAAATTAAACTTAAACGCCAAATCTGCTTACTCTAACGTAGTGTTTTTCTTTGTTAGTTTACTCTTTGCAAAGGTTATCTTCAAGATCTCAAGACGCTTTAACGACTTTTGAAATCTTTCCTGTAATATAATTCCCCTAAAACTTTTATAACTTACAAGTACTTGCGTAATCACCCCAAATGTCAAACATTTATTGCAAAACGCTGTTATAAAAATACAAAAGAAACGTTTGGTTTTTTGTAGGCAATTCATAATCTTTCATTGAACCTGTGGATTGACGCCATGGAGTTACGGTTGTGGAAAGGATTTTCAAGTGTAAACCACTAAAGGTGGGTTTTTTTGGAAAGGATTTTCAAGTATAAACCACTAAAGGCAGGATTTTTTGGAAAGGTTTCAAGTATAAACCACTAAAGGTGGGATTTTTGATCCGTAGTTAAGGCGAGACTGGCCCAAAAACGCCCTTGTTTGAATCGTCTTTTCTCTGAGATAAACCACACTAAAAAATATATGTTATTCTTAAGGATGTCATAAGAACCAGTCGCTCTTATTGAAGTCATTTTAAAATAAAGGAACATTTTTTAATGAATGACGCGACATGCTAATCGGTCGCCTGATGTTAAGCGTTATGCTTGCGTAACAGTTCACTATAGGTGGTAGGACTTTTCTGCAAAGTTCGTCTAAGTAGGTACCACCGCTTTGCCAGTTATTCTGCCGTCAAGCAGTAGTGTGCAAGCACTACTGTTAGTTCCGGTTGAAGGGCCTTGTAGCTAGTGAAATTATTGTGCAAATGAGACTTTATGATGTGATCACACAGTCTAGTAATCTTATTAATATACTGTGTGAAGTCTCAGTGCAGTGTCACGCGAAAATATATTAGTTTAGAGTTTCGAGTGATACTGCAATCTGTTATGGGCAGCCGTGACACTTAACATCAGGCGAACGACTAGTTCGTCGCGTCAGTCATTTACATTAAAAATTGCAGTGCCACGATCGTTTACTGTAGATACCATCATCCACACTTATTTCTTGACTGGGAAAGTTGTAAAAATTCATTATATTCAGCCACTCGAACGTAATACAACGTATTTTTACTCAAACCTAATCTAGACTTAAGACGAAGATAACACCCAAAGCAAGAATTTTCTACTACAGCAATCGAACATAGAACTTATTATATTGTATTGATAGGGTTGTATTTTGCGTAGCAAAAATATGGCGATTATGCTGCGTTGCGCGTCGACTTTTCCAGTTTGAGGTACAAACAAAAGTCCATGAAATAAGATTCATATTAGAAAAAAATATGTTTTTTTTTTTATGTCAAAGTCATAATAATATTGTTAGAAAAAAATAAACAATAGTTTTAAAGCCTAATGCGTAAGCTATATTAATTTATTTAACGTAGAGGTACCTACTTTTATACAAATTAATGCAGATCATTTAAGTACATATATATACAATTTTTAGTGGTCACTCCGCGATTAATTTGTCGCAAATTGTTAATATGATCAAGGTCCACGTGCATTTTCATTTAATACTATAAGCTGTGTAAAGAGTGCATTATATCAACACAAGTGAAGCTTGTTTGGGTCATATCAGCCTTTTAACTACGTAAGTATTCTCTGAAATCCAGCCGCGAGCCTTTCTCTCGTTAGCCAGGAATCGAACTCGCAACCCCGGTTTACGCTAACCAGAATTTACTGCGGGAGATAACATAATTGTGTTTATTGAGAAAAGTTTGCCAAGGCACGAGTTGGCTGAGTAATCAGGAAATATTAGTAGGGGACAAAGATAACGTATAGAGAAAGAAAGAAAAGTGTTTTTGAGTTAAAGCTAGTATTTCAGTTTTTATTATTTCATGTAATACAATTTATATAAATAATCTTACACTCATAAATTATCAAAAAGACCCTTGGCGGAGGGGAATGTTCCCAGAACGCTGGTTGCATTGCCACGCTGTATGGCAATGCTGATTTTTTGTGCAAAATAAGAGCCAGCCTTCTGGTCACTGGTCGCCTCCACCAAAAGTTTTGCCAAGTCCCTATATTAAATTAATTAGTTAAAGCTTAACTTAAATTTATCACAGCTCCTATTTAAAGGCTTCTAAACATGAAATAATGAAGTTAAATACGTTATGACGTTATCAAAGGTCCCGGAAAGGTTCGCACCTGCTAACCTCCGCTAATTGCTGGCAGATGGGGCGACATGTGCCCAGGACTTCTGCGGCAGGCTATTAGAGACTGCCGATTTAGGAGTGATCTCTTGAGTTGATTTAGGACGTGGTTTTGTGTGTATATGTGTGGTGTGAGGAAGGGTGTGAGAGAGGGGGTAGGGTGTATGTGTAGTGTATCATATCAAAATATGCAGTAGGAGACACTATAGAAACTAACTGCACATTTTTTGTTTGCATTTCATGCTACAAGAAGCAAATGTCACTGTAAACCAGGCATGTCAAACTTGCGGCCCTCAATGCATTTATTTGTGGCCTGATCCAATTTTAAGAATAGCTTGCTTTCAGGAAAACTAAGCGTTCCAATTTCAAATACCAAGAATTATATACCGATAAAATGACAAGAGTTCAGGCAGAATTTGATATGCATTCTCCGGATTTTAAGCTCTAAGGAGATAATTTTTAGTTTTTTACGGGTCTTTTCTCTAGCGATATCGATAGAGTTTCCACTCGCTTGCAGATGTCATAGAAATAAAAATTGAAACAAAAAATAATTTTGCGGCCCACCTTTTCTACGGTCCATTATGGATGCGGCCCATCAATGACTTTCAGTTTGCCATGCATGCTGTCAAAGGATGATGTGGCGAAGTAGTCGTTTGCCTAACGTTAAGAGTCACGGCCGCCCATAACAGTGTTAGTTGAGAAGACACACAACATTCTACCCAAGAAATCTCGAAAACCTCTTCATCATTACTCCAACACCCACCATCAGTGCCACTAGAACAGCTGTACCAGCAACCTAGAGCCACACTCCGCTGTTTTAAGGAGCTGGAATGGCTTACGTAGATGCTAGCGGGGGAAATGCACAATACACCCCAAGCGGGATATCAGTGCAGGACTTATCATCCCCATGTGGGATTAGAATTAGAAGTGTGAGTCTCACTCGAAACTTTGAATTATAAAGTTTTACGTCATCATGAGACATGAGCACAGTCAAGTATAATTAGATTTAATAGATTGTGAGATCAGATCATAAAGTCTCTTTTACCCAATTTCACTAGCTACAGTGCACTTAAACCGAACCACAGATTACACACTGTTGGCGGCAGAAAAATACACGTTACCTACTAGAGAAATAGCCACAATTTATTTTTTATGCTGTCGTATAGGGCTCCTGCGGTTTTACCTCTTGAGACCGCGGCGAAAGCGAACAACCGTATCGCTGATCAATACCTTTATAATGTCAGACTTTCTCCACCGGAGAGTACTTGAGAAATACCGTGTAGTGTAATAGTACTGTGTCGCAGTAACAAAATGATGTTTTCCAATAAATGGTCAGACTTGTCTAACGACCAATCTGGGAAACACTCGTTTGTTTGCCTTTCGTAAAAATGAAACCCCGTATTCATTTTGGCGAACTCGGTACCGCGCGTGCGTCCGTCGGTTTGATCAAATATATCTGGTTTCATTTATTGTTATATAAATAAGAGCATTCATTTAATTATGAAATAATTTGTAGTACTTTGGAAAAATTATGAACTTTATTTTGGTAACAATATTTTGTCGATGTAATATAAAACTCCGGAGATATTAGAACTTTGGTTGAAGCCTTTTTGATTAAAAATCAAATTTCATTTAATACTTTTATTGATTGAAAGGTAAAAATCAAAAATCTGTTCTGATATTATGGAAGTACGGGATGTATTTAGTGGAGTATAGTTTAGTTTGGAGACTTACGTTTGCATTTGTATTTGACAGAATTTGCAAATTAGAGTTCTCAAATCGGGACTCTTTTTTTTTTTTTTGCCAAAACGAACACCAGGGGAATGATGATTACTAAAGAAATAGGTAAATTACCTAAAATTTGCTCTGTCATTATCGAAGAAGATGAAATGAAGGGTATTTTTTATATATTTTATTTTTATTTTTTACATCAGACTTATCTAGCATTTGACCACGCTATATAATGGCTAAGTCTAGACATTAAAGCTATGCATCAAATATTGACGACGAAAACTTTGCAACTACGTATAATTTTGTAAGTTGGTCGGAGTTGAACTTTTTTCCACTTTTCTAGTGCTGTTTTGAACTACTGAAAATAATATCGAAACTTTCTAAAGTTAATTTGAAATTAGGTTGTTGAACGTTACACTTTGAGGTGGAGCGACGACTTGCGCCGAGTGAGGAGAGCTGAAGACTGCGAGGGCTCAATGGCGTACCGCTTTCTTGGTAAGCGTGTTCCACCTGATCAGTTCACCTGGGTGGTCCACGGGCAACTTTTCCTTCCCATAGTCCACCTCAAGATAACTGCACTTACCATCAGTTGAGATGTGGGCAAACGCTGATCCATCAACACAATAATAAAAAAGAAAAACTTTAACTTTGCATTTTGATGACGGAATTATGGTACATGATCAAGATGCTCTTCGTCGTGAAACAGATTGAGCCAATATGTGCTCTTCTTGTGCTAGTGCTCTGACACATCTGCCATTATTTCACTATCTCTTTTCCTCTCGGGCAGTGTGTACTTGATTTGTACTTCTCGCTCCCACGCTTCGTGTGTCTTTTGAGAGTAACGAAAAAATTCTAGGTTTATAACTGTAACGTATAATTATATCTTGCAAGATTTAATATTTCATTGTGACAAGGTACTAGATCGTCAACCTCAGAAGCCTTGAAGGCTCGCTACGTTTGGGGAACATGTATTATTCACCATTAACGCACGATTCACATGTAATTGATGACTGCACGGATTTTGATGGAGTGCTACACTGATTTTGTTTCAAGGATATTGATAGAAAGTTGCGAGTTGGAGGCAGTTTACCTTTTAAGGTGGACTTTATGCAAAAAACTCGGAAAGTAGCAATCGCCTCGCCCTACACTTGTCTATATGAGTTTGCTGTATTCAAAATGTTCTGTCGCGGATCTGGTTTCAGATTCTTATATTCACTAAGCCCACGTTAGCGAATGTCGTTTTGTGATATGAAATAAAAAAAACCGGCCAAGTGCGAGCCGGACTCGCGCACGAAGGGTTCCGTACCATTATCTATAAAAACGAGCAAAAAATCACGTTTGTTGTATGGAAGCCCCTTTAAATATTTATTTTATTCTGTTTTTTAGTATTTTTTGTTATAGCGGCAACAGAAGTACATCATCTGTGAAAATTTCAACTGTCTAACATCAAGGTTCATGAGTTACAGCCTGGTGATAGACGGACAGACAGACAGACAGACAGCGGAGCCTTAGTAATACGGTTCATTTTACCCCTTGGGTACGGAACCCTAAAAAATAATGTTTTTTCTTCCCTCGTTTTATCGTTTTACTAGGTGGTAGGACTTTTCTGTAATGTTCATCTAGGTAGGTACCACCAACTTTGCCAGTTATCCTGCCGCTAAGCTGTAGTGTGCAAGCACTAGTGTTCCGCTTAAAGGGCACTGTATTATAGCTAGTGAAATTACTGGGCAAATGAGACTTTATGATCTGATCTTACAGCCTAGTAATCTCAAAATATTAATCTGATTCCTAGACTGTGCTGATGCCTCAGGATGACGTGCGCAGTGCAGCGTCACCCGTTTTGGAATTCCGAGTAACACTGCAACTGTTGTCGCTTAACATCAGGTGAACGACTAGCTCGTCACATCATTCATTAACATAAAAAAAAACACCACCAAAAGAGTGACGACCGAGATACGACGGTGGCAAAGGAAGGCGTAAAATTAATAAGCCCGTGCAAAGTCAGGGCGGGTTAGCTAGTAATAAATTAAAAAAAAAAAAAAAGAGATAGAGTTCCATTAAGTAGATTATGGATGTCTAAGAAGCTGTAATATTATAAGATTTAAGTAAATTAAACTTAAACGCCAAATCTGCTTACTCTAACGTAGTGTTTTTCTTTGTTAGTTTACTCTTTGCAAAGGTTATCTTCAAGATCTCAAGACGCTTTAACGACTTTTGAAATCTTTCCTGTAATATAATTCCCCTAAAACTTTTATAACTTACAAGTACTTGCGTAATCACCCCAAATGTCAAACATTTATTGCAAAACGCTGTTATAAAAATACAAAAGAAACGTTTGGTTTTTTGTAGGCAATTCATAATCTTTCATTGAACCTGTGGATTGACGCCATGGAGTTACGGTTGTGGAAAGGATTTTCAAGTGTAAACCACTAAAGGTGGGTTTTTTTGGAAAGGATTTTCAAGTATAAACCACTAAAGGCAGGATTTTTTGGAAAGGTTTCAAGTATAAACCACTAAAGGTGGGATTTTTGATCCGTAGTTAAGGCGAGACTGGCCCAAAAACGCCCTTGTTTGAATCGTCTTTTCTCTGAGATAAACCACACTAAAAAATATATGTTATTCTTAAGGATGTCTTCAAGTTAAATGATCATACTTATACATAAAAGGAATAACTTCACTCGATCGAAAAAAAATCCAAAGTTACCTCTATCTTAGATTTTTTGAAATGACTTTTCGACTTGTTTTAAACGAATCGTATTATTTAAATATATTTTAATGAATCATGTATTGATCAAACAATTTAAATGATCAATAAAAATGTTAAAAAGTTAATACGGTAATTTTATATGAATATTATATCTTGAATTCATGGCATCCGAGCTCATTTTCGGGGCCGCCAGTCCGCTCGCAGAGCCCGTCGACGCCGGACGTGTGCCAAATTTTTGCGCTCCACGACGCGAAGCTACACTGGCCGTGAATTTTAATAAAATGGGTAACAAATATAATAAAAGAAAAAAAAACTGCTCAAGACCTTTTACCTATTTTTGTTTTTTATTGTTTTATTTTCATGATGTATGTTAGGAATGTAATGTTGTGTGATGTCCTGAATAAATGTATTTTCTTTCTTTCTTTCTTTCTAAGTTATGCATTAGGAAAATCGGTAGTTACCATGTAATTTACCTATGCTTTCTAATTATCATTATGCTCACCGTCATGGACAGTTTCTTGCCCTACGCCTCAATACACACGCCTTACTCAATCATACAATCCACACTTGTGTTATTTTTTTGTGCACAAATTCATGTCACGAATCGAACCCATCTCCTCCGGGTTATGAGCCGACCTGCTAAACCCCCACATCACAGAGGCTGTGAATAATCATCATACTCATTTATTTATCTCATACACAAGCAGTTATGTTTGCTTCATAGTATACATTGCGTATACATGGTGTCAAGCAGCACACCGCGGGGGGCCAATGGATGCAGGAGGCGAGCAGCCGCTCAAAGTGGTGCTCTTTGGGGAGGCCTATGTTCAGCAGTGGACGTCTTCAGGCTGATGATGATGATGCTTATGATGATGATGACGATGCTGCTGCTGCTGCTGCTGCTGATGATAATGATGATGATGATACATGGTGCTAGATAATACGTAACTGGCATGCGCAAGTACGGGCAGGTATGAATCAGTGTTACCAGTTGAGCGGCTGGTGTGAGAAAAAGTGGGCAGGTGTGGGCAATTATGGAAACGTGTTAGCAGGCAGGGGCTAGCAGGCAGCTTGTGTGAGCAAATGTCGATAGGCGTGGGCAAGTGTGCAAAACCTATGGGCAGGTGAGCGGGTGGTGTGGCAAAAAATAGGCGGGTTGGGTAAGTGAAAGAAAGCTATGGGGTAGGGGCTTGATCCCATCCTCCCCGGCGGCGCTGCCCCGTTACCGGGGTCGATGGGAAAAAAGGGAAAAAAGTGCCATCCTCCCCCGGAGCCTCAACAACGGCGCTCATGGGGGCCGATGGAACATAAAAATTGTCATCTGCCCCGTTATAGTCGGATCAATGAATTCATCTCGGTGACAGCGGCGCAGATGGGAATAATAGTCTCATCCCCACCCCAGTACGGCCAGTGCTGGTGCTTTTAATGGGGAGGGTTACACAAATCAGTTTCATCAAGTCCAGCATTGAAGGTAGGGTACCATAATATTTAAGAGGTAAGAGGTATGTGGGTGGTGCTCGACCAAATGTCATAGAGGATGACAGGGGCTGTCAGATCGTTGTCATGAAAATCCAAGATGCGAGGCGGATTCAAAATGGCGGCCATTTTGAAAGTTAGTCCGATCAGGGTGATTTTTCGCATGGGGGGGGTTTTCGGGGCCGCAGATTCGAAATTTGAAAAAAAATTTGGATTCCGCCATTTTTAAAGATGGCTGCCATATAATTTTTTTTTCCATTTTTGACGCATTGTTTCTCGATACCAATGGAAAATTTTGAATGTCTTTGTTGACTTTTGTGTCCAGGTGACAGAGGTGTCTTCAAAAAAATTCGCGACCTGGTCTTCCGACCTTCGGTCACTCGGACAGTCAACGGCCTGGCCAAACCATATGAGATAGGTCATGTGCGTTTTAAGGAATGTCATAGCAAACCCTGGGAAGATTTTGGTGATGTCAAAAAAAATTCAAAATAGCGGAAAAAAAATCCGCCATACAAATTTTAACCGTAAATGACGGCGAAACTATGACACTTTAGTATTAAGAGCTGGAACTAATATTGTTTGAAAGCCAGAGAGGAAGAATGGCAAAAAACTTTTTTTTTCAATATGGCGTAAATTTTGGCCGCGGCGGGAAAAAAAGTTTCACCGATCCGGATGAAAATCGATATCTGGGGGTCCCCAAGGATGCTGATCAACATTCTGAAATCAAATTTTAACATGTGTCAACTTTCAATGGGGCTGTCATACAAAGGTACTTTTATGGAAATATCAGTTTTCCTTTTTTACGCCTCCAATACCAGCGTTTAAGGAA
Organism: Ennomos quercinarius; assembly: GCA_910589525.2. Lineage (NCBI taxonomy): Eukaryota > Metazoa > Arthropoda > Insecta > Lepidoptera > Geometridae > Ennomos > Ennomos quercinarius. The sequence continues at coordinate 15,619,197 of OU342502.1, forward strand.
AATCGTTCCTAGGGATCGAGTATAGATGCTATAAGGGTCAAAATGCAATATCAGCAAAACCGATTTTTTTCAAGATGACGGCTGTAGACATACCGACTCATAGTAAAAGTTGTCCGATCCGAATGAAAATCGATATCTGAAAATCCCACGGTACACTTGGTAGGAAAGTGTAAAAACTTTTTTGATTCCGCCATTTTGAAAAATTGCGAACATTCAATTTCACTTTTTAAGGATTTTTAATTTGCAATTAACGCCGAAACTATAAGACTTTTGTGAGGAGGGTTTGTTCTAATATTGTACAGTTTTGAGAGGGGCACACAGTGAAAAAGTACTTTTTTCAAAACGGCGGTCTATTGGTCCGCGTCTGAAAGTAAAGGTGCTCTGATCGGGATATAAATCGATATCTGGGGGTCCCAAAGGATGCTGATCAACATAGTTTGGTCAAATTTTGACATCTGTCATTTCTTAATATGGCCGCCGTATATACATACTGTTATCGAAATTGCTGTTTTCCGTTTTATTGCCTATGGTACTACAGTTTCGGGCTGAGATAGTTGTAATTTTGACAGATGTCAGTGTGACAGATGTCAAACGTCAAAATTTTGACAGATGTCAAATTTTTTGATAGATGTCAAATGTCAATTTTTTTTTCCAACCTACCAAATACAACGACGAGCGAAGCAAGTATACTGTAATTTGGTATAAGTGGACGGTCACGACCAACTCATGTACTTGCACACTTGCACCGAGCGCGGGCCGCACTCGGCTCGCGCACGTTGCAAGTGTGCAGGTGCAAGTGTTAGTCGTGACTGTCCAATTATACCAATGACAGTAAATTAACTCGCTCATCACCGCATTTGGTAGGTTGGAAAAATTTGACATTTGACATCTGTCAAAAAAACTGACATTTGACATCTGTCAAAAAAACTGACATTTGACATCTGTCAAAAATTGACATTTGACATCTGTCAATAAATTTCACATCTGTCAAAAAAATTGACATTTGTCAAAAGTTTGACATTTGACATCAATCAAACTGACATCTAGTAGCGAGTTAGTTTACTGTCATTGGTATAATTGGACAGTCACGACTAACACTTGCACCAGCACTTGCAACGTGCGCGAGCCGAGTGCGGCCCGCGCTCGGTGCAAGTGTGCGACTTGCAACCTGCGCACTGTTCTAATACCGCTGTCAAGTGTAGACAGATGTCAGTTTGATTGATGTCAAATGTCAATTTTTTTTAAAGATGTCATATGTCAATTTTTTTCCAACGTACCAAATGCGGTGATGGGTGAGTTAGTTTACTGTCATTAGTATAATTGGACAGTCACGACTAACACTTGCACCTGCACACTTGCAACGTGCGCGAGCCGCGTGTGGCCCACGCTCGGTGCAAGTGTGCCACTTGCGAACTGCGCACTGTTCTAATACCGCTGTCAAGTGTAGACAGATGTCAGTTTGATTGATGTCAAACTTTTGACAGATGTCAAATGTCAATTTTTTTTAAAGATGTCATATGTCAAATTTTTTCCAACCTACCAAATGCGGTGATGAGCAAGTTAGTTTACTGTCATTGGTATAATTGGACAGTCACGACTAACACTTGCACCTGCACACTTGCAACGTGCGCGAGCCGAGTGCGGCCCGCGCTCGGTGCAAGCGTGCCACTTGCGACCTGCGCACTGTTCTAATACCGCTGTCAAGTGTAGACAGATGTCAGTTTGATTGATGTCAAACTTTTGACAGATGTCAAATGTCAATTTTTTTTAAAGATGTCATATGTCAAATTTTTTCCAACCTACCAAATGCGGTGATGAGCAAGTTAGTTTACTGTCATTGGTATAATTGGACAGTCACGACTAACACTTGCACCTGCACACTTGCAGGTGCAAGTGTGCCGGTTGCGACTTACTAATGGTGCAAATGACGCTGTCAAATGTACAAATAAGTAATTTTTTTACTTTCATGCCCTCTCCCGTGGGAACCGTGCTGAATTTCAGGATTAAAAGTATCCTATAGCCTACCTCGTAATATGAACTCAAATCATGGCAAGTTTCATTTGAATCCATTTAGTAGTTTCGGCGTGTGACAGACAGACAGACAGACAGTCAGACAAAAATGAAAAACATTATAGTTTTGGCTTTAGTATTGATTGTAGAGAACCTTCCAACAAAATTTTTCAAAATATCTTTACGGTACAGAATTGACTCTGTTACAGTTTGATTGTATTATAGATTAGTGTAATATTAGGCAAATTGCTTATTATAAATATTATAGTACCCTACCGTTTATGCTGGGCTTGATGAAACTAGATTTGTATAATCCTCTCCGTTAAAAGCACCAGCACTTGCCGTACCGGGGTTGCAGATGAGGCTTTAATTCCCATCGGCCCCGCTGTCACTAAGGTGAATTCATCGATCCGACTATAACGGGGCAGATGACCCTTTTTCTATTCCATCGGCCCCGGTGAGCGCTATTGTTAAGGCTGCCAGGAAGGATGACACTTTTATTCCCATCGACTCCGGTAAGGGGGCAGCGCCACCAGGGAGGATGGAACCAAGCCGGACTTGGTACGTATTACAATAATAATAACAACCAATATAATATTATTATATATATATATAATATAGTTTAGTAATCTCATTACTAAACTGGGTGATGTCTTAGGGTCAATTTATTTATTTATTTATATATAGGTACACAAAACAAATTACAATCAACGACTTATTCCAAATAGGTAAATATACAAACAAATCTGTTCTGGATTGTAGCTTAAACTATGTGTACACAGAAAAAATATAAATTACACAATCACTACCGAGACATGCAAATGAAAGTAGGCACCCATCAGCAAAACCACAAGCTTTGCTGATGGGTACCCAATGACAACGGTATACTAAAATTAAATTTTGAGGAGTTTAGGGAGTGTCACTAAGGGTGAGGTGGATCATTTCAACACAACGCAGCTGTTGTGTCGGAACCATCCGGTTTCCCATGGAGGATATCTTTAATTGTTCAGATAGAGCTGCAAAATGCTCGAGCAGTTTTTAAGTGCTATTGGAATATCAACCTTATTTCATGTAGACAAAACTGAAAATAGTATGCAACATTAAAATCTTACCTATTTTAATGCTGCATACTATTTTCAGCTTTGTCTAAATAGATTAAGGTTGATATTCATACAGCACTTAAAAACTGCTCGAGCATTTTGCTGCTCTGTCTGAATTGAGCCTTAGGATGACGTGCGCAGTGCAGTGTCACGCGAAACTTTATTGTTGTAAAGTTCCGAGTGACACTGCAACTGTTATGGGCGGCCGTGTCACTTAACATCAGGTGAACGACTAGCTCGTCACGTCGTTCAATCACATAAAAAAAAAACAAAAATAGCAATAAAAACACGGTTGTACACCTCATTGCATTTATTATAATAATAATGGTAGGTTCACATTTATCATACATCAATCCAGAACATAAGCTAACTCTATCCTAAATAACAAAGCGGCTTGATCTCCGCTACTGAGTTACATAACGTGGTTGACGCGGGCGAAAGAAGTGCGCGCGGCGCGCGGCGCGGCACATTGCACACAGCTTTTGGGTCGCGTAAATGAATACGTCGTGCCGTCAAATAGTGCGGCTTAAGGTAGCGTAAAATACCTAAAGTTCCCGAAAAGGCTCGCCTTAAGGTAACCAATGGTTAAAATCTCTATCAAATTCTAACCAATGGTCAAAATTAGTAACTACTACTTAGTAACTAAGTAAGTTTAAGTGCTTATCTACATTCTACAAAAAGTTGGGGGCGCCAGGTTCAAACCGCATTGATTGGTAAAAGACTTAGGATCTATTCATATCTATAAGTGACAGGATTCAGGATAAAGTTTTGCTCTTATTTGCCATATCATTCGTGTAGTGATCTAATAGACTTTGCTATCATAGATTAGCGACACTTTAGTGCACTTTGATCACCCAGCACATAGGAATGTAATCACATAGGTTGCAATAAAATAAAATTTTAATAATTTTTGATTATGATTAGCGAGGTGCAGCTCTGCACTCCGTGATTTTGCCTGCATGAAATACCGTGTATTATTGCCCCACACATAGACCTAGAATGTCCTAATGAAAATATTATTGTTCTGTGGTACCACAGTGTATAAAATAGCTTATAATATTGAGTACGAAACCCATAGCCTAGATAAACACGAGAAAAAAGTTATTATTACCATACTGGCCTGTTAGCTCAGTTGGTAGTAGCTCTGCCTTCTGAACTATAGGTTCTGGGTTTGGTTCTCACCCAGGACAAACATTTGTGTGATGAACATCAATTTTTGTTCTGTGTCTGGGTGTTATATTGTATACTACGTATGTACTTACAAACAAAAAGTATCTAAGTATGGTATCAGATATCTGGTTCCCATAATACAAGCTATGCTTAGTTTGGGGCTAGATGGCGCTGTGTGAAATGTCCACTCATATTTATTTATTTATTTATACTCAGTAAATAGCATTAGCTACAGCGCCCTATACACCAGAACACATGTTGTGCTTAGGTTTACTTACTCTAGGTTTAATACTTCCTTTTAATTTTCGTCTCGAATCCAACCGGATAAAAGCGCAAAGTCGACGGCATGCCGAATCACCTGCACACCTAATGCATGCCCAAATTTCGCCCAAACTTGTTCATAAAACGTGTAAAGGTACATAATGTATTTTTTATGTCCGACATAATCACTGGCGTCGACATTAACTGTGAATTCTTCGAGTCTTGGCTCTTGGTCCACTTTCTCATAATTCTAATTTGTGAAACTGATTTAGGCAGTAGAAAGATACTTAAAAGCATCTAGAAGTACATAAAAATGTAACGCGTTTTTACCTACTCTTAAGTTAGGTACATTTTACTTTATTTTTTAGGGCTCCTTAGGTACATTTGTTGTAATAACTGTAGTTGTTATCATATATTTAAAACAAGTAATGAAACAAACTTTGACTGGCCTTGTAGCTCAGTTGGTAGCAGCCCTGCCTTCTGAACTGTAAGTTGTGGGTTCGATTCCTACCCAGGACAAACATTTGTGTGATGATTGATGAACGTAGGTGTTTTTTCTGTGTCCGGATGTTTTATTGTATTCTATGTATGTATTTACAAACAAAAAGTATCTAAGTGGTCTATCAGTTATCTGGTTCCCCTATGGGCAACTAAGCTCTGCTTAGTTTGGGGCTAGATGGCGCTGTGTGAAATGTCCGCAAATATTTATTTATTTTTTAATTTTCAGTAGACATCACAAGGACTCTGTAATTACGTTGTTTCGTTGTGTGGACAGACCCAATTGTAGGTATACTTTATAGATGGACCATTCTAATAAGACACAATGCCATTTCAAGAAACGCAATTATCCCAATTATTATTCCAAATTTATATTCTTACTCCAAGTAAAACCAATGAATAATTGAATATATAAAGTCATCAACATATAAAACTTCATTGACATGATCTCTGCCTAGACACCGTGATAATATTTAAAGAAAACATAACCACTACGTTTTACTACCTACGTAAAGAATAAACATAAATGAATACTTAGTTCCGTTCTTTAATGCGTCGTATCTCGCATTTTTCTTTGTTCAAAACCGGCATTTTTTGTTTGAAAAAGGTTGTGATGTCTAATCGCCCTATTCAGCTACTCCGAGGTTTACCTCGTTGACACGTTAAGTCATTGGACTTGGAATACACGAATCAATGCCCCCGGAGGGGCCGTCGAGGGAATATCTCGACGAAACCTACTTTATTTGACAAGCCGACGAGACGGTGTCCTTTGTCAAAAAGTGATGTGAATTTTATTCTGTATATATATTCATCAGATATCTAGAAAGCTCCATTTTTGTGTTACGTTATTGTTAGAGTTTAGTATCAGATAAATAAAACCGGCCAAGTGCGAGTCGGTTTCGCGCACGGAGGGGTCCGTACCATTATCTATCCCTGCGGTCTAGTGTTGAGTAGCAGCCTATTTAAAGCAGTGCCATCTATGACTCATCTGGTAAACGAGCAAAAAAAATCACGTTTGTTGTATGGGAGCCCCCTTAAATATTTATTTTATTCTGTTTTTAGTATTTGTTGTTATAGCGGCTACAGAAATACATCATCTGTGAAAATTTCAACTGTGTAACTATCACGGTTCATGAGATACAGCCTGGTGGCAGACAGACAGACAGCGGAGTCTTAGTAATAAGGTCCGGTTTACCCTTTGGGTACGGAACCCTAAAAACGGAGCTTTTATAATAAACACTCTGCCTGTCTGTCTGTCTGACAGTCAATAGGTAGGTATTTTTTTTCTGCTGAAAAAGATGGATATCAATGCCCTCAGCTTCATAATGCTGTCAAAATATTCAAGGTTTTAACATTTAACTCAACTCAATTAAAACTGTGACAAAAACATTTTGATTTTAGAGCCAATTAGTTCGTATTAACTATAGGTAATTATTACCTATCTAAAGTTATACCTACATAATAATATGGCTCTAGCAGGCCATGCATCATTACGAACAAAAGCCAAAGTCTAATTAAATACCGAAACGAACCAAATAATTTCCAGGGTTTCAGTAGGCAGTAGCTATTTATCTCGTAATTTCGCGAACTAATCGCTAATTGGGTTTCCCATACAGTCTTCGTCCTGTAATAATGCCCAGTACTCCAATACAATTAGTGATTATTGGTTCGGATTGAAACAATATACTGTTTTAGTACTTTTAGTTATAGTCGATTGGATAAGTCGGACCAATTCCCAGAAATAGCTGGGATTTTGGGATGGTCCGTTCCACTTTCTAAAATCAAGAATGATATTTTATTCACAATCAATTGACATTTGTCAGCTTTTCTAACACATCTAAGTAACTTCTTTCTCTGATCTGTGGATGTGGGTTGCCCCTTTTCACTGTCCAATGTTAAATTTATAAATTCCATTCAGATAATAAATTTTTAATGTTTACGTTGGATCCAACACGCCTTCGTCTCCTAAACGTGGAAAACCTCTTAATAGAGGACATGCTCCATGTCACAAAATCATTTTTTCGGTTGTGTGGTAGAACATAATACAAAGTTCGTTACGTACGCAGTTAATTACAAAGGGGATTCGTCGTACACGCAGTCAATTACAAACGGGATTCGTCATACACGCAGTTCATTACAAAAAGGTTCGTTACATATGCAGTTCATTACAAACGGGGTTCGTCAACACGCAGTTCGTAGCGCTTGTTACACACATAGTTCATTACAAATGGGTTTCGTCAACATGCAGCTGTTCATTACAAAATGGTTCGGTTACATATGCAGTTCATTACAAACGGGGTTCGTCAACATGCAGTTCACAGCGCTTGTTACACACATAGCTCATTACAAATGGGTTTCGTCAACATGCAGCAGTTCATTACAAAACGGTTCGGTTACATATGCAGTTCATTACAAACAGGGTTCGTCAAAACGCAGTTCACAGCGCTCGTTACACACACAGCTCATTAAAAACGGAGTTTGTCATACATGCAGTTCATTACAAACGGGGCTCGTCACGCATGCTATTCGTCGTTCTATTACAATCACCTAGGTATTACATGTTTCTAAAGTACGAAGTACCAGGAGACCAGCGATACTATCTATTGTATATTGTATGTGGTCTACAAAATTATTAAGTGCCTTTACACTTTAAACTAACTACTAGAATAATACCAACTGCTACGAGATGATACTAGCTACACTACCTAAGTACCTACCAACTAAAAATATTTGGCCTGCCGCGATGACGTAAGCGTAGATGGTCCAAATACTCCAGCCCACTATCACTTACCCAAAATGCTGGCAATATTGATGTGTTCATTACATATTACACGTCAAGTCGATCTATTACTTACAGAATTACATTAATCTTAAGGTGGAACGTTACACTAGCGCGGGAAATTCAAATTTTCTTGCGTTCTTTTGCCAATAATAGCTTAATTACTCAACGTAATTACATGAAAACTAATTTTGAAGAAATAAATAGAATGTATCAATAAATTATTATAAATAAAAGTATCTCCTAGATATCATTGGTTTAGCGACAAATGGCAATAAACAATTTTCTTCTTAGTTTTTCAGTCTATTGCCAAAATATTGTAAGTATTATTGGCAAAAGAACGCAAGAAAATTTGAATTTCCCGCGCTACTGTAACGTTCCACCTTAAGATCCATCTCCAAAAGTTTAAAAAAATTACAATAGCATTATCATTTTAGGTCTATTCCACAGACCCAGAATATTTTCGTTTACTCAACCTAGATATACTAAGCAAGTGAGGTAAATCTGACAGCCGTCTGATATTTTATTCAGTAAAACGCGATGGGCCGAGAGCGGTGCCCGGTGGGGTCTTGTGGCCTCTTTACACACAGGGTAATGAATTTCTGTTCTCATTTTGAGTCTAGAATTGCTAGAATATTAAATCTGCTTGTCCAAATAGTTTGGGAAAGTTAGCGTTGTTAGCATAATCTTCGTTATCCTTGCATCAAGCGATATTGCGCGATGTCAGGAATAGGTCCCGGCTCAGCATACAACTGAGGCTGCACACAACAACCTCAGCTACTGAGTTATGTCAGTGAGAAGTCGATGAATTTTTGCCATACATTTTTTGGGCGTCTTAAATAAACCTCATAAAATATTACTTTTTTTTTTTTTTCTTTTTTTTTTTTTACGGGCAAATTGCCTTTATTACTCAAGCTAACTACTACAATAATAAAAACTAAACTAAACTAAACTAAACTAAGCTAAACTAAGCTAAACTAAACTAAACTAGCTACACTACCTACTACAAAGAACACTTATGGACTGTATAATAGCCGCGATGGCCTATAGACAGTCCAAGTGCTCCAGCCCACTACCGGTAGGTAGCGTACCCAACATGCTGGCCGCATTGCCACGTTGAATTGCAATGCTGATGCGTTGGGCCAAATAAGTGCCAGCATTTTGGTCAAATATTACTTATGTGTCAAATCTTTAGAAGGAAATAAATATGTTTAAAAACTTTTAAATTTTTAAATTTTTATATAGTGTCAGAGAATATGTAACATGTAGTGACAAAAATATTTTTTAATATTTGCACGCCTGCTTGCAGGCTGAATGCACGTATCCACTATTTACTCTGTGATCTTGTACCCAAATTAGTAGTGTATTCTTGCAAATAAACAAATGAATTGATTTGATTTTTAACTCTACCTTACCCTGAGGGAGGCCTATGTTGAGCAGTGGAGGCTGATGATGGTGATGATGAACTCTCCTATACGCTGCGAAACTCTAATATTATAACGGTACGAAAAAACCCATAAAACATTTTATTCTAAACCCCAGTTTCTGAAGACTTCAACTGTGTAATGAGATTCATAACTGAGGCCTAACATTTTTGGTACATGGATGGCCTGCCTGATGCCTGTGGGCATACTTCTTTAATTCAAGACATGGCGGATGCACACCACGTGTGCAGCTTTGAAAACCCATTAAATAGCAAATAAACCTTTTCTTAAAAAGAGCGTCATCGTTCTACTAGTTAAAACATCTGTAACCATTTTCCAAGATGTTAATTCTAAGTGCGTGCTAGTAAGTACCCCACAAAGAAGATTTGGCTACACCATCACTGGGCACGTACCTTCAAAGCTAAGAAAAACCTGAAAGAAAAAACTGTCAAGACGCCATAAAAGTGATTCACAAAGTTGATGGCCCCCAGGGCTGCCCCCGGGACCCCGCGACCTATTTCGGGGCGTTGAATTGAAATTATACTTTGAAAGGAAGTTGTGGCTGGAGTTCAACAATTTCCTCGTAGTTGCGGGCAGTTGGCGATATTTTTTTTTTATCTTCCACCGTTTTAATAAAAGCGCAAAGTTTGTGGTCTTGCAAAATTTTTGTTTAAAACATTGTTGTGAACGATATTTTAGTTTGATTGTAATTTATTCTGCCGCTAACCATATCATTATTATGTTATTAACCGATAACATTGTTTTGTTATTAACCGACTTAATCGGTTTGTAGTTAATTTTGAAGTGTTCAATTATTTTATAAAAAATATCACTAAGCTATTTTCTACCATGTTTAAGAATGATGGTTCGTTAAGGTTATTAAAATACCTTCGGAGCTTGCCACCATGTTTGTCGCGCGGCTTTTCGCGGCATTTTTTACTACGCAGGTTGGGATCAAATATAACAAAGATATATCATTGTAATCTTTAATTTTAAAATAAACATAATTTTGTTGTAACATTTGAATGCTTATCATTTTATTTTCATTTTTTTTTTGCCGTGCAGCATGCCGCGCCACTATCTTGGGGTCTAATTGGGCTCTAACGGAGTCGAGGGGTAGCTGCGCGTTTGACTTTTTATGAATGAGAACTGTGTCTCGCTTAATATTAAAAAAAATATGAAAGAAAACAGTGCATTCGACGTCTCACTTAATATTAAAAATGAAAAAATGGAATCAGGAATGGGTTAAAAATTACATCAATAACCAATAGGTTGTCACTAAGCGGAGGATGCTCCTTAAACCATAAATCTATAGAAAAACCATCCTTACTAAATAATTATTACTTTTATAATAATTTTTATCAAAGAGATACACCTACCACCTACCTACCCACCTATAGACCTACTTTTTCCGCCATTTCCAAGTACGTACTTCTAATAAATAATTCAGTTTAAGTAAGAAGACGTCCGAGAGTGCCGGGGCACTCCGCCGGCCCTTGGGGCCCTGAGGGCTTTGATTTGTGCCTTTGTATGACCCGGTTACTGTGCGTCAACAGGAAGATAAAATAATAAATACCGTAACAGAAAAAAGGTCGCCTACCGGCAGGGTCGGACTGGGTCTAAGGGGAATGGATGGCATGGCTTTAGGGGCCCGCCACTTCACGTGGATCAATGTAGGAAATATTTTTATAAAAAAATAACAAATTCATAAAATCTGATATCCTTGTCATCCTTAATAAGATCATTTTGAGCTCCATATCTACTTTTACCATCGCATTATACAGAAAAAGTTACATTATTTAAGGTTAAATTATTATGGTTCTTGTTTAATTTTTCTCCCTTGTAAGAAGCAAAAATATACATAATGTTAGGCCCGCTAGGGGCCCGTGCAGCCCAGGGCCCGGGTGGCAATTGCCTTGACTCTGGCCAGTCCGACGCTGCCTACTGGTCTATAATATTGTCACTTTAGGGAATCAACTTCTAATAATAAAGGTTTATTTATTAAATATTCCTGGGTTCTAGTTTGACAGTAGGTACGATAGTTCTACATAAATACTTAAGTTTAGCTATGACGGTGTTTCCTTGCGAGATAAGATCCGGAATGAGGAAGTCCGCAGGAGAACTGAAGTGACGGATATAAGTCTTAGAATTAGCAAGTTGAAATAGCTATGGGCAGGCCACATTGCTCGTAGAACTGACAACCAATGGGGAGGAAAGGTTCTCGAGTGGCGACCACGAACTCCGGTTCGTAGATATGTACAATACTTACTAGAATAAAACCTTCAACCTTGAAGATCCAATAAAAATATCAGGTTAATCTATAATTGCCATCACTATTATCATTATTCTATTATTATCACTATTATTCCATTATTATTATCATTTTATTTTATTTTATTTGGAAGAGCGATGGTGGCCAAGCGGTAGCATGTGCCCTTCGCAATCTTACGGCACCGGCGGGGTAATTACGTAAAATTTGCAACAGCAATGCGACAGCAGTAGCGAAGCATACATTCTCGACACCACTAATGATGTATGACAGCAATCACCGCGAGATTTACGCCTGTCGCAAACCTGTTGCGAGTTAGGTAATTAGGGGGCGGGTCAATCCTCGGCCCTGTACTAATGACTTATCTAGTAAGTTATGTGCGTATTCGATGCCATCGCTACGTCTACTAAGTTATGTGCATATTCGATGCCATCGCTACGTGCCTCGGAGAGCACGTTAAGCCGTCACGTCGTCGGTCCCGGTTGTCATAAGAACATCTATCGCAATCGTTACGGGTAGTCAGACGCCTGATAGAATCTGACGCCTGATCTAACTATCCCTGTTACTGGTCCCTTATGGGTTGCGAGATGTTGCGAGGTCAGATGGTAGTCGCTCGTGTAATTCTGGTAGCTCCCCGCTACAGGTTAGATTGGGAGCCGACCCCAATAACACATGGGAAAAGGCAAAGAGGATGATGATTATCATTTTATTTAATGAATTGTTTATTGGCAAATAAATGATAAGATTGCATTTTAATTTAAATGATTTTAATAAAAACTTAATAACCCGCTATTCGTTTCATTACTTAGATGCGAGGTGCGATACCAGACACACGTCAAACTTATAACACCTCTCCGTTTGGTCGAGAGTTAAAAGAAAACCATACAACGGCACATATAGTTAAAAAAATCCTCAATTTATGTTAACGTGGTCTCCAATTAGAAAAATGTCATTATCCAAATCCATCGTTATTTCTATTTATGTATCATAACTTGTAGCGATGGTCCTCAAGCCGGGTCAGGCTTCGGGGCGACTTCAGAGTAATAATCCTTGGAATGTGGCCGTACAGCGTAAAGGTTGCAGTATGGACGATTTAGAGAAATAGTCTTGACTTTCTGATCTTTCATTGCAACAATGGTTCTGTGTCTGGGTGTTGTGGAACCATAGTTCCTGGGTCCCTAGATACAGGGAACCCTAGTTAGGGTCCAGGATTTATATACATATATTGTTATCAAAGAACAAAAAAGCGAATTCAGGTTTTTTCGCACCCAGTATAGAAAGTTGGGCGAATTTGATTTCGATGTATCGTCAAAGATGAAAATAGCCTCTTTGTTTTTCGTTGGTCTCTGAATTTCTTTAATAATTAGTATTAAACGATGGTAGGTAATTTCTTGCGATCCTAGGGTTGAAGGCTTAAATCTTGCAGTTAGCCTGAGCTTTGAGTGGAGGAAACATCGTGATATTATAGCATTAAAAACGCACTCACAGCTGTAAATTCTGACACCAGGGCTGACCACTTGCCTACACGAGAAGAAAAAGAAGAAGAAGCTGTACCTAGTGATTTACATAGTGGTAAGACATTTTCTAAGTCTCGCGTGTACAGTTAATACGCTCAAGTTTTGTTATCAAGAATGTAATAATATATTATGTTCTTGCAACTTGAAAGCTAGCCAGCTCAGTAAATAAATTTATACTGCAGTTATAATATTGAAATTGAAAATTATCATTATTTAAATAAACCCATACTGCGATTGTTTATAAGTTGTACCGACCAGTCGTCCATACAAAAAGCGAACAAGTCTGAAAATACGGAAAATACCGATATTGGATAAACCTTTTGAGAAGATCCCCTTTGTGCCCCAAACTGTTCCTGTTCGGAACGGGAGTCGGGGGTGTCGTTTGGGGTATATCGAAGACCTCGGGTCGGTACAGACACGTTTCTGAAGTTTCCAATAGATGTTGCCATGCGTATGACACATAATATAAGTACGGCCGGAAATATTACGATGTCAGAAATATGAATGATCTTTTTAGGATTTTTGTTAAACACTACTTGTTTGTGTGTGTGTAGAGTAAACGAAATTACATAGACTATTAGTCTACATTAAATAAATTGAATCACCGTCACAAGTATCCTATTCCTAAAGAGTTCTCCAACGAAACCAGGAATTACGATGAATATTGCCTCAAAATGCTCACTGTAATAATTTGTATAAAGTACTGTGGCAAAATTGTGAAGAAATTAAATGTAAAAAAATGGTTTTGGTTTGGTTTTGGTAAGCCTTGTTAAAGCTATTATTGTTATCTTTCGTGCTCTTAGATTTATTATTGTTTCCTACCCAGCTCCCTACATTTACCAAACACAGCTAGAGGGCAGTGGACACGTCCATCCGATGATTTACGTCTACAACGTTGTACGTTCGGTAACGACCACATTTATCGCTGACCCGTCCACCACCCTCAGAAAACTGGTGAAAAGTTCAGTTATTTCACCATTAATCTTAACCTTCAATTTTATCTTTATGTTCTTCATTCTTGTTAAAGTTGGAGCGTTTTTTTTGTTAAGGCACGCTTGGGTGTGGGAGGATTGCTTGAAAATGCACTTTTACAGCTTTTTCATAGTTGTTTTTATCACGACACGCTGTATATCAAAGAAGCCTTTTTAATACGTATTAGTATGTATTAGTCCTATTTGCTAACTACTGTAGACTTGAAGGACTGTAAAAATATTTTTAGAGCCAGTGCATACCTTCAATTTAGATCTATGTCAACTTACCGCGGCGCGGCAGGCGGCGCCAACAGTGTACCTAACTTAGAAAGCGTATTGGGTGTTTTTGAAACGTGATGCTGGAGGATATTTTGTCTCATACAAATCTTGTTCGTATTAGTGTCAGCTGTTGATTCATATAGGTTTAATGGGTGGCCGCTATTTTGAAGAAAAACAAGATGGCGGGCCGTAAGTATGCCAATATCTTCTAAGCCTTAATATCTTTCAGAGGACTTTAGAATTATTAGTCAGTCACTTCTTGGCCCCATACTTTTAAATTAAATTCTCAAGCCACCTTCGGATTTAGCACAAAACCATCTAAACAAAAAAATGTTTTGGAATGTAGTCCGAAACTTGAGGTAGCTCATCAAAACTCATAAGTATGTAGTACAACTGCACATGCGCGGGCGCAGCGGGCTGGTGCGAATGAGCTTAGGGTTGTACGCTTGTAGATTATCGTGATTAGAGATAGGTATATTGAAATGGTTATTTAGTATTTTGTATGTTTATAACACGCTAAGTATACTGCTGAAGTATAAAAAAATATTTACATGATAGTGTAAAATCTATACAAAACAATTACAGAAGTGGTGAGTAAAGTTTTTATCGATTGGAATCTCTCTCTCGCTCTTCTTTCTTTGGGTCTCAGAACAATACTACAAAAAAACCGGTTTTCTTCAGAATCCCAGAAAGCTCATGTTAACGCTTTAATTAAGTTATAAAACGTATTCAAGTTGTAGAAATATTGTATGTATCACCTTAAACTAATTCTGAGTTTCCGACTGCTATGGCAACCCTAGCAGTTCCGGCGGGGTAAAGCTGAAGGCGCGGGATGGGGGCCCAATCCGGCGCATGCGCTCGTTGCCAAAAATCTAGTCAAACTGGCTCGCTATAGTGCAACGCACTTCTCGATGAATGCGTGTGGAACAAGGGAGGTGTAGAGCAGCTTCATCTAGAGAAAAAAATGTTACTACGCCACACAACTTTCTATATTTTTAAACTATGTTCCCGCGTAACTAGTAACATGATTGCAATTAATGAGCCATGAAATTCAATGTCTTAATATGTACCTTGTTTATGTACTTATTTTTTGATAGCATAAATTAATGTGTATGGCGTAATAATAATAACAACTAAACCTACAGAATCGGTGTGTCTACTTCTACCGATGCAACAGTGAAAATAGTTATTCAAGTCGGTTTTTTAAAGGAATGTATGACGTGACGAGCTAGTCGTTCACCTGATGTTAAGCGACATAGCTGCCCATAACAGTCGCAGTGTCACTCGGAACTTTAAAATAATAAAGTTCCGCGTGACACTGCACTGATGTTAAGTGACATAGCCGCCCATAACAGTCGCAGTGTCACTCGGAACTTTAAAATAATAAAGTTCCGCGTGACACTGCACTGCGCACGTCATACTGAGACATCCCACAGTCAAGTAATCAGATTACTAGACTGTGAACAACAAAGGTCACAAAGTCTCATTTGCCCAGTCATTTGAATAGCTACAATGCCCTTCAAACCTGAACACAGTAGTGCTTGCACACTGACGGCAGAATGACTGGCAAAGCGGTGGTACCTAAATAGACAAACTTTGCAGAAAAGTCCTACCACCTAGTATTCAAAGTAGAGTCAAAGGTCACGTCCAAGTCTAGTCGCGGTCAAGCTCCCGTAATGCAGTGGGTATATTTTAACTAATGTGAAAACTATGTGCGTTTTCTAGAGAACACAAAAATACGTTTTTCATCTATATGTGGATGTGCTTTTCATTTGAATTTCTTATTATGCATTAATTATCGTCATCATTACAAATTAAACAAGCAAACGATATCAAAAACATTTTCATATTTCCGTCGAGACTTGTTGTTGTTACCACTCAACACGGAAACAGCTGAACAAATTATGATGAAACAAGTTTGGTGTGAAAATACTTCATTAGGTTTTGGAGTAATTTTTAAAACATTTTCAATCCCGTAATATTGTGTGATTCTTTTGGGATAGAGATCGTTGTTCAAGCGGGAAACCAGTGGAGTGCAGACAGTTTATAAATAAGTAACAATAATATAATTTCGTAACACTTCAAAACAGTCTGACAAGGTCTCGTTAAAATTTTCTTTCTCTGAAATGTAAATGTAACATCCAACAAAAAGGCTGTTTACAAGTCACGCATATTTTTATGCAATAAAAATTTACGTTTGACTTTCATTTTAGCACCTCGATGTTTTAAATAAAAAATGCGCAAATTTCCTAATATAAAATCGATATAGCTAAAATTTGCATAGCTTTTAATGCCACGTTAATTCATCAACATTTAGCGACTCCACTGCCGTCGCTGTCCAGTCGTTAGATAGTCATACAACGAGAGTAGGTGCATCTAAAAACTGCAACTCGATTGCAGGCTGAGGGGGGAGGCTGTGAGGAAGCGGGGTGCGGGAGGGGAGGAGAGGAAAAAATAAAACGCGTCCGAAATCTGCGCGGGCGACGACCGGTCGACGACCCCAGTTAGGTCTAACTGGGAAGCTGGGCCTAGGACCTGAGCCTGGGTGACCTAAGTGTGAGGACGCTTGCGTGGGCGACGGTTAGGTGATGATGACGATTCATGGATATTTCGACACTTTAGGGCGCGGCGACCGGTCTTTTGATGTATGTTCGTGATTTTAAATGGGTCATATCGTAGATGCTACGGATTGCTGTTTTAGATTACTCCTCATGGAAGGAAAATAGCACAAAAACAAATTTGGTGTATAAGAACGGAGATGACACTTTACACTTATTTACACAGCGAATGAGCATTGCAATTCAACGATGTAACGCTGCAAGCATGTTAGGCACGCTACCTACAGTAAGTTATAGTGGGCTGGAGCGTTTGGACTGTGTATAGGGTATATGTACTAGATGGGTTCAGGTATCACATTATCTGTGGTCAGTCAGTGCGGTTAGTATACATAGGTACAGCCCAAATGTTTTTTCTAGTAGGTACTGTAGTATTATTATAGTGTAGCATAGTAGTAGTAGGACTAGTAGTTATGATTGTAGTCGTTAGTTTAAAGAATAAAGGCACTTTGCCGTAAGTATTATTTATCAGTCGAGAGTGAACAGGTATCTTGGCAAGCATGCACCATCGTAGACTGCGTCATCACTTTCCATCAGGTGAGACAGTGCTCAAATGCTCTGCCTATCAACAGTAAAAAAAAACCATTTTTGACAATAATTAGGTCAATACATAGTGACTTAAGAGAGTTTATCATTTGTTTGCAAAACGTTAGTTTTTTTAAAAGATGCTATCGAAATATAAAATAAATATGATTCTAAAAAAAAACCCAGCAGTAATATATAAATATCCTTGCACCTTGCCAGGTAAACCAATGTGTCGTTCTAGAACCCTTTGGAATGTACCTGCACCAGAACCTTGAAGTTATCTTATTAATTCCGCACCAGGAGGTCCGCATCTGGCCGCTCAATTAACCAAAATACCACCACTTATTTGTCAAACCTTTTTTCTATATGACAAGTATAAAAATGCAACAATATTGAATTCTCGAATGATTTTATGTTATATCATAATATCAAAGATAAATTACGTGACCTCACGGAAGTAATAGGTAAGTGTAACTCTGGCTCAATATTCTTCTATCATTTTGGATTTTTACTTACTTTTTTTTAATTACTAAGATCATATCTTATCTTATCTATGAAATTAAAAAAAACAGGCGGTAGATACAATTATTTATTTATTTATTTATTATTCAGTTTATAATAGGCAATTATACGGCTGGCAGAGCTACGCAATCTGCGCTTTCATTACGATCGAGATCGAGCATGGATCGAGCCTTCTCTCACAGAGACAGAGTTTAGTCCATAATCCCCTACGCTGGCCAAGTGCGCGTTGGTCGACGATAATTTTTTTCATGTCAGTTTCCTCACGATGAGTGCAAGCTACAGGTCAAAAGAATACATATACATTATACGGGTTATCTCTCTGAAGTCCTGTTCTTCCCCCCTCCTATCAATGGGAGATATAGTCTATTTCCGTTAATTCCCACTAAAATATGAAGGTTTCATTATTGTAATATTACTCGTGTGTTTGTCTATTATTATTTCGGGAGACTCTGGGCTGGCCGGCCCCCACTAAGTGGACCGACGATCTGGTTATAAGCGTGGGGAGCCGATGGATACAGGAGGAAAGCAGCCGCTCAAAGTAGTGCTCTGTGGGGAAGCCTATATTCAACAGTGGACGTCTTCAGGCTGTTAATGATGATGATGATGATGATCGGGATACCTCACATTTCACATTCACCAATAAAATCTGCACAGGCGGGAGTTAGATAACGTTTTAGAGCTCGCATTATATTGGAATGATTGTTTTGCAAGTTATAATACTTTTCAATCAAATATTTTTTAAGGTTCTTTAGAAAGTTGATGGTAAAGTAATTTTGATTTGTTTAAGACTTTAAAACAACGAAAGATTTTTTTAAATAGTATAGTAAGTTTTTAATGACAGCAACTTTTTTATTATTATTTGATAGGCATGCATTTGACAACTATCTCACCTGATTTTAGAATAGTATGATGTCATCATCATCATCATCAGCTGGAAGACGTTCACTGCAATACTTCTGTAAAGTAGTACCTATAGACAATAAGAATAAGAAGAATAAGAATAAATAATATTTATTGCCAAAACTACAACAGACTTACGACAATCAACTTTCATGCTGTCCATACCATACTTTTCCCTTTAATAATTTAACTAGAGATGCCTTGTGGTTTCACCTGCTATTTTACCGTTTTCCCACGGGAACTCCAGCTCATTCCGTCTACCCCTTTCCGTCTTAGAACTACAAGGCTTGGTGATTCTTTACATCCTTACGTCGTAAATGTACCTCAGGTCCGCACTAAGCGTTTTGTTGAGTCATTAATAGTCCGAACGGCCAAGGAATGAAATGCTTTACCAGCAACAGTATTTCCTGCTGGGTATAACCTAGGTCTTTCCAAGTCAAGAGTGAATGGGCATCTCATGGGCAAACATGCTCCACCTTAGACAGCTTCGTCTATTACCATCAGGTGAGTTGTTGTCAAACGTATGCCCATTTTAACAATTGAAAAAGTATCAATTGTTAATCTCGATTTTATTAGCAATTTATATAATTATTCGTATTATGACTCGTATGCTAAATAATAAATCGGTATAGCCGTTTAAGCGTGAACGACAAACAAGCAAACGAATGATCAGACATTTGCCTTTTTTTATTTATAAGGATCCATTGCTATTTGCTACCGTTTATCGCTTGGGCTGCATAATGCGTGGGCGAAGGTGAACGATTCGTCAACGTGCCAGTCATTAGCACCACGACTCCCGCCGAATAGAATCCTTTACTCTTTGTTACAAACGAACATCATCAACATAAGATGTGTCCATATTTTGTTTTGTATGATTTTTTTTTAATTATTTTCTTATGGTTGAACCAAACCGAAGTGGTACACGATGCTGATACTGGCCGCGGCTATTATTATTTACCTACGTCGGCAGCGGGGCTTACCACGCTGGTTTGTTCAAACCTTTAAGGGGGCCCTAACACATCCCACCAAACCAATCCCATTTAATATTTTGTGCAACAGATCCCACAAAATGTTATTTTGAATGCCCATGTGATCCCAATCAAAATGTTGGTCGTAAAACAAACGATAAACGCTGCCAGAACACGTTTTTTTGAGGTTGAAGATTGAACTTTCATACAGCAAATGGTTTTCTGTTAGAATCTGTTCTAATTTAGAATACGACAGTTGAAAAAGTGGCCCAAGTCAACAAGAAGGAAAAATGGGATATCTCCAAAGAACTTATAAATACTTGTGCAATAGTTTCTCATAAGAGAAGACGGATGACTGCAACAGCTTTGAAACCGGTGCAGTGGTATCAAACAGAAGAGGAACTATACCATGCCGGCGTCTTTGACGAGATCATTTTTTTCGTAAGAAAATGACGTGACGAGCTAGTCGATCGCCTGGTGTTAAGCGTCACGGCCACCCATAACAGGTTGCAGTGTCACTCGGAACTCTAAATTAAAGTTTTGCGTGACACTGCGTACTGCGCACGTCACCTAGACTCTATGATACAGTCTAAAAAAGATTTCTAGACTGTGAGATCATTTCATAAGTCTCGTTTGCCCAGTAACTTCACTAGCTACAATGCCCTTCAAACCGGAACACAGTAGTCAAGAAAATTGGTCAAGGGCTGGTATTACTTGCGAATTTTTTGGAAAAATTCTCGTAGATGTACCTATGCATCCTAAATAAATTTGTCTACAGAAATAACACGTGCAGAGGCAAAATTCAACTGTATACAATCGATTATAATAAACAAACACACAATAAAATGTATTTTTTCTTTGAAATATGTATCCTATTTATGGTTTCAATCGGCAAGTCCGGTTGAGGCATTATTTTTAACAGAATACAGTTAGATCGGTGAAAACATTTTTTATTGATTATCAAACTACTGTTACGAGACTCTTATTGCAACTAAGCACTGGTTATTGAAATTTGGAGCATGTAGAATGTTATGGACCGTACAAGTTGGTAACAGTTTAATAAGACTTATTATATTTTACGACTACATATCAAATTGGGTTTAAGCTTATGGAGTTATACGTCCAGTTTCGTTCACAATCCATGTCTTTCTTTCTGCCATCAAAACGATAACCAGTTCCACGATATGGAGCAGATTTCTTTCTTTGTTCTGTCTCTGATTTCCCAAAGCATTGGTTATTTATGGATAACCATCTGACTGTCGCAGAGCTATTGATAGAGTTAATGCTTTTGCTTAATTCCTTTTCTCTAACTTCCAGCTGAAGTCTCCAACGGAAGAAGGCACTGGAGGTAGCTTGCCGGGGGGCGACAATCCACCAGCTAACGGCTCCATCTTCACCATGACGCTTAAAAATAATCATCTCATCGTGGAAACTGAAGAGCGAAATGTAAGTTGCTATATTCAAGTATAACTTTAATACAAATACTCGCAATATTAGGTAACCAGTATCTAGAATTAAAACCTAAAAAAAATAAAGTTTATGATTTTGGAATTTTGTCAATGTTAATAAAGTCATTCTAAGCCTGCCGTGTGGTAAGCAGTTATATGGATATCTGCAGCACAAGAGGCGATAAATTACTGGAATATAAACTGTTTCACGTTTTTGTGCTCAATGTACATTGAGAAGGAATTTAAGCTTGGAGGAATTCAGAAATCAGTGTATGAACATTTTTGGAGGAAAAAAGACACAAACTAAAAGTAAATTAATAGTACTACTAACAAGTTCATCATCATAATTAACAGCCTGAAGACGTCCACTGCTGAACATAGGTTACAACAAGTTACAAAATTTTGAATATTTTTTCTTACTCTTGACATAACATGTATTATTTATTCTTTCAGGACATAACTAAAAACGGGCGAGAAACAAAAATGAAGTACTCTCCCGATAACGACGGCATCTTCGTGGTGGAAGTCCAACAGTCGACGGCCTACAGGCCTAACAATAAGTCGTCACTGAACACGCCTCCACACGACCCTCAGATCTCCACCAACCAGGCCTTGATCCACCGAGTTCCGGAAGATCTGGAGAAAAAGTTAGAAGAAGACAGTGAAAAAAGTAGCGTCAATTTTGCAAGAGACAAAGCACTGGCTTTATCTAGCACAGGGCTTTCAATATCGGATCTAAGCATGTCTTCAATTGGATCACATAACGTAAGTTACTCCTATAGTAGTCAGATGGGATATGAACAAGGCCCATTTGGTTACCCAGTCTACGCAGGCTATGATATAAGTAAGGAAGAGACTCCGGCAGGTGTTATTAATGACAATTCTCAGGAACCACTTATTTGTAAGACTCCATCAGATCCTGATAAGCCAGTTGTAACTGCAGCAATCTTTAAACAAGATTCTATTATTGGCAGTGATGCTTTACAAGGCCCAGGGTACTGTATCGAAGGTTCCACAGATGGACCGTTACTATCAGATGTACAAGCGCGGGAGTACAGCTTGCATCATCTGCAAGAACAAAAGAAAATAGAGAATGGAGTAGCAGTTCCAATGACTGACAAAATTGAGAGTCCTAAAAAAAGTTTGAATAGAGCTGATAGTTTGCCTGTCCGGTTACAGGAAGAGATTGTCCTTGAGCCTATCCAGGTCAAACCAACAATGGAGATGATAAGAGAAGATGATATACCGTCTAAAGAAAGTCTGAAAGGAAAAAGAGCATCTTTACCAATCATAAGAACAGAGATGTACGAGTCTGTAAAAGACGCTATTCTTCCATCAGGGTCTCCCAAATTTGAGAAGTTATTCAATGACACGTCTCCCGGAGACATTTCCTTCGATTCTCCTCCAATGATCACCATCACGGAAGAGAGTGAATCCAGTAAATCTGAAGGCACCAGTTAATTCTGACTTATTTGGGTGTATATAATGAAAAGTAGATGTGATTTTGGACGGTTGATATTTTTGAATGGATTTTATGTGCGGAACCAGGAAAAACTATTTTGTCAACATATACTTTAAAAGTTTATATCTTTTCCAGCTACTTTGTTTCAGCCGTTTGGTTAACTTGTGTATTTTGTCAAATTACTATATAATTCAAATATAGTTTGTCTTGGGACCGCACAAGTAAGTACTAGTAAACATAATTTTGTAAATTCTATCGAAAAAGGCATTATTTTGTAATCACTTAACAATTATGTACTCTCTTGACCTGTAAACTTTCGTTGACTTCTTTAATTTAGTTAGAATATGTAATATTTCTTTTGTAAGTTTAATAATATGTGCAAACATTTCATATAGGTAGGTTATAATTGTAGATACAATTACTTAGAACTTATAAAGTGGCTAGAAAAATGTTATTTTAATATTTGTTTGTATAGTTGCCAAATTAGATTATAATCATCTGTTATACAATATTCTGGAGATTTGATTGGTACACTAATCCCTAATACAGTGGAAATTATGAAAGAAGCATTATAATTAGTACATTAATAGAGATTTAGATTTAGGTTCCACGACAGGAATGTCTTACTAAAATATTTAATTATAGTTTTAATTATACTTTTCAAATCTCCACCTACACCAATTTCGCTATTACTAGGTATTTAATGATAAGTAAATTAGATTTTATCAATACGGGAATTGAAGTTACCAAATTAAGAAAACTGACATGAAACCTAAGTTAGACTTTAAGTTTCTGCGTTGTTATTGTTTATCATAATTATTATAGTACATCTAGATTAGTATTTTCGTGAAACTGTTTTACTTGTATCAGTATCTTTGCGTGATCAGCCCAATACGTTCCCACTGCTGGGACGTGGACCTTCTCTCATATGGAAAGATCAGACAGACTGTTCTGGACATGGACTTCACCTGTCATCTTGCACGCACCAATTTAAAAGTCTGTGAGTGCGAGCAAGAGAGCACATGATCACGAACTCCATCAGCCTTACGCGATAAGGCCACGGATTTCGCAGACTTGCCAGATAATTGCACAAATCCTACACCTTAGAGTATAGACTAAAGCATAGAGAGATCAATCAAAATGATATTATATTTGTGCTGCTCACACGTATCGCTACGTCAGTGGCGAAGGAAAGAAACAAACATAATTATAGTCATTAGCTACGCTTGCGAAAAGTCACCGTATCATTTTTTTTGACTCGAGTCAACTGTTTTTTCTGTACAAATCTGTCAGACTCATTCACATCAAAGTGTCTACTTCATATAAAAAGTGCCTAAAAAAGTGGTACGCTTGACAGATAATCGAGTTCTCTCTATGCTTTAGTCTACACTCTAAGATCAAATCACAGTGGGGGTTGTGGATGACACTGAAGAAAACGTGCATGATGAAAACACGTTTAAGAACGTCATTCTTTTTATTCTAGCTAAATTTAAAAAAAAATTACACATAACATATAACTTAAAAACAAACCACAATGATTAAAACTATTTTAAAAAATATAAACTTAAAATTTACATTTAAGTATTTAATTATTGGAAGGCAAAGCAAATGCAAAACTGGTGCGGTTCGATCAAATCACATCAGATTAAAGATTTATTATTTTAATTTGTTTTAAATAATTATTTAGGTTTTGGTATTTTTTTTTATGTGATTGAATGACGAGCTAGTCGTTCACCTGATGTTAAGTGACACGGCCGCCCATAACAGTTGCAGTGTCACCCGGAACTTTAAAACAATAGTTTCGCGCGACACTGCACTGCGCACGTCATCCTGAGACATCACCCAGTCTAATAATCAGATTACTAGACTGAGTGACAGATCATAAAGTCTCATTGGCCCAGTAATTTCACTAGCTACAATGCCCTTCAAACCGGAACACAGTAGTGCTTGCACACTACTGCTTGGCGGCAGAATAACTGGCAAAGCGGTGGTACCTACCTAGACGAACTTTGCAGAAAAGTCTTACCACCTAGTAAACTGTAAGTAAATTTATTGAACATGTTTTCATCACGTTTTCTTTCACCGTTGTAAGAGTAAGTAAACTTCGCAGTTTATATCTTGTAAAGTGTGGTGAGGGACCGAGCGGATTAGAACTATAGGTACCTATACCTATAGCGTAAAAGTCACATGAATTACCATTGAACCAAACTAGCCGACGTATTTAGAGCTTTACTATAAGTACACATATTAGACTTTGGAGGTTTTCAGAATAACCTAACCATGTTAAGTTTTAGATTTAGCGCCGTCCGTGAGTAAATCGAATACGTTGCGTGTGCCAAGCAGATTTAATCTTTAGTACAACTGTTCTAGGAGTTATTGTTTTGCCAAAAAGTGTAGATTATATTGTTAGGTTATGAATCGAGATATATTTTTCATTTTTATTGCATTTAATAAAGTTTTATTTAGATATTAAATCAATCAAAAGCAGCATCTTTTTTTAAAATACCTTTTTATTGTTATTATCTGAATGGGTGTGATTTTTGTTTTTTAAAATAATATCTAGCCTCTTGCTTTAGGCTGTATCTTATATTTTTATGGATATAATATTTAATTACTCAAGTAATATATATGTTTGGTTCTGTAAATCGTAATTCGTTTATTCTTGTCTTATAAGACCTACCTAAATAAAATAGTATTTTGGTGACGTTAAAATATAGCTAAGGTTTATAGTTAGTGACAAACAAAAATAACTAATTTTTATTAAAATTGCATTTGCATTATTAATTTAAATAATCTTATTTACTGTTACTTTTATAAAATAAATAAATTTTAAAGTAATTTGAAAGTGACTTGTTTTATTTTCGAAAGTAATTCATTAGTCCAACACGTTCTCATATAGCTCTTAGAATTAGAGTTGGCAAGTTGAAATAGCACTGGGCAGGCCACATCGCTCGTAGAACTGACAACCGATGGGGAAGAAAGGTTCTTGGGTGGCGACCACGAACCGGAAGAGGCAGCGTAGGCCGGCCCCCCACTCTGTGGACCGACGATCTGGTGAAAGCCGCGGGGAGCCGATGGATGCAGGATGCGAGCAGCCGCTCAAAGTGGCGCTCTCTGGAGAAGGCTTATGTTCAGCAGTGGACGTCTTCAGGCTGCTGCTGCTGATGATGATGATGATGACCACGTTCTCAAAAAGTTATCTACCAGAAACTGCCAACTCGAAATATACGCGACTGTTTCTATGAGCTAGGACAATGTGAAAGGCAACAAAAATAAAGACCTTCATCTCATTATATCCATAAATGGGGACAAATACAAAATAAAAATACAAACACATATAATTTATTTTATTTATTTTTTATTTATTGATACCCCAAAGTTACATGTCACGTAAATTCGGCACTTAAAATTTAATAGTCAATCCTAGCAACTTATAATATTCCTCCAAACCGTAAAAGACGTGCTCCAGTAAAAAGTCTTTAAGGTGGAACGTTTCACTAGCGCAGAAAATTCAAATTTTCTTGCGTTCTTTTGCCAATAATTGCTTAATTACTCAACGTGATTACATTAAAACTAATTTTGCGCAAATAAATAGAATGTATCAATAAATTACAATTAAAAGTATCACCTAAATATCATTGGTTTTGCGACAAATGGCAATAGACCGAAAAACTAAGACGAAATTTGTTTATTGCCATTTGTCGCTAAACCAATGATATCTAGGCGATATTTTTACTCGTAATTTATTGATACATTCTATTTCTTTACGTTAAATCAGGTTTAATGTAATCACGTTTAGTAATTAAGCTATTATTGGTAAAAGAACGCAAGTAAATTTGAATTTGCCGCGCTAGTGAAACGTTCCACCTTAAAAAAGGCAATAGACCGAATTAAAAAGACAAATCAGAAAACCAAGCCCCTATATCATAAAGCAACAAATCACCATATATCTACGATTGTCAGTCAATGTTACTGACAATCATCAGTCCCGTATAGTATTTTGTGGTTTTTGTTATATGAAGCGCAGGTTTGATGTATGCGACTGACATTTGTAGGTTTATTATGATTTGTCAAGGTCTGTGGTTTTTTTTCTTATGTTTTGACTCCATACATAGTGTATTTAGCCAGTGTCAAGTATTGTAATTTTCCATCGTGTTATAGAATATTTCACGTAAAGTCAAGTCTTAGTCACAGCCTGGGTAGTCATAGTCAAGTCTATAAGTCATGCCCTGGTAAAGTGGTGGAAATTTTACTAGAAGCTTCTAAGGAATTTTGGGAGCAACACGAAAATCTACGTTTTACCACATTATACCACTTGCCCACGCTCATGCTCGTAATTGCGTAAAACGCCACCAATTTTAAACATTAACACTGGAAAAAGCACAAGTTTTGAAAAATTATACACTGCAACGACGTGAACTTTTCCGCGTCCCCGCCAAAAACGACGTCATCCTTGATACATATTAAATCAACGCCATCTAGCTAGTGGTGCGCGAAGTAGTTGATTTACTGGGTATTGTTTTAGTTCCGGAAAATTGCGCTAAAGGGCGGTGCTTGATCATTTTTCGAGGAAAACCTTTGTCGTTTATATCGAAGTTCGAGCGGTTCTAGTTAGGTGGGACATATGTCAACTTTCACTAAGAGCACCAAGCCTGATGTGTAGTGGGTGTAATAATAGTGGGTACTTACAAAAATATGTTATATTATAATTTATTATATGCATTTAACCATTGCTTTCCTGCTGCTGCTGTTGCTGTTGCTGTTGTTGGTGTTTCCCTGCGGGATAAGATCAACTAAAGTGACCGATATAGCTCTTAGAATTAGCAAGCTGAAATGGCAATGGGCAGGCCACATCGCTCGTAGAGCTGACAACCGATGGGAAAGAAAGGTTCTCGAGTGGTGACCACGAACCGGAAGACGCAGCGTAAGACTTCACTAGGTGGACCGACGATCTGTTGAAAGCCGCGGGGAGCCGATGTAGGAGGCAAGCAGCCGCTCAAAGCCGTTCAGCAGTGGACGTCTTCAGGCTGTTGATAATGATTATGATGAACCGTTGCTTGGTACTTTGGATATATTGTACAGCCTCCTTGGTGCGGTGGTTAAGCAGGTCGGCTCATAACCTGGAGGTGGCGGGTTCGATTCACGTGACAGGACAAGTATTTGTGCACAGGAAAAATAAGCACAAGTGTGTATTCTGTGTCTGGGTGTTGTGCGACCATGGTCCTCATTAGTTCCTGGGTCCCTAGATACAGTGGCTCCCAGTTAGGGTCCAGGATCTATATGTGATCGTTGGGTGTGATTTATTATTATTTTATTGTGAAGATAAGACGTTAGATTTTATGAAGGACATGTTGACAGTCATGAATGATCCACTTGCATCTTTTATAGATTTTGTATTAGTTTTAATATTTTTTCGAAGCCATTCCGAAGAGTTGAAACCGCTAAAGATTTTCGTTTATATTTATTTTCTCCCAGTACTTGTAAATTGATAACATTTAAAACGTAAATTCTTCGAATATTAATTGTTAAACATCAAAATTGTTCATCATTAACAGATCCCTTCCCGGTACAACGTAGGTAATCCAATACCAATTTACCAATTTACTCAGTTATGGCATACCTACATAATAAATCAATAATTCAATAGGTTACTAATAATAACGGTAGTATTATGTGTTCGTAATAGTTATAAAAAGTATAGTTACCTACCTACCAAAATTACTTATGCTTCCGTAAAACAGTAGAATGTGGCTTGCCCACTGATAATTTACCCTACCCTCCGAACTAGTTTAAACTGTATCTCGGAAGGTAGTGCTCCTTACCCGCGTTCTCACCAATGCATACTGCATGAGACAGACATAAAACAAGTTTTGTCATCGCTTATTACGAGAGTAGTATACGCAATGATTGAAGACAATTCACCGATTATACAAAATGCAAGAATGTTCGTGTTGTTTAACATGAATGCCGGTTACAAGTAAAGCAATTGCATTAGTCTAGATAATAGAATGATAATAAAATACGTTTAGCGAAAATCTGAATGAATAGCTATTCAGAATTTTAACAAAATAATAGTGTATTTTGAATGACATAAAATATCTTATCCAGTATAGAATTTACATACATAATAATATAATTCTAATATGCTGGTATTAAGTGACAATTTCTTTCTTTCTTTTAAGAAATACAGTGAGAATGAAACAATTTATGTATATATATTTATGTTTGTATACAACTCGTGCCAGATGGCTGAATCCTAACCCTAATCCTATCCTAATCCATTAGAATTAATTCTAATCCATTAGGATTAATCATAATTCTAATAATCTTATTAACATTATAATTATACCTAAATGCGAATGTTTGTGTACGGGGGTGTGTGTGTGTGTATGTGTGTGAATGTTTGGCACCCCTAATCTCCGTAGTTACAGAACCGTTTTTGATGAACTCTGGAATGCAGATAGTTTATGCGCCGGATAACACACAGGACACCTTTTATCCGCAGGTGAAACCGCGGGGCGCAACTAGTAACAACTTAAGCTAAATAATTTATATCATCATAGATGAAAATTTAGTATAGGTCTTGCATTTATACTGCGTATTGTTAGACTTACAATATTTTAGTGATGTAAGTAATAATTATCATATTATCGTTATGTTTTTAGATGTATTATGTACATGTACGACACACGGTCGTTATATATTTATATACCTATCACAGTTATAGATACGGTTACTACTATAGTAATTTACCTTCCAGGATTTATAGTTATTATGAAGGTGAAGCTAGTACATTATTTGGAATTATGGATGGCTTTAAAACAGTCTTTTTAGTGTCTATTCCAACAGTCTAGGTCATTTCAGAGGTCGTATCATTGTTTCAACTTCGTCATAATTTAGTTTTTTCAAGTACTCTGTTATTCGTTTTTTACAAGTGTAGCTATTAAGGTTTCTTAAATCAACGTCTCGACAAACTTTATTATACGTATATGGACCCATAAATTTTGCAAAAGTTTGGGCAAAGGTGGTCCTACAAGTAGGTACTTTATATACTATATCTTTTCTTCTAATTCCTGGCCTTTGGTCTGTGGGGCATCTATGTTGATCAAGTATCAGGTTTTTCAAGTAATATTGTCTGACGGATAGTACCGAAATTTCATTGTAGAGCTCGTTAGTTGGGTATCGGAAAGGTTTAAATGTCATTACTTTTAATACAGCTCGTTGTGCTCGTTCTGTTGTTATTAAGGTAGTTTTAGGACATCCTCCCCAGGAATTGATGCAATATGTAATAATAGATTGACATAAGGCATAGTAAGTAGCAATAATTTGAGTTCTATCACACACCTGTCGAAGAGTTTTGAACACGTAGATTAATCTTCTTACGCGACTTGTAATGGCTTTTATGTGTGTTTTCCAATTAAGATTCCTGTCAAGATTAACACCTAAGTATTTTATTTCGTTAGTAGAGGCCAGCTCAGAGCAAGAGCAAGAAAGAGAGTCGTTATTACAGTAGTGTGCCTTAATATTAACGGTTGAAGGAGGTGGCTGGCTATTACTCCTTATGCTAAAGGTTACATATTTAGTTTTGAGCACGTTTAATGTGAGCAAGTTACCGTCTAGCCAGTTAGTCACAGTTTTAAAGCCTTCTTCAGCATTCAGACTTGTTTCAGGCCAAGAGTTTCCATAGAAGAAAAGAACCGTGTCGTCTGCAAAGGTCACAACGCTACCCTGTTCAAGAATTAAGTTGCACATGTCATTTATGTAAATTAAAAATAGGGTTGGCCCTAGTATGCTGCCTTGTGGCACACCATATTCAACGCACGCTTCTTCACTGATATGTTGCTCAATTTGCGTTGATTGCTTCCTATTTGTTAGGTAATCAGCAAAAAGTTTATGCTGTGAGCCTCTAACACCAATGTTCTACAGTTTATCTAACAATATGGGGACAGAGACAGTGTCGAAGGCTTTAGCGAGGTCCAGGAATATAGCCAGACACTTTTTATTGCTATCTATTTTATTTACTATCATATCAGTCAGAGTTTTTACCGCGTCAGCCGTTGATTTTTTGTTTCTAAAGCCGAATTGGTTATTTGAGAGCAAATTATTATCTTCTAAGTATTTTTTTAGTCTATTGTTTATAAGTTTTTCGAGAACTTTTGAAAGTGTCGGTAAAAGAGAAATAGGTCTGTAGTTTGATATACTGTCTCTGTCCCCTGATTTGTATATTGGAATGACTAATGACCTTTTCAGTGCATCAGGGAAACAACCTTCTTCAAAGCACATGTTGCAGATTGTAGTTATTGGAGTGACGAGAACATCAATCCCCAGTTTATAAACAATTGATGGTATCTCATCCCAACCTGTACTTGAGCTATTTTTAAGGGTATTTATTGTCCGTTTTACCTCGTTTTCGTCAGTCGGGAGAAGGACAAAAGATTTTAAGTTGGTTGTTGTATTAGTTATATAATTACTTCTGTGCTGTTTGGTTTTATTTTTGTTCCTGCTAATGATTTTATTAGCAAGATTACTGCCTATGCTTGAGAAGTAGTTATTTACTTCGTTAACCGAGTCCATTGGCACACTTTGGATATTAAATAGTTCTTGGTTGGAATCCTTTATCCTATCCATATGACATAGCGTTTTAATACACTCCCATTGTTTTTTAATGTTTAGTTTATATTTGTTCATTTCTGATCTAAAATATGAGTTTTTTAATTTTTTTAAAATATTATTACAGGTATTCCTATAGCGTAGGTAAGTTATTTTAAGTATAACGTTTTCAGGGTATTTTTTTAGCTTTTTATGCAATCTATCCCTATTTTTGATACATTTAATCAATCCCTTAGTCACCCATGGTTTAATATTTCTTTTATTACGAGGTATCGATACAAACTTCGTAAATTTGTTTATAGCACTTCTAATAACAGAGATAAGAGTATTCGTAGCAGTATTTGAGCTTTGACTTTTAAGTAGGTCTATCCAGTCAACTTTATTTAATTCTTTAATCACCGCATCATAATTTACTTTTTTGAAGGTTTTATGCTTTGGTGTGCTCTGAGTATGGCCCCTCATTAACGATAGAATAATCGTTGAGTGATCTGTAACTGTAGTATTACACACTACCGTTGTAATAGGATTTTTGGATTTTACAAAGCAATGGTCCAAGCAATTGCTTCCACGTGTAGGTAGGATATGTGATGGAAAAGTCCGTAAGAAGCCAATAAGTTAAGGTAGTCAGTTGATCTTTGGTCATTTATTTCATTTTTGATATCAATATTCATGTCGCCTATCATAAAAACTTGTTGAAACTGTTTTAAGTCTTTGAGTACGTTGTCAATTGAATCCAGGAAATTATCAAGATTTGTAAAAGATGGAGGTCTGTATATACAAATAAAGGCATATTCCGTTTTATGCGTGATTACTAAGCAGTTTACTTCTTTAGTAGTCGAAGGCTCGTAAACCTTCACGTGGAGAGCATTTTTAATGTAAGTCACTATGCCATCGTTTTGATTTAAACTTTGTAAAGTACGGTAGGAGCGATAGTTATCAATATTAGGCAGATTCTCAACTTTGGATAGCCAACATTCAGTTAATACAATTATGTCTTCATTTATGTTTAGTCTGTCTAAGAGAATTTGGAAGTCTTTGAGATTGTGATTTATGCTACGAATATTTTGTACAACGACGTTTAGCGTAGCCTCTGAGATCTGAAAATGTTGTCTACAGTGTTCCGGCACCTCCACCAATGCCGATTGACCGACATTGATATTGTTATCTATGTCAACCAGAATTTCCTGTAATTCGGGCATGATATTGGTACACTCTACACACGGATATCCCAAAGTTTGTTGTTTAGACTTAAACAACTACTGAGGAGAAATGCAGGTTCAAAGTAAGGTTCTGAAATTTTATGTGTTTTAATTGTTTGTGTAATATAATTATGATTGCTATGTTTATTTGTACAAGTTATTTGTTTATTAATTACTTTTAATTCTAAAACTATTCAGGCGTTATAAATATTAAATATGATTACCACAGTATTTTAATTAAAGTATGAAAGCAGAAAAAGTTCCAAAAAGAATAAGACAAAACAAAGCAAGGATCGATATTGCCGTCATAACATCAAAACGTCCATCGGGAATGAGACAATATATTATTTAGGAATTATATTCATTTAATTTGAGTTCTTCAATTTGAGCTTCACTTTTCACCAAAATGGCCGGTGAACCATCTGTTTTATTTATTTATTTATTTATTTATTGAACACCAACATAACAAACACCAATTCATGCTTGAGAATTAAATTAATAATAATATGGCTAAGTGTCGATATAATTATAGGTGAAGACAGCTTGCGAACTTTCTATTAGAAAGAATTCTTTGATGTGAGCGAGTATAAAATTATAGGAAGACAACATAAAATTAATTTCATTGAATTTTACAATAGAAATAGGTGATAGTTATAGGCAATATTAATAAAAAGTCTAAAATGTGCATGCAGATAAGGAATGCTTATACAAATCCATTGACAATCAAAATATAGATAAAATCTAGGTAAGAATTGTAAAATAATTAAAATAACTATATTAACTAATATTGACCTGTACAAATAAAATACATTTTTATTATTATTGGAAAATCTAGCATTAAAATAAAATTAAATCAACTTTTAAAACAATAAATTAAATACTACCCTATAAAATTAACTTTTAAAAATATTAAATTAACATTACATTTTAATAAAATGAATAATATTATATTGACGCAAAAAATCCAGTCATAAAAATAAAAGAAGAATATAAAACATTTATTCAAGTTGTCAGGGACTTTCTAAAGCTGTGGATGTTGTCGACAAATATGTCGACATTTTTAGTTTTGGAAATAGTGTTGTACTGGCGGGCTAACCTATTCAAAGGAGCGTTTTGTCCAAGATTGGAATGAGACCCTGCAACACACAACACGCTGAATCGTGAGACTCTAGGCAATTTAGTAGGCGCAGAAATGAATAGCTCTGAGAGTAATTTTGGAGTGTCCATAAATCCGTGAATAACTTTAAAAAGAAACATACCGTCCAACATCTCCCTACGGAGTTCAAGCGATAACATTTTAAAATGTTTTAACCTGGCGGTGTAACTCAGAAGATCTTTGCCAAGAAAGCAGGAATATGTTAAATGCCATAGGAATCTTTTTTGAACACCTTCTAGCCTTTTATTGTATACATCATAATACGGATTCCAAGCAACGCTACAATATTCTAGACCACTACGAACCAAAGAGTTAAATAGCATTATTTTTGTGTTGGCTGATTTGAAATCCCTGCAATTACGTAAAACAAAGCCGAGATTCTTGAATCCTTTAGATGCAATGTTATCAATATGGACGTTAAACAACTTGGAGTCCAGTGTAATGCCTAGGTCGCGTATCTGGTCAACATTTTGTAGTACAGTGTTTTTTATTAGGAATACCGGACGATCTACATTCTTTTTCCTAGAGAATTGCATGGCGAAGCATTTAGACACATTAAGGTACATATTGTTGGCCTCGCACCATGAATTAACTCTATTGATATCTTCCTGCAAATAAGATACCTCTGTACTAGAGTCTATAACTCGGAAGAACTTGAGATCATCGGCAAAAAGTAAATAATTAGAATTTTTGAAGCACTGACCGATATCGTTAATAAAAATGTTAAAGAATAAAGGTCCCAAATGTGACCCTTGAGGTACGCCTGAACTGACCTCGAAAGAGTAGGAAAAGTCCCCGTTAACAACTACAGATGAGGTTCTGTCCAGTAGGTATGATCCGCACCAGCTCAGCAAGGGTTCGGCGATGCCATACATTGAAAGCTTGCGCAGGAGGATCTCATGGTTAACTTTATCAAAAGCCTTGCTGAAGTCGGTGTAGATCGCACCCACTGTTGACCGCTTGTCCAGCATAAGAGAAACGTCATTAATAAATGAGACAAGGTTGGTCGCAGTGGACCTGCATTTCATAAAACCGTGCTGTTGTGTAGTTATGATGCTCTTGAAGTGCCATGATAATATGGGGCATAACAACTTTTCAAAAACCTTTGCGAAGACGGGAAGTATTGATATGGGTCTGTAGTTCTGGATTAGGTCCTTATCACCGTTCTTATGTAGAGGAACTACCAAAGTCTCCTTCCAAGCTGCAGGAAAGGTACCAGAGCTTAAAGATTTATTAAAGATAAGGCTCAAGGGGTAAGCAATAGCAGGAGCACACTTAGCAGCAAAGACTGATGGAATGCCGTCAGAGCCAGCCCCCTTATATAAATCAAGTCTTTTTAAAATTTTCAAAACATGGTCGTATTTAAATTTGATCAATGTTAAAAAGTTGCTTGTGACAGCAGGGACTCCAAGATCATTCTGCACTATGAGAGATGATGAAGATTGAGCAGGACGCGAGCCAAAGGCTGAAGCAAAGTTACGAGCGAAAGCGTTGCAAATATTCTTACTGCCAATGGCAGATTCATCCTGTAGAAACATTTGAGCAGGATAGTGGCTACGATTCTTTCTCTTGTTTTTAATAAAAGACCAAAACAGTTTAGGATTAGATCGCAAACTGCATTCCAGCCGAATTATGTATTTCTTGTAACATATTGCTTTAAGTTTATCAGAGCGTGATTTAGCTAGCTCAAAGGCTAGTTTATCCCGAGGGTTATTATTAAACTTGCGTAGCTTCTGATGGAACTTATATCTTTCACGAAGTATGTGAATAAGGTTCCAAGAGAACCATAGCGGGTATTTTATAGAGCGCGGTATAGATTTGGGGACATGCTTAGCAATAGATTCTCGAATTACCTCATAAAAAATAGAAGTTACATCATCAACTGAATTCCCACAAGCAAACTTTGCGTCCCAATCAGTTTCATTTAAATCTTTAATTAAGTTCTCATAGTCAGCTTTAAAGAAACATAGGCGGATGTGATTATTTTGGGGTAGGGTTGTGACGGGAGAGCATGAAATGACGAATTGTATCGGAGGATGAAGTGGATCAATTACAGAAAGGGGAGAGGAACATTCTTTTAAACTTGTAACTTTAGGACTACTTAAAACTAGGTCTAAAATTCTATTTTTATTATTAGGGATAAAATTATATTGTGTAAGGTCGTTTAATAAATAAAAATCTATAAGCATGTTCGAGAAGATACTATTTTTGGATTCAATCTTAGAATTTTGACACTGGCCATCTTGAAACTCCCATGAAGTTGAACCCATATTAAAGTCACCCAAAAAGGCAACGTGAACGATACCATTCTTTTCAATTACGCTGTTAGCGTTGTTGAGAAACTCGGAGAGGATATGTTTTTGTATGGGTGGTGGAAGATAAACAGCACAAATGAAAAGTTTTCGAGGCTTGTCATCATCACCAGCGACGTCTAGACTAACCCACAGGTCTTCACAATTGGATTCAAATTCCAGCAGGCGCTTAGAACTTAAATGCTTAGATATAGCAATAAGAACCCCGCCACCGTTCTTTCTGCTATGAAAACCACTTGTCTCTCGGTCCCTTCTATAAACTAAGTAACGATTATCGAACAATTCCGCATCGTGGACACTACTATTTAGCCATGTTTCCGTCAACACTACCATATCAAAGTTACTACAAACTACATTATTAAATAAATCCACAGCTTTAGTTCTTAACCCTCTGACATTCTGATAATAGATATTTAATTTGTTCAAACCGGAAGTGTTAGGAGAGAAACCTTCAAATGACATACCAATGTAAAGAATTAAATATAAATATAACACAGTTTTTATTTATTTAGTTGTACAACTTCGAATAAGCATCTGCAAAGACTCTTCGCTACGGATGTGAATATATCCTGATGACTCGTTCTCTCTGAGGAACACTTTTCCGTCGCGCACCCAGACGAATCTGTATTTAAGCTGTTGAGCTGCACGGCGAGCAGCAGCGTGTAAAGACTTAGTTTCTCGCGTTAAGTGCTCTGTCACGTAGATTGGGCTCTTTTTCTGGCCACCGATGCCTATGTGGCCAGTGTTCAACTTGTCTTTAGGGTTGTTTTTATTAAACTTGACCACAGATGCCAAAAAGTTGTCCCGAAGACGCCTGCTACTGAATTTTGCTAGAATAGATCTGGGACGGGGGCTTTTATTATTCAGCTTTGCGATCCGAGTACAATACTGAAGATCGGAGTCCACAACAGGGCACTTGATAACGTTACCCAATTGCTGGATTGTTTTATAAATATTTTCACTGTTGTGTTCTGGCACGCACTGAACTTCAATATTATTTGTGCGTGACAGCTGCTCCATCAGGTGCAAGCGATGAGACAGGTCGTATGCAGTAGTGCGTAGCTCTCCGTTGTCAGTTTGCAGCTGAGCAATTAATGCTTTATTGGACTCGTTCTCTTGGCTAAGTCGATCGTTCTCCTTGCTGATAAAACTTGCCGACTCTTCAACGTTTGTCAGTTTAATGTAAATATCATTAATCTGTGAGTTGAACTTCCTGTCTAACTCTTCCCTGATTATCTCGCGAATGCTATCAGCTGAAATGCAAGAGCAGCTGCCTGCGCTGCGAGGTTTTGTTCGTAATGTAACGTTATCGTATTGGGAACTGGCTTCCTTCGCGGCCGCCGTCACCGCCGCTGTCGTTGCCACCGTTGGCTCACTGACTTGTTTTTGTGTAGCCGCAACTGTGGAGCGAATCGGTGTGTTGGCGTTATCGCCGCGCTTAGGCTCCTTACAACGGCAGGAAGGGCACACCCACGAATCCTTGAAGTCCTTAGAAAACCCAATAAAATCTTCTCTACTGAAGTTCACACAAGAATGATGATACCTATCCGGACAGCGACTGCAGTTCAAAAAAGAAACTCCTTTTAACTGGTTAGGGCAACCACAACATTTTTGTGCATTCATTGCAACAGCTTAGACTACCGGTATCAATAATAAACAACAGCCGGAACACAAAAGAATGCACTGTGCGGTCGCGGTAAAAAGGGCGTAAACGCCGTAAGAACTGAGGCGCTTACGCGTTCTTGCCAATCAGTTTGAGTTATCAGCTATCCGATAATAAATGACGTGATTAAACACTGAATGCACTGATTCTTCTCATTTTAAGCACCACACTATATTTGTCGAACTATTAAACCATTAATTATTTAAATTTTACTTTAAAAAAATCGGATTTTAACTGTATAATTGAATTAAAATACACAGAGCAATGACGAATAATTGTTACTCGCTCAACCGCGGAGGGTAGGTTTTTTTCCTAAGATATACCTTGCCGTTCGACGTCCAACAGAACTTAAACTGCCCCGATTTTACCAACTCTCGTGCGAGAAAACGCAGGCGATTCCCTTTGCTTGTTAGGTGTTCAACGATGTATATCGGCTTCGCCGGCTTCTCCTGGTAGCTCAAGTGAGCTGTGGACAGCTTGTTTGTTTTGTTTGCTATATTGTAGCTTCTTACGGCTTTGATGATCTTGTTTTTTTCTACAGTGGTTGTCAGCTGGGTAATGACCGGCTTATTTGCCTCAGGCCTGCCTGGAATCCTGAAAATGTCCTTTACTTCGTTGCTGGAGATATCTACTCCTATAATATGGCACAGTTTTTTGAGGTGATTTGTGAGTACTTCCTTGGTCTCGCCCTGAATACTAGGCACGTTACGGATTTCTATCGTAGCACTGCGGGCTTCGCGCTGCAGGTCCTCAATCTGATCCTGTAGCTGGTGTATAACTGTCTGTTGCACCTGGCATTCCTGTTGCAAGATTTCAACGTTATTCTGTAGACCCTCACACTTGTCCTCCAAAACCCCGCATTTGGCCTCCAGTCCCTCACACTTGGATGTTAGTAAGTTAACAGCAGTTTTAGAGGTCTTCTGAATATCAATCAGTCTGTCTTCTAACTTCACAAATTTGGTGTCCACATCGGTTTTCCAATTCAAAAGCATCTGAGATATTCTATCCTCAAAATGTTGCCACTTGTCATCTGCAGGAGCGTTAGGTGACAGTTTGCGTTTTGATCTCGCTGCGAATTGTTGAGCCCGTGACAATTGGTCAATTTTCTGGGGAATGTCAGAGTCAGAGCCAGCTTTTCCAGGTGAATGCCACATGCTCGTGTAAAACAGCTGACACAAAAAAAATGAGGAAAAGCGTTTTTATGCAATAGGTCTGCGCCTTGCAGGAAAAGTATAGCAAGAGATATCATGCGTGTTTCCGATGATTGGGCGAGGTGCGCTTGGGTACCAGGCAGCTATGATCGCATGAGCGGTGTCTACAAGCGATGCGGTACAGTGCGTCATCTACCTTGTATGTGTGCGTGTGAATGTCAGATTACTCACACGCTGCCGTTGCAGTTGTTGTATGCGCGTACCCAGCACACCTCCCCAGCACGTATGCACTCCTATTATTCACTCCGTATTTCTTTTTAGTTTACGTAAATAATATTCTTAATAAAAATTGAACACGATTAATAAAGACGTCTGCTCGTCACCGAGGTCCGGGTGGAAGAGCAATGGTAGTAATGCGTAAATACTACCAAGAAAATTTTGTTTTTGAACCTATCAAGTTCAATTTACGCAGGATTTTCGTTAGGCCTTGTTTATGTGTTCCACGTTCCTATTCCCGGAAGTAGGAACAGGAAATAGGTCGGCACCAGAACAAAGCAGGTAGCGGTGGCGCGCAAACAACGCGCGATACCGAGAAAAATTAAACAGATAAAAAGGCATTACGACGTCACAAACATCACAACTACCCTCATCTCGCCGCTATTGATTCACTGCGGATAATTGAGTACACGCGTGTCACCCCCGACCCTGGGGGGGCTCATGAGGCCCTCACACACACGCGCGGCACCTCATTTGATTACAACGGAAAAAGCGGCGAAAAATCGAGTAGATGCGCTGCAGTAATCGGCCGTCGCCATGGCTACCGATATTAACGCAGGGGGATATCACATAAATAGATTCGCACATAATACGTCCAACGGCACACACGCGCCCCCACGCCACCCACATTTTTGTACAGTGTTAAAATGCCTAAAACCACCCCCGACCCGGTTTAAAGCAGCCTCCCCGGGCCGTGCAGATTAGCTAAAACTACGTATTTTTACCCCACTTGGGTTGTTTTTTCCCGTTTTTAAGCAGGCGCTCGCTAACTACCGAAATGTGGGCACTTTAGGGGGTGAGGAGGAGGGTCGAGGGTACGGAAAAGTTTGTGTTTTAAATATGTCCGAAGGCACGCATTAAAACGGTTTACGGAATACGAATCGTTAGTGGGATACCCTTTGGCGTCGCGGGCGGCACAAGTATTCGCTGGGTCGTTGTGTAACCGGGCCGGGCCGGCGCCGGAGGTCATCCCACATACTTGGGATATTATCCAATATTAGCCTAATATTAGGCCGACAGATTCGAGAGCATCGGCTAATTACGGTCCAAGCTGTAGGACCTCTTTTGTTATTATGAGAGCCATCGTAATGAACAAAAAACTTTCTTTTAAATTAAAATAACTTGTGAGGAACAAATATGAACCGTTGTAGATTGGGAGCCATCATCTGATAAAGATACCTACACTACTCAAGGACACTGATACTACCAAATATGATCACATCTGTAATCCAGATAGTAGGAATAGGTCAAAATACGTAATAAGCTAAATAAAACAGGAATAGTTAATTTAAATATATTTAATGCGACACATTTGTTCCGTTTGCGGTTGAAACAAGGGGTTCCGGGGGCCTGCAGAAACGACTTCTGTCAAGGTGCAGTCCAGACGCTCGGTCGAGCTGAGGTGCGACCAATGAGCAGGCACATACCTTGGACGACGAGTCAGCCTGGCTATTCAACGAGGGAATGACTGTCGTCAGCTTCTTGCGCACACTCTCCGCAGGTGAATTCTCTTTTCTATTTACCTTTTATTACCTACTTTATTTTCTTTTTTAGGTAAGGGGTGGGTTTTTTATCCGTAGTTAAGGTAACGAATGGTTAAAACTGCTAACTAATTTTGACCATTGATTACAATTTGACAGAATTTTTGACCATTCGTTACACTAAGGGTGGGTTTTTTCACCGATTTTGTAACCAATGGTTAAAAACTCTAACAAATTCTAACCAATAGTCAAAATTTGTTAGATAACCATTGGTTAACTTAAATATTGGTGAAAAAAACACCCTAAGGGTGGGTTTGTTGGTCCATAGTTAAATTAACCAATGGATAAAATCTGTAACAAACTTTGACCATTGGTTAGAATTTGTTACTTTTTAACCATTAGTCACCTTACTACGGATCGAAAAACCCGCCTTTAGGCGGAGTTTTTTGACCAACATACCCGCCCTTAGGCAGGGTTTTTGAATCCGCAGTCATGCTAACCAATGGTTAAAAACTCTAACAAATTATGACGATTGGTCAGAATTTGTTAGTTTTTAACCATTAGTTACCATAACTACGAATCAAAAGCCCCCTTTAGTGTGCATAGATGTACTAAATTAGATGTACTTTAATTAATATATGTATAAATAAAAGCTCTGTGTATTTTTTTAAATTACAAAATAACATACAATTACAAAACAACACATTTGTTAGAGCAGCACAGTTATAACATTAATACAACGTTATCTACGGTCGAGGGTCGAAAAAAGGCTTGGGGCCTTTATTATTTTGCAATTTATTAGCGGACGGTTGTGTAGTACCAGTATTCCTGCCGGGGTACTGCCAGCGTGTTTTATTTAGAAACGATTTTAGATAGGGAAGAATCGTCACGTGGGGTAAGTTAAAAAAGCAATGCTGACAAGCCTTAAGCCGATCGTCCACCGCCAGCTAAACTAAGTTAGTTGAGCCAGTTATTCATACATGTGCGTCCACCGCAAACTATGGCAC
This sequence comes from Ennomos quercinarius, assembly GCA_910589525.2. Lineage (NCBI taxonomy): Eukaryota > Metazoa > Arthropoda > Insecta > Lepidoptera > Geometridae > Ennomos > Ennomos quercinarius. The sequence continues at coordinate 15,660,770 of OU342502.1, forward strand.
ATGTATGAAAAACTGGCGCAACTATCTAAACTAACTTAGTTTAGCTGGCGGTGGACGATCGGCTTTATAGTTAAGCCTCAAGGCGAGGGAAGGCTAACTAGCACAAGCTAGTGCATGCTTTTGTATACACGTTGGCAGAGCCTATTCTCTATTAAAGCCAGGATGACGGGTAGCGTAGATAAAACTAGAGTTCATATACCACAGCGCTTTACCAGATATTCTACCGCCAAAATAGTGTATAAAATACTACTGACTGTGGTCTAGTTCTTTTGTTACCAAAATTACTCTCTCCGTCCACTTGGCTCCCCTGACTTGGATGTCCTGAGGATTCAATTGAATTTGGGCAACCAGACAGCTTGGTCAGACTGTGTATCTTTTATAGACTGTGTTTTATGTCTCATGATGACTTAAAACAGGAAGTGCTATGCAAGACTTGTTCTGGGTGGCACTGCAACTGTTGTTGGCAGGCATGGTAAGTCCTAACTCACCGAGATGCCATGGCGACGTCGCCGGCTACATATCCAAACAAGTCATATTGAAATATGTATGGCAGTTAACTCACTTGGTAATGGTTTGGTAACGTCGCCAATTTGGAAGGATAGCCACATCCAATGGGTCACTTCGTACACCTGCACACCCGGCACACTGGCGAAGTCGCTAATAAAATGTACACGAGCAAGCTGCGTCTCACTCGCTCTATGTCCAACCGGTCGCCAAGACTGACGCACAGCACACCGTGCTTTGTGGGAAAAATGTAACCAGTGGCTACTCCACTTGGCAACCGAATGTAGCCAGAGGTAGCCATGGCTACGTAGCCGGTGACGATGCCATGGCGTCTCGGTGAGTTAGAGCCCTAACATTTACCATAATTCGTTCATATGAAAAAAAAAAATTGGTTGCACATATATGAAAACCTGCAAGTAACCCTTTCCGCTAACTCCTACCTCTTAAAACGTAATGTGAGTACGTGGCAGAACGCACCCAGGATCGATGTCGCCCGGAGGCCTCGTTCGAAACGCCAATAATGTTTTTGCACAAGATTCCTTGCCTACGAGCTTTCTGTAAGTGAATTTATTAAGTTGGGATAACTCGAACATGGATTCGGTTTAACTACTGACATCGTGGGAGACGAGGGAACTGGGTGACCCCACATATGTGGAGAATTCAGTCAAGGAGTTGGTTGGAGGACTATGTTTGTTAATTATTTTTAGGTTTTTTGTAAATTAGCCGGAAAACGTCCACTGCTGACCAGAAGCCTGCCCCATAAGGCTGCGTTTCCACGAGAGATGTGAGGATGTGTTTGTCAAGAACCAATAGAATCAATTAGTTTACTTAGCCTCGCCCAGCGCAGCTTTAGTGAAAACGGCTCAGCGGAGCGAGGTTTTTGTACATGCAAAACAAGAGAAAAACGTGTGCTACGGATGGGTTGCGAGGGATGTGTGCGAGAGATGTGTGCGGGCAGAGGCACGCGCACTCCACTCCCATTACACCCCACCCCGCGCGCGTCAGAAACGAGCCCGCTACACATCCTCGCACCACTCATCCGCACACCGTTTCACAGCGCCGCTACGAACCCTCGCACCGCTCAGTGGGCTAGCACATCTCCGGTGGAAACACTCACACCGTTTTACAGCCTCGCTACGCATCTTCGTACCGCCGCACATCTCTGGTGGAAACGCAGCCGAAAACGTCCTTTAAACGCTTATCATAGACGTTTGCCATTATCACCACGCTTGGCAGGTGGCTTGGTGATCGCAGAACATTTTGATGTACCCAGGAGAATGTTGCTGCCCGTTCCCTGGTCTTCCTAGCCGGCTCTTATGACATTCACGAAAAGAGATGGGGTAGTCCTATTCGCACACCAGGACCAGACAGCGACGGTCAAAGCAATGCCAGCGATCAGTTGCAACTTTTTGTTGCAAAAACACAAAGTCTGTAATTGCAAGATATCAAAAGAATAATCACACAGGTTGGCTTAAAATTAGCCGCTGATCACGTCACTTTTTATACACTTTGTCTGTTTGTTTGTTTGTTTGTTAAGGCTGAACTCCTAAAATATTGAACGGATTTTTATGCGGCTGTCACTAATATGCTTAGAAATAACCGGCGCTCAAAATAGGATATTTTAAAATTGAATTTAAAAATTGAATAAATAAAAAATCTTTTTTGATGACAATTATTAAGATTTCATTACGAAACGAATCGGAGTTTTAAACAACATGGCAGCGGTTATTTTCCCTATGAACATGGCCGACTGATCTTTTTTGTCTACTAACGGTAAGCACAGATCTGTAACGGTAAGTTACCACATGTCACAGATTAGGTAAAAAAACAATCGACTACACTCTGTGCCACACACACTGCCACATGTTTATATGGAGGCACAGATTAAAGAGAAAATCTCTGTGAAGAATGTATATGACAAAAGAGTAATATTAGTAAGTACCGGTACTCTAGGGCGCGATTTTTCAATCATCAGATAAAAGTTGTTCATTTGATAAAACAAAACACTGTAAAAATAAAAAGCTAATTTTATAAGCGGAATACTAAAAATTGAAATGTTTTTGTTTTTGCTGGTTTATAATTTATTAGTCCCGAATAACCGTTATCCAGCCATTGAAAAATCACCCCTAAGAGAATCAAAACAATTTATAGGTTTCCTATTTATGTTTTTACAGGTTGTTTAGCATTTTAAAAGTTAAATAAATACATACTAACAAATATTAGATAGAATGAATGAATGAATGAATGAATGAATGTTTATTTATTAGAATATTGTAAATATAGATGTTATACATAAATTAATAGTTCAATACTCTACCGTTTCCAGTGTTTAAATATATTATGCAAGTTATCGAAAGTATACATAGAAAATTAGATGTCATTAATATAGATTATGGTTATGTCAAAATTATTGCTTAGTTATTTCAATTTATTAAATTTATAGTCCAGAAATTCCTTTGTTGAGTAAAAGCATTCACCGAGCAGGAATTTAGTAAGTTTTGACTTAAAGACATGGAGGTTAAGGTTTTGGTAATTATCTGGCAACGTATTATATAAACGTATGGCCATGCAGTATACATTGTCACTGAATACTCTTACTCGCGGTTTAGGCATATACAATTCATAGATGAAACGATTAGTCTTTCTGCTAACGACATCATTATGTTTATCAAAGAGTGTGTGATGCCGGTGAACAAAAACACACATTTCAAATACATACAGACAAGGTGAGGGTAGAATTGATTTCTCTTTAAAAAGCGGTTTACAACTATCTAGAGCTTCTGCTCCACACAGTGCTCTTATACACTTTTTTTGTCCTCTAAAAGCTCTAATTTGATCAACAGAATTACCCCATATTATAATGCCATACCGTAAGATTGAGGAAACGTAGCCATGATAAACGCATAGTGCGGCTTCTCTACTAGCAACGCGCCTGACACGATCGAGTACGTAAACAAAACGATCCAATTTCCCACACAATTTATTAATGTGCTCCTTCCAGTTGCAATGTTTGTCCATTTGAATTCCTAAGAAGGTTGTTGAATCCACTTCTTTAACTCGGTTTTGATCATATTTAACATTTAATTTTATAGGCTTGCTGTTTTATAAGTTTGGAACTGAATCATTTTTGTTTTGTTTATATTTACCTGCAGATTATTTCGTTTTAACCAATTAATTATGTTATGTAAAGTATTATTTATGTCATGTTCAAATTTATTTAAATCCTTACCCTCAACAACAACAGTAGTGTCATCTGCATAGAGAACACATTTGTGCTGTGTTACGTGGGGCAAGTCATTTCATTGATATATATAATGAAAAGAAGAGGGCCTAAGATACTTCCTTGATAGTGTGAAAGTAGATGTTTTTTTATTTTGGCATTAGACGACATTTGTATTTAGCGAATGATACGAACCGTTGATGATTCACCGTGTGGTCCCGGTTTGCGAACAGGACCACCCCATCTCATCTCGTGGGTGCCGTAGAAGTCGGCTGAGGGAATATCCAGAGAATGGGCAGCAGCATTCTCCTCGGTACATTAGAACCTTCTGCGATCACCAAGCCGCCTGCCAAGCGTGCTGATTATGGAAAATTCCCGCCCTATGATAAACGTCCAAAATGTCGTTTTACGGGGGAAGCCTGTGTTCAGCAGTAGACGTTTCCGGTTGTTGATGATGAATGATACGAAATATTTTATGAAAAATAATTGAAAAGGGTACTTAGATATAGGTAAGTATATACAATCATTATGGTAGGCCGCGTAACGTTCAGTTTTGGATTTATCCTTCTTCTTTCATATAAATAAGTTTTTATAGTCAAAATATTTAAGGTCTGTGGGCTTTTCAATGAACCACAGAGTAACTTGTTTTTTTTCCTCTAATCTGTGTAATGAACACACCACAGGAACACACTAAACAGTTATATTCTCTTTGGAACAACCACAGCTTAGAGCAAAAATTAATGCAATGAGGATTAGACCTTCTTAGTAATTTGCTTGGCTCTGCGGACAAGTTGTAAAGTTTATTAGAATTTGGCTAGAAGACAAAAGGTCTTTGAAAGTGGATGTCTTCAGGATGTCGATGATGATGATAATGATGATTATGATGATGATGATGATGATAGCCGTATTTGAATTAATGGATCATAGATAAAGTTTAAATCTTTCCGTTATTCCTAAAATAAGTAATGGTCTCGACAAATAGAAAGACAAACGGACAGACAACAAAGTGATCTTACCTATAAGGGTTCCTTTATTTCAAAATTGTTGCGGAACCCTATAAATGAAACATTTTTTGCAAAAGCGATTCTGGTTTGGGCTTTGTACACATGTTATTTCCTCACTCCCACCACTATGTTGAAAGTGCGGTGAAATGAGACAACATGGAGAATAGTGGACACATAAATGTCGACTCCTTTTACAGTGGCGTACTTAAGTATTTGTGTAAACTTTAATAATCATCATCATCTGACTGAAGACGTCCACTGCTGAACATAGGCCTCCCCCGGAGTGCGCCACCTTGAGCGGCTGTTCACCGCCTGCATCCATCGGCTCCCCGCCGGCGGGGAGCCGATTTCTAATTATTATTAACAAAATTAACTATGTACGCATCGTATAGATAAATGCATTTTACACGGGTGCTACGCATTAGGCAACAACACACAATCCACAAAGTTTTTCCGGAGCTGAGCACGTATGCTCCGAAAAGATTTAGTGGATTGTGTTGTTTGGTATAGGTATAGAAAATGCATGATCTATTATTAGGCTACCTAAACGTAGAAATAACACAATACAAGCGTGCGAAGCCGCGGGCAAAAGCTAGTAAATGAATAGATATGTTCATTGTTCTTATAATATCAGTCACGTAATTTTGTGTTCTCTTTTGTTGCCGCTCGGTGGACCGACGATCTGCTGAAAGCCGTGGGGAGCCGGTGGGAGGCCTATGTTTAGCAGTGGACGTCTTCAGGCCATTGATGACGATGATGATGATGATGAATTTTGTGCTGACGTACAAAAGTTTTGACACTAACACTAACAGAGTGAGGAATGCAGCACAGGAGGCTCAGGAGCTTGTGGGCCCTAAGCCAAGCCAATACCTATATTTTTACAGCACGCTTATCTAGCATTTGCAATAAGCTCTTACCGAGGAAATGACGACGCGATTGAAGTTACAGAATCCTAGCTATGTAAGTACCTATTAATTCTTTTCTTGAACACGCCTGTATCATATTTCACCGGAAACAGACGTTGGCAGGGCATTCCATCCCGTAGCTGTTCTAATTATGAACGTGGAATCAAATCGTTTGGTATGAATGGGTGGTATTTCGGCCATGAAGGTGTGGTTTAATAAAATCAGCGAGTTTAGTAACGTAAAGTTTTCTAAACAAAGGAGGTAAAGTACAGTAGTACATTTTTATGCCTCAGATCTCCGCCATTTAACCAATTTAGATTTTGTACTATTAAGTCAAAACGGATCTGTTCGCGCACAAAAATTAATCGAAAAATAATTTTGACTAACCTCAATCGGCCGTGGTCACGAGAGGAATGGAGTAGAAAGTGTCATCATCGTGCAGGTCGGGCGTTGTTCCCGACTACCCGCATTTGGTTTTGTAAAACTTCACCATCAATGTCCCAACATACAATACTAACCTGATAGCTCAGTTGGTAGTAGCTCTGCCTTCTGAACTGTAGGTTGTGAGTTCAATTCCCACCCGGGACAAACATTTGTGTGATGAACATCGAGGTTTGTTCTGTGTCTAGGTGTTGTATTGTATTCTAATTGTATTTACAAACAAAAAGTATCTAAGTTTCTATTAGTTATCTGGTGCCCATAGTACAAGCCTTGCTTAGATGGCGCTGTGTAAAATGTCCACACATATTCGAAAAAAAAAAAAAAAATTTTAAACTTTTGTAAAAGTATCGACAGTTTCACGCGAGCACAACACAAACCAAATACCTATTTAGATTTTTTTATTTCCATCAATATATATAAAATATATTATCCAAATTTGTCTATGTGAAATTAAGGCGATGGCAGTCTGTTTAACCCTTTCTTTTTTAAAGGCACTATACAGCTATTACACATAGCAACGTTACCAACTGAGACAGTTTTTTTTAAGTTTGTTCAAAATGGGCATTCGTTTGACAATAACGCACCTGATAGTAAGTGACGAAGTTGACGTTTACACTTGAAATAATGCTAGAGTGATACTTCCACTGTTGAAGATAGGTAGTGTTCAAGAGTGGACGTCTTTAGGCAGCCATGTTACGATTGATGCAGGAGTCGAGCAGCCACTCAAAGTGGCACTCGCCACTCTGGTTCTAACAAGATCGTCGGTCCACCTAATAGTGATGCCTAAGCTGCGTCTTCTGATTCTCGTCGCCACTCGAGAACCTTTCTTCCCCATCGGCTGTCAGTTCTACGAGTGATGTGGCCTACCTACTGCTATTTCAACCGCGTTTATATATATAGTAAACTACATCAATACTCACAAGTCCCATTTGTACATACAACGAAGTAAACAGGATGGTTCTATCTGTAGGGTCAAAATGGTGTGAGTAGGTAGTCCCGCGGTTTTCTAACTTTTCACTTTAAAGGGTTTTTTCGATGACCCCCTCCCGGGGCTCTACCCTCAAGGGCGGGGGGTTGCGGCTGCCTGAATAAATACGCGAAAGAGCCCCAGAGGTCACCTAATTCGATTGCTGTATACGTATATGTAAATAACTATGGGATTAAGGTTTGTCGGGTGACGCTTGTTTTTTTGCCGAGTAAATTAATGTTTTTCAGGGGTGGTTTAGTAGAGCTTAGAAAGCTTTTGTTAGATCCTAGGCCTAGCCCTGATGGTAAAAGTATAAGTAGTAAGTATAATGGCGTCTCTTTAATGGTATGTTTTTACCGTCGCCTATAGGTACTCCATAAATACCTTTACAGATTCATTTTAAGACTCTATTTACCCGTCATTTGAAGTCATCATCATCATCATCATCATCAGCCTGAAGACGTCCACTGCTGAACATAGGCCTCCCCCCAGAGAGCTCGCTTCCCACATGCATCGGCTCCCCGCGGCTTCTACCACATCGTCAGTCCACCTAGTGGGGGGACGGCCTACGCTGCATCTTTCGGTACGTGGTCGCCACTCGAAAACCTTTCTTCCCCATCGGTTGTCAGTTCTACGAGCGATGTGGCCTACCCATTGTCATTTCAACTTGCTAATTCTAAGAGCTATATCGGTCACTTTAGTTCTCCTGCGGATCTCCTCATTGCGGATCTTATCTCGCAGGAAAACACCAAGCATAGCTCCCTCCATAGTCCGTTGCCCGACTTTGAGCTTACTAATGAGGTCAACAGTAAGAGAACATGTTTCAGCTCATAAGTCATCATTGGCAACACACACTGATCGAAAACCTTTGACCTGTTACAGTTTTATTATAAGTAGATACTTGCTTATGCCCTCGGCTTCGCCCGCGTGGAGTATCCCTCAGGAACCGTTTACTTTTCCGGGATAAAATTACCTTAACCCTCCTTTTTTGGGAGCCGTTTAAAAATTGCCATCCATACGCTGCGATAAAACATAACCAGCAATGAAGATGAAGCCACTATACTCATCCTGTCGAAGGGAAGAGAGAAGGAAAAGGGAAAAGATAAAGGAAAAGGTTGAATGGATTGGCCGGCGAAGGGAGGACGGGAGTTATATATCACACAATACCTAATAATACTTATATTTATAATGAATGCATGTGTTGATTAGGATTTGGCTTTGACCGTCTTATTGATAAATAAATAAATAAACAAGATTTCTAGATTGCGGTATCAGACCATAATCTCAGTAGAGAGACTGGCTAAATTATCTAATCTAACTATCTGCTGATTCAGCAGTTTGTAGCGCACACCACTATAACTAGGCAAGCTAGAGAATTTTGAATGCACTCGAAGGCGTTTGTAATGGCTTGACAACTGAGTCAAATAATTATATACTTGGAAACTTCATCAAAACATATCCACAGAAAGGCATATAACTTGAACTTGTATGACTACATCTTGTCGAACTTTGCGTCTAACATGAAAAAGAAAAAGAACCCCGCTTTCCCAAGGACTTGTAGCCCTACGGCCGCGAGGTCATTGTCCTAGGCAGCCGAATTTCGAACGCACTAAAAAACTTTTTCAAAATGGCCGCCCCGAGACCTGTTACCATGTAACATTACTCTATGCCAGGTGCTGCAAACCTTTTTGATGGCAGAATACGTCAGCCGCCCTTTGTCAAAAACCTAATTACCTACACAACAAACCTATACGCGCGATGTTAGAATCCCTCCCTCCCTTATTCTCTTGATAAAAGTTAGATAAAATGGCGGTTAGAATGCCTAAATACATTTTCAGTGAGAGTTTTTTCGTGTTTTTACTTTGTAATCACTGTTTTAAAACTTTGTTTTGTACCTTAACGTGTTTATTATTTACAGCGACATGTAAATGTACTTAATGTAGATGAAGGTAAAATTAGTAGTGTACTATGACATAAGTAGATACTACAACAAATATTTTTGATTGTGATAAAATATGGTACTTATAAGCCTAGTCTATGGACTTACGATGAAATGAAGAATATCCCAAAATATAAGACCATTATATTACAACCAAAGAAGGATGTGAAATTACAAAAAATAATACATAAAATTACAACCAAGGAATTGTGAATTTTATTACTGGTTTTTATCGATGTCATTTTTTTCATTTATTTAACAACAAAAGTACTTGAAAAATTGTTTTAGAAATTTGAAACTTCTAAAACAATTTTTTTTCCATGTAAAGGAATGACGTGACGAGCGATCGACTATCGCCTGATGTTAAGCGTCACGGCTGCCCATAACAGTTGCAGTATCACTCGGAACTCTAAATTATAAAGTTTCGCGTGACACTGCACTGCTCACGTCATCCTACAGTAAGACCAGATCATAAAGTCTCATTCGTCTAGTAATTTTACTAGCTACAATGCTTCAAACCGGAACACAGTAGTGCTGGCACACTACTGCTTGGCAGCAGAATAACTGGCAAAGCGGTGGTACCTACCTCTACCTAGACGGGCTTTGCAGAAAAAGTCCTATCACATGGTAACAACATAGTTATACACGTATGCATGCACCTTTTACAATGGTTTCAAATGCAACGTAGGCATAAAATTTATAAAAATTTAAGTGATTTAATTATGTAGATCTTTTTAAATTTATATCTAAGAATCTCTACACTCCAAAAAAAAAAAGCCTAGCAGCACGAGATATTTTCGTTGAAAGTTGTGCACCCCTGCCCCGAATCTACTCCTTAGAACAAGTTGCATTTCACCGCACACACACAAACGTACACACATGCACAGCAAATATCTTTGCTTAATGCACTAATATGCACCTGTGTACTCCACCAATTTGGGGCCTAGTGTCCTGAGAACCAGTTTGAGTCGTTATTAGTGGATCCCGCCGGTTTGCACTAGTTCGGGAATTAGGGAGCGACCCTTGCTAGTTTTTGAAGGGTTGTTAGGTGCAAGGGAGATGAAAATATTTGAGATTAGTCGCTCATTGTTTTTGTGAGGGTGGATTTTGGATCAATACTTTAGATTTTGATTTTTCATGAGCGCTGTGACATCTGTTGCACTTACCTACAGGCTACACCCACACACAATTGTAGCATAAAAAATGTAAAGTATTTGAAAATATGCACATCGACTCCTTCAAGGACTTACGACATTCGTCCCAGAATGCTTGTTAATATAGTGGCAACACAGGGAGAGCTAAATAACAATGAATAGCTCTGCTTTTTACTAGGTGGTAGGACTTTCCTGCAAAGTTCGTTTAGGTAGGGGTATGTACCATCGGTATTACTAGACTGTGTGATGTCTCAGGGTGACGTGCGTAGTGAAGTGTCACGCGAAAATTTATTATAATATTTTATAGTTCCGAGTGACACTGCAACTGTTACGGGTGGCCGTGTCGCTTAACATCAGGTGAACGTCTAGCTCGTCACGTCATTCATTCTCATAAAGAAATACCTACCTTAATTATGAATACGAGCTAATAAACTAAGTAAAAAACCAAAATACTGGAGGAAATTGCAAGGCATGAGGGACGCGGGGAAAAACAAATCTAACTTAGCTTTAAAACCGCGAGGAGCCGCTACATGCAAGCAGCCAAGCAGCCGCTCAAAGTGGCGCTCTATAGCTTCTGTTTACCAGTGGATGTTTTCAGGTTATTGATGATGGCATCGGCATACAGGTGTTAAGGATTTGTGAGCAAAACCTTTAATGCCCGTTTTCACCAAAGATTCCTAAATTTTAAGATACCCTTAAAAATATTTCAGTAACATTTGACAGTAATTTTGTTTTCACCGACGATTAAGGGGCACCTAAAGCTTAAGGGATCCCCTAAGTTTACGGGGCCGAAGCTCGACCCTTTAGCGTTAAGCGGCAGGTTAAATTATTAAAATGCCAGTTTTTTTCAATTGTATTTGGCAACTGTTTTTACCCGCATAACGCCAGAAAATGTATTTGTTTTTATTTTTTCTGATGCATAATATATTAAAAACTTTAATGCTAATATCAATAAAGCATGTTGTTTGTATTAGGACGATTATTCTCTAAAATATATGTACCTATGTAATAACGAAAATCGGCAACGTACGGTTTTTGGAACCCGTAGAAAATAATATACAGTCACTTTACAATTTAAGTATCACGCAGAGCTGTGAAAACGAATTTAGGTAAGGAACCGACCGGGGTCAAATTTAGCGAGCCCTTAGCCAAAGGCATTCCTAGTTAGGGTGTAGTTTAGGGAATGGGCATAGACTTGCTTGCATATTATACATCTAAGGTTAGATCATGGACAGTAATGAAAAGAAAATTCAGTATGTTGAAAAAATACTTATAAAAATATCGAAAGCCGCAGACGGGCTCTATAGTTAAAAATTGTATGTATAATAGGTAATTTTATGTCCCACCATTTTTCTACGCACTTTCCAGTGTGCACACATGCAAAAACCGCGTGTACTGATGCCACCACAACGCACACATATAAACAACCAATAAATAGATTGAACTAAACGGTGAAATTTTAAAAAAGGAACAAAACCAACGAATTGCCTCGCACACACCCGCATAATAATGCAACCCAATCATTAGCATTTGCTTTTTCATTATACATTGTATTCCTTTTGTTCAAGGTTTAAAATTGGAAGCCCGCATCTTGTTTGTAGACTAGCATGTTAACATAATACATGCGTGGGAATGACGCTACTCACACACACGCATAATTTTGACTGTAGGAACACCAAATTTTCCGAACGTGTGCGTTATATTGTATCTTTGTGTGTGTACACAAATGCATTCATATTGCGTTTGTGTGGCATTTATGCTACTAATGTGTTGTGTTTATCGTTTAATGTGTGTGTAATGTTGCTGTTCACGTGATGGATTCACGTGTCTGTATTAGTATCTTTTTCGTTTTTTTTCCTTTTTACGCTGCCAGCACATAGTGGGCTGGGTAAGCAGTGAAAAAATAATTTTAACTGGCACACTGCAAAGCGTGTTTAATTTTCGTGCTCTCTGTCCTGCGCAAAATGGAACGTCATTACGCTTTAAATTACGAATGGCGGTTGTTTTTCTTTTTTTATTTATTCGGTTTTTAATTTGCATTGTTTGCTTAATTTCTGAACGGATTGCAGTTACTGTAGTGCCATGAGTCCATCGTCCATCTCGTTAAGAATGTATTTACTTAATTTACCTATCGATATTTGTATAAGAACGATATATTTTAACTGAAAATGGTAAACAGCTGGTAAACTGGAATGAAGCAATAAAACTTAATTGCAGAACTGCAATCTGACTATTAAAGTTTTTTTTAAATATTGATCCTTAATTTGAACCTCAGACTACATTAAAAAGGTAAAACGCAAAAACTAAAAAAAAATAAAGCTAAAGAATAGTACTAAAAACCCCAGACTACAATGAATAGGCCAGTTAATAAAGACGCCTAACATCGCAAACGCGTGTATCTAGGATTTTTTTGATGTACCTATCGTTAGGACCTCTAAGAGTAGTTTATAAAATTTTTGTAACCCCGAAAAACCCCGTGCTGCGTGAAGTTCGTAGCTTTTCGAGTACCGTCGCACGTCCACGGTGCTCGAAAAGCTACGAAATTGAATAATGTTAGTTATATTTATAAATAAATAATAAATATGTGTGGACGTTACACACAGCGTCATCTAGCCCCAAACTAAGCAAAGCTTGTACTATGGGAACCAGATAACTGATACAATACTTAAATACTTTTATATTTTGTAAATACATACATAGAATACAATATAACACCCAGACACAGAACAAACACCTGTGTTCATCACACATATGTTTGTCCTGGGTAGGAATCGAACCCACAACCTACAGTTCAGAAGGCAACTACCAACTGAGCTATCAGGCCAGTCTAGAGAATAAAAGGGAATAAACTTATCGGCCCTTATATTATAAGTATTCTATAGCCTTTAGGTTCATTAGATTTACCAAGTTGAAATGGCAATGTGCATTGTGCAGGCCACATCGCTCCTAGAACTGACAACCGATGAGGAAGAAAGGTTCTCGAGTGGCAACCACGAACCGGAAAACGCAGCGTAGGCCACCCCCCCCCCAATCGGTGGACCGACGATCTGGTGAAAACCGCGGGGAGCCGATGGATGCAGGAGGCGAGCAGCCGCTCAAAATGGTGCTCTCTGGGGAAGGCCTACGTCTACAGGCTGTTGATGATGATGATGATTTACTCAAAATATCTTTTATCCAAAATGTCTGTTTTCAATGCTTACGTTAATTACCTACGTAAGGGTAGATTTTTGATCCCTAGCTAAGGTTAAAAATTCTAACAAAACTTGACCATTGGTTAAAATTTCTTAGCATTATTACTTATTACTTACTTATTAACCATTGGTTACCTTAACTATGAATCAAAACACCCACCCGTTACTGTTATGCTGTCTTTTGAAGTCTATGCGTTAGGTGCACGATACGAACTTGGTAGATTTCTAATGAGCAGCAACCAAGAATGCATCATACTTAAATAAATAACCGGCCAAGTGCCAGTCGGACTCACGCACGAAGGGTTCCGTACCATTATCTATCCCTGATATCTAGTGTTGAGTAGCTGTACTGTTTAAAGCAGCGCCATCTATGACTCATCTGGTAAACGAGAAAAAAATTCCGTTTGTTTTATGGGAGCCCCTTAATTATTTATTGTATTCTATTTTTTAGTATTGATTTGTTGTTGTAGCGGCAACGGAAATACATCATCTGTGAAAATTTCAACTGTCAAATTATTACGGTTCATAAGATACACCCTGGTGACAGACAGACAGACAGCGGAGACTTAGTGATAGGGTCCGTTTTACCCTTTGGGTATGGAGCTCTAAAAATAAATAAATCGATTCCTAACCACGCAGAACCTACACGCCCGTTTCCACGACACTATGCATTCTAATCGCAAGCACGAAGCAGCTCCGTAGGCGTCTGACCTTGCGCCGTTCGTTGCTCCACACACACTCAATGCAATCTGTTCGGAGATCTTGCTATTCAATACCTAAAGCAAATCTGTGATCATAAAACGCTGACGTTATATTTTGGCACGTTTTACAAGTTTTTCTAAGTAACACATCAGATATTTTATGATTGTTACCGATTTTAGCTATATACAACAGTAAAGTCTACCCGTGACTGAATGACATACTTTTTTATTTTGTTTTTATTTTTATGTTAATGAATGATGTGACGAGCCAGTCGTTCACCTGATGTTAAGTGACACGGCTGCCCATAATAATTGCAGTATCACTGCAGTGGAACTCTATAATATAAAGTTTCGCAAGACACTGCACTGCGCACGTCACCCTGAGATATTTTAATAATAAGGTTACTACACTGCGAGATCAGATCATAAAGTCTCATTTGCCCAGTAATTTTACTAGCTATAATGCCTTTCGAAACGGAACACAGTAGTGCTTGCACACTAGGGTACTGCTTGGCAGCAGAATAACTGGCAAAGCGGTGGTACCTATACCTATACTTAGAACCTACTTAGAGTTAGAAACAGTGTGATTAAACGTGATCGTGGTTTTATTCGACTGTACCATATTGAAGAGTCCCGCCCGGTGATATAAAGGTCGGTAGAGACCAACAGAACTAGTCTGTTCAAAAAAATAAACACATTCAGTATACGTTCACATACGGTAATAAACGCTGGCACACTTACTCAGGTGTAGTGTTTACCTACTTTGTCTCATTTACTTTTTTAAGCGTTTTTTAAGACTCTCGGGTTTAGCTCGGTCATTTGGGAGGTATTGGTGGGGCCGAAGCTAACACCAAGAGGCTCTGTTGAATATAAAAATAAATAACCATAACAACAAGGCATGGTAATAGAAAACTATTTAAAAATAAATCTGGGCTGTTGTGGTGAACTTTTGATGAATTGTGATGTTTGGTTCGTGGAATGATATAACGGCACCTGCCAATTTTATCTCATATCAAAATGTTTGAGGCAGGTGATGACTTGCCACCCACTAAATGAGCCCCCTATAGTGGCTACCGCATATTGGTGCCGAGGAAGCAACATTGATGTGGGTGGCTTAGGGTATCGAGAGGTGTGCTGCACTTTCACTGAACGTTAAGCGTTTATTATTACTCTCTGAACGTAATTTCACTTCAAATCTATTGTAAACCTTATTCATATTCTGCTGGCTGGAAGCCGTTCACTGCTAAACATAATAGGCCTCCACAGGGCACCACTTTGTACGCCTACTGCCTCTTGCATCCAACCGTTCCCCACGGTTTGAGGTCAGTATATTGTCGGTATTTTTGTCTTATTTTTATGTAACAGAGTAATAATGAGTAAGGAAACCATAAACACTGGTTGCCGACTCCTGACGTTCATTAGAAGTATTACCACTGCGTTGCAAACTGAGAACTGAGTGTTCTCTTTGAGAATTTTTCAATACCATTATTAAAATCAACCACTAAAATATATTCCTAAGCATACCACGTACCTACGTACAACGTATCAACGTAGCACGTAGTACGTAGTCATCGACCTTGTTCCGTTCGTTGCTCTTCGCTGAATGCAATCAATCCAAAGATCTGCTATTCAACGCCGTGAGATGTGTAAGTGTACAACTATTGTGATCGTGCATATAATGGACAAAAGCACTGAAGCTATTGTGTTTTCACTGTCTAGCCTCAATATTTATGTTTAACTAACAGTAAAACCCCGCGGTTACACCCGCCTTTCCTTATTTTCCGGGATGAAAAATAAAATGTCTAAGTCTGGCATCGAAATCAGTGGCTTCGTAGACGGTACAAGAGGTAAGTTGGGTATAAGATTTCGGGCATTGCCCGTGGTCCCTGGTAACTCGTTCATCTGTGTAGACCACGGGCACTTTTTCTTGCCCGTGATCTACCTCGTTCATCTGGGTGGACCACGGGCACTTTTTCTTGCCCGTGATCTACCTCGTTCGTCTGTGTGGACTATGGGCACTTTTTCTTGCCCGTGATCTACCTCGTTCATCTGGGTGAACCACGGGCACTTTTTCTTGCCCGTGATCTACCTCGTTCATCTGGGTGGACCACGGGCGCTTTTTCTTTCCCGTGATCTACCTCGTTCATCTGTGTCGACCAAGGGCACTTTTTCTTGCCCGTGATCTACCTCGTTCATCTGGGTGGACCACGGGCACTTTTTCTTGTCCGTGATCTACCTCGTTCATCTGGGTGGACCATGGCCACTTTTTCTTGTCTGTGATCTACCTCGTTCATCTGGGTAGACCACGGGCGCTTTTTCTTGCCCGTGATCTACCTCGTTCATCTGAGTGGACCACGGGCGCTTTTTCTTGCCCGTGATCTACCTCGTTCATCTGGGTAGACCACGGGTGCTTTTTCTTGCCCGTGATCTACCTCGTTCATCTGGGTAGACCACGGGCGCTTTTTCTTGCCCATGATCTACCTCGTTCATCTGGCTGGACCATGGGCACTTTTTCTTGCCCATGATCCACCTTACAATTCATGTATGCGACCGCTTCGGTTATTGTTTACTTTATCCAAATCGGTTTGACCGTTTTGACGTGAAAAGTGAAAATCACTCAACAAGCTGACAATGTCACAGTTTTTTTATATATGGACAGTGACTGCAGTGCCTACCTAATTTGATTTTATATTAATAGTTTTGTCTGTTTGTTAGTCTTGCTCTTAGGCCATAACGCCTAATCCGATTTGAACTAAAATTTGAACACAGATTGCTTATACTACCTAGTTCAACATAATTAAATGTTTATCCTGGAAAATTACGAATTTCCATAAGAAAATGGGTAAATTGCGGATAAATGTACGGATGCCAGGAGCTCGACTGTTACACATCTCTTTTTGGTAATGGATGACTTAACAAGCTAGTCGTTCACTTGCTGTTAAGCGACACGGCTGCCCATAACAGTGGTGCACTCTTTTACAACTGTTTTTCTATTATTTCATTTATTAGAACTAAAAATTAGGCACAAATGAAAAACGACCTTTTACCGAAACTTACACGATCGCTTTATTGACCAAGAAACGACGCACTTGCCGCGTCCGGGGTAAACAACCCTCTACATTCTCACCCCTCACATCACAACGCATTTCTAGCCGGTTCCGGTCCCGGGCGACGGCCAACGGAAACTATTTTCCTTGGGGCCACGCACACACGCATGTGGAACGTGGAATCTAGTGACTTAGGTCCCAACAACATAGTTGGTTTTATGTCACGCACACTATGCGAATTATTTCATACTTTCATAGAAGGGACAAATTTTTAAGTAGTACTTATTAATTTCTAAAGTAATTTTGGCTCTCTCTGTTGGTTTCTGTTCAGTTTGCTACCTTTTCATGGCTGAAATGGTATTGATGGAGATAGCTTAAACCTTACGGAAAAACATTTGAGACCACGTAAAGTTTTAGACAGTAGTTAGTGGTTTACGTTGTATTGTGAATTCCAAAAATCCCTACCCAGAATTAAAGAAGAAATTTTAGATTTTTATCCAGACAAGTGGGCATTTTTATAAGAAAAAAGTTAAGTAACTAATTTTTATTTCTTTCAATATCAATTAAAAATTGTATTAATTTTACTTACTAATTCTGTATGTTCTACTAATTATAGAGGGGCTGCAGCGGGAGTAATAAAGTAAACGATGATGGTTAATTAATACCTTTTATTTAGTACATAGTTGGGGTTTTTTGCCTGAAATAAAGACATTTTATTTTTTTATTTAAGGTTCTACAATTAAAATTAGGTCCTTAAATTAATTATATCTAACTATTTACAAGTGACGAGTCTCGACAATCGAAAGCAAATGCTGGAAGAGCGGTGATGTCAGCCTCGCGCAGTGTTGCCAGGTCTGATTTTTTAAATTACAGTGTTTGGACCATAAAAATAAAGTAGATTGCTATAAAAATACAGTAGATTATTAAGTTATTAGTAAAATCACGGTGACTCCACATTTATAGGAGATTTTCCGAGTAGTGCTGATACTTACCAGATAGCTAGAGCTAAAGCACAGTGCGCGGGCGGTGCGCGGACGGTGATCAGTCTCACGCTTTCGCTGGTCAGCACTTTTCTATGTGTTAGTAGATCTTCTCTATGTGTGAAAATCTAGCTGATACGGTGGTGACGACACCTAGACGGTGCGATAAGCGGTGTGTCCGGTGTACTTGTCGTTCTATGTAACAAACTACTCGTAGCATGGCGTCTCATTGCATGGCAGGTGCGGATTTGTGTAAGAGTTTTGAACTATTGTCTAATAATGCCAATTAGTGTCATACAGCTTATTATACGAGAAAAAACATTCCAAAATTGCTCCCAAATGGGGATCCCTACTATAGTGGACATTTTATGTAAACACCCTAATTCTTTTTCCAAATAAATAGATAAAAATGTTTTATTAGTGCTCCTTACAGCCAACACTGCACTCGTGCACTGCACTGCTGGCACTGCTACATAGAAAACTGTAAAGCTTAAATTCTCTGCCGGCCAGTGTACTGTGCGTCGATATATGTGCACTATTGACGTGAGCGTGTGTGTGCTGGCTAGTGGTGGAGTGGTAGCAAAGAAAAATTATAGAAATAGTTTGTTTCAGATTTTTATCTGTAACGAAACAAGTGAATTTATTCTTTAAGCAAACTACAACTACTACTAAAGCTACACTGCCTACTACAAAAAAACATTTAGACTGTATATTGGGCCCGCTGATCTATAGGCAGTCCAAACGCTCCAGCCGCGCACCTCAATAGTATACTAATAGTACATAGTACTCAACGGTCATGCTTAATGATTCAAGATTGATTTTAATCGGCGCAAAATTGCCGTAATGTTGTTTTTATTTTCTCACATGGAAAGGTTGTCGGCTATAATCCATCCCGCTGGTTAAGTGCGGGTTGATGTTCTCGAATTTTGTGATTCTTGAATATGTCGGTTTCTCTACGATGTTTTTCTTCACCATTGTAAGAACTAGTGCCAATTTCCTATTTAAAAATGCATTAGTGCAATGCCTAGCGGGATTTAACGCATGCGCTCACAGTGGCTCGATATCGAGCCGGCATAAATTGTTATTCTATTGTTATAGAAAATGCTGGTATTCTAGAAGTTAAACCAAGCGTGCGTTGGTTAGAAAGCAACACGGTCTCAATTTAAAAAAGAACAGTCACAACTTTGGTAGACAAACCCATGGTTCCATGACCTGCAGCGGGGTTATAGGTATTTGCACTTTCAACACTGCGATTTGATAGCGTGACGGTGCACTTGTCTCCCTGCTAATTGAGATTCCAAGAACTGCAACCATTCGGTTAGGTGCGGTTGCATTGAGGTTTCAGTTCATTAGCACGACACAGTTATGTCAACCGGTGACGCAGGGGCTGGCTTGGATTTCAATAAGAATCGGTATGGTTTTGAAATATCTGTTCCTTTTGAATGTACTGAGTTAAATCAGCAGGTAAAATTAAATGATGTTGTTTTTTAAACGATTTTCTCTTTATGTTTATCTTTTGACCACCTTGACTAATAACATTTAACGTCCTCTCTGATTTGGTTGTTGATGAGCATGTCTTAGGGCACGTAAAATAAAATAGCAAAGTTTTGATGCATTTTTGAGGTTAGACAAACCAAGGTGTCAAAACTATAACTACAAACTATTCTTCCAGATTTATCTGTTAACTGTACTATTCCTGAGTGTGAGTGCTAGACGTCGCCTAGACAGGCTGACCTACTGTGGCCGACCTTGCGTTTCTTATGTTATTATTCCGTCTCTGTCGCCCCTTCGTGTAGACTGTCTGCCGTCTCCTTCATGCGTGTCTATGGATAGTAAGACGGCCGCTCAAGGCTGGCCATGGGACTCGGTCAAGGGTGTGGGAGCTCTATAAGCTCCATCGGCATTGTGGAATGGTTACTGGAGTGTGGGAGAGTGGGCGATGGGTCGGAAACTATTTGTGCTTTGGGAAATCTTGTTACGGTTGAGATTTAAAAGGGTCAAGTTAAGAAGCTTTTGGGATATACTTTTAGATAGTGTTTTATGTTCTTCTTGTCTTGTTATTGCATCGTTTCCTAATTTTCTAAGATTTAGCCTACAAAAGTAACAACAATATTTCGTAGTAAAATCTTCAATGTTTTTAAAATTCTTGCCTATAGGAACTGATTACTGTAGGCTTGTTTTATAAGCATTTTTATGTTATTGGCAATGAAGTTGTATAAATTGAAAATAGAAAGAGTAGTCTGGCATATGATTAAAAAAAAAAACTCCACCGTAGACAAAGAGCTCGTTTGGTAGTTTTTTTTTGTAAATTTTGTCGCTTTCAACAACAAAAAGATGAAACTATGTGTACTTATACATCTTCCAGGTTTAACGTTGATATATCTTATCACGGAAAACTAAGATTTCCCACGAGAAAGCTGGTACATTAAGGTGAAGCGTTTAGCAAACTAAGGAAAGCCTGTACTATCAGATAACTGATATTAACATACAGCCTATAATAATAAACAGGTACCTATTACACACAGGAAGATGTACGATAATTTAAAGTGACGAGTAGAGCCAGATGACCAGGTCTAAATCCGTCAGAACCATCAACCTTAACTTCATAGTCTTAAATATCAATTCAGTCTGCACTTCAGCGCGGCACTTACGACAAAGACAACGCACGAAATGATTGATTTTGACGGTTTTTAATTAATATCATATATAAAAATATATTCGGTAGAAGCTCAGCAAAATGGAATCATTCAAATTTTTCGAGGGAGTTTTGTGATTTTTTTCTATAGAGCTATATTTATAAATCTTGTATTTGCGGTCATCACAAACGAGTTAATGAAATGAATTACATGATAAATTAAATTCAAAGCTGTTTTAATTACGCCAGGAAACGTCCTAAAAAACACCTTCTTTGGTCTACCCGCCGCGCCGCCTTAAGTTATCACTCAAGGTATCTCGATTCCGAATGTCATTCAAATCCTTTCAGCGTTGTGGCGTGACAGGGAACAAACAAACTTTCAAATTAAGATAAAATAAGTAACAAATAACGATTGAATTATCCAAACAAACAATAAATCCATATGAATAAACTAAGCATCTATAAGGGCATTTAGCGTTCATGTCTATACAGTAGTAATGGCATTTTCAGATCCAGACAATATGCTACTATGTCATTCAACGCTTATATCTATTTAGTAACTATGGTAATTTTAAATCTATATGCTACTACTGTAGGCCGTGAGTTCGATTCCCACCCAGGAAAAGCATTTGTGCGATAAACATCGATGTTTGTTCTCGGTGTTATATTGTATTATAAGTATGTATTTACAAAGAATACTAGAATTAATAATCATTATCATTAACAGCCTAGAGACGTCCACTGCTGAACATAGGCCTGCCCCAGAGCGCGCCACCTTGAGCGGCTGCTCGCCTCCTGCATCCATCGGCTCCCCACGGCTTTCACCAGATCGTCGGTCCACCGAGTGGGGGGCCGGTCTACGTTGCGTCTTCCGGTTCGTGGTCGCCACTCGAGAACCTTTATTCCCCATCGGATGTCAGTTCTACAAGCGATGTGGCCTGCCCATTGCCATTTCAACTTGGTAATTCTAAGTAGGTACTATTTCGGTCACTTTAGTTCTCCTGCGGAATTAATAATAGTGTGATGTAACGTAATATATGTATACGCCTATTATAACTATAATACATACATCAGCAGCTGGAAGACGTCCACTGCTGAACACAGGCCTCCCCAGTAGGGTTAGCACGGCTGGTAGACAAAACTGTCTTTCCCCTGTATTACTCCAAGCAAGTATGAAAATGTGACGTAAAACGGGGAAAGACAATTTTGTCTACCGTCCATTCCCAGCTGGAAAACGCCACTTTGGACGTTGATCATAGGAGGGGAAATACATACCTACAAGGCGTCATCTCATCCAATAAACATCACATAAATTTTTGCCCAGATTTGGAATCGATCCAAAAATATATTACTCAGATATTAAATCCACCTATAAGCCAAGTCGTTAATAAAATAAATAAGTCTCAAACAAAGCACTACAATATTATAAATGGAGTCTTTAAGTCAAGAGTGACCAGGTACACCTAAGTAGCACGTAGGCCGCGTCATCACTTACCATCAGGTGAGACAGTGGTCAAATCCTATGCCTTTAAATTATAAAAATTAAAATTGCTAGACGATTTTCTACGAACAATGTTAGGGTCTGCACTAAACATTATCATGTACTCCATCAGTGCGGTATAGTGGCGGTCAACCAGCCCCCTGACCCCTGCCCCGGAGGTCAAAGGTTCAGACGGCTGGA
The DNA here is from genome assembly GCA_910589525.2 of Ennomos quercinarius. NCBI lineage: Eukaryota > Metazoa > Arthropoda > Insecta > Lepidoptera > Geometridae > Ennomos > Ennomos quercinarius. The sequence goes on from OU342502.1 coordinate 15,683,139, forward strand.
CTCCCGTCCGTCCACAACTTGTGTTCCTGTTTGGCCCCCCAAACACAACTTGTCTAGTGGAATGACTATTATTATTTGTTACAATGGTATAGAATAATAGATAGAAATTGGTACAGCTGCAGGGAAAAAATCTACATACAACACATGGTGGATATCTGTAAGGTAGTATCCTTACTCTCAACTTCTACTATTCCTACTAATATACATAAAACTGAAAGATTATTTATTTGTCATACAGTGCTTTCACACTGACGTCTGATCCGATTTAGACGAAATTTTGCAAACAGGTTACTTACACATTTAGGCCCACCACAGGAGCGTATAATATTGCAATACTAGTTGCGCCCCGTGGTTACACCCGTAGATAAAAAGTATCCCATGTGTTAATCCAGCGTATAAGCTATCTGTATTACAAATTTCATCCAAATCTGTCCAGCCACTGTGGCGTTTAGAGGTAGCAAACATACACACACACAAACTTTCGCATTTATTAGCAGGACTTATTAGTCCTACAATAATAATCCTTTAATATTATTCGTTTACTTTTAAATTCATCGTGGAAATAGTTCAAAAAAATTCTCTCAACAAAACAGAAGAAGCCACAAAAGCGTTTCAGTCACCCCAGAAAATGTACTTCTAAAGAGAGCAGAAATACCCCGTATTTCTATTTTCCCTCGTGTTAACATTCTCGGGCCACCTGTTGCCGCGCATAGAGCTCTAGTAAAGGGTAAACTGCTATGAATTGGCCACTGACGTCGATGTTCTATAGTAGATGATACGAAAATTCATAGCGTAACCTTCGTTGGTGTAAAATTTACACTATATGCCTGTAACGTTTCTATTGTCGATGAATTTAAGATAGAAGTGCTAAAGTTGGCCTATTTGCAGTAAAATACTTGAATTTTGATAAGATTGAAATGACAGTTATTGGAGTATTAAAACAAACTTATGTAGATACATAATTGTTGCAACTTAGTGGCTTACGATAAATTACCTCATAAAACTTCAAAAGACAGACTAAGGGCGGGAATCTATCACGTAATCATAATTTAGTGGAGCCTATTCTTTTTAGCTACCATGATTACGTAGTTAGATGTGGTGGCAGTAGTGGTAGTGACAAACGTCAAACACGAAAAATCAATTACAAATAACAAAATTTTGAGACTGACATTTTATTGCTTTAATTGTCTCTGTTTTCTAACTGCTCTTTCACTGATTATGGCTCCAGTTTTTAAACAGTAAGAAGAACTACCAAGTCTACAGGTTTACCAAATCGATGGCCAGCCACACTACACGGGTAGCTATGAGTCTATGACGGGCTTATTCAACGCGACGACGGGGAAATATTGATGCTATGGTGAGAACTCACGGGTTTTGTTGATAACACGGCTTTAGGATACAACCACTTTGAGCTACCTGTTGAAGTAGAAAGTTGACAAAATAAATAGAAGGTTAAAGAGGGGGGGGGGGGGACTAGGAAAGGAAAAGGGTTAGACATGGGTTAGCTCCTGGCCATCATGACACATCATTATCATGACATGAAAGATAAAGAAGAAAGAATGAAAGAAAATGTATTTATACAAGACATCAGACAGCATTAAGTTTAGTTTGAAGACATCTACTGAACATAGGCCTCCCCTATGACGTGGCTTTATGCCTCTTCCATACGAAGACTCCCTATGGTTTTGATCACGTCGTCGGTCCACTAGTTGACAACTACATTGGTAGTCTAACAAATTACTTAGTAGTAAATACATGATGTATATTTATAGTGATTATCCTAACAAATAAGAACCCGGAGTAAAATTGTATTATCATAATAATAGATAGAAAAGAAGCGTGAGGCAGGGAACGGCTCAAGGAAACGAAAAAGTTTCGCTTTTAGACCATTTAAATTAAATACATGAGACTTCATTACTATTATTATTTTTTAAAGAAATGATGTAAATAATACCTACATAAATTTAAATAAAAAAATGAAATGCACACAAAGCAGATGTTTGCATAGTAAGTATGGTCAAATCTGTGCGAACTGCGCAGGCGCAGCGTGATCTAAAACGCTCGTCCGGCGAACCGATAATGGCGGCTGGGGTCGTTGAACCGACTGGTTACATATTTAGAAAAAAATATTTGGCAAATGCTCAGTGCGATGGAATACACTGCGATGCAAAATATTGACGCATCTTTTAATAACACAATAAAAGTAAATAAAGTTGCATTTGGAATTTATATATATTTTTTTTTTATTATTATTTATACTATTTTAATTGTAATGCTTTTTTATTAAGATTTATTTGTTTAGCGCGATTATTTTTACCGCATTACTTTTGACTATCTGCATTTTAATGCATTTTTTCTAAAGTCGAGTTATAATAATATCTAGACACTAAACATTTTCTTCCAAACGGCCGTAGTATTTAACTTATCATTACATAATACTTTGTTATTTATATCGCAGATTATGTCTCATATAATTATTATATGAGTTACCAAAGCTGGTGTGAAACACGGATGTTATCGATACTTTTTTATCATCATCATTATAAGTTGGTCCTACCTAATTGGACAGTCCTAGGTAGACATATTCATCGACAACTTCAAGAGTATCGTTCCCAACAATTACCGGTATAGGTGGAACATGGGCATTAGACATGATTTTCGTCTTGTCCATGTTCATCTTAAGACTAAGTTGTTGGGAGACTCTACTAAGGTCGTTGAGCATGGTGCTAAGGTCCTAGAGCGACTCCACCATTATGACTATCATCGGCAAAATGAAGGTTAATGTCAGATCCTTGCAGTGGCAAGAGCTTGAAAACGTCCTCCAATGCGTTTGTGAACAGTTTCGCAGAAATAAGTCTCCCTGTCTCACGCCTCTTTGCAGTTGAATAAAAAATAATATAGCAGAAATCTTTTCATATAACTAAGATGGAGCCTTTATTTATCTAAATTATACGCGCGCTATTGACTTAAAAGACCCAATATGTAAAGGAAACACATCTGGAATGTGATTCAACCTTTTCCTTTATATTAGAACTAAAATTAATCTGTTGATTAAACTAAGCAGACAATAACACACAGACAGAAATATCTAAATTGTAGCTTTTCAAATTAGAGCACGTAAAGTATAGTTAAAAAAAAGCTTTAAATATAGAGTAGTCAAAGCGCGCCACGATCACGGCCGGCAGTATATGAACTGAGAGGTTTGCCCAGAGATGAGGCCAATACTCTGATGCATACATATAGATGCATGCACTAGATAGTAGGTAGATAACTGCGTTGTAGAATAGCTTTATTTATTTGGGAATATTCACTTGAGGAAACTTTTATTCGATTCATTCCGTATTGACGTGTTTTGAAGAATTAAGTGATTAACCACCCCGAATTTCTTTATTTTCTATGCCTGCTCATATATATTTATTTTATATTCGACATCTTCTGTGGTGTGGTGGTTGAGCAGGTCGACTTATAAGCCAGAGGCGGCGGGTTCAGTTCCCGCAACAGTACAAGTAAAAGTGCACATGAAAAAAGCCTAAATAGTAGTTCTATTTCTGGGTGTTATGAGTCCATGGTCCTCGTAGTTTCTGGGTCCCTAGATACTGCTGGACTCTTGGTTAAGGTCCAGGATCTACGTATGTGATCGTTGGGCACTATTTATTTATATTTCAGAAATAACCTTTGTAATATTAAAAATTCGAATGTGAATATTTGTTTTTGCTCTATCCCCATTCCTGAATAAGGTACAACATGATTTTTTAATGGATTTTGGAATTTTGAAGTTATTTGTGAGTTTTTGTTTTTTGTGTTTTTTGTGTTATTTGTTTTGTTGTTTTTTTTGTGGTTTTTTTTGTTTTGCCTAAATTCTCTCCTTAAGCGAGAAGGCCCGTGTCCCAGGTGTGTCTAGTCTCTTCCCGCGGGTGCCGTAAGAGCCGGCTAAGGGAATATCTAGGAACAGGGAAGTAGCATTCTTCTCGTTACATTAAAATCTGCAATCACTAAGACGCCTGTTAAGGGTGGTGAATTTGGCACACCCTCTATGATAAGCGTCCAAAGTGGCAGTTTATGGGGAAGCCTAGGTTCAGCAGTGGACGTCTTCCACCTAATGATGTGATGATTATGATGACGATTAATATCAGCTATCTGGTTACTATTTACGTAGTATCATATACTTGGTTTGTGGTTACCATAGTACAACCTATGCTTAGTTTGGGGCTAAATTGCCCCGTGTGAAATGTCCACACATATTTATTTCAAAACAAACAGTAGTAAATAATCTTCAATTAATTAAGTGAGCAGTTCTCATAAAACCTTACTTCCTCAGTCTGGCAGCCAGGCATCATGAGCAGCCGGCAGCTAGCCTTGGCAGTGCGTCGAACCATTCGCCTTGATCCTGCCGAGACAAACGCTGCGACCTCGGAGCTCGGCTACGCGTTTGTCTACAGACTAAACTGATAGACTACTCCATTATCCAAATACCGTCGTTTTTAAGGATAACATAAGTAGACGTAAAAGAACGTATAGAATATGTTCCGGATATTCCAGCAAAGAAGTTTGGCTACTAAAAAAAGAAAACTCACCGAACAGCGTGCGGACTGCGATAGGTGGTATGACTTTTCTGTAAAGTTCATCTAGGTAGGTACCACCGCTTTGCCAGTTATTCTGCCGCCAAGCAGTAGTGTGTGAGCACTAGTGTTCCGGTTTGAAGGGCATTGTAGCTAGTGAAATTACTGGACAAATACGACTTTATGATCTGATCTCACAGCCTAGAAATCTTATATTATTCTTCGTAGTAACTGTGTGATATCTCAGGATGACGTGCGCAGTGCAGTGTCACGTAGAGTTCCGAGAGACACTGCATTCTGTTATGGGCAACCTTGACGCTTAACACCAGGCCAACGACTAGCTCATCACGTCATTCGTTCAAACATAATAACTAAAAAAATACTTGCAGCCCAAGACATCCACCGTCTTCTAATGGGATGTGTCTGGAACAAACCTCAAAGGGACACATAGCTGAAAATCCATTTGAACATATGATACTGGGTGTTTTCATCCATATCCTATCAGAACCTGCATCATCTGATGCTGCAATATTGCTCTACAATACGCTTATACATCTGTAAGGTTTTAAATATATATTTTTGTATGATTATAGTGGTTGGTTTGGGTTCTGATGGGATTGATTGATGGGAGAGACTGAAGATTAAAAAAAGAAGTCTGAGCGCAAAGACTCTTATTACCTACTCTATTTCTGTACGAGCATCCCCAACATGACGCCCAATGTTTTTTTATTGCTGTTTTATTGAAATAAAAGGTTTTGGGTACTATAATTACAAACGTGTGTGTCTGTGTGTCTCTCTCTATCGTTAAAGCTTCTAATAGGATGATCAAGAGTGTTCTCAGAATCAAAAGAATAGGCTCAGTCTTTCAGCTCTTTTCTAGTTCCCTCCAGTCGACTTGGGCCACTCTTAACTGGTCCATTTCTAAAATTGTCCACTTCCTAATGCGTCCACTACGTCCTTTTTTTATTAATAAAGGGAAATGTGGAAGGATTATTTTATTTTTGGGCAAAATTACTTGTTTTTTAGTAACTGAATCATTTCCATTGCAAGAATCAAACTGCTCTAAAGCTTCCATGGTCATGGTTTCATGGTTCAAACTTCCATGGTCACTAACATTACCAAAGTGTTGTTTATTATTATCATCTACCCGCAAGATCTTCAGTTCATCCGTGATCATGGTGCTTGCAACAGCACCGAAATATCGGCAACTCGAAACAAATAAATTACATGTTAAATATCCCGTTAATATTAATATATATTATTTATTAATATATATATATATTATATATATTGATATATATATTAATATCATATTTGAGCCGTTTGGTGTTGAGACCCTGGGTCCGTGGGGACCGGGAGCTCATCGCGTTTTCCAAAGTCTATCAGAGCGCCTGGTCGATGCGACGCGTGACCAAAATGCTGGCACTTATTTGGCCCAACGCATCAGCATTGCAATTCAACGTGGCAATGCGGCCAGCATGTTGGGTACGCTACCTACCGGTAGTGGGCTGGAGCACTTGGACTGTCTATAGGCCATCGCGTATTTATATTATATTTATATTGTAGTAGTTAGCTTGAGTAATAAAGGCAATTTTCCCGTTAATAAACAATATTTCAGTAATGATCTAAAGCTCTTCTACGCTAGTGCAGTTTCAAATCGGTAGATAGGTATCGTGCAGTGCAGCAATAAAACAAATTATCTAGACGGATATAATTACGTGAACTCGTCGGCAGCCTTGTGTTTAAATTATCATCGTTTATATTATACTAATAAAATCTGTTATATACTTGTTGTCTATGTTTAAGAATAAATTGACGTTTGCATCGCTCATTATATATATACGCTTATTAAGTTTGACCGTTTATAAGAAATAATATAAATAAATCACACCCAACGATCACATACATAGATCCTGGACCCTAACTAGGATTCCCTATATCTAGGGACCCAGGAACTACGAGGACCATGGTCCCATAACACCCAGACACAGAATAAGTATTTGCGCTTTTTTCCTGTGCACAAATACTTATCCTGTCGCGGGAATCGAGCCCGCCGCCTCCGGGTTGAGCCGACCTGCTCAACCACCACACCACAGAAGCATAGAACAGAACATAGACATATGTTTATAAGTTCGCTATAAGTGCTTTATTAGCGCTACGATTTATAATGTGGGCCTAATAAGTTTTTTTCTAACTACATTAGGTCCGATCATTATATAAACCATATATAAGCGTGCTAAAGTGCTTATTTATAGCGAAGTTTGACTATAGCCGTTATGAGCCAATCGGTAAAGACAACGTTCAATGCGGGCATTAATTGGATGCATGACTACTACACAAAGTGATATTTACCTATAACTGAATGCTCGCTACCGTGTTTCGTGCACGTTAACCCATAGTTCCGGCCTACTGTCGTAAGATAACAGTCGTTTATCCAAGTTAAAAACTAAGCCAAGGTAAAAGATTTCAGGCATTGCAGCTTAAACATTCTGACACCAGAGCTGACCGTTCAGGACCCTAATTCTGTATGGCCACTTTACGATTCCTTGCTTCGAAACCACGCGAATTCCTTTTCTTACATAAGAAATCTGCAAAAACCCTCTATGAAATGACAACAAAACCAATGAATGTGGAATTAACTGGGATTGGCGCGATTTGAACTGTCAAAGTCATGTGTTCCACTGAGGCGCGTTCCGAAACATCGACCCGTCCAAAATGACCACCATTTATATCAATATTAATTATTCAAAATAAAACTAATTTTAATGTAAAGTGAAGGTATATCTTAAAATTTCCTGTCAACTTTTAATAATTACCCATGGCTTTGTTATATCACAACATAAATATAAGCCATTACTTTATTTTAAATTTTTACTGGTTTTGTGATGAGAAATCCTTTAGTTCTAATTCGGAACGCACTCGAGGGATAAAAACCTGTCATAGATAATTTGTCATATATCATGCAGAATTCAAAAATTGACGATTCCTTACTGTGACACGATTTGAACAAGACACGATAACGACGGGGTTTCAGTATCGTGTGGAATCTGTGTTTTCATACAGAATTATGGCCCAGGTTAGGTTAGGTCAGGAAGAGATCGTAAATATATAGTTAACCTTTTAGTGGACCATAACCCGACTACATATTGTATATGATAGGAAATTAATTATTACTACTGCTTTCATTGCAATTTTATTATTATTAGATTAATAGTACGGTACTTTTTTACCCGGAAAATTAAGAGTTTATACGATAAAATGATAAATTGTAAGTAAAACAGTGGGGCTCCTGTAGTTTAGAAATAACAAGAAAATAACTAAATAAAATAAAGTAAATAATATGCGTGGATATTTAACACAGCGCCATCTAGCCCAAAACTAATAAGCAAAACATGTACTATGGGAACCACAGACCTAGAATTTTTTCGTTAACCGATATGCTAACTGAGAGTGGGAGTTTTGGCGGGAACGTAAAAAAGTTCACGTCGTTGCATTGTATTATTTCACAAAACTTATGCTTTTTCTAGTGTTAATGTTTAAAATTAGTGGCATTTTACGCATTAAGTGCTGAATTACGAGTATAAGTGTTGGCAAGTGATATAATGTAGTGAAACGTGGTTTTTCGTGTTGCTTCCAAAATTCCATAGAAGCCTCTAGTAAAGTTGCCACTACTTTACTAGGACATGACTTAGACTGGATTATGACTACCTGACTTAGACTGGACTATGACTACCCTGACTGACTGTGACTAAGACTTGACTTTACATGAAATATTTCATAATACGATGAAAAACTACAATACTTGACACTGGCTAAATACACTATGTGTGGAGCCAAAATATAAGAAAAAAAAAACTGAGAGTGCTTATAAGTATACTTTTTTTGTATTATACATACTTATTAATACCTACCATATATGGGTATACACAGACGTAACAATAATAATAAATTATTGCACATGAAACCTTGAAAAAAAGAGACTTTTTATTTGCAACAGTCTTGACTGTTGCAAATAAAAAGTCTCTTTTGGCGAATACCTATACTAACTTAATTGTAATTCTTAGAATATACTTTTATAGCTTTGAAGAATGGAATGCGGAAAATCCAACGAAAAAGGCGTTTATTGCGCATTGCGCTCAATAATAAGTCAATAATAACATGCAAGTCGTAGGTGTCTAGAAAATTATTAGGTAAGAATAAAAAAAATATTATTATTGCCAAAACATTATTTGGAATAAAAGCAGCTATGATATTCAAAAACTTCGGTTACACCTTATCTTCCCCCTCCTCCCTCTTATTTTCTTCTTCTTATGTATGTTTTCTTTTTATTGGAAAACTGTGTCTCTTCAGTTGCGGCCGCATGAGGTGCAGCTAGACTGTTGTGTAGCTTTTACACCGAAACGGCTAAAAATTTAACACACATACATCAACTAGATTTACATAGGATAATTATATCCCGGTTAATGAAAGGTTCCCGCAAGAAAACGGCCCCCTAATTACCTAACTCGCAACAGGTTTGCGACAAGCGTAAATCTCGCGGTGATTGCTGTCATACATCATTAGTGGTGTCGAGAATGTATGCTTCGCTACTGCTGTCGCATTGCTACTGCTGTCGCATTGCTGTTGCAAATTTTACGTAATTACCCCGCGGGATTAAAAGGGTAGCAATGCAACGGCAGCGCCCATGGTGTTGCATGTGTCTACAGGCACAGATTACTGAATATGTTACTACGTAACTATAGGTGGCAGTAACTGCTTTCCATAAGGCAGGCCGACAGCTTGTTTGTCTGTCCCACAGACGTAAAATGTTTTTGCTAGTCTCAAAAGGTTATGGTCTGACCATGTTATAAAAAAACCTGTTAAAACGACTACTTTGTCACGTCATTTATTAACATAAAACCCCAAGAATAAAAAATAAAAGCATAGAGTTTCTACCGCACATAACCACATACCTAAAATCTACGCTCCAGTCGCTAAACAAACACATTAAAGCTATCATTAGTTGTATCACGTATGTAGTGGTACTAACCTTGGCCACGGCTAGTGTCGGTGGATAGTCACAGAATACATAGTACCTAGTGGAATAGTGACGAATTGTTTTACATAGAAGCAGCGGCCGTCGACCGCTAGACGCCGAAGGTCGCGTAGGTCACTGCCAGAGAGCCAGAGTAGGCCGGACGTTGCGGCAGGTCGGTTGATTCACGCATTAGCACTAACGATAGTGCTTGTTTAAAATAGGAATATTAATATTGACTCATTAGTAATAACTCTTTTGCTAGGTTTGCCGTTACTTCAAGCAATCTTTATCCCAAGACAATGACAGACAGTTTCTATTTACCCTATAGACATACCTAAAATTGGAAACGCCAGGCTCCATGTTCGTTTGTATACCTACCTACTTGTAGTATGACTGTTCATACAGAAGCTGAATACTAACCTTTAGGAAATATTTGTAGGAGTGGAAGATACAGTAGATGTATCTTGTATTAAGCACACTAGGGTGTGTCATCGTCATCCACAAAATATATACAATACAAGCTTACCTCCCGACTTTGCACAGCTTTTCTAAGCCATTCAATGACCTACTCGAACGCACACAAAATTATCAATAAAATAGGCCCAGCCGTTTTGTAGGGTTCCGTGACATACCTACACAAATGTATAGAAGAATTATATGATTATATTATGAAATAAAATTACGAGACCATTGCTACAAAGTAGAGCTTATATAACTTACATCGTCACGTAGCGGTTTCAGCAAGATGAATATGAATAATGAATATTCAAGAATTGTGTTTATACTTATTTGATTCAAATAATCTACCTTCTTTCCGATATACCTACTAAAACGTACACCTAAAATATCTTTTCAAGTTTTTCTCCCAATCTTCAAAGTTTCCTAAACACATTTTCCAACAATTAAAGCCGCGTAGGTAATAAATTGCAATAAACTACGGCCAGCTAATTACCTATGCACAAACAATTAGGCGTGCACACTAGCCTTGAAGGCGGTCGTTACTCGCCACTCGTATTTAGTGAATGGAAAACATATCTTAAAAACATATGCACTTTGTCTATACAGTAGATGAACTCACATGATTTCAGTCCATAAATTACAATAGGTATTTACAATTGAATGGTACCGAGCTTTGAAAGGCAGCTTAAGCCGTCGCCGCGTCAGTCGCAGTTGTTGTCATAAGACAAAAATCTTCAAGCCGCACATCTTCATGAAGGCAAGGGCTAACATATGCTTACGCACAGAAAACATCGCTCGTAGAACTGACAACCAAGAGAGGTTCTTGAGTGGCGACCACGAACCGGAAGACGCAGTGTATAGGCCGCCCACCCCCTGGACGATCTGGATGCAGGAGGCAAGGAGCCACTCAGAGTGGCGCTCTATGGGCTATGAGTGAGGCCTATGTTCAGCAGTGGACGTTTTCAGGCTGATGATGATGATGATGATGATGATGACATGTTTACTCACGAAAGGAATCCCATATAAAAATGATAACAGGGAAATAAAAAAAATACTTTATAGAGCAATTTTATGACATAAACTTTGCAGCACTATTTTAGTACTAAAAAGCGTTTCTCAACACTTACATTTCAACTATAGAGCTGATTTATCACCGCGAGACCCTTTACATAATGTTTATAGAATAAATCAGTGATAAAACTAGGGCCTACTGGTTCTGTAAACGTTTGCAGTACCATTATAGTGCTAATCATTAACACTAATTAGCACGGTCTAAAACATTCTCAGGACTTTTATAGTACCGAATTTTGTTACTGGAGCAGCACAGCCCATTAGACATTAGACAATCCAAATATTTGCGCAGTAGTAGCTGGTTGCATTTTGCGATAGTTATGTACGTTATGTGGAGTAATAATAAAAGCGGTATAAAATATCCGTATAATACAAAAATCCGTAATAATCCGTAGTATATAATAACCGGCCAAATGGGAGTCAGAGTGGCGCATAAAGGGTTCCGTACCATTCTATCCCTGCCATCTAGTGTTGAGTAGCAGTACTATTTAAAGCGCGCCATCTATGACTCATCTGGTAAACGAGCAAAAAAATCACGTCTGTTGTATGGGAGCCCCCTAAATATTTATTTTATTCTGTTTTCTAATTTTGTTGTTATAGCGGCAACAGAAATATATCATCTGTGAAAATTTCAACTGTCTAACTATCACGTTCATGGGATACAGCTTGGTGACAGATGGACAGACAGACAGACAGACAGCGGAGCCTTAGTAATAGAGCCCGTTTTACCGTAACGTAACGTAAAGAAGTACTCGTGTGTGTGTGAGACGACTCAATCAGGAAACCGTGGAGTTTAGTCACTGTCCCTCTCCAGTGTAGCTCTATTTTTGGCGTTAATAACTTTGTTTATTTGGCAGACGTAAGCTGCATAATGGTCCTACATTTGCAGTTTTTTGCTCATATCTCCCTCTCTTTTGTTTGTTCTCTCTATGTATATAGGTAACGTAGATTAAAAACATCCCATTATCATGTCTATAAATCAAGCGGCTTAATGATATCCCAGATAAAACTTGAATATTTAAACTTTGGTATTTTTATTTGTACCCTTTTATGGAATTGAATAGGTATTTTGCCTGAGTTGCTTAGTTTTGGGGTTCTTTAAATACTGATTTATAATTATCAATGTCGTTGATGATGATTCGTGTAGCTCGAACCCACTGGCGCAGGGGCCCGAAAGGGCCTACCGCCGGGGCGAGATAGTGAATGCTAGCGCGACCCTATCTCGCCCCATTCCGGCGGCGGACGGATCACGGGGGGTTTTAGTGGGTTCAAGTCCCACATACCCCCTGCGATCACCCCCGTGGTGGCAGGGAAGTGCGAAGGCATTTCCCCCCCTCAAAAAAAAAATGCTCGAAGGTATATTAAAGCCACTTTCACTGTGGTCAATACCTAATTAGATGGATGACCACTGCTATGTGTTTATAAGCTTTAGAGAGTACCTACGTTAAGAACCTACTGAACGCCAAAATGCCTAAAATGGCTTAACATGAGGCCGTGTCCTATCAACAATATTGCAACAATGACTTTGAAATTATGGCAAAGTGGTTAATGATAAAGTTCAGGACTAATGCTAATGCTTATGTATAGTGAAAACACGAATTAATAAACTTTTCTCTATAGAAAAAAATTACAAATATACCTCCAAACCGTACAAATAAACCGCGATTATCCAATGAACACTTTAAATAAGGTCATGAAACTTTGTATAGTAGTTGAACCAAATATAACGGAGGGTTTATGTATAGTGGATTTTTAAAATACTTATTATATTCAGTGTAATAATAAATTACCTAAATTATAACGCGTTGGAACCACTCTAACTTAGACCGCCCCTGCCGCTTGGCCCCCCGACTCATCCCCGTTTTGGCCTAGTACTATATATATCTATTCTGTGGCTTTGGCTTGGATTCGCGCTGGGTTACCACAAGCTCTTAAGCCTTCGAACCCCAGTTAGCCGTGCACATAGTAGCAGAAATATTCTTTCACCAAATGGGCAAAAATGGGTAACATGTGAGCCCCATAAAAGCCCCAGAGAAACTTTAGTTCAGACGGCCATCAGTGATTTTTTTTGTCTCTTTGATAAGTACCTTCTTATTCAGGCATTCTTCTTCTTCTTCTTCGCGTGTAGGCAAGTGATCAGCCCTGGTATCAGAATTTTTAGGCCGCCCAATGGCAGACTTGGCTTAACGACAGGCATTAATATCTTCATATCATTAAATAACAGTTGATTTCCCAACAAAACTTGTTATCTATGTTTACTAATTCTACCAGTTCCAGACAAATTAATAAACAATAAATTATTCATAGCTGCTGGCCAGGTTTAGATCATGTTTCGATTATTGACCTGTACCAACTGTTACGTATTCTGTGCCTGACGCGCGCCGCCTGTTGAAGTCACCGGCGCGGGCGCCGCCGCCCGAATGCAAGTTTAGAATTGTAAACAACTATTTCATTTTAAGTGGGCAGAAACCTGACCTTTGTCAAAAAGTAAGGCTGATGCACATTGGCTTCTAAAACTAAGGACACACTCACTTTATAATAATGCTCAAATACTACCTCTACTACTATTAGTAATAAAGATGATGGTGCCTACTTAGGGTGGGTTTTTTGATCCGTAGTTAAGGTAACCAATTGTTAAAAATGTTAACAAATTTTAACCAAAAAAAAGAAAAATAAATCATTTTTGTTTTTTGATAAAAATTTGAGAATGTGTAAACATTGGTTTTTTTGAGGAGGGGGAAATGCCTTCTCACTTCCCTGCCACCACGGGGGTGATGGCAGGGAGTATGTGGTACTTGAACCCACTAAAACCCCCGTGGTCCGGCCGCCGCCACGCCGGGATGGGGCGAGATAGGGTCGCGCTAGCATTCACTATCTCGCCCCGGCGGTAGGCCCTTTCAGGCCTCTGCGCCAGTGAGTGGGTAACCTTATACCTCGGTTACCCACCAGACGTGTGGGGCCGTGTGAGCACGGCGGAGAGTCCCCGGACTCTCCGCCGCCGATGGTAAGTACCTACTCTACTTGTGTTTCGATTGATGTAGTTAATGATATTATATCGTAGTGCAAACGATTTGAATTTATTAAGTTTTTCATCTATTGTGAAAATTTTTCTAACTTTTTAGGGTTCCGTACCCAAAGAGTAAAAACAAACCCTATCACTAAGCCTCCAGTGTCTGTCTGTCAGACCTTTTTTTATCATTTAACCACGGTCTCACCCGATGGTAAGTTACCTAAAAATGGCTATATCTTTCAAACCGCAATAAGTAGGTAGACGGCTGAAATGTTCACAAAATATGATTTATTACGGCGTATTACCTAACAACAGATAAAAATTACAAAAAAGAAAAAATGACGTGGGCAATAATAAAATTAAATGATGTACTTATATTAAACAATTTTAAAAATTTTCGTATCTCCAAAATGGTAATACAATTTCATACAAGCCTCAAACTTGATATAATTGTGCATACTCTGTAGTTTATAACAATAAATACAAAAAACCTGCAAAGTATGTACGGAACTCTCAATGCGCGAGTTCGACTCGCACTTGACCTGTTTTTTATAATCTTATAAGTTATTGACATGGTACGTAGCATTTGACCATAGACAAAACTTTTGCCAAACTAACAGCTACCTAACCCAACAATTATAGATATTTATATTCGCCAGTACTGTGTCGGCCTCCTAACAGGCCATTGCTCTAGCTACGTGAATGCTCTATGCAAAGCTGACCTTGTCAGAGTCTGGGTATAAACTAGCACTAATGTATTGTGACCATTTACTAGGGTATATTCAACATGTATACCTTTAACAAAGATTACAGAACACGTATCGGTATTTTTTTATTTTACAACTACTGGTGCGAGAGCCCACTGCACAAATACCTACGTCATCGGGTACCCCAATAGGCTATCTTTAGATCGTTAACCGACACCTAAATATGTAAAAAAAATCAGATCTGCCAGTTCTAATCCTGCCGGGTCATAGAAATAATTGAAATTTTTTGACGTAAGTAATTTTTTTTGTCAAAATTTACCCGAACGAAACTTCTGGCAACAGTTAACCATTGATTAATTATGTAAAACAATTGGTCTGCCATTGCGCACCCTGCTGGAAGTACCTGGCAGACCCCTAAGAATGTGCTCTTCACACCCTTTACCTACCTCAGCGAATACCTCAATGAAACCTACGCCCAATAATAGCCAAGATGCCTCTGATAATAGATTAAAAGTTCTGCCAGGTCTAAACTTGGCGAAACTTTTCAAGTCATCTGAAGTTGGTGGAGGTGGATTATTTCCATGACCCGGCAGGATCGGAACTGGCAGACCTGTTTTTTTTACATGTGTTTAGTGTCGGTTTACGATCTAAAGACAGCCTATTGGGGTACCCGATGACATAGGTATTTTTGCAGTGGACTCTCGCACCATCATACTATGCCTAGGCATCACCCAGGTGAATTACGACATAACTGTTATTATGTTTTTGATGATTTAATATCCGACCATTTCTGTAACTAATTCTGACCTTCAACATGACTGAAATTGATCTTCACTGACTGCGTTTGACCTTGATTAAGCTACGATCAATCGCATGCCTCCTACGCCTATGCTGTGCCATCTATCATGTTAGCTAAACTCACAAGTACATTTCAAATGTAGCAACACGTAATTTGATAAGCGGAGTATTGTTTATTTTATCATTTTAGTTACTTGTTTTTACAGGTAGAGATAAATACCGGCCAAGTGCGAGTCGGACTTGCCCACGAAGGGTTCCGTACAATTATCTATCCCTGCCATCTAGTGTTGAGTAGCAGTACTATTTAAAGCAGCGCCATCTATGACACATCTGGTAAACGAGCAAAAAAATCACGCTTGTTGTATGGGAGGCCCCTTAAATATTTATTTTATTCTATTTTTTAGTATTTGTTGTTATAGCGGCAACAGAAATACATCATCTGTGAAAATTTAAATTGTCTAATTGTAACGGTTCATGAGATACAGCCTGGTGAGAGATGGACAGACAGACAGACAGACAAACAAACAGACAAACAGTGGAGCCTTAGTAATAAGGTTCGTTTCACCCTTTGGGTACGGAACCCTAAAAATGAGCTGTCAGGCTGTTTAATGGTATGTACGCCTACACGCAAGCAACTTCTGTAACTATAAGCACCTCCTGTTGTAGCTGCTACAATGCTTTCTGCTGACTACGTAACCGTAGGTTCGAAACCAGATTTTTTATATGTAAAAAAAAAGTGTGAGCATTTCACACAGCGCCATCTAGCCCCAAACTAAGCTAAGTATAGCTTGTTCTATGGTAACCAGATACCTGATGGAGTACTTAAATACTTTTTTGTTTCTAAATACATACATAGAATTCAATATAACACCCAGACACAGAACAAACATCGATGTCCAAAACACAAATGTTTGTTGTCCTGGGTAGGAATCGAACTCACAACCTATAGTTCAGAAGGCAGAGCTACTACTAACTGAGCTAACAAGTCAGTCAAGTTACGAAGAAGGATTATTAATTTATCCTTCTACGTAACCAGTACACGATGGACTTTTTATCTTCAGGAGGAACGTTACACTAGGGCGGAAAATTCATATTTTCTTGCGTTCTTTTGCCAATAATAGCTTAATTACTCAACGTGATTACATGAAAACTAATTTTGCGCAAATAAATATAGTGCATCAATAAATTACAATTAAAAGCATCACCTACTTATCATTGGTTTAGCGACAAATGACAATATACTGAAAAACTAAGAAGAAAATAGTTTATTGCCATTTGTCGCTAAACCAATGATATCTAGGAGATACTTTTAATCGTAATTTGTTGATACAGTCTATTTATTTCCGCAAAATTAGTTTTCATGTAATCACGTTGAGTAATTAAGCTATTATTGGCAAAAGAACGCAAGAAAATTTGAATTTGCTGCGCTAGTGTAACGTTCCACCTTAACAATTATTGCGGGATTTTAGAGGCTATAAAAGCTGGCGATATTATTAGTTGTACAAATTCAGCACGAAAAAGCGACGCGTCACGAAAAAGACCAGAGTAGGAATTATGGGTCTTGGGAAAGGAATTTACCAATACATAATCATTATTACATCTGTGCCAATACTCACTATGGTACGGACCGTGTTTACAGGTTTATGCTTTGACGTGTGTATATGTAAGTGTCATGAAAATAGAACCCCATTAATATTAGAGAAAGTGCAGCGTTGCAAGCGCTCGTGAGTTCCCGCCTCTTTCGCTTATTAGGAGATAGGTAACTTTATGCCTTCAATGAGTACCAACACAACAAATGCGATCGTTATCTTTAGGAGAGATTATTAGTGGCTTTTACACGAACTGATTCAATTTTATGTTTGGTAATGTAACCAAACAAGGACAAATTAAACAAATGAATTTGTAATTGAATTGTATTTTACAAATTAACTTATTGAAAATAAATTGTACACTGTGGTTGTCGTCATAATTTCGTATTGTTTTTTTGTTTATAATTTTTAGTACTAATAACTTTTTAGTTATTAACTTATTAATATTTACCTACTAAAAATTATGTACAATATATTATACACAGACCTACATAATTTGGCGCTAGATACTATTTTTACTATAGGTTTTGCAGTCAGAACTGTCTCTCATGATAAAGCCGCTGACTTTATTTTTTCTTATATTTTGGCTCCACACATAGTGTATTTAGCCAGTGTAAAGTATTGTAATTTTACTTCTAGTTATAGAATACTTCACGTAAAGTCAACTGTTAGTCACAGTCTGGGTAGTCATAGTCCAGTCTAAGTCAGGTAGTCATATTATAGTCCAGTCTAAGACACGCCCTAGTAAAGTGGTGGCAACTTTACTAGAAGCTTCTATGGAATTATGGAAGCAACACGAAAAACCACGTTTCACCACATTATATCACTTGCCCACACTCATGCTCGTAATTCAGCACTTAATGCATAAAACGCTACCAATTTTATACATTAACACTGGAATACACGAGTTTTGAAAAATAATACAATGCAACGACGTGATTTTTTCCGCGTTTCCGCCAAAACTCATTCATCCTTACTTACAAAATAATATCAAATATAGCAAAAGCGCAAATAGTCAATTGTTTTTTTGTCTATTCTGTGAGCAAAACACAGGAAACATTTTATTGCCAGTTTTGAATATTAAATTGAATAACTCAGTCCGCAGTTTGGAGTCGTTGGCCGTCCATTACAATGACGTTAGCTCGGAATAGGCGAATAGACTGAAGGTTAGTGTAGGTCATGATAATGAATCATGACTTGACTTCGTAAAATACAAATGTGTGCACAGTGCTGTGCAGACTAGCTATAATAATACATCTATGGTGGGCACTGATGGTGGGGTTTGCCGGGGACAGTCTATAAATAAAATATAACATAATCTACTGTTGCTGTTCTTTTCAGAAAGACGGCAATGTAACATCTATAATTTTAGTAAGTTAAAGACTGTCAACTAATGCCTTCAAAAATGAGCCCATTACCATTACTTATAATATGATTACTTAGATTATTAGGTTTAGTCTTACCTGTAGAATTTAATCAATTTAATTATTATAAAGTATTTGAAATAATAAATTAATATACAAACTTATTTAAATTACCTATTATTTCCTATCGAATCCTCATTGAGGTGAACCTGCGTGCTGCACCTTCGGCTGCATCGTCGCTTACCATCAGGTGAGATGTAGTCAAACGCAGGCTCATTCTACATTAAAAAAAAAGAATAGGACACAGAATATTTTTATTTCGAAAACCTTATAGTTCCTGTGGAATAAATAGGTGACGCATGTAAAAAATCGGCCCCTGTTTCATAAAGGGGCAAATCATAATAAACCTGCAAATGTTAGTCATATGTCGCCAAACTTGCGTTTCAAACACAAAACTAGTATACGTGACTGATAAATGTCAGTCATATTGACTGACAATTGTAGGTTAATTATGATTTGTCTTCTTATGAAATAGGGGCCTGCGATGTAGCTGTCATGTAAACTATACATATATGCAATCAATTTAATTGATCATTATTCACTCGTTTATTTACATTCCTTAGCTTACGTTTTTTACAATATTTCTACAAAAATTATAAAAGGTATTATAGAAAACCTAAACGTAGTGTCCCGCGGTCCCGCCGGCAGCGGGGCAGAGCCCAAGCTACCGGTAGTCAGGGCTCCAGAGTGGGGAACCACCCGACAATACGTGCCGTGTCGAGTACTGCCTTCTGATCTGACCCTTGATCTAGCCGTCTACCGAGAATCTCTAAATATTAAATTATCGTTATTATTTCAAACATTACCGTCTAATTGAGTCCGTCACAGTATTCAAACGAAAAATCGAGTCAACCTCCAAAAATAGCTAATTGAAATTGCCGGTGAATACCAATTCTAGCTGAAGTCAACGACCTAGCGACCTAGCTAGTCTACAAGGTCAGAATAGACTACTAGACCTAACATTGGTGTAGGTCATGTTTATTATTGTGAAGCTGGCTGTAGATATTTTTATAGTTCGTTTAGGAATTTTACTACTGACTAGCATTAGCATGTGACTTTGCATAGGTATGTAGAAGAATGCTATCGTAGTTATCTAATTTTTTTTAATAAGTAATGACTGATCGTTTGAATGCCATTGTCGTCATCTTCACCATGTCCATCATCATTGCGATCTTCATCATCTTCATCATGATGATTAAGATTGGGAAGATAGTGAGGTTATATATTAATCTCAATGAATCTGCACCAATTTCATCATCTTCATCATCATCTTAACCACCCGCTATCAGAAGATATTTTTGCTTTCGAATAATTAGTTTCACTTTAAAGTTACAGTTCACCAGACATTTTCACAGTAATGTGGTAATGGTCCATTTACTCATCGTTACGTCTCCTATATTTGCGCTGGTCATTAACTGCCGTATTAATAGCTCTGGAGCAAACAATGCATAGGTAGGGACGGCACATATCAAATGCAGACGCCAAAGAAAACTGGGCTGCGTTATGCATTAAAACGACAAGAATTAAATTATTTTTGTGCCCAGAATTAACATTGGATGTTATCTATGGTAGACCTCATAGCGCACCAGTCATTCTTAATCGATCACGGTAACGTTAAACAAAAACAAACACCGATAGTCAGCCCTTGTATCAAAATTTTTTGAATTTTAAGGCCGCCCAAAGGCTTTCTCTTCTAAGTAAAGGCTCTGACTTAGCTTAAATTACCGTTGAGTGCTACCTTGCTTTGAAATAGCTCTTCGAATTAGCAAGCTGAAGTGGCAGTGGGCAGGCTACATCGCTCGTAGAACTGACAACCGATAGGGAAGAAAGGTTCTCGAGTGGCGACCACAAACCGGAAAACGCAGCACAGGCTGGCCCCCTACTAGGTGGACCGACGACCCGGTTAGAACCGCGGGAAGCCCAAAGGTGCAGGAGGCAAGCAGCTGCTCATAATGGCATTCTATGGAGGAGGCCTATAAATAAATAAATAATATACTAATTAGTATAAAATAAATAGTAGTAGTTCCCGGGTGATGTCTGGTTCATTCAGCTGTAAATCCCAATTTTTGCAGCGGCCACCCATCCAAGTAAGGATCACAGAGAACATTGTTTTACTTTACCAATCGGCTAAGAGTCGCAGAAGATTTTAATGTACAGAAGAGAATGCTGCTGCTCATTCCCTGGATATTCCCTTAGCCGGCTCCCACGGGAAGAGATGGCGTGGTCCTATTCGAACACCGGAACCACACGGCTTTGTGTTCGGTATGATCTAAATCGGTAAGCCGTATTAACGTGAATTCACACGGCAGTAACGGTTGGGCTAGGTTGTGACTTTGATTTATATTGTCCGTAAACTAAAGTTCTATTATTAGGTAGCCTTACTATTAATAGTGCATTGAATTTTAGACATTAGAGGATTTAGAAGCAAGTACTACATCTACAGCATCCATGCCAACCCACGCGTATTCATCGACATTATAATATAGATCCGACATCACCCAAAATACTCTTCACACATGAGTAGGCACATCGCTCGAGCGTCTATAAAAATCCTGCCACTAGGTTCTTGAACTGGCCACCATTTTGGGTGTGATTGAACTTGCGCACACGCATACTTGCACACTCGTATCGTTGCACACGTAATGTTTAGATCTGTGTGTTTAATGAACCCAAGCGTTTTATTGTTTTTGGCGTTTTTAAAGATGGTGGAGCTATGCGCAGGCGTCGGTTGAGTAAGGTTGGGAAATAGCGTCAGACGATGGCATGTTGTGGGTAAGGTAGAGCAGTGTGGGCAGTATAAAATTAGGCTGTTATTTGTCGCTAGGATTAAAAAATATGTAGGTATTAGATTTTGTTTGATCATCTAAATATTTATAAGGTTTTCAACTTTCATGGACTAAATGTAAACTTAAACATTGAACATTTAGAAACATGGCGATGATGATAGTGTGATTTTTAATCATTTCCGGTTAATTCAGTAAGATCATTTTTGCATGAAAATAATACTAATTATGACATAATTATAAGGGTTGCGTCGCAGTCTAATTCAATATAAAATTATATCGCCCTCTCATTTTTACGCACGGTTAATTGTGTTTCTTTACACATAATACTATATAAGCGGTCTTGTTCTAACACGATGTTTATCTTATAATATGAAAATTTAAGCTTATTTTTATGCTAAAATGGGCATACGTTTGACAACAACTCACCTGATGGTAAGTGACGAAGTTGTCTAAGGTGGACCACGTTTGCCCATGAGATGCTCATTGACTCTTGACTTGAAAAGACCCAGGTTATACCCAGGAGGAAACTGACACACACACGGACACTGTTGCTGGAAGAGCATTCCATTCTTTGGTCGCTCGGAATATGAATGACTTAGCAAAACGCTTAGTGCGGACTTGTGGTACACTAACGACGTAAGGATGCGAAGAATCACCAAGCCTTGTAGTTCTATGATGGAAAGGGGATGACGGAATGAGCTCATTGTGAGATTCGAGCTTAAAACCTACAGATTGCTAGTCACCGTCCCTTGTCTGTACCAACTGAATAATCGTTCAAGATAATTACTAAAATTATAATAAAACGAACTAAAAGTAATAAAACTTGTTTGTTCAGGAACTCTACCTACCATTTAACATAACAAACACCTCAAATACCCAACTATGACTTACAAATTTGCATTTTATCAAGGCAAGAAACTTCTTTATCCGGTCCTAAAACAAAAAGCTATGGGTCTATAGGCAAGCCTGCGAGTGCGCAGATGTGTGAGTGTGTACCCAAGCTTATGTACCACGTAGAAGGGACATGGCGTTTAATACCTTTAGTTAGGAAAATTAAGAGCGTTGTTTATAATCGTTCCTGTTACTGGTTCCTTATGGATTGCGAGGTCAGATAGCAGTCGTTTGTGTAATTCTGGTAGCTCGCCGCTACAGGTTCGATTGGGAGCCGACCCCAATAACAAATGGGAAAGGGCAAAGGGGATGATGATGATGAAGAGCGTTGTTTATAATGATAAAGCGCAAAAAAATTAAGTCAGTTTGGTTTAAAAGTTTTAGGGTCAAATAAATAAATACCTAAGGCCCATCACATACATAGATCTTGGACCCTAACTAGGGTTCCCTGTATCTAGGGACCCACGAACTATGAGAACCATCATGATCCCACAACAACCAGACACGGAACAAATATTTGCGTTTTTTTTTCCTGTGTACAAATACTTATCTTTTTGCGACAATCAAACCCGCCGCTTCCGGTTTATGAGCCGATCTGCTTAACCCTACACCACACAGAGGCTGTCAAAAATTGACGTAATTTTTTGTTTTTGTTTTTACAGGGTGCAGTGCGGTTGTAGGAATCAACAAATCGAGAAATCAAACAATCTAGCAAAAACTGAATAAAGAAAACTGAAGACCGGAAATGGCGCATTTAGAGGAGCAAATATTAAAAGTTAATTTCGTACTTTAACGTAATATTTTTGGCATTTCTGTACGATATTATTATTTTGGTATACTTACATAAATTTTGGCCTATTTAAAATTGCTGAAAGCTGTCGTAATTTTTTTTTTACTAATCTATTGTATATAACTTTGTCTTGACTGACGGACAGACAACGTACAGCCCATACCGCTGAACGTAAAGACTATAAATTTGAAAAAGGCTTCCTTTTATGACGTAAGCGCATGCTAAGAATGGATTTTTGAAAATTCACCCCCTAAGGGGATGAAAAGGTATCGTTCTTAAACTTGCCACATAGAAACAAGTATAAAAATAAATGAAATTTCATTACTTAGTTTTTTGAAAATCAACCCCTAAAGTAGTGAATTTTGTAGTACATTTGTACATTTTGTAAGAAAATTTCAAAAATATTTAGTACATGGAATGTGTAAAGAACATACAAAATAAACAAAAAAATAATGGTCTCGGCAGTTTTTTAACTCCATCCCTTAAAGGAGTAAAAAATACTTAACGAGGTCCCATCGTTACACGCTCGCACAGCCTAAACCGCTGAAGCTAAAATGTTGAAGTTTCGAAGATTCATTTATTACAAAGGGGTGCACTACAACGGAATTTATGAAATTCAGCACTTAAAATCCCAAAATGAAATCGGTAAAAAGCTCTTGTATGAAAAACCTTTATTTCTTAAAATATATTTTTTTAAATTTTAACCATACAAACGAGTATAAATAAAATGGTTTTTCTTAGTTGTTTGAAATTGGTCAAATGGGTGATTGAGCTAGGTAAATTAAAAAAATATGATGGTAACGTACCTATTAAAACTTGGGTAGTTAATTTCTTATAACAAATGTTGCTTTTAATATTTTTTGAGAGGGATCACTTAAGTGTTCGAAATAGGAGATAGAAATTGGAGAATTCTTTTTTTAAATATTATAGTGATAAAAACTGCTATATGTATATACTTTTTAAAACACGATCGTGCCACAATAATATTATTTGCCAGGGTTGATTTGAAGGGGTGGAAATGGAGAGGAAGTTTTTTATTTTTAGAAACTGTTATTTTTATAAGTCGTAACCTTGAAACTTGTCGCATCTGCACTACCCACTCTAGGGCCGGGCGCGTTAGCCGATTCGTCCTTCATCTAACAAGGGCGTTCGGCCGGCAACCCCAGCCGAACTACCACGCTGCATTAGTGCCGAATTTGGGTTAGCTTATAATGTGGTGGAATAGAAAGGGGGGAGGATGAAAGTGAGAAGGGGAATACGTCAGAGATATTTTAAGAGTCTTTACTAAGTACTTATATTATGATTTATTTGATTCTTTCATCCAAAAAAGGATATACAATTTAGATTGTATTAATTAGTGTATGTACACTTTCTGGAATATTACTAGGTGGTAGGACTTTTCTGCAAACTTCGTCTAGGGAAGTAACACCAGTCATTCTGCCGCCAAGCCGTGTGTTCCGGTTTGAAGAGCATTGTAGCTAAAAAATTACTGGACAAATGAGACTTAAGAACTGATCTCACAGTCTAAAAATTTTTTAGACTGTTGAAATTTTGAAAGTAGATAGCCTGTACACTGGATTAACACATAGGGTACTTTTTATTCGCGGAAGAAACAATGAAGCGCAACTAGTATCAGATAAATAAAGCAGAATCTCTCGCTGACGGTACTACAGGAAACACTATCGTTGCCTTGAACTCTATCTCGCCTGTCCTTGGTCTAATGCCGACAGGGCACGCGGTTGTTCACCCCGTTATAGTGTACATGCGAAAATGGATTGCAATGTGTCACTAGTATCAATTGTCAGTATCTGGGAATGTTGTATAGCAGAAAAATATTTATTAGCGAAACTTTTGAATCTTTTGCGACTTGAAAGCAGTTACACAATTTTTATAACAAAAATGTGTCTTTTCTAAGCTAAATACTATAATATACTTCTAAAAACAGGGTGAACTGGCTTCGATCGGATTAATGTCACTGACAAAATATACTAGAATACATGAATGAAATATATGTTTTTATATGCAGTTATTTTAACTTAAAACCAAACTACTGGACCGATTTTGATGAAATTTCTATCGGATCAATCTGAGACTATATCGATTTATATAAAAAAAGAATTTCCCGAATCGGTTAATAAGTGACAGAGTTCTGAGGCAAAAAACATTTAAAAAAATACAACTGAATTTAGAACCTACTTCTTTTTTGAAGTGGATTGAAAATCATGCTAATTAAAAGCTAAATGCAGCTACACTACCTATTACAGGAGTATTTGAACTGCAAGAATATTGGCTGCGCTGACCTATAGCAAGTCCAAATGCATCCGCTATTACCAGTAGCTAGCATACCCATGCCCAACATGCTGGCAGCATTGCAATGTAGATCTGTTGTGCCAAATGAGTACCAGCAATTTGGTCGCATAGACCAGGCGCTCTGATACACTTTTGAAAACACGATAGGAGCTCCCGCTTTTAAACTAACATCAATGTTTTGGTTAGGTCTTATTGACCGTGGTCACGAGACCACTATGTACTAGAAAGTATCAACATCGCTCGTGTAGGTCAGGCACTATCGTCACCCGCATTGGTCTTTGGTAAATTTCTACTATGACTTGTTTGTGTTTGACACACAGTATTAACAGTATTGGCAGTTATTACATTGCGCGCTTATCAAAAATAACTATAATTTAATTACGAATAAACCGATTAAATTTTTATTTCTAGTAAAATTGTTAATTTGAGGTATTTAAAACAAGCGCAAATGCTTGTTCAGTGTCTGGGTGTTGTGGGACCATGGTCCTCGTAGTTCCTGGGTCCCTAGATACAGAGAATCCTAGTTAGGGTCCAGGATCTACGTTTGTGATTGTTAGGCGTTATTTATTTTATTTTTATTTATTTTATTTAAGAAAACATTTTTTTTATCTCACAGCCTATTATAATAGTTATAAATAGTGTACCCCCTATGCCTATCCTATTTATTTGTCCATAACTCGCCCCAAATAATTGATTACATGGCTCGCTCCACATCCAAGGGTTCCGCGAAGTAAAAACCAATAGAGTTCTAATATCAACCGTCTTTTTCTATGAACCATGGTGGGTGGGAGACAATGCATTTCTGTGATTGGATCGTACTCAATAGATCATTTGGTCAGATCCATAATGGTAATAATAGTATTTATATGTAAATAAAAAATCGATCTAGCGACAATTTTCACCGTTTGCATCGTTTTCACTACTGCTTTTGGTTGACGATACAGAAGCAAATGCCAAACTAAAATTTCCGATTATTTTTATTGAGTTACTAAACTAGCTAATAATTTTCATGAGGGGTTACCATAATCACTTGCCAATGGTAATCGCAGTAGATTATAATAATGAAGGCTGAGGAGAATGCTGTAGCCCACCATGGGAAGATATGGGGTGGTCCTATTCGTAACCGGGACCACACGGTACTAGCTAATAATACAATACAAGATACTAATATTACGTCTAATGTTATCAGCCATCATAATACTTAAAAGTATGTCACAAAAATTTATAGCAATAAGTTGGCGACTGAGAGGAAGCAGTATTGGAAGTCAATTGGGTTGTTAGTCTGTCTATAAGTTAGTACCCTTCTATAATTAGTGATGCCGGCTCTATCGGCGGCCCACTGAATAGTTTCAAAGGACTTTTTACTATTTTTAAGGTATACCTGCTGGCGACCTTTGCAGATTTTTTGCACCGGTGGATTTTAGTATTTTTATTTATAGTAAAATTTAATGATTGGGAGTTGGATAATTTTTACAGTCCAGTAGATTAAAGTTAGTGACTTGATTTACAATAACAGAAAAATTCCAGTTACAATTTGAATTTCATTGATGAGAAAGTAGATAAGTTAGGAAGAAACTAAATAAGAAATAGATTAATGAGGAATAGACAATAATAGGAAGTGGACAAATTAAGATTTAAAAAATTACAATTTTGAAAAAAGGACGTTGCAGGAGTGGACGAAATAGGAAGAAACTAAATAAGAAAATAGACGAATGGGAATGGGCACTCTAGGAAGTGGATGAATTAGGATTTGAAGGATTTACAATTTAGAAAAAGGACGTTGCAAGAGTGGACAAAATAGCAAGACACTAAATTAGAAATAGACGAATGGGGAATAGACACTCTAGGAAGTAGACGAATTAGGATATGAAGGACTACAATCTAAGAAAAAAACACGTTCAGAGTTTTGGCAGCTTTGTGATGAAGATGAAGAAAAAGAATAAGGGCCAGGTTTAATGATCCGTGTATAAGGTAACTAATAGTACAAAATTCAAACAATATTGATTACACGGATAACCCACCTACTATTAGCCAATTTCTAGTGCTTACTGACTAGATGTCATCTTCCATTTATGGTTGATATTCCTCCGATTCGCACAAAACGGTTTGACTCGACATAATCCGAGCAGCGAAGGAATGGAACACTTTACCGGCGTCTTTGTTTCACGATAACTACAATGGAGCTCTTCAAGTCGCGAGTGAATAGAGATATCTTCTAGGCGAGCGTAGACCACGTCGCCACTTTCCATCTGGTGAGATTACGGTCAAATGCGGGCCTATTTAGTTATAAAAAAATAAGTATAATCTTCAAGAATAGTAGTTTTTCCGGCCATTCACGCGAAGAATTGAAAACCTGTTTCCAATCCTGGGTTGGTTTTCCCAGTAGTTCTATTGGTAACACTACATGGTATGAATCACTGGGCCCGATCGAAAGGGTGGTAGAACCTTTGTGGCCACAGATAACCCCCAATAGATACCGCATTACGGGATTTTTGTTCGGATCCTAGCTCACCAAAACTGGCGGACGGCGCGGGTTGCGGGGACTGGAGCCAATGCGCTGTTATTGGCTGTTTCGAGTGACGTCCTAATAATGAACTCTAATAATTGGTCGAAACTAAGGCCGTGCTGCGAAGCGGCGATTTATATAGAACCATTTACGCCAATGCGTGGTGCGCGGTCGTCGTCTTTCATGCGGTATCTATTGGGGGTTATCTGTGTTTGTGGCATATCCAGTTGCCACCATTTTGTTTTTCTTCTAAGTAGACCGCGCGCGATGAAATTAATATAATTATATGAGTCATGAAACGTCCATATAATATAGGTAGAGGACACTTATACGAACAAAACGTGTCAAGTAATATGGTACTTTAAAGTGTCATGTTCCTGATATGCCAGCTTCTTAGGAAAAATATTCGAACCCCTCTGGTGTTAACTTGTTCAGATACCCTACATCCAAAATAGCATATACAACACTTCGCAGCGGGCAGTAACTAAAGTTAGATTCTAACATTATGATCTTCTAAATTTCCTAATAATTACGTCATCAATTATTAATAATGTCAAAGTCGAATGATTTCATCATAGTCTCGTCCCACCAGTAAATTAGGTTTCCAAAGAATAGTCATAAGATAGGATCGGTTTCCTAGAACTTTGTCTAGGGTTTTATTAGTACGTGACCATCTTTGGATACCCGATTATTAATGTGACATTAAGGTGACCTATACTTAAAGACTAGCGTTCATTGGCTGGCTTTAAGCTGTGTTTGTTAAAATGTGCACTGCATATTTAATTTTAATAATAATAGTAACTGTCCTGCTACTGGGACATGCGTCTTCTTTCACAGAGCGTGTGTACACCACATTCCACTGCGCTGGCCAAGTGCGGGTTGAAGGATGACTAATAGGTACTAAGACACCTATGACGTCGGTTTGAATTTTGTTATTTTTCTTAGAACGAGTGAAAATTCTGCAATTAGTTTAAAAAGCCATTGCGCAGTGAAATTTGATTTCCCTCCCTAGGTGTTCCAACGATCTGGTTAAAGCCGCGGGAAGCTGATGAATGCAGGAGGCGAGCAGCCACTCAAAGTGGCGCTCAGTGGGGAGGCCTATGTTCCGCAGTGGACGTCTTCAGGCTGTTAGGGATAATCTAGTGTGGCCTAGCCTTTAAAGAATAAAGAGGGTTATAAACCAATTACTCAAGTGCGTAAAAGTTTTCTTTTTCATGTTCTTTTTTGATTGGCCATAAACGCCCATTATTCTGTAATTCTCTGAATAAAAAAGGAAGGTTTCGTGTGGAGGCCCCTTTAGTATGGGTACGATTTATGAGACACAAAGGTGACCTGCGCATAAAGAATTATTCAAATACTCTATGGTAGAATAGACTCGAGGAATAGATGGACTTTAATTGGTTTTAGATGTGCGCATGCGCTTGGATGTTCATAGACAACCTATATTTTTTGCGTCATGATCGTTTTTGTTCTATTTTACTGGTGAAGGAATGAAATAAGTCGTGGAGATAGGTACGCGTGTGTGTGTAAGAGTCAGTCTTGGCTTAATGTATCAATGGTTCATAAGCTTGTTATTATTGTTAATATTTTGATTTTAATCTGTGAATAGCGCTAAAATCTCGTAGGTACCTCTGTAAAGGCAACTAGATTCTAAGTTTGAAGATCCAGTTTTTTATTGAAACTAACTGCATTACACATCGCTGCAAAACTTTATCGGCACCAAGCCATAACAAAAAGGGATATTTAAAAACAAATAATTCCAAATTCAAAAACAAAGTTGCCAGTTTAAAATGTGTTCGCGCCGAAACGATCAAACAAGAGACGGCCGAGAATCAACAGCTCCCGCTACCGGCTGTTTGTACCAAATCCATCCATTTAGCGAAATTAGTCAGAGTTCCCGAAAAACACGGGCAACGACCCCTCCGGCCAAACCTAAGTATTTTAGCCTCTCCAAAAAATCTACTGTTTACATAATACTTTTTAAAATATACCTACTTCACACCAAAGGGCTCAAAACGCGCACAGACAAAATTTTCGTCTGTTGCGCGTGTGTGAGTGATACACACATCGAGACGACATAAAAATGCCCAATCCGTACATGTCGCACCACTACAATGAAGGGACGACGTAAGTCGCATACAAGTGCATAATTCGGCCGAGATGCAAAAAAAATATTTGGCAATGCGGCCCCTACGCGCCCGCCAGTCGCCCGCCCGACAGGGTTAGGTTAGGTTAGATTTTTTGGCTCAAAACGATCGTTGGCGATTTTTTGAAAATAATTTTTGTGTCTACATCACTAGGAAAAGACGTCCTTCCTGCCAGTTACTGGCGCGCCAGTACGTCGCGATTTTTTGAATAAAGAACTCGAGCGCGCGTTGCAATATCCAGTCGGATTCTAATTGGATATTAACATTCGATTTTCAAATTTATCGTCTATTTATTTAACGAACGTTTTGAATGAAAATTGTTCGGCGCGGGCGCAGTATTTAATATTCGAATATTATTTATTTTTACAGACATCACCGATAATAGCTTTATAATTGAACGAAATAAACCAAGATTTTTCATTTTTCCTGATAATAAAAGACTCTAGTGCATTGTGTCGTGTTGTGTTATTTTTACAATTTATTTTTCGGCTTTCGTTGGACTTTGTGTTGAAAATTTCTGTTATATTTGGTAAGTGCACTTATTTTTATTTTGTCTATTTTATTTTGTTTTATGTGTTTTATTTTATTTATTCTTGTACTTCACTTATGATTTTTTTAAGTACAAAAACTAACTAGAAGGTTAGCGAAACCACGTATATAAAGATAATTTTCATTTGTCACACATAAATTAAAACTAAAATAAGTAACAATAATCACTGTCTAAAAAGAAACCACGTCGCTTAAAAGTTCAACAAAACACAATTTTTTTCAACTCAAGTTTTATTGTTTAAACACATATTATTCTACTTTCAAATAGATTCGGGATAATCTTATAGACGAAGTGGCCTGGCACGTCATCCAATGACGTCAGGGACTAGGCACTGCGAGAAAGTCCGCCATCTTGGTCGTGTGCTCTTTTTTTGAAGCCTACAAAGTGCGCGGGCGCCTGCCATATTGATTGGCATGCATTTGAATTTCGAAAATTTAGGGAAATAAAATTGAAAATTGGATTGATAGAAAATATTGTTTTTTAACAATTTTGGAATTTATTATAATTGACTTGTCTGTATAATAACGCTTATTTTCGTACTTTACTATACCAATGTACTAACATGTACCTATAATTTCTAACTGCACCTCTAGGATTTATAATAATATTGTTAGATATAAAAATGCTTAAAAATGGTTAGACATAACAACTAATAAGTAATAGTTTTTATTGTTAATTTCAATTATTATTTACTCTATATACTCTATAGAATATGATGTTAAGGATTTATGTGTGTGATCGTTGGGCGTTATTTATTTTATTTCTTTAATATAAGATTTTAAACTATCATGGTCACTAACACTACTACAATATCGGCAACTCAAAACAAATAATATACATGGTAAATATCCCGTTAATAAACAATATTGTAGTAGTGTTTTATTTCTTTATTTATTTAACGGCTCATTTACATTTTACAGTAACTGTTTAAATATCTACTAAACTTAGCATTATGAAACTTTTTTAATTTGAAAATTTAAGAAACTCAACACGTGCTAAGAATTTGTTTTTTTTTTGTGTTTTGTTCCAAATTCGCACGTAAAAGTTACTACAATGCTGTATTTTGACAAAATGTTTTCGCCAAGTTTCGTGATTTTCTTACTGAACGGCATAAACGCATGTGTGATTAAGCTCAATATATAATAAAGATCAAAAAAAATTGTATAAACAAATCTCTAGCGGCATTTAATATAAATATCTGAAAAAGTACGTCACGAATCATCAATAAACCATCCTAATACCTACTGAAAATAGCTAACAAAAGGGGGCTCAAAGTACTGTATACAATAAAGTATTCCGTAAAATTAAATTATGTTGAGTTTATAACTAAATAGTCTTTATATTACGGTTAAAGTACGTACCAACTTCTTACTTAAGTCATTAAAATGCACCACACTCATTATATTCTTATATTTTAACGATCTGGCTTTTATTACTGCGCCTGTGCACCTAGGTGCAATTATATAGATACAATAAATTAATAGGTGTATCTTTAAACTTCGATTGGATTATAGACAACCAAAATACTTCTAAGCCAAATACTCAAGAAATTATTTATCCATATTCATATTCATTTATTGTGCTCACATATAATACAGACTAGATGTACATGTCAGGTTGTCTTCAGGATCAATATATGTGCCCTGTAAGGGCGCTGCACATTTTGAGTGGTTTTTACAATTATATAAGTTTATTGGTAAATCAAAAATCAAAAATCAAATCAAATCATTTATTTGCCGAAAATATGGGTACAATATAATGATGTCACATGATGGTACATGTCAATGCTGTTATTATTTAATTCTAATTTTATTATTTACGTCAACTCTAATTACTACTATTATTATAATTAAATTCTTATTAGTCAGGAGATTACAAAGCATTTCAAAAGATTATCATTAATTATTTACTATCCACACCCTATTCCTTCATGCGCAGGATTACACACCACCATTATACCTATTATCATATCTACCTACATACCACAGTCAATCCACAAGTTTATTTAATTTATATTATGCTAATTGGTCGTGAATTTATGGTCCATTCCGTTTGTAGCATAGATTAGTCAACTGTTTTTATCTAATCTGTGATTTGTATGTCTATGGTATACTTAGACTGAAGTCACAGATTAAGAAAACGATAAGTGAAGTGAGCCTAGAGTATTGGCGGGAACACGAAAAGTTCACGTGTCGTTACATTGTATAATTTTCAATACTTGGTGCTTTTTCCAGTGTTAATGTTTAAAATTGGTGGCGTTTTACGCATTAAGTGCTGAATTACGAGCATGAGCAAGTGATATAATGTGGTGAAACGTGGTTTTTCGTGTTGCTTCCAAAATTCCATAGAAGCTTCTAGTAAAGTTGCCAACACTTTACTAGGGCATGACTTATACTGGACTATGACTACCCAGACTGTGACTAAGACTTGACTATACGTGAAACATTCTATAACACGATGAAAAATTACAATACTTGACACTGGCTAAATACACTATGTATGGAACCAAAATACAAGAAAAAAAAGTGAGTGTAACATTTGCCTTGCATTGACCGATGTCATTTAACTTTGATTTTCAAATGACATCGGTTTATTTTTGTTTACTGCGAGCCAGAGGTTTTGTTACTGAATTATAATGTTGTTAGGGCATTACCACTTGTAGTTCTACAGCTATGAGTAGACTGTGGCATTTGCAAAACAAATAACTCAAACCGTAAAACTTACTTTTAAAATGATTTATCCCAAAGTGAAGCAAAATTAATGATACAGTAATAAAATAAAACCTAGACATCGTTCTCTAGCGTTTGAAAAAAAGAATACCGAAAACCGTTTTGAAAAAAAAATAGAAATGGATGTAGAAATAAAAAGGTACATGTGCATAAAGTTTTATAGAGCACGCTGCATTGGTTGTTCTATCAATGTAACATTATGGAATGCAATAAACATCTGAATTTGAATATGAACTACAGAATGTATGAGATAAAAACAAGAATAGAACATTACGAGTAGCTCGTCAGATCATTTAGAAAAACTATCATTATCATCATCATATCATTTTATAATGCTAATTATTATGTGTAGGTTTGGTACCTACCTAATACATTTATACTTAAACTGAATTGTACTGCAAAATAACTAAAAGTTTCCACTACACTTTTTTTGCTCTTGGCATATTTTATTTCATTCTACATGATACGCAAGGCGACTCTTTTAAAACGCAATAGGTACATTGCGTGTTTAATTAGAAGTAAGCTCTACACAATTTTATTATGCACGTCAAGTGTTAGTAAAGCATCACAGACAAGGCTTATATCTATACCAATCTATACCAATATTATAAAGAGGAAAGATTTGATTGTTTGTTTGCTTGTTTGCATTGAATAGGCTCCAAAACTACTGAACCGATTTGAAAAATTCTTTCACTGTTGGGAAGCTACACTATCACCGGATGACATAGGCTATATTATATTTAAAAAAAATTAGGGATCCTTACTAAAACTCTAATAATGTGACCCAAAGTGTAAAAAAGTTACTTAAGATATTCTTTACATCGCGTGCGTTGCAAAAATTATTATACCCGTGCGAAGCCGGGGCGGACCAAATGAGCATGTAGCTGGCGATGCCATCTCTAACTACATGCTCTGTGGTAGATATAATAAAGTAACTTTTATGCACAACATGAATTATAAAACAGTATTACGTCACTATTCTTAACTGTAATGTAATAAAGCTACATAGCTGCACGTAGTAGTTACCCAACTTGCTGCTAAAACTTCCCATCGCTCCATCAGGCGTCTATTTGCAAGTCTTTAGACAGAAAATAAACCAACGAATAATGCACTGAGGAAACAAAGCCGCTTCAAAAAGCTGTCCCTTTAAGGAACCTCCTGCAATCCAACAAAGAAAAACCAACCTTGAATTTTAAACTTTAAGACTTATTTTAGTTATGTTAATCGCTTGCAAGGTCTAGCAAACTTGAAGTGCGGGCGGTGAAACGAAGAACTAATATTTGGCTGAACATTTTCGTAGGCATCTTGCGATTGCAGCGCCACTTAAATATGCGTTTTTAATTTTGTTTTCCGATTGCATATTGTGTTGGATGATAACGTGTCATAGAGTTAAATGTAGAGGATAAAGTCGATACATATACGAAGTATGATTTGAAGATGGGAAACTATATACTAAATGAAAAATTGAAATGACAATGGACAGACCATATTGCTCGTAAAACTGACAACCGATGGGGAAGAAAGGTTCTCGAGTGACGACCACGAACAGGAAGACGCGCATAGGCTAGCCCCTCACTAGGGAGCCGATGGATGCAGGAGGCGAGTAGCCGCTCAAACTGACGCTCTGGGGGAGGCCTATGTTCAGCAGTGGACGTCTTCAGGCTGATGATGATGATCTAGATTACTCGTACGGCTATAAGTATCTATAGGTTTATTTAGTTCCTTCTATGATCTCCATTCCACTCCGTACTAAATACGGTAAAAGTATGTTACAACGTTATGGTATTTGTATTTTTTTAGGTGCGAATAGGCGAACGTTTGACTGCGACTCACTTGATGTTAAGCAACGATGCAGCCGAAGGTGTAGCACGTAGGTTCATGAGGAACCTATTCACTCTTGCCTTAAAATGGGGTTATATTTGTTAGGAAACAAGAACGCCGGCTGCAAATTCGGGGTTTAGCTTGAATTGATTAATTATATACTCTTTAATGAACATTTTTGCAGCTCTTGTGCGGTAAGATTTTATACCTACTAATTTTTTCAGCTCTCCATACATGTAAGTACCCGGAGTCGGCGGATTTGATTCGCACGATTTATGCACAGAAAAAAAGCGCAAATACTTGTTCTGAGACTGGGTGTTATGCCTAATATTAGTGTAGAATAATACCTCCGTAGTTTGTTAAGTTATGTTGAACTGTGCAATGAAGACGATTGTATTCAATAACAATATACAGCACTTTAAAGGGATGGCCTTCGATCGGCAACGTACATGAATGTATAGTCAGCCACAAAATTTCCTCAACACAAAAAATATTTTGATATTTTGTATTAGTGTAACCTACATAGTACATAGCAGTTGGTATATACCAGCACAGAATATTTAATAGTAGCAGTTAGTTTAAAGAAAAAAACATTTTGCACGATAAAAAGTTATGTGCATTTAGTTTTGACATTGCGACACCAATTCACAATTCGGTGATTTTAGAGAACTCTAATTTTAGCCCACTTTAAAAATTTTAGTTTAGGCGCAAAGCGTCACATAAGCCATTCGGTATTTACGTAGAACTCAATTTAGAACTGCTTAGCCGTGCACCAACTAAGCTATGGTTACATGGCCACTGTCTGCAAAAATCTTTAGGGGTATGTGTTTATGGACTAAGCGGTCGTGGCGACATCTATAGTACCTATACTAGACAAGTAAACTAATCCGGGTTGCTAAAATTTTAAGGACTATAATATCTAAAATAATGTCTAAATGAGACATTATTTGGATATTTTGAGTTGTACCAAAAATAAAGTTCTCTAAAGATTAAATGCTGTTTGAAACGAAATAAAACATGATGCTAAAATAAGTGCTTGATGTGGAATACATTTTAGAAATCAATTATTAAAAGCTCGAAAATGATGAGTAACTTATGGCGCTGACAGTACCGACGTAGTAAGTTATTAATTCAGCATTAATGTTGTTATTGCTTATTAATGTTTCATCGACAATTTGATAGGTCATTACGTCACAGTTTTGAGTATCGTCATAGAGATCCCAGATTTTTTGCATTAGATATGGCATTTGAACACCTTATGTAAATGACGATGTAGCGGCAAACAGCCGCTTTAAAGTGGTGCTCTGCAGTGGAGGCGTGTGTACAGCAGTGGACGTCTTCAGGCTGATGATGATGATAATTTTGTTGCATATTTTTATAACAAGGACTGTACTTAGTTAAATGCATGTTTATTGCTATTATGCAGCGTGTTAATATTTATTGTGTGAAATTTATAACTTATAATTTGTAGTGCACCTTGACAGTGTCGTGGGCAATATTGCCCAACATAACTTTACTGGCAGTAACACGGGCAGTCGGGCAACAAACAACAAATTGTATTATAATTTTTTAGTCATCATCATGATCATCATCATCAACAGCCTGAATACGTCCAGTGCTAAACAAGGCCTCCCCCAGAGAGCGCCAGCTTTAAGCGGCTGCTCGCCTCCTGCATCCATAGGCTCTTCGCGGCTTTCACCAGATCGTCAGCCTGCCTAGTGGGGGGCCGCCCTACGCTACGTCTTCCAGTACCTACTCTAATTTCTTAGTACTCAAATAATAGTCTAGACTTCTAATGCTCATGTTGCAGCAAAACTTTGGAAAGGCGCTTCACTTTAATTTTGATAGAATTTATAATTGCAGTCTGCGAAAGTACGTAGAACTAGGTGAAACAGCAACTGACCTACGTTATGTTTCATCATCATCATCCTCCTTGCCTGTTCCCATTTGTTATTGGGGTCGGCTCCCAATATGACATGTAGCGGCGAGCCACCAGAATTACACGAGCGGCTGCCATCTGACCTCGCACCCCATAAGGACCAATAACAGGGATGGTTAGACCAGGTGTCAGATTCTATCAGGCTTCTGACTATCCTTAACGATTGCCATAGATGCTCTTAAGATAAACGGGACCGACGCGACGGCTTAACGTGCTCTCCGAGGAACGGAGCGATGGCGTCGAAAACTGCATATAATTTAATAGATAAGTCATTGGGTGCAGGGCCGAGGATTGAACCCGGTGCCGTAAGATAACGAAAGCACATGCTACCGCTCGGCCACCATCGCTTCCTCATAGAGGAAGATGCAAAGCGGAGTGAGCCACACGATGCCAATATTATTTAATCTCTTTGAATCCTTGAATCCTAATCTAGAACCCTTCGCTTTGCTCTGAATTCAATAGCTCTCGTCCTAAATATATTATTTTGGTTTCTTAGGACACAATCTACTATTGGAGGCTAGTAGAATATTGTATAGGCAGTTATTAACTACTATTCAACATAGTTTAGTGCGTAGTAAAATAAACCTTGTTTTTATTACAAAAAAGGCCAGTTGCAATTTGTTTTTGAATTTTCAAAGACAATTTACAACTAGACATCAGATAAGCCGAGCAAGTTCAAAGTCCTTTGACAATAGATCTTGGAGTTCATGACTAGATTTTAACATTAGATAGTTCTTGTTTTTCTTTGCATGCGTGTTCGTATGTTTATATTCTGTAACTTTTTACTGTAAAGCTGTATCGTATGATGCTTAGATGATGTTAGTCTAATTCAATAAATTTTCATTTAGAAAATCAATGCTACTTGACAAAGATTTTTTTGGATACCATTCATTTGCATAACAATAGGTGAACAATAACATAAAAAGCGTACGAGTGTCGTACGTTTAACATTCTTTTAATCACATGTACTTAATATTGAGAAAACTGCACCCTAGTTGCTAGTTTTAATCCTAATTCTTACTAATATAATACAATAAATATATAGTCTTATATAGACTGTGTGATGTCTCAAGATGGCGTGCGCAGTGCAGTATCAAGCAAAACTTTATAGTTTAGAGTGATACTGTGACAGCTATGTGCAGCCGTGACGCTTAACATCAAGCGAACAACTTGCTCTCACGTCATGCATTAACATATTAAATACTAAGATAATTGTTTAGTATCCTGTTCTTATATAATTTAGTAAGAAAGTTGTTGGTTGTCCAAATAAAATAAAATAAATAAATAATAAAATACATTTTAATAGTGCATTCAAGCATTTAATAAGTAATATAATATTAAACATGTAGCGAACAACAGTGAAAGTTCAAAATACATATGTTTTTCACGCCAAAACTGACACTGTACTGATTTTAGTCTTAAAAACTAAAACTAACTGAAAGCCACTTTTTTCTCATCTAAAACTACATTTATATTATAGTAAAAGATAAGATAAGCTAAGTTTATCATACAATAGCCCACAAACATCCATATCAAACCAACCACGTGGTCCATTCCACAGTAAAGCAACAAAAGCTGGAAGACAGGAAGACGGACTACACCGGCTTACCAGTAACCGGTACGCCAGAGTCGTGCCTAATTCGGATCTAAGAACACTTGCATGCGGCGTGCAAGTATGCATGCTCGCATGCGGGCTTCCGTAACCAAACGCGCGACGTAAGGACGCCCGGTGCGAGTTACTTGCGCTAGTATGTAAGCTAGCTTTCATGTTTATGCTAGCGTAATGACAGCTTTTTGCGTAGACATTCGTAGCTGCGATGTCGGCGACGGTATTTTTATTATAAAGGGTGTTATCGGGTCAGTTTTAATGTCAATCGATGTCATTTTTATCCGACTTTAACAAACAAGGTTCCCAATTCAATTGTGCCAATTTTTATTATGTTTATAACAGAAGAACCCATTTTTTTTAACGGGCAATGTGCCTTTATTACTCAAGCTAACTACTAATAATAAAATACAATAATAAAACTAAACTAAACTAGCTACACTACCTACTACAAAGAACACTTATGAACTGTATAATAGCCGCGATGGCCTATAGACAGTCCAAGTGCTCCAGCCCACAGAAGTAAACAAGTAATGTTGTTTAATATTTAAAAAGCACCATTAGACCCTATATTAATTGGAAAGGAGTTGATAGTTTTCAAACGGCTAAATTGAGTTTATGTACTGTCCCCAAGAATCACTCGATCAAGTCACATTTGAAAAAAAAAAAACAAAATCATATCTTATACGTTATCCTTTTGGATTTACGATGCCACAAACACACAGCTATACACGTGAAACTTATAACACGCCTCTATATAGTCGAAGGCTAATTAATGAGATTGACGAACAGCACTCCTAAACCACTTTAATCAGAATCTAAACTAAGCACTGGATCAAGATGCCTTAAAAGAATCATAAAAAATATACCACGCTTATCTACGTCTGCATTTTGGAATTAAATCACGTAATACTCACTCAAGCTCAGAAAATAACAATTACTTTTCGACACATTCAATTTCTTTATAAATACACTTTACTTTCATGTAAAAAAATGTAACCCTTGAATAGGCCTACACGTGTAACTACCAACTAAATTAGAAAATTACCGACGACTCACAATTATTATACGCTAAAGCTAACGAAATAGATTGTCAATTTCCTGTGTCAGATTTAAATCATGAACCCTATTTTTAACTACATAAAAACTATTATAGAACACGCCTATTCAATCCTTTCTTGACGGTCCTTTAGCCAACAAGCGAATACTCAGTACAATTACATCTAAATACGTAGCACAGTAGACGTACATGGCGGTATGTACATCACCCGCTAAGCTGAAAAAAAACTGCGACGGCGGTGTGCCCTACTCAAGGCTGAGTCGATGAGTAACCTGCGTTCAGACAACGGCTAGTGTGCAGTTGCACACTTTTCCCTGTTGTCATGGTTCTTTTTGTTGCAGACGATAAAGCGTTTGTACAACTTATGTCTAAGTTTTGCGTTGCTGTATAGAGCATACAGCTTTTGTGATTTCGATTTGACTATATTGTAAAGAAACATGGACGTTATCATAAAAAAAAACATTTTACATTGCGTTAAGCCGTCGGTCCCGGCGGTTGTCTTGAGACAATAGTCGTTAAGCCAAGTCAGAAGCCTTTGAGCGGCCTAAAAAATCTGACACCGCCCTGGTGTCAGATTTTTTAGGCCGCTCAAAGGCTTAGCTGACCACTGGCCTACACGAGAAGAAGATTTGATGTTGCGACTTTATTTATCTAAGTGATTATCATCCTCATCAACAGGCTGAAGACGTCCACTGCTAAATATAGGCCTCCACCACAGAACGCCACTTTGGGCTGCTGCTCGCCCCCTGCATCCATCAGCTCCCGCAGTTTACACCAGATCGTCGGTCCGCCTAGTAGGGTTTAAGTGATCATTGTTTTAAAAATAGTTTTTTTTAATGGTTTTAGGCACTAGCATAGGTACATATTTGTCAAATCAAATATAAAAAGGCAATTTTACTCCCTATAAATCATAATAAATTATTTTTATTTATGCAATCAATTCAACGTTGGTACTTATGTTAACTTTGTGCTTAAAATACTGCATATATGAATAGTTTGTTAGCCTTATAACCGTATTTGTTACACTGGACACGTCTATTTTACAATACAAAAGAAACTTTATTTATTTTTATAATTATTTTGCTAAATATGCAAATATCTTTTTGTCAATAGATATTATCAACAAATCTCTCAAAACACAACAACTATTATTATAATTTTCCTAAAACTAATAAAACGTTAAATATATCTCGTAGGCTATCACCATCTCTTTCACACATACCACATTACAATAACAACTTTATCGACATATAATAAGACATCCTTTACTGGTTCCACGGCACTGCTTTATCCTATAAATGCATGCCCTAGTGCCCTTGGAGTCTAACTATTCACGCACACATGCATACACCTTCCGCAATCGTTAAAACAACCACTACATGTGAGTTTGCATTGCCTATAAATAAGCACAGTACAGCTTTGCAAGGATAACGCTAGAGATGGGACATGCATGACGCATGATGAACTTTATAAATCGATAAACTAATGTTAGAATGTAAACATTACGGTAATCGTGATGTGATTTTTAAAAGTCAAAAAAAGGTAAAAATAAGTTATCGTTATTTAATTGCACATTGAAGAGTAAAATCTTTAACCTTTAGGTTTGTAGATAAAAATCGATTAAATGACCGAAACATGCAAGTTTCTCTGACTGTAAATAATGAAGCTCAAGGTGCTGCTTTGACATTAATGACAGAGTGTTGGCATAGCGATAATTTTGCGTCGGTGTTTTATTTTAATTTATTTTTTCACAGTTTACGGTAAACCCTTTTGAAATAATAAATTGACTACTTATAATAGTAATTTTCCAGCCGGTACACGAGCGTGTTAGGTTTATAATCCACGTATCCATTACATTATCATGTAGAAAGTGCAAAAAATATATATTGTGGTCTTCTATATATCAAAGGCTTTTCCATGAGTGGTTGACTAACTTGACTACCAGACAACGTAGATTCGCTGGACCTAGAGACGGGATATTTGGAAGGTCTGTTCCTTTTATGCCGTAAGGGTATACAAAGAAAAGGGTTTTAAAAATTTAACCTCTGAAGGAGTCAGTTGACTATTAAAAATTAATAATGAAGAAACGCCGGAGAATCGATGCCTCGTTCTCATATATTCC
Organism: Ennomos quercinarius; assembly: GCA_910589525.2. Taxonomy (NCBI): domain Eukaryota; kingdom Metazoa; phylum Arthropoda; class Insecta; order Lepidoptera; family Geometridae; genus Ennomos; species Ennomos quercinarius. The sequence goes on from OU342502.1 coordinate 15,725,030, forward strand.
CCTGGCGCAAAGATAATGAGAATAATAACTGAAGTATGCTAGTTAAAAACATGTCTTCAACGTTAAATTCTAACGGCAAGATTCACCCAATCATCGACTCATCCCATCTCTACGCGCCGGGACATCGGAGGGGGCGGGGAGGTTTCGAAAGTCGCACAAACCTTGACCTCGATACTGGCTGCGTCTGCGCACGCACTATTATTACAGGGCTTTAATAAAGCAGTAGCTCATGTTGTGTTATTCGAAACAACTATGACTGGAAACTAGGACGGACAGAGCAAATATTTTTTTAAAGCGACCCCTACCGCAAGGACGCAATAGCATTCGATATCGTTCTCAAATAAAATTATTAACTCATTAATGTATAAATCATTGTTTGTATAACGGTTTTTCATATAATAAACTGCTAAAAATATAGTTAGACATCATTTTAAGAGACTAACATTTGACCACGGTCTCACCTGATGGTAAGTAAGTGATGACGCGGTCGACGATGGAGTATGCTTGCCTAGAAGATACCGGTTCGCCTTAAAAACTCTCAGATTATATTTGTCAAGAAATAATGATGCTGGTGAGGTGTTCCATTCCTTTGCTATCTGTAGTTTAATATATATGTATTCGTTTTTTCAAGAGCGAATTTTGTTAAATTAACAAATAAGTCCACCAGACCCCCTAGCACGCGCATCGTGAGAAAACTTGTCATCGTTGTTAGAGTGAGACACACTTAGGCACTACCATAGTCTTGTCTCGGTCTCTCACGAGAAAAAGGGTCGAGAACATTTTGTCACGGTGCGCATGCTAGCCGGGCTGGTTCTGCTACTTACAGCATAGCCCATAACACCAGTGTGCGTGAAACCATTTCAATAATTATTCTATAGACCGTCCGTACTCTGTACAAATATTACGATTGTTACCACCATTTTTTATAAGCTTTAGTTAATGTTGATGGTCAGTTAGGGCGTGTTAGTGTCCACGGGCATATACCGATGACAGAGATACCGAAAAATATAGGGGTGATTTGTTATAAACTGCATTTTAATAAGGGTTATTAGCACATGTGACAAGTTAATAAAAAAACAACGGCTTCTCAAAACACACGCCACTTTTTTGGTATTTTAAAGATTTAAGTAAGAAAATAATAACTTACCAGTGAAATGTCACACCAGAACTTTTATGCTGCTTTTCTGATATGTTGTGGCACGATTTCAAGGCGCAATTGTCATTCCAAAAACTTTCTGGGAACTCTTCATATCACACAGAGCACTTACCGCGCGAGCGTCGTTTGGAGCCATTTATGGCTCCAATTAAACGGCTTACATTTCGCGAATGTAGTTGATTTCTATATGCAGTTATTCTATGCTAGAGAGTTTATGAAATCAACGTTCGTCCGTATTAATTTTTTATTATAAGTTTTATTAAGACAATAAAAATTTCTATACTAAAGGCAGCTCGCAGTTTAATCCGCCTTTCATAATAATCTTTTTTAAAACTGCTGTTTTCAAAAAAAAAACTTGTTTGTATTCTTGCTCTTCACAAACAAAGCACCCTCCAAATATAAAGTTTCTAGGTCTAGCCGTTTGGGCTGGGTTATCTGTCGTCAGTTAGCCAGTCAGTTTATCAGTCACAAAGCTTTTTATAGCATAATATAATTACATGAAACCATACTTGCTCATTAAAAGAACCTACAACATTATACAGAAGAAACGTCCATAGAAACCTTAATTTCCTACCACAACTATAATTAAACTATATAACCATGAGTATGTTCATTTAACTGCCTACTAAAACAATTATCAAATTAAAGTTACCGCCATTTCCGCTATAATAACAACTAAAACGCCTACTCTAGTGTCCGGCTCTCTATACGCGCTATACACGTTAAATCATGACATCAATATTACCCCTAATGACACCACTTTTACAAACCACCCCTTACCCTGACTGCACTGGTTCCCAAACTTTTCCTCATGGCCCCTTTTGTGACCCCTTTTTTCATGGGTGACCATGACCCCTTTTTAACGAATACCTTCCTTTTAAGCCTAATATACCTCATTTAGTCATGGTTCCCTTATTGGTCATGGCTCCGTTATTAGTTATGACCCCTTTTTGATCAATGTCAAGTGCATTCGTTGCCAATGTTAGCCAGCTAATTCTTATTAGTCAAGTAAAAGTCGACAGTTTAAGACTTTCTCTTTGATCTGGTTCTGATTTTTTTGGCTTAGGCCGCTTTAATGCCGTACAATTCAATATACGTTTGAAAGTGTAACGTATTTTAATTTATTTTAAATCTACGTACCTAATCCTGCACCTTAATAGAAAGGTCAATGCGAGTGTTACTTCCATTGTCTTTACGACATTAAAAATACAATAAAGCTGCTACTCACAGCGTAGAGTTATATAGCTGAATAAATAGTGCCTTATGATTTTGGTAAGTCTAGAATAAAAGGTTCACTCTAGCGCCCTCGTGAGGCACTATATGACCCGTCTACTACAATTCTTGCCATCCAAACTTTGGGCAAGACATAGGAAGGTTTAGGATTACTCATGTCTTATATTAAAATGACAGAGTCCAGTTTTGAAAGATGTGCCATTGAAATACGAAATTTTAGTTAGCGAGTTAAACTAGCAAAAATACATACTAGATGTGAACTACGTAGGTCACGTGGTACCTCACCACACGTGGTGCCTGTTTTCCCCTAGTAGTTGCTGAAATATACTGAGGAGATGAGTTTTAATTTGAGTAGTATACAAGTTTATAGTCAAGCGATGTTGGCCGAGCGTTACGAGTAGTCAGAAGCCTGATAGAATCTGACACCCGATCTAACCATCCCTGTTACTGGTGCCTTATGGGTTGCGAGGTCAGATGGCAGTTGCTCGTGTAATTCTGGTAGCTCGCCGCTACAGGTTATATTGGGAGCCGACCCTAATAACAAATGGGAAAGGCAAAGAGGATGATGATGACGACAAGTTTATAGTTTTTATATGCATGAGATTCTGACATTCACGGTTTAGGGTTTTGCATATAGCTATTAAACCGAATTTGTCAGTTCTAAAAAAATTATGTCCCTTTCATATAGACCAAAACGAAAAGGACTGCAATAGTTTTAGGGCTCTCAAATTAAGTTTATGATTTTGTACAATAAAATCGAAACATAAGAGACACATTTGTAAATGTTCTCTTTTAATGATTGTTGAGATCACTCACTTTGAGAACCGATGTCTGAAGGGTAGAGAGACGTGGGGGAAAACTATTCCGTGAATGGGGAAAATTAAATATTCTGTCAGGGTAGTTTTAATAAGGGCTGAAGGGATGAAATGTAAGAATAATGTATGTTTACTCTAATTAAAAATGTATGTTTAAGACCGTAATTATATTTATATTCTGACTAGATACACTCATGTATACCGGAAACTCTTTATTTTTAGAGTTAGAACCCATTTTGATGTCGGTCGTATAATTTATCTATCTACAAAATTTCAGGTAAATCAGTTCACTCAAATTGGTGTGAAGTCATACAAACATACATACATTTCTCTTGTTAAATTTAATAATTGTATATAATTCTTCTGGACGTGTGTATGATCACTGAACTTCTCCTACACGACTAGGCTGATTTTAATAAAGTTTTTTTAGATAACCCATGCGAAGCCGGGGCGGGTCAGCTAGTCTTTTATATATTGGTGGAGAATAATTATTTTCAGGATCCTTATCATTTTACCCGTATAGAGGCTATATTAAGCACATGAAAAAAAAACAACAAAACAAAAGAAAAACAAACACAAAAAAAACTCACAAAAAAACACATCAAAATGCTACTTAGCATTAAGTTCGCCTATGTACTTGGTTTACTCTTGTGCAATAAAGCATTTTCTATCTATTTATCAACAACCGGAAGCCGTCCACTGCTGAACATAGGCCTCCTCCACAGAGCGCCACTTTGGACCTTTTATAGCGGGAGGGAGGAGTGTGATATACCACGCTTGGAAGACGGCTTGGTGATCGCAGAAGATTCAAACATACCGGGGAGAATGCTCATTTCCCTGGATATTCCCTTACCCGGCTCTCACGGCACTCGCGGGAAGAGATGGGGTGGCCCTATTTGCACACTGCATGACATCTTTTATTGACGTACGTTTTTGTAATGTTAAAGTTAGCTCATTGACGTATCCAGGAGGGTCCAATGTTCTAAGTCCGTTTTCACGTTTAACAACATGTGGTAGCGTGGAGAAAGCTACACTAGTCTAACGGCTAAGTTTAAAATTAGACTTTATGGTAGCTATATTTAAAGTATATATTTAATTGTCCGTGTAACCAACATGTGGCGCGTACAACTCATGACGTCATTGCATCGTACGATGTTCGATTAGTGTTTTGTGAACTTCGGACAAAATGTATGGCAGTGTGTGGGTGAAGTTGTGGCTGGGGTTAAGCACGAAGGCATTTAAAAAAATAATTGTTTTACATTTTTAAGTCTATTTTTCAAGTCTAATTTATTTTATAAATGCAAACAGTAAAGCAATTATCTAATTAAAAATTATATGGCTATCAGAATAATTATTTGCGTAAAAAGCACCTCAAGACAATTAATTATAACAAAACAAAACACAACACACACACACACAAAATAGCTACAAAAGTACAAAGTTAAATGCCTACGATTAGTCTATGCTACAATTTTCGTAGAGGTCTACAGTTTTCGTAGCATAGGTTACGTCTACGAGCAATCCATTCCTATACCTACGCAGCTTGAAAATAAATATTACAAATATTTTTATTTGACCTAAAATAGATTTCATTCATAATTAATACACTGACGTAAATGTTGTTTGAAATAGCAATCACGTGACTTATCTATCTTTTTACATAAAGAGTTTTTATTAGATACAATACGCTAAATTGGATAAGTACGTAATGGGGATGAAATAAAAAACACAAAGATAAATTTATTCTGAATCGAGCATTCTCACTAATTGGTGAGGTCAAGAAATTACCTCAACATTCACATTCACGTGATGGTGCAGTCTATGATGATGACGACTTTTTGCATATGTTTTAATAATGTTGTGGCTTGTAGACGACATGCTATTTTGAGGTCCAGGTAGAGGTCGTCATTTTGTATATACCAAGGCGCAACCACAATTTATTTTAGTTCTTTATTCTGGCACCACTGAACGGTTATTATATTGCTCGGGTTGGTTTCGTTATCTATCTTCTATCTATTTTCTATATATCTGTCTATCTATCTATAAATAAATCTAAATGTAAGCTAAATCTGTACATTGAATATGATTTAAATTTTTTTATTGCAATAAACTTCTTGATCGATATAGAATAGAAACAATTTTTTTTTTTTCTGTCTGCCTGTCTTTTTGAACACGCATCACGCTGGAAATACTTAACGGATTTTGCTGAAATGTATTATGGTTATACGGTAATTTTTTAGAATAATATTTAGAAAAAAATTTGTTTTGTAAAACGGTCAAGTGCGGGTTGCACAAGGAAACAAGGATGTAATTTATTTTATTTTTTTATCTACCTATTTATTTATACTCATCTTGTCGAAAGGAAGAGAGAAGGGAAAGAGAAAAATATAGGGGAAAAGGATGAATGGATTGGACGGCAATTATAGAAGGCAGGTGAGGCCTGGCTTCCTTAGCCAGCATATCCATTCATCCTTTTCCCCTATCTTTTTCCGTTTTACTTCCCTCTTCCCATGCACAGGGTTAGAACGTAAAACTAATTAAACCGTGTGAAGCCGGGGTGGTCAACTAGTATAATATAAAATGTTGTGTCTATTTAAGAAGTAACAAAACGTTATATCTGTCGAAACAACAGTAATAAATAATTGAGAGAGCATCGCTAGCATTGCCTAAGCGTGTTCGCGATGTTTGTGCTGATGCATAATGATACCTTTGCCTAATTTCTTCTTTAAATTAACATTCCTTCTGACTTTCTACCTTGGTCATTTCATTTATTTTACTATTAAAAAAAAGTTTCACATGATGTCACCACGATTCCCGTCATAATCTCGATAGCCGAGACGACAGAACTAGTAATTGTAAAAAAAAAAACTAATTTTCTCTACTTAAAAATTAATCGGTTTTACATTACAATTGAGATAATCTCCGGAACGAGGAGATCCGCAGGAGAACTAAAGTGACCGATATAGCTCTTAGAGTTAGTAAGTTGAAGTGGCAATGGGCAGGCCACATCGCTCGTAGAACTGACAACCGATGGGGAAGAAAGGTTCTCGAGTGGCGACCACGAACCGGAAGACGCAGCGTAGGCCGGCCCCCCACTCGGTGGACCGACGACCTGGTGAAAGCCGCGGAGAGCCAATGGATGCAGGAGGCGAGCAGCCGCTCAAGGTGGCGTGCTCTGGGGGAGGCCTATGTTCAGCAGTGGACGTCTTCAGGCTGTTAATGATGATGATGACATTACAATTGACTGGCCTGATAGCTCAGATTCAGATTCAGATATTTTATTGCTTCCATAGTGTACATATAGGTGGAAGAAGTATAAAATTAATAAAGCAGTTTTATTATGGACCCCGTCGGGCGCAGAAAATTTGGAGAGAGGAGGACGACCTCAGAAAAGAGTCAACATGTTTAACTTACAAAGAAAATAATGAAAATGTTAGTTTGATTATAACAAAATTTTACTCCCAATTTGCTTAGTTTTGCTCAGTGAGTAGTAGCTCTGCCTTCTGATCTGTAGGTTGTGGGTTCGATTCCTACCCAGAACAAACATTCTTGTATTGAATATGGGTGGTTTTTTTTGTGTCTGGGTGTTATATTGTATATTCGATCAGTTATCTAGTTTCCATAGTACAAGCTTTGCTTAGTTTGGGGCTAGATGGCGCTGTGTGAAATGTTCACAAATATTTATTTTATTTGATTTATTGAATCTGTCTTTCTGGTTGGCAACACTCACGCGCGCGATTGGTGAGGGAGACGTAAGGCGGTTGAGCAGAAAAAGCGCCTCTTATGGCCGTCTGTACTAAAGTTTGAAAGCTCATAAGTCCATACTTATCTCTCTATGACATATCTACTGCAATGCATTTGCATTGCAGATTTATTTAAATGAGGCTTTTTATTTAATAAAACACTAGTTCCGCTTCTTTTCTAGATGGCGCTATAAGTACATAGTTTAAACCTTTTAAACCACAGAGTAGTTTAAACATAAGAAAATGCTTAGACTACCTACAAAGTAATGTCAAATTCAGTTGAGTGGACCATGAGCACATTGTCTGTAGTATCTCCTAAGTAGTCTGTGGTGCATTATTCTTGAGTAAATTGAAGTACAGCAGAACTGCGAGACAGATAAACGTTAATATTATGATCCAAAATTAAGCCGAGCTATCGCGCAACGAAAATAGAACAAACGAAACAGTTTAGAGTTGTCAGTCAGTATCATGACACATTTCCTATAACCTGTGGTCTATGCTTGAAACAGTGACAGTGACAGATTTTGGTAAAACCACAACTGGCGCCATCTATTGGGTCATACATAAAACACCATTTCTTTTTTTAAATAAAACTCCTCATTGTAAATGAATGACGTGACGAGCTAGTCGTTCGCCTGATGTTCGCGTCATGGCTGCCCATTACAGATTGCAGTACCATTCGGAACTCTAAACTAATATAATTTTGCGTGACACTGCACTGCGCACGTCATCCTGAGACTTCACACAGTATAGTAATAAGATTACTGTGTGATCAGCAATGCAGCATGCAATTTTTCTGCGTGGACATTAGTCTTTTGGCTCACTAGGAAAAAGTTACAATGTATAACATCAAAGAATGAAGAATAAATAGAAGTTAAAAAGGTACTTCTGGTTTTATATACAATAGTGAATAGATTTTAAAGTTTAACTACATAACCATTCCACTCAAAGCTGTAACACCGTGGCACAGTTAAGCGAACGTAGAAAGCATTGTAATGCTAATGTCTTCGGAGAAGGCGACGCGTCGACCGTGACATCTGCCGTCCTTCACTGCTCTGTGGTTAGCATATTTATTTTTTAGAAATTGCTTGTGTGGGGATAGGGAAATACTCGACTTTATATGGAAAGACCATGAGGAGACTGCAAGACATCAGACGTACTAGGTGGTAGGACTTTTGTGTAATGTTCATCTAGATAGGTACCACCACTCTCCCAGTTATTCTGCCGTCAAGCAGTAGTGTGCAAGCACTGCTGTAATCCAGTTTGGACGACACTGTAGCTAGTGATATTACTGGGAAAATGAGAGTTACTGGACATCACACATTGCAGCGCTGTGCAGTGTCACGCGAAAGTTTTAGAATGCCGTATGATACTGCAATCTGTTATGGGTAGCCGTGACGCTTGACATCAGGCGAATGACTGGCTCGTCACGTCATTCGTTTGCATAAAAAATCTGCTTTGAAATTTTGTTACGTTCATACTTCCTTTATATCTTTTCATATGATTGTGTAGTGGTTAGTTAATATTTAAACCACCCAAAGACTTTTGGTTTGCCTTTATTGAGTTTATGGTTTTTAGACATTACTGCACTTCACAATAATACTTTGTGTTTATAATGAAGCACATTTACTACTTTTGTTCTTTTAACTGCTATTTTCCAGCTTTACGCTCCATCCGGGCAATGAATAAAATAAATTTGTACCTGTCAAATATAAACCTTTCATTTTTTTTAACTAACGAACCCTCTCGTTACCGTTCTCCCTAATTACCGCAAATAATACGCAAAACCCCTATTGTTTGCCAAAAAAAAACCTTTTCAAAAACTCAAAAATTCAAAATGGTGCAATTAAAAAAAGTACTGGGTAAGTGTACGTCGTCTAGGTTATGGAGGGGTTCCGTACTTGAAAACTAACTCTACTGACTCGCGCAACCTTGAGCTATTTATATTATTTATAACGTTAGTCACATCTACACATAAAAAAAATGTCTTTACAAATATCATATGCATCTACGTGATGCATGATCGCAAGCAGCAGTACGGTATATAGTCTTCTTCAAATGGCTAAATTTTTTATAAATATTGTTTATTTTAATTTACTTTGCTCCAATACGTGGCTAACGGTACATAGTAATCTAGTACCATATGTCTCTCAAAAATGATAATGCGTGCGCATTTTATTTTTTGATCCTTTTTGGAGACTGGTTATTTATTTGATGTTTCGAGGAAGTGCGACAACAATGAGGATGAAGTTATGTTGTGATCTACTATCACATTTAATGTATAAGCTTTTTGTCCATCTAAAATAAACATATTTCTTAAATATACCATTGCAATAATTTTACTCGCAATTTCAAAAGTTAAAAGTAAAATTGTTATTATTTTGTTAGGTTGCGTTCTCAGTTCAAATCAGGAATGAACTAAATTTTCATAAAAAATCTGTACACACGTTATAATATAAATGTAAAGTTTATCTTTGCAGTGAGAGGTTTTGTCTGAACCTTTTAGACAAAGAACCCTAATTTCCGTGCAAACTGACGCTGCAAGATGGCGGGCCTATTTAGATCCTGCCTTCTATTGGCGCGCTAGCTTTAAATTTAAAAATGGAATGCACTGTCCTTGGCTCGCTGAGTTCGTTGACCTTCCGATGCATTTTGGCGGTTTCTCACACAAATCGAAATGCATTAACGACTTTGAGACCTACCAGACTAATTTAGACTTTATTCTACTGATCTAAAGTTGTCTTTTGCTTAGTTTTCCGTAGAAATACATTAAGACCGGTTGTATTCGCTTATTCAAATGATTTTCGGCTCTCAACGTTCGAGTTAAGACTGGCAATTCTATTGCAGGTTTAATTTTTATATCATAAGGCTGTACAATAAAATTTCAAACTTGAGTATGTGAATGTAAAGCTTAAAATCGTTTGTTAGGTTTTATTGAAGGATGAAGTCGTAATTTAAAGGTGATGCTAGCTAGGCATGGACGGTTTGTATTTGAATTTTGGATAACATCTGCCCAATTTAGAGACCTGAATTTTTATTATGCTGCTTTGAAGAAAGAATGTTATTGACTGCTTTTAAAATTTAGACAGTTTTAAATTATATTTTATTAGTTGGATAAGATTTTAAAGGTGACTAAAGTATGGTGTTGAAATTCTTTCGTAGGCGTGTAGCGTAGTTGCAGCGTAGCATTTTGTAGACGAGTCTAGCTACGCCGTAGACCATCTACAAATTACTAGTTTCTCATGGTTTGACTTCCGTAAGACAAGACTGTCTCCAATTTTCTATAATAAATACTGTAATTTTGAGTCCAGTAAGATTTTAAACTTCCATAGTCATTAAAATTACTAAATTACAAAAAAAATAACAATATATTTTATAAGTAATTAATTTTTTCAAAGAAATGACAGCGACCACTACGTTAATTTTTATTATTCTTCTGTATTTTTATTTTTAAGTATTATCAATTTTATATTAAAGTCTAAATCTGAATAATAAAGGTAAGGTACCTTTCTGTCTACAAATAGGTTTCATTTCCGTCGAAACCAAAGCTGTTCTAAATTTAAAACCTACGCGTCCACGAATAGTACATCAGAGCGAGGAAGGAGTGTCGGCCAACGACAGGAATAGCCAACTGTTGGACTTGAGAGGAAAATGTCGATCCGGAACCAAGGTACATAAAGTGGAATTTTTATGACGGTATTGGGCAAAAGTGAGAGTGGTCTAACAATAGTTTGGCTATAGATTTAAAAACTAACTAGCAGGAGAACTAAAGTAACCGATATAGCTCTTAGAATTAGCAAGTTGAAATGGCAATGGGCAAGCCACATCGCTCGTAGAACTGACAACCGATGGGAAAGAAAGGTTCTCGAGTGGCGATCACGAACCGGAAGACGCAGCGTAGGCAGGCCCCCCACTCGGTGGACCGACGATCTGGTGAAAGCCACGGGGAGTCGATGGATGCAGGAGCGAACAGCCGCTCAAGGTGGCGCTCTCTGTGGGAGGCCTATGTTCACGACTTCAGGCTGTTGATGATGATGATGAGATTTAAAAAGTTATATCAAAAAGGGTTTTGGTTGAGAGGCATAATATGTGCCCAGCTGCATTGCTACGTGTAGCGATGCTATTTTTTGGGCAAAACACGAGCGAACCTTCTTTTAACCGGTTGCCTCCACCAAGTGTTGCCAATTCCATGTATTATTTAAAACGCAGGTGCGTTTGAAATAATACATGGAATTGGTCACCAAAATTAAGAATGTATGATTCCTTTGGATTTTGTAAAATTCATTTGTAACCGTGTTTTTATTATTTAATAAATAATAATGAATAAATATGGATGGACATTCCACACAGCGCCATCTAGCCCCAAACTAAGCATACTATGTGAACCAGATAACTGTTACAATACTTAGATACTTTTTTGTTTGTAAATACATACATAGAATACAATATAACACCCAGACATAGAATAAATATCGATGTCCACCACACAAATATTTGTCCTGGGTGGGAATCGAACCCACATCCTATAATTAAGAAGGCAGAGCTATGCCAACTGAGCTAACCGGCCAGTCAAATTATAAAAAAATAGATCATGGATTGTTTCTTCCTGTAAAATCTCTCTTAGAAATCAAAATAGCGAAAATATAAAAAACTCTTTGCTTGCGAGTGTTGCAACGGAAATATGAATAAGGCCGTTGTTAGGCCTAACATAACAAACGAGTTCCTCATACTAACAACGGCTTTATGTGGGGAGCCTAAACACCGAGCGGTAAACAAGCCACTAGTGAAACTGAAATTAGTCACCACTTACTATAGAGCAACGACTCCCTAGGGATGGGACATCACGATAGAACTATCGATGGTTATAACAAATGAAACTTAACTAAAACTTCGAAACTTAAATGTTTCAGTTTCTGTACGTAGCAAATTACATCTGTGCGACTCTTTACTAACTAATATAGCTAATCTTTTTAATATACTTTAGTGATTAAGGGTTTCTTAAAGCATCTTTTTTATAATGCATATACCCATAAAGTCGTAACACTCCTTTGCCTCTTTCGGTTATGTAACATTTCCTTAAATTCATAAATTAATTTTCTCTAAAAACAAATCTAATCAATTTAATCAAAATTATAGTAGTTTTTAGGCTGTTGTCTTCGAGAAATAAAAATTAGTAAGTTAACGTAACCGCTTCCTTTATAAAATTTACATTAGCCTTGAAGTCTGGTACCATTGTGTAGCATGTGAACTCATTATGCAGCCTAAATAACAGGCATCGTAAACAAGTGAGTAGTGAAACTGAAATAATTATAAGGTATCCATATTATAAAGGCTGTGTAAGGATGGGAAAATTGAATACGTAATCATCGCCAGCAAAAGTTTTCCAAATTTTGATAGGAATCTAATTTTTTTTTTTTTTTTTATGTGATTGAATGACGTGACGAGCTAGTCGTAAACTACTAAAAACTGTCTAAATACTTCAATTTGAAATTTATAATATCACTAGAGGTAGTCCGTGGTTTTTCCTACATTTTTTTCATTCAAACTTTAACACCACATTTGACTAAAAAAACTGGTGTTTAAATTGCCAAAAATCTAGATATTACAGGAAGACACCCTCCAAAAATCAAGTCCATATGTCGATCAGTTTGGGCTGTATGTTGTTTGACAGTCAGTCACTTAGGACAAAACCTTTTATTAAGGTAGCTCCCAACGCATAAAAAAAACGGATCCCATTTTTCAAAATTGCCATCCAATCCCAAATGTCAATTAATCAGAGTCCCATCGGATACCATATCAAATTTACTGATAGTGTACCGTCACCGACATATATTACGTCCTAGCCTAGAGAGATAAATGCGAAGTTAGGAGGTGTTAAACCTTGGTGTAGACATTAGTATCCTTAGAATTTTTACGTTCCATTCAATACTTATTTTTATCAGTCGCCCAATCTAAACGTGTCTTGCATTAAAATAATGACTTCTATCCGTGTAGCACCAGTGCTAAGTCAATATGACTAAATTAGCATGTGTAACATAATGTTTGGCGTCAGGAAACGATTTTGTTTTTGCATGCTATCTGACCACCACTAAACGTTGGTGTGGAATACTAAGTAATGCCTAAAAAGTACAATGTCCAACTAGTACAAGTTGATCATACTATATTTTTCATTGTACTTCCGTTGGTATAGTACGTAATTTAGCGTTTCTTGGCTGTGTTGACGTGTAATTCAAAATCAATAGGACTCTCTTTTAGCACACCGAAGGCATCCTCATACACACATCAACAGCCTGAAAACGTCCACTGCTGAACACAGGCCTCCCCATAAAACGCCACTTTGAGCGCTTATCTTAGGAAGAATTTGCCATAATCACCATGCTTGACAGGCAGCTCATTCTCTGGATATTTTCTTAGCCAGCTCTTACGGCATCCATGGGCAGAGATGGGGTGGTCCTATTCACAAACCGGGACCGCGCCCGAACGAATCGGGGCCTTGTAATAATTGCTCATAACACTATATTTATATTAATAATAGTTATAATTAAACAAAAATATTATTTCTTTAACATGGTATTATTATTATAGCAATCGAGTTCGTTAGTGATTAAGAACAAACTACTTTCAGGTTTGCACCATACTAAAAATAACGTTGTATAGTTAACAAGTTTTTTTTTAAATTTAAAGTTAAATGACTTGTCTCTAGACATTGTACAAGATGTTACGCTAGTAACCTAAAATACAAAAAACGTGAGTGCGTGTGTCGGATTGAATCTATAATTTTTAAACTTTGCTCACTGAATTCATAAACCTATTGTTGATTCCGACAACGAGCGTATTAAAATGCATCCAACGTCAGACACTAATTCACCTCTGCATTTGACAAAACTGCATTTAAATACTATTCGAAATAAATAGCGTTTTATATTAACATTGCATTGTATAATTTAATTGTACAACGAACCGAATAAGTTTCAAAAATATTTTATATATTATTTATAGGATTGCAACACGCGGCGTTGGCTGCATTAACCATATGAAAATAAAAAAATTAGGTACTACGTACATATAATTTGTATACTTCTCTCAATTAATTTTATTAAACTTATGTTAAATCAATGCAAACGACAAATTCTATTTTGAATCTACGATTTCACTGTAATCTTAAATTTTAAATCGACTTTGTCCTGTGAATTTATTAAGTGTACGACATGGACGAAAATTGTAGTTCAGAAAAAATATTTTACCTTAAAATATTTTGACCAGTAACATAAATAGTGATGGTGGGGGTAATCAAAGTTAACGATTTATAATCTATGTCCTTTCTCGATCTCTAAGCTATATCCGTGTAAAATTTCAGCGAAATAAGTTCAGTATTTGAGCCGTAAAAAGATAACAGACAGACATACAGAGCTCCTTTCAAAATTATAATATTAGTATGGATAACCTGGCTCTTTAATTACCTAGCTAATTTGGATATAATGGCCACAACTTTCAAATAACAGGTCACACATACATTAGCTGTCAACAATTGTACTCGAATATTCATATTTTATAAAACTATTGTATTCATGCTACTCATTGTTAGCCTATACCTATACATAAAAAATATCGACAGAAAGTATACCCAAAACTTCACATATATTTAGATGATTATTTAACTTTTAACAGTTGTATAATTTGAACAATATTTTACTTATAACATAAGTTTAGCAGATTATTTTAGCAATAATAACATTTTGGTTCCCAAAGTATCGATGCACGCCCTCACGCCCATCCGCCCAACACTACTATTTCTAATTTCACGGCCGTCGTCTATGTGTGCGCTCCACGCTAGTGTGTGTGACCTTGCCGCTCGCTGCGTTTCGGCGGTCATTCACCCCGATGCATTTCTGTCCAACCCTTGACTTTGGCAAATACATTATGTACTTATCTATGTACGTACATAAATAGCTCGTACGTTGTGCTGTTTGAGAATTAATTTTCTTGATATCGCCTGCCTCTACATTGTTTTATTTTCTCACGATACTCTTTAAGTTCTACCTAATATCCTATGACGTCATCGGCTTAACTTTGTCTCTAAAAAGGATCTGATTAAAAAAAAGAAACAATAACTATTGTTTATGGCCATGTAGATTATGTTAAATTAACTTTGAAGGACGATGCATATCTGCAAGCTAAGACATTGTTTGAAGTTTTCTGACGATCGAGATAAATATTTTGCTTCCGGATGGAAACGGCAACATGACATTCAAGATTGGTTATTTTTAGTCTTCGCCAAAAGCTGTGAAGACTACAAAGTTAGACTATTAGGCCCGTAGGCCCTATGAACCAACAATTTATAAAGTCAAAGCCAAAATCAAATAATAAATTGCAAATAGGCTATTTTTAGCACATTTAGAGGCCTCAAAGACAGAATAATTAAAATAAACTAATATTTAAAATTTTGCGAAATGCATAGCTTTTAAAATTACGTTATTACTCTACTTGACATATTATGAACAAAAGCAACTAACTATATTGACTGAAACAAGCAACTATAACATTGGTTGACTGGAAGAGATCGCTTTCAGCGATAAGTCCGCCTATACTATATTTTTCAAGTTATTTATTTCTGTATTTCTTTTTCATGTATGGTACGCTAAAGAATTTTGTATTGTAGCATTTTTCAAGCAAATGCATCAGATAGGCCTAGTTAGGGTCTACGTATGTGATCGTTGGGCGTTATTTATTTACTTAGATGTTGTAGGTAGAGGTTCCACCTGATGTAGCTGAGTCCATTTACCAATAAGTACTACAATGAAAGGATTTTGAGTGGCAACCACGAACCGGAAGCCGCAGCGTAGTTTAGCCCCCCACTCGGTAGACCGACAATCTGGTGAAAACCGCGGGGAGCCGATGGATGCAGGAGGCGAGCAGCCGCTCAAAGTGGCGCTCTCTGGGGGAAGCCTATGTTCAGCAGTGGACGTCTTTAGGCTGTTGATGATGATGATAAAATAAAGGGTGTAATCTAAGATAATACGGTCTACCGTTGAGCCACACTTCTTTTTCATGTCACGCATTGTATCAGAATTTTTGAACCGTCTGAAGACTTTGGGGTTCAGTCAACGACAATAGTTCTGTTTTTTGACTTACACTAACAACCGGGATCGGTAGCTTAACAGGCCCTCCAAAGTCCAAAGCACGGTGATCATTATGTTGCACAAAATTAAAACTAAACATACATATATTGACTGCATCCCAATCACAAAGCCATTGTGTACAACAACAGTTAAAGTTAAACATTATTTAGTTTACAGTTACAACAGTAAAGTTATTTAACCCCATACAAAGCAATTAAGCGTTATTTGAGGATAACCACTCAATTAAAACTTAACTAACTTAACATTCAACCCACAGATAATGTAACCTTTCCCAAACCATAGACAATACAATCCCAAACTAATCCCACCAAAATTCGTATTTAGAAACCGCGTTCCCGCCGACCGCATCCGTCTACAACTCGTCTAGCCCAATCACACGTCCAACGTACCTTGAACCCTGTAGAGATATTGAAATGCATCAGGTTCTATATAGAGTGAGAGGAGCGAGGGGGGCGTGGGAGGTCTCTGTTTATTGGCCGTCCCGTATAGTAAGTAGTGTTCCTGACCTAGCGAAGCCGACTATCGTCTCTAGGTCAAGGAAGGATAGACGCACACACGCGCACTTCACACGTCACCCACACTTCACACGTCACCCACACTAGCGTATAACTAGCGATTGTTGTGTGTATGTGTGTGTTTAGAGGAATTCGCCTGGGTTTTAGTGGAATTCTCGATGGTTCGATAGATTCGGATTATGTTTTGGTTTCACTTTCGTTGTGTCGATTTTGGAATGTTGTCGGATAAGGTTTACTGTACTGTTTATTTACGTTATGTGTTTATTATCTGCTGATTAAAAAGAGCGGATTTTGATCACTAATACAAACATTGGATGGTGAAAATAATTTCATAACATCTTTTTCATCTAGCTTTTTCTGGGTTGCCTGGAAGAGATCGCTTTAAGCGATAAGGCTGCCCACTGTGAACCTTAGTTTTAAGTTTGTATGATTATCAATTCTTCCTGTAATGTGGTGTTTCAATAAAGAGTTTTATTTATCTATCTATCTTCACTTACACCAAAGACTAGCGTGGTAGATGACGGGCGTAAAATTATAAGGCAAAGTACCTTAAGTAATACCAAATAATAAGCAATACTTAATTAAGCCACTGTTTTGAAGCAATACCATTTCTACCTTCATCAGCATTAGAGTAGCGTTTTTATAAACTTCAAACGTGCTTTTCAAATAAAAGTTAGGTTTAGCTAGCAAGAGTTAATTCAGTCACCACTGATTTTTGTAACCCAGCATTAATACTACAAGGTTTTTAAGAGTGTTAAAAACCTAAATAACTTAATAAATATATCTTAGAGTATAGACTAAAAGCTTATAGAGATCAATCAAAACAATATTATATTTTTACTGCTCACACGTATCGCTACGTTAGTGGCAAAGGAAAGAAACAAACATATAGTAATTAGCTACGCTTGCGATAAGCACCGTACCATTTTTTTCAACTCGAGTCAACTGTCTTTTCTATACAAATCTGTCAGACTCATTCACATCAAAGTGTCCACTTCATGTAAAAAGTGTCCAAAAAAGTGGTACCCTTGACACATAATGAAGTTCTCTCTATACTCTAAGAAATATATAGACAAAATCACATAATATTAAGACAATATTTACAGGTAAGACTAAACTGCACACAGAGCAAACTTCTCAAATACTGGGTGGCGCAAAAGTACTGGCACTAAAGAAAATACTTTTATTTTTTTTATATGACATTTTCTGTCATTCTGTTGTTGAAAATTGTGTAGTGAACAAATGTAAAATACACTGAAAATAAACATGGACCGTTTTACTCCCCAAGAACGTGGAATAATTGTGTCAATGTTCTTACGGAATAATTAATCAGTGATAAGAACACAACGTGAATTTCGTCGACGATTTCCCCACCGTCCGGCACCGATTGGTCGCACAATTCGACGCTTTGCCACACGCCTTGAAGCAACTGGCTCAACATTGGATAGACCTAAGTCTGGGAGACCAAGAACAGGCCGTTCAGCTGAAAATATCGATGCTGTGCGCGAAGATGTGGAAGAGTGTCCAGAAACATCAACGAGGCGACGTGCCACGCAATTGGGCATTTCCAGACGGACCCTGCAGCGTATTTTGGTGAAAGACTTAAAGATGTTCCCGTATAAAACTCAAATGACTCATCAACTGCTGCCTGCTGACCACCGAGCTCGTCTAGATTACTGCCAGCGCGTCATAAACCTCAACCTTGAAGAGGATGATTTTCCTTCAAAATTGGTTATGAGTGACGAAGCGCATTTCCATCTCTCAGGGCATGTCAATAAGCAGAATACTCGGTTCTGGGGCACTGATAATCCGCGCATTATTCAAGAAACACCTCTACACCCACTAAAAGTTACTGTATGGTGTGGCATCTGTGTTGACAGAGTGATCGGACCCTATTTTTTCGAAGACGCTGGAGGCAATGCGATAACTGTCACTGGAGAACGCTACAGAACCATGTTACGTGAGTTTTTGATACCCAGTTTGGACGAATTGGGGCTGGAGCACATCTGGTTTCAACAAGACGGCGCTACGGCACACACAGCGCGCGACACTATGGACTTAGTGAGGGACGCTTTTCCAAGCCGAGTTATCTCTCGTTTTGGCGATTTGCCTTGGCCTGCAAGATCACCCGATCTGACCAGTCCAGACTTCTTTCTTTGGGGTTTTTTGAAATCTCGGGTGTATGTGAACAAGCCACAGACTCTCGCAGCTCTAAAAGAAAACATTCGTCAAGAAATAACGAACATATCGCAGGAAGTGTTACGGCAAGTTATGCAAAATGTCATAAATAGGGCTCAAATGTGTATCAACTCTGGAGGTCACCATTTAAAAGACATCATCTTTAAATCCTAATGGTACGAAATTTAATGGCACAAATATACATTTAAAAAAACCTAAATCTAGTTTTCTAATTTAGAAAAAATGTTATAGCTGAACCAAATAGGGTCTTTACTTTTGCGCCACCCAGTAGTTACTGAAACAATGACAGCGCCAAATAAGTAGACCAATAGGTTTCTGGAACGCCACTGATCACTCTTGTGACCTTCTTGTGACACACCACGGGAGAGGCTGAGGTAAGAATATGGTCAAACGCAAGGGTAGGTCCCAACTGATCCCAACAAATGGATCCCACCTATAATTTTTTTTGCAACTACTAAAAGATATTATTTTGAGCTCCCATCGCCATATCAATAAACTTTAAATTTGATAGCCCTAAAAACGTTGGCAAACTGACAACCGATGTGGAAGAAGGATTCTGGAGTGGCGACCATAGACCGGGAGACGCAGCGTAGGCCACTAGATGGACTGACGACCGGTGGTCAAACCACAGGGAGTCGCTCAAAGTGGTGCTCTCTGGGGGAGGCCTATGTTCAGCAGTGGACGTCTTTAGACTGTTGATGATGATGATGATGATGATGATGAAAAATGTTGTTCTCCCTTTCACAAAGGTCAAAATGATAAGGACTTCAACAGTTTTACGACTGTCAATATGTTTAGTTAAGGTTTTTACACAATTGAATTGACACCAATGGTGATATAGCAAACGTCTACCAATATGTACACCTACTCAGTAAATAAATCACATCACACTAATATTATAAAGGCGAAAGTTTGTGCGTATGTGTGTATGTGTGTATATTTGTTACTCTTTCACGCTCTAACAGCTGGACGGATTTGGATGAAATTTGGTATGGAGGTAGCTTATACCCTGGATTAAAACATAGGCTACTTTTTAACCCAAAAACGGGAACGGTTCCTGTAGGAACGCGGGTGGAACCGCGGGGCGCTGCTAGTAAGTTTATATATTTATGTCTAAAACGGGCTATTCCTAAATCTCTGTTGCTAAGCAAGCCCAAACGACATAGACACAAAAAAAACAATAACAACTGCAATCCAGTTTCTCGACCCTCTGTCCTTCGAGCTAGCTCAACAAGTCCTTAGAAGCCCTTGGCGCTTTTTATAAAACTACCGTCCAACTTAACTAGACCTCGCATATTTTTTACAAATCCTTAATGCTCGTACGTAAGTGTAGAGAGAGGAGGGGCGAAGGAGGTCAGGCGATACCGGTAAGTTTGCAAGGTAAGTGTATACTTGTGAAGAGAAGTGATTCGCCCTTTGCCGACCTAAAGATGCTTTCTAAGTTTCATATTGTTTCGTTATATTTATTTATATTGTCTTTTAAAACGTTATTAGATAAAGGAATTTGGTTTTGGAGATGTTTGAATGTTTAGTTTTGGTATATAAGAATTTTCATTTTAAGATATTATATTGAGTTTCAAAATAACGTCTTTAAATGAAAAATCTTGGATCTCGAAGCGATGGTAGCTGAGCGGTATCATATTGTGTGCTTTGCAATCTTACGGCACCGGGTTCGATCCTCGGCCCTGTACCAAAGACTTATCTAGTAAGTTATGTGCAGTTTTCGATGCCATGCCGTCGGCGTCGGTCCCGGTTGTCATAAGAACGTCTATGGCAATTGTTACGGGTGGTCAGACGCCTGATAGAATCTGACACCTGATCTAATCATTCCTGTTACTGGTCCCTTGTGGTTTGCGAGGTCAGATGGCAGTCGCTCGTGTAATACTGGTACCTAGCTTGCCGCTACTGGTTAGATTGGGAGCCGACCCCAATAATAAATCTGAAAAGGCAAGGTGAAAAAAGAAAAAGGATGATGATGATTTTAAGTTTCAAAATCTTTCCAAAAATAATTAAGACTTTTAGGCCCGATTTCACCAACGTTTATTCCAAGTATACGGCTATTCCTTACCCCTGGATACAGCTAGTTGACCAATGAAATTACACAAAAAAGTCGCCATTTTGATTGTATCCAAGGAATAAGTCTTATTCCTTCACAAAATTGGTGATATAAGGGCTATATTTGTGTAACTCGGTTGTTCTCGGAAAGTTATACCTGGAATAAAATTTATTTTAGTTTGGTGAAATTGGGCCTTAGTCTAATAAGCATTTCTCTTTACTTACATACTAAAGTACTTTCTATTTAGACGTAAATTTTCTATCAATGTTTAAAGCTCTAACCATTTTGTGTGAACAATGTAACTAATCTAAAATAGTTATTGACTTATCTTCTAGTCAGCAATATTACTTCAATGTTTAAGTCTAACTGAAACTATTCCAAAAAAGTGGAAAGAAAATACAGCTCAATGACTTAATAAAGGATTTAAAACAAATAGAGCAAGATTGCATAAAAACAAAGCTTAAATTAAAAATAAACTACATAGCCAAAATCAAAGCAGGGAAACAACGATATCGAAAACAAAGCGTCAAATTTACATTAAAAAGACCTCATTCCAATTTTAAATTGAAAAAACGCAATCAGCCGATATAAAAACTTCATTTCAAATATCGAATTCGTTTTAAAAAACATTCACTAATAATTATTGTGCGCGTTGCCTATAAGGCTTATGTATTTGTAGCCAGTAGCATATACTATTAACAATTATGCACATTTATGGGAAATAAATGAGCTTTTGGCGGGAATGCGTGAGGGTGTGTGTGTAAAAAAGGGTGTTTTGTCTATGTGCCAAATAAAAATGGGGGCGTAATGTCCGGCAGCATCGTTTATCGTTTGTCGGTTGACTGAGGAAAGTACTATAAGTGCAGATTTATTATTTATTTTTTATTGTATTATCTTTTCAAACTTTTATTGTAATATCAAACTGACACGGGATAAGATAGTAGTAATGTAATAACGTGACCAAAATTACAATAAAAAAGTTGCTAGACATTATGGTTGTGTCGACAAAAATGCAACGGGAACTCTAGGGTTTGTTATCGACTGACGAACTCTTTTTTTAAATCGCTGCCTACTAAATTAAAGAAACCTCCTTTCGTATAATAGTATGCAATTAAGAACCATAGTCAACGTTGAAAGTTTCGAATGTTTAAAAACCCGGTCTTGCCAGGCTGACGGTAAGATTCAAGTTTTAATTTCTGACTATATTAAACACATTAAAAACATATATCTCTGTCATTATTTAGTCAAAATGAAATATAATAAAGAAATTGCTTTGATAAATCGGCAACGTAATTAAGTCTCAGATTTCAAAATCGATTTCGGATGATAATTTGTAACTGTAGTAATAAAATTCTTTATTTACTGTTATAACTTTTATGTTTACTTTTTTTACGCAAAGTGTACCTAAATACATTTATATTTCGGATGTGGCATGATTTTCGAGAAAATTCAAACGTTTTTGGGATTACATATTTTACGAAATTCTGTAATTATGTTGTATAAAGCAACAGTAGCCTTTTAACAAAATAACTAGACATTAATGACTTTACCTAAAAATGTAATGATCTAAATCTAAACAACTAATTCCATAATTATACACCAGTTTCTAATAAGTTAATAATTTCATGAACTCATTCTCATTTTATTTTATTTAAAAGTTAAAGGTTAAAGAGACAATATTAATTTAATTTTTTTAATAGCCCAATCGAGCCTCCTATAGTCACACAATTTAAGAAAATATTGAGAATTATTTTTCGTGAAGTCTAAGGATGAGGAGGTTTTGGCACTATATCACTAAAATGCTTTCCTGCACTTTCTTTATCAAAAGTATGCCTTATACATAACCTAAGTTAACATCGTTCGCAAGAATCTACCCATTTGCGTGCCGCGTTCAATGCTAACGAGTAATCGAAAATAATACCTCTACCAAAAAGGACACACCTCGCTACTTTACGCCTTTGTCGTAATACAAGAAAATATCACATTCGTTCGAAAACCAGAAGAATTTAGGCATTTTTGACTGGCACATAGTATTTAAATGCGTGTGTGCAATCCTATAAAAAAAATGAAATATCACTAACAGTTGGACCGCTTTCGTACCTGCCTTATCGAAGTACGAAAAGGTTACTTCTGAAGAATAAATAGACAGAAGTTTTCAATTGGTTATTATGACAAAGTACAAATAGTCAAAGTAAACGTCTGCTCAGAAGTATTCCGGCTTTTTTAAGACGAAGGTCGACAAGTTCTGCGTCTGCGCCGATGCAGGTGTCTAGCAGTGACTAATGCAGTACCTACTTATTGTTTTATTGTTATTAGCACGTATAACATGATTTCCTTGTAGAAAAAACTGGTTTTAATAATTCATGTAATAAGATTGTTACAAAAGTGCACTTTAAATCAATGAATGCTTACCTTTCGTTTCTTTAAGATTCTTTTTTTAACTAACTTTAAAAGCCCAATCTATTTTAATTTCAAAAAAAATGTCAACTTCAGCATTTAAAAAAACTGAAAATTCAAACTTATACTCATTCGAAAAACATGTCCCGATATTCGAAATTTAAATGAAGTACCTAGATCGCAATTAGTGCGCACAAACGCACGTCTGTACGTACGTACAGTCGTAGCGTACACGCAACTAAACACACACACACGCAAAAAATGCAAATAAAAATGTTGTGATCAAAAATGTGTGAAGGAATCACACACACATGCACGATGCCCACCACAATTCAATATCGCTTGTCATCGGCCGTACAGTCAGCATAAAAGTTATAATAATATTTTACTACTTTCCTATTTATTGTCATATAAGCTTTCTAACATTTTGTTTCTCTATATTTAATTAAATTTGCGAATGTCGCACGCTTTGTTTTCATTCATAAATCCATTGTTATTCAGTACGCCAATACCACATACTCTTCGAGAACCTGAAAATAGTTTTTTTTAAACGGGCAATGTGCCTTTATTCTTAAAATTATTTATTGCCATTGAACACAGACATCGAATACTATACAGTAAGCAGACCTAACAATATCTTCACTACTACAAGTACATAGACGAGAATAAATAAAATATCCATTAATTTCGCTTTTATTAAAATTTGATAACTTTATCTCTTTCCTGTTTGCTGTTGCAACACTTACGCACCCATGGGCAAAAAGGAACACGTGCCCAAAACAAATGCAATCTAGTTACCATGGAAACACGTCATAGAATTGATATTAAGTGCTACAAACACTAAAAAAATGGTAAAATGTAATGCGCCTTTGTGCGGCAATGTTTCCTATAGGAAAACACACGAATTATCTTTTCACCAGTAAGTTTTTACTCTACTGTAGCAGATTAAGTCAAACTTAAATTACTTATTAACCGTAGTAATGGCTAGATTGTAATCTTAATGAAGCACTAGTTAAGGTACTTCATTACAAAAAAAAAAGTAAGTTTTGATGTGCATGCCACAGTGTGCTTTATTGCTTGTTGTAAAAAGTGGCACGCAATATTTCTCTTATGTTAAGTCTGCTTACTGTATACTATTAGATGTCTGTGCCATTGGAATACCGAAATGAATTACATACAATACTAAATGTTGGTAGACTATACATATAAACAAGCTTAACACAAAAAACCGTTTCCATACGATTTGATGTAGTTTTAATTGAAATGTGCATTAGAACAATACATTATGAGGAACAATAATTATAAAAATAACTTTGTATTATTATAGCTGGACAAAATTATGTCATGACATTTTATATAATGGCAAAAATTATACGTAACTTATAACTGAAAAAGAAATATAAAGCTGGAATCTTATCTCAAAGTTTCATCGCTAATTAGTCACTTTATTGCTTATTAAGGCTTATTAAAATACAAAATTAATGTCTACAGCTTTGCTGACCGTACAAAAAATTTAACGTGTACGCATACCGTTGCGTCAGTGTGCATTCACCCACACATGCAAGTCAATAAGTACCTACATCAATCGCGATATGCGTGAAGACAGTCGGCCATGTGCAACTAACGTATTTGGGTCAATTGCAGATATAAACGCATCGTCGCTGTCCGCTGCTTTTTTTTTAATTCGAGAGAGAGCACCATGTTCTTTCTTTTTTATTTATCTGTACTTTAGGCGCACTTTAGGCGCCGCAGCGCGCGTACAAGACATTTGTTTTTAGCCTGCAATTTGTAGTGTTGATATTTTCTTGTAGGTCCTTTTATAGCTTGATAATAATACGGTATTGTATGTATGACTTCTTTATATATGACTTCTTTTCCGGCATTGAAGATTTATAATTTAATGAAGAACCTTGCTTTGTTATTTTTACAAGTATTCATTTAAAAAAAATCGTTTCGATGATCTAAATACCTACATACCTGGTTTTGAATAAGATTTGATGATATTCTTTCCGGGTTTTTTACAATATTCGCAATACTGAGAGCTGTAAGAATAAGAAGGACCAGGAAGTTTTTTTTATATGAAATAGAAGACCACTTAGTCCAGTTTTGGTTTTCAAGGTATTTTTTTATTAGTTTAATTGGACGATAAAAATATGTTGTGTCATAAATTGTGGATAATTACTAAAAATCAGTCCAAATTTGAAAACTAATTTTTAACCCAAATGCTTTGAGATAAAACTATATAGAGCTTCTCAAAAGCTTTTCTTCTTTTGTCTAGGATAAAAACAAGAGTCAGGAAAAAAATAGTATAAAAGTAGTGCTCATAGCGAAGCACGACTACCTGTTTCTAACCGATCGGTAAAGTTAAGCAATGTTCGCTGCGGTCACTAATCTGATGGGTGACCGCTACAGCAAAATTTTGTGGTATTTACAACTGAGCGCTACCGTGCTTCGGAGGGCACGTTAAACCGTCGGTCCCAGCTGTTATCGTAAGACAATAGTCGATAAGCGAAGTCAGAAGCTTTTGGGCGGCCTAAAAATTCTGACACCAGGGCTGACCACTTTCCTACACGAGAAGACCATAAAAAAATAAAGTTAGGTAAGTTTTGAGGTGCCGTGTGGTCCCGGTTACGAATAGGACCACCCCATCTCTTCCCGTGGGTGCCGTAGAAGGCGGCTAAGGGAATATCCAGGGAATGGGTCGCAGCGTTCCCCTCGGTCTTGGTGATAATCAATCTTCACCTACTGCGATCACCAAGCCGCCTGCCAAGCGTGGTGATTATGGCAACCCCCCCCCCCCCCCCCCCCTAATGACAAGCACAAATAAAAACGGCCCCCAGTCCCCGGCAGCTCTGCTATCCCGTGGCTACGGTAGGGCCACGGTAACGGCAGGGCAAGGGGTGCGAAGAATCCCCGGCAGACGCCCGGCTACCAACCCCAACGACGACCCCTGGCCCTGGCAACACATAACGTGCGCACACTGAAGGCTGACGAAAGGATGGTCGAGCTAGAGGCGGAGATGGGTAAGTTACGCTGGGATGTAATGGGATTGTCAGAAGTCCGAAGACAGGGACAGGACACGATAATCCTAAATTCCGGTAACTTATTCTTCTACCGGGAGGGAGACGAACTCTCCCAAGGGGGTGTCGGGTTTCTCGTCCGCAAGTCTCTCGTCAACAACGTGGTCAAAGTCGACAGTGTGTCGGCCAGGGTAGCGTACCTGGTACTCCGAATAACCAAACGGTATTCGTTGAAGGTTATACAGGTATACGCGCCGACGTCGGCACACTCAGACGATGAAGTAGAAGCTATGTATGAGGACATATCCGAAGCCATGCATACTTCCGAAACATACTTCACCGTTGCGATGGGAGACTTCAATGCGAAGTTGGGCACAAGGAATAGCGATGAGCTGAGAGTGGGGCCATTTGGATACGGGCAGCGGAACCCTCGAGGACAGAGGCTGGCTGACTTCATGGAGAAGGAGGAACTCTTTATGATGAACTCCTTCTACGAGAAGCGGCCATCCAGGAAGTGGACGTGGATAAGTCCCGACGGTTCCACTAAAAATGAGATAGACTTTATCATGACGACCAAGAAGCACATATTCGATGATGTCTCTGTGATCAGCAAGGTGAAAACCGGTAGCGATCACCGTATTGTTAGAGGCACATTGAATATCAATGTTAAGCTCGAAAGATCATGTCTGGTGAAGTCTACGCTCCGTCCAAATCCTATCCAAATCCAAAACCCCGAAGGCTTTCAGCTGGAACTCCAAAATCGCTTCCAGTGCCTAGCCGACTGTAACACAGTGGACGAGCTAAACGACGGGTTGGTGGAAACTGTCCAAGCTGTTGGATCGAAATTCTTTAAGACCCAACGCCGAAAGAAGACTCAAAAGCTCTCAGAAAAAACTCTTGAGCTAATGGCCGATCGGAGCGAAATGAAGCTGCAGTCTTCAGTTGATATGTCAGCCTACGGTGAACTCAATAGACGAATCTGGAGTTCCTTGCGACACGACTTGCGTGCTCTTAGTACTTCACGTATTGAGGCCGCAATTGAGCGGAACCAAGGCTCTAAAGTGTTCGCAAAGGATTCGTCTATTGGGCAACACCAAATGACAAAACTGAAGACCGAAAATGGTAGCGTCATTTCATCCAAGCCTGAGATTCTGAGAGAGATCGAGAACTTCTATGGACAGTTATACACCTCGACACGTAAGCCCGCTACTAACACAGCTCAGGACATCAGAGCCAAGTTAGTCCGACACTATACCGAAGATATCCCGGACGTCAGCCTGTACGAGATTAGAATGGCCCTCAAACAGCTTAAAAACAACAAGGCACCAGGTGAAGATGGAATTACGACCGAACTTCTGAGAGCGGGTGGTAGACCGGTACTTTTAGTCCTCCAGAAGTTATTTAATTCTGTCATCATTGAAGGTACAACGCCAGAGGCATGGCACAAGAGCGTGGTGGTGCTCTTCTTCAAAAAAGGCGATAACACCTTATTGAAGAACTATAGGCCCATCTCGCTCTTGAGTCATGTGTATAAGCTGTTTTCGAGAGTCATTACGAATCGTCTCGCACGCAGGTTTGATGAATTCCAGCCTCCCGAACAAGCCGGTTTCCGAAAAGGCTTTAGCACCATAGACCACATTCATACGCTGCGCCAGATTATACAGAAGACCGAAGAGTATAATCGGCCGTTATGCCTAGCGTTTGTGGACTATGAGAAAGCCTTCGATTCAATCGAGACTTGGGCGGTGCTGCAGTCCTTGCAGCGATGCCAAATTGACTATAGGTATATCGAAGTTTTGAAGTGTTTGTACAGTAAGGCCACTATGTCAGTCCGACTACAGGACCAGAGTACGGAACAAATTCCATTGCAAAGAGGCGTGAGACAGGGAGACGTTATTTCTCCGAAACTGTTCACAAACGCATTGGAGGATGTTTTCAAGCTCTTGGAGTGGAAAAGATCTGGCATCAACATAAATGGCGAGTACATCACTAACCTTCGTTTTGCCGATGATATAGTCATAATGGCGGAATCGCTCGAGGACCTTAGCACCATGCTCAACGACCTCAGTAGAGTCTCCCAGCAGGTTGGTCTTAAGATGAATATGGACAAGACAAAGATCATGTCTAATGCTCATGTTCCACCTATACCGGTAATTGTTGGGAACGATACTCTCGAAGTTGTCGACAAGTATGTCTACCTAGAACAGATTGTCCAATTAGGTAGGTCCAACTTCGACAAAGAGGTGGCGCGAAGAATCCAACTCGGCTGGGCAGCGTTCGGGAAGCTTCGTCCTATCTTTTCGTCCAAAATACCGCAGAGCCTGAAAACGAAAGTTTTCAATCAGTGTGTGTTGCCAGTGATGACTTATGGAACTGAGGCATGGTCTCTTACTGTTGGCCTCATTAGTAAGCTCAAAGTCGCGCAGCGAGCTATGGAGCGAGCTATGCTCGGTGTTTCCCTGCGAGATAAGCTCCGGAACGAGGAGATCCGCAGGAGAACTAAAGTGACCGATATAGCTCTTAGAGTTAGTAAGTTGAAGTGGCAATGGGCAGGCCACATCGCTCGTAGAACTGACAACCGATGGGGAAGAAAGGTTCTCGAGTGGCGACCACGAACCGGAAGACGCAGCGTAGGCCGGCCCCCCACTCGATGGACCGACGACCTGGTGAAAGCCGCGGGGAGCCGATGGATGCAGGAGGCGAGCAGCCGCTCAAGGTGGCGTGCTCTGGGGGAGGCCTATGTTCAGCAGTGGACGTCTTCAGGCTGTTAATGATGAAGTTTTGAGGTAGATTGAAAAACGTATCCGCCGCAGGCGATACTGACCATAATTAACAATATACTTGTACAAAATGTCAAGGAACATTGAAGCGGTCATTTCGATGATTACCCGTCATATTTCCACAAGCGATCTTGCAATACTTCGAGTTAATTATTAAAATATTATTTATTTATATTCTTACATTATTAAACATAATAAATGTACAATTTTAATTGTGTTACGAAATAATTGAAATTTGAATTGTCATTGCATCAGGTAGAGTATCTATTGTATCTTATATAAACACAGTAAAGGTCAGTCCCGTCTAGACTGGTTTTAAATCGAAGGCAGTGGATACTGGACATGCGTAAATTTTGTAATTTAATGTTGTTAGACTACTTTAGGTCTCAATAAAAGGTGAACTAGAACTTATTTTTAAAGTCCTTGAAAGTGTTTTGTAAATGAGGTAGTTTGTATTTGTTTTGTATAAAATGCAAGGTTTTTAGTGATTTTTTTAGGTTTCAATGTTACTTTTGTAAAAACATTTATTGGTTAGTCTCTATTTATAGAAACACTGCAGTGATACCTAAATGGTAGGAAATAAACCACACCTCTACCAAATAGCACAATTTTGATCGGTAAAAAACATACAATCATAGAAACTGTAGCATCTGCGACCTTGTTTTGTGTCAGTAAGTCAACTGGGCCGCGCGCCGCTCAACCGCTTAAAGTAGTAGGTATATATTTTTGGACGTACACATCATAAAATCGATACAAAACCGTCTTCGTAAGCAATAAATTAAGTCGTATTACTTACACAGTAAAGTCCAATACAAAGTAACTGATATCAGGTGAAAGACAATTACATAAGCTCCGAATATGTAGGAAATCCAGTTGTTTCCTTGACTTTTGAACCTTTATGGATGACAGACATCTATTCGATGTATCGCTGACCTTGTTTATTGTCAAGATGAACTTAACTTCGAACATGGTATTTCGGTAAGTTTCAAAAAAGTTTTGATGTTAAAATTCAGACAAGTTTTAAGGACTTTTCTGCAAAGTTCGTCTAGGTAGAGACCACCACTTTGCCAGTTATTCTGCCACCAAGCAGTAGTGTGCAAGCACTACTGTATTCCGGTTTGAAGCGTATTGTAGCTAGCAAAATTACTGGGCAAATGAGATATGGCCTGATTACACAGTCTCGTGATCTTATTACTAGACGGTGTGATGTCTCAGGATGATGTGCGCAGTGCTGTGTCACGCAAAACATTATTATTATAAAGTTCTGAGTAGCACTGCAACTGTTATGGGCGGCTGTGTCGCTTAACATCAGGTGAACGACTAGCTCGTGACGTTATTCATTCTCATAAAAAAGTACATTTTAGTATTTGTAAGTACTTGTAATGAATTGAGCAATTAGTGTTTGATACAGGCGTAAAATTTAATATTGTTTTAAAACAAAATATATTTTTTTAATAACGTCTATATTTTATTTCATCCAACAGGTGTATTTTTACGAGTTATTTTTAGGGTTTCGTATCCAATAAATGGACCTCTCACGATTACTTTATTTTCCAACTGCTATAGAAACCCCGAAAAATAAAATATGTCACGTGTCTAAGTTCTCATTTTTCTATTTGTGAAGCTAATGTTAAATTATAGTGTATATTATACTGTTTATCTAAAGATTAAATTGTTTCACATTATAATCATATTGTAGGTATATTCACGTTCCACCGTGTGGTCCCGCTTTGCGAATAGGACCACCCCATCTCTTCCCATAGGTGCCGTAAGAGCCGACAAGGAAATATCCAGAGAATGGGCAGCAGTATTCTCCTTGGTACATTAAAATTTTCTGCGACCACCAAGCCGCCTGCCAAGCGTGGTGATTACGGCAAACCTATAAGCGCCCAAAGTGACGTTTTATGGGGGAGGCCTGTGTTCAGCAGTGGACGTCGTTCGGCTGTTGATGATGATGATGATATTCACGTCGAATGCTTAAAACATTGTAAATTTGACTTTCCCAATTTATATTGGTAAATAAGAAAGGCTAAACTCATGTCAATTAAGAGTAGAGACGATAGTTTTCAAAATAAAATTGCCTAATGTATGTACCAAATATGTTTTATATTAAGCCCATAAAACTATTCTATTCTTTATTGGGTAGCAATAAGTATCGTGGGCAAAACCGCTGGGAGGTGATCGATGCAGGAGCCAAGCCAGCTGGTCAAAGTGGTGCTCTGTGGGGGAGGCCTATGTTCAGCAGTGGACGTCTTCAGGCTGTTGATGAAAAAGCATCAGGCTGGAACCCTCAAAGCACTAGTTCTACTTGCACTTGTCCGTCTTTACTTATCCACGACGTAACCACGATGTAAGTTGAAGACAAAGGTCGGACGAACAGGTTTGATCGCTCGATTCAATCGCCTTTACGCAACCTATAGGCTCATTACTTATTATTATTGTGATCTTTTCATTAAAATATGTTATTATTGAATCCTGTACGGTAATTCTGCAATACAGTAATGTCGAATGCTTGTATCGATCTGTTAATCGAGGTTTTGCATATGATTATATTTATTCCTTATTAAGTTACTCGGAAGAAGATTTTGGCGTTCGATGGCTTTTCGATGGTCTGCTGCAAATTAGTTATTTTGACAGCGATGACAATAATGATTGTTATTTAAAATTCGTAATTTTTCCTTAATTTTTTAATGTAATGAAGGTCGATAAGAACTAATAATTAGTAAAAGCGAACTTACGAATACATTGAAATGGTTTTTATTATTCCGATCTGCCTTCGTAAACTTTTCGGCGAAAGAAAATTCACTTGGGTGATCCAAGTTTTATAGTTTTATTACCCGAGTTGGTATTATAACATTTGTATACAATCATGGGTTCGAATCCTGTTATGAGCTTGGTGAAGAAATACATCCATATGAAACCATACATTTTTGGCATTTTCTTGTGCTTTACTAGCTACCCCTTTCTTAATAAGACACTGTCGCCAATCACTTAGAGGTGAGTTTCGGCCTCTTACAGCCAGTTTCCAATCCAGTCCTTTTACTAATAACCTTTGGGTAGCAGAGGAATAGTTATTTACATCCATATTAATAAACGCGTTGTAGTTTTTGATTAATTACACCATCTTTTGTCTTTTTCGATCGCTTTCAATATTCAAATGTCAAAAAAGGACAAAAGTACTAAACTAATCTAAAACTATAACGCGATTATTATTACGGCCAGTGTTTTGTTTCTTTATATCAAGTTTGAAATGGACATAGGTAAAACAAGAGAATACACTAACCCCTTTACTAATAAACGTTGAGTAGCGGATGAATAGTTATTTAGTGTTTGTCTCTCTCTATTGAGTTTGAAATGGGCAAAGACAAAAGAAGAGAAAACACTGAATAGCTATTCCACCGTTATGCAATGTTTTTTGGTAAGGGGGTAAGTAGCTATTCCACTGTTAATAATAATATTAACGCCCAACGATCACATACATAGATCCTGGACCCTAACTAGGATTCCCTATATCTAGGGACCCAGGCACTACGAGGACCATGCAAACCACCCAGACACAGAACAAGTATTTGCGCTTTCTTTTTCTGTGCGCAAATATTTGTCCTGTCGCCGGAATCGAACCCACCTCCTCCGGGTTATGAGCCGACCTGTTCAACCACCACGCCACGGAGGTTATGCAGTGTTTATTAGTAAGAGGGCTATGTCCGCGTGCACTAAAGTTATGACAGCTCCGAATTTTGCACTTATCACTATAAGTCTGAGACGTTCCCACTGCAACGCATATGGGTACATCCTAAAGAGATGAGTGCAAACCTAAGGGCTGTCAAACTTTAGAGCGTTAGTGTCTATATTGTCACTTAATATAAGGACTCATATTCTATTCCCTAATTTCGTTTCATATCTTTAAGAATAATTCAGGCCGGAATATGCTTTTGGGATACCGTATTCCTTTTTTGCTTCAATTTCTAATCTACATGTTGTAGTAGTCTGAGGTTGTAACATAATATCAGCCGGTAGCTGTGAAGTAAATTGCGACAGTGTATTAAATTCGTTGCGTTTGCTAACGCGTTTGACCTTACATAACAACATTCACTGCCAACATTATGCTTTAGAACGGAAACATATTCTAACTTAACCTCAATTTAAAATTACTAGATGAAGAAACTTAATAATGTGAACGTAAAAGAAGAAAATGTATGATGAATGCCACAGATAAGAGAAAAAACAATTGACTATATGCAACGCAGAAGAATGAATCCTATGACTGTAATAATTTATGATGCATCCCCTAAGTAGCGTCAGACTGTGGCCATAGAGCTAGGGTGGCAATTGCCACATGGGCCCCAGTCTGCGTGGGCCCCTTTTTAAGCCTACTAAGTATATTTTTGCTTCTTACACGGAGACTAATTAAACAAAAACTTAATAAGTACGTAATCTTTTTTGTATAATGCAATAGTAAAAGTAGTTAACTATGATGGTGGCCGAGCGGTAGCATGTGCGCTTCGCAATCTTACGGCACCGGGTTCAATCCTCGACTCATCAATGACTTACTTATCTAGTAAGTTACGTGCAGTTTTCGATGCCATCGCTCCGTGCCTCAGACAGCACGTTAAGCCATCGGTCCCGGTTGTCATAAGAACATCTATGGCAATTGTAACGGGTAGACGCCCGTAGGATCTGACACCTGATCTAACCGTCCCTGTTACTGGTCTTTTATGGGTTGCGAGGCCAGATGGCAGTCACTCGTGTAATTCTGATAACTTGCCGCTTTAGATAGGAAGCCGACACCAATAAAAAAAATGGAAAATGGCAAAGAGAATGACGATGATGCAATAGTAAAAGTAGATAGAGAACAACGTTATTTTAGAATGAAGAAAATAGCAGATTCTATGAATTGGTTGTTTTAATGAATACTTCCTTTATTGATCGACCTGAAATAGCGGGCCCCTGAAGTCATGCCGGCCGGGCCCGTTAGGCCCAGTTTGACGCTGTACATACACTAACATCGGGTAATAAATCTTACTGCATGAATCCTAATAATCTTAGCCGTTCCTTTAAATTAGGGGCAATGCACATGATTTGCCATGAAAAATATAGATATAGCAGTGCTTCTTCGAGCTACAAGTCGAGTGAGACACAGAGTCCGTTTTTAACAAAGCTATGTTCGGATATACTCTTCCCTCTTAATAAGGTACATAGACAATAAACATACACAATATAGAAACAGTATTTTAATAGGGTCTAACGTTTTGCCACTTGATACCCGATTTAAATTTTCGAAGCGTTATAAATTCGTAGACGTATCTACGCGTAGCTGTAGCACACCTATCTATGCGTAGCCGTAGATGTATCTACGCGTAGCCGTAGGCAATTCTACGCGTAGCCGTAGGAGATTCTACGCGTAGTACGTCCAAATCGTTCAATTACCGTTTAAGCAGATAGTATGTAGACTAACCAGATATTTTTATAATGGAAAATACAAACTGAGACATTATATATTGTAAGTACGTTTTCAAATCTTGTCTGTCATGTAAATTGTTTATTTATTGATTTGTTTACGTAGCTTTTACTTTAAAACAACTTAACTAATTTAGATGAAATTTTCCACACAGATTGTTTACACTATCGAAATTAACATAAAATACTTCTTTTCCAAAAATTAATCGTTTTAGTAGAAAAATGAGTAAGTAAATGGCGGGGTACCTTTCGTCTGGGAAATTTCATGAGTATGATTCCTATTCATTTTCAAAATGCACTTTGGGTTTTTAGAGCACTCTTCCCGGACAGATATTTTCCCTGATTTTAATAGTCGTGAAACAGTTTCTGCCAACGGCAATGATTGTCCTAAATGCTTTAAGTACTTTTAGCTCAACAGTAGGTACCAACTCAATACAATAAACATTTTAAATGTCTTTGACCTAAATTTTTCAATGCATCCGAACAGAAAGTGGCACAGACAAACATGAATTTGTGGTGTATAAATAAGATGAATTGCCGTGTCGAGTCAGGGGCAGCAGTTTGTATGCAATGATGTCATCATTTTACGACTCGGATGAATTGGTATGCTTTCACACTTAACCGAACTTGATAAGGGCAATAATATTGTTATTAATTTAAAGTGCATAAAAATTATACTTTTTACGCTACAGTTTTAAGAATTTATACATTTACAATTATTTGAATGTTATTGCCGTTATGCAACGTGTTTTATTTTAACTGTTTATTTTAGTATAGTCATTTTAGTATTGAATTTAAAATAATAGTAAGTACCTGCCGAGGTTTCAAAAGAACGCGTGTCTACAGTTTGTAAAGCACGACTTTCACATTCTCGTTTTATAACTAATAAAACACACCTTCAAAGAAATCACAAACTTTCCCAATTCTCAGTAGGCAGGCAATTTTTTTTGTTGCATCACATTCGCTTCTGTAGGTGCAGAGTGACCTCAATACGCGTACATGCAAAAAAAACGCACACACGCGTGCGAATGTGTGCGTGAGTACACACAAACACATCAGCTACAGCATGTCCGCAATTTCAAAGTCACTTTTTTGTTTTTATTGATTGTTATTTTTTAATGCGAGTTTTAAATCAAACTAAAAGGCGGTCGTAACTCACTTGTTTACATCCGGCGTGATTATGTGCAAGTTAATTAGCTTTTAATTGTTTTTTTTTTGTGCGAGAGTTCAGTAAATGTCACAAGTCATAAAGACGCTGATTTATTTGTGGATATTATGTTTAATTTGGTAATATATTTTTAATTGACTTTCTTGTTTCATCTTTCCGATTCTTTGTTTATAGGTTTTATTAATTAAGATTAAAGTAAGTACTTGAGCAAAGTTTTCTTGAAATATAGAAATTAAATTGTACTGTTAGTAGTTTTCTGTCACTACACGCGCAATAGGTGCTTATCTAGAATTAAAATCTGACAATATTCTATAGAAACGTGGTTATATTAGATTTTGTGATAAATATTTGTTGTATACCATCAACCTCTATACGTACTTTAACGATGTATTTATGTCTATTCAAATGTTCTTTGGAAGAAATCGCTCTAAGCTGTAAGCGATAATACCGCCCATCTTTATTTTATCGTAAATATTTATATTTAAGAAAACTGTGCTTAGTTCCAGCATAGAACGCCTTAGCTTAGCTGAAAGATATGTGTATGACGCGGTTCATTGAAGACACGAATATAACGCAAACAAGAAACTATTGTTTTCCCTTTTCCACTATAGTGTTTAAGTGCAGAGGGAGTAAGACAGCAATAGAAATGTTGGCTCTTTTCAGTTCATTTCTTTATTGAATCACGTTTATTGAATAAATAAATGTACTTATTTGTAATACAATATAATTATTATGTATTAGCGTTTTATTATTATGTAGATATCAAAAAAGATACCTTAAAACAATAGGTGCTTAAACCAAAATAAGGTCCCTACGATAATTATCACACTTGTAAACCAACATAAACACCAATTAACTTATCTAGTATGTTCAACACACCCTGTACATTACGATCAGTACACAAACGTGCACGAAATTTCCTCTCTCATCTGATCGGCTCATAATAAAATGTGGTTTTTTATCACTATTTACTTTTTTCTATGTAAAACTTTAATCGGTATATACATCGGCACATATATCGGCGAGGTCTCATTTGCATGTATTGGAATAATGAATAATTTGGGAGGTTTCGTTTGTCTGTAATGACAATCAATGCAGTTCTTTTAAAGTTAGACTTTTTGATTGGCAACACTGGTGCGTGATTGGACGAAAGCGTAAGTACTAGCGCGAAGAGTCAGGCGCTTGAGCAAGAAACTGACTTGGCTTAACGATTATTACCAACAGCCGGGATGGACGGCTTAAAGTGCCCTCCGAAGCACGGTAGCGCTCAGTTGTACCTACATAGCATTTTGCTGTACCGGCTTAAAAACAGGTTAAAAACTTAAACTTACAGCTCAAACATGTTAACAAACGAGCCTTAACAGTTTTCCCAGATAGAACAATTTTTACATTCTGAGTTTTCTGTCATTTTTACAAATTCATATTAATTCTAACAACTCAAAAGCTTAACAGAATATAACATTGGTAAACGTTCTCTTTGTTAAGTTAACATGGGTCGTTAGACATCTCGGTCGCATGTCATTTGTTCGAATATGTCGAGTTGACCAAGAAGTAATTACATTGGTACTGACCACGATTTTTGATATGCGAAGCTCAAAGGATCTGAAAATATCGACTTTATTCATAGAATGTTACGTAATACTTTCCACCGCTTTACTTTTACTTTCTTCCGCTTTTGTCTTAGGAGTGTTGGAAAAATTATACTAAATGAGTTTGAAAAAATATTTTTGATCGTTTATTCACTCTCGTGTAGGAAAGTGGTTAGCTGTGGTCTTAGAACACTTGGCCGCCTGAAGGCTCTCTCTACATGAAAGTAAATTAATTAAAACCACTTCTAAAAAAATAACATCGCACGTTCTCGAAAATAAAAAATAAATCAGGCAAACCCAAAACCCACCAACTAGTGCAGATACCCCGCCGAACTGTTTTTTGTCGGCGATTTTAACTAAATGCACTCATTCATTATATATTTATTATATTCGTTTTTGCGGCCGCACTTTGTTTCAGACGGACATGCGTACTTTTTATATGTATATAATTATTTGTTCAGTCGGCCCAGTAATTTATTGCTGAAGCTGAATATTTAAAACGGGTTTTTTGGATTTTATTTTAAAGAGCGCTGATAATGGTGTCTGGGCAATGTTGATTCTAACTATTGTTGATAATGTCTGTGATTGTTAAATAAAGAGCTGGGATAATAATTTATGATGCTTACAAGAAAGCTCATAAGAATTAAAGTGTAGGCTTATAAATTATATAATTTCAAAATATATCGCATAATTAAAGAACTATAACATACCATGGAACAAGTAGGAGAGGAATGTCAATACACCAAGAAAACAGCGTAGATCAAAAATATGCTAAAAACCGGTATAAAACTAGATGGCGCTGCAAAATGAGCGGGCTCTTTATCATGGGTTGATCGAACGATAGGACATACGAAAAAGAGAAAAATAGATGGGATTATATCAATACTAAACCAAGTTATAAATACCAGAATTACCCCTCCGAAGTACAATCAATTTCAGTGCAAAGTTTTACCAACAGTTTTGGTTCGTTTCATTCAAATTTATGTCATTGATATTAAGAGTACCAATAAGGTAACCAATGGTTGTAATCTCTAAAAAAAATTGACTATTGGGTTAGAATTTTTTTGAGTTTTTAGCCATTACCTTAGCTACAGATCAAAAAAAAAACCCAGCCTAAGTATAAAAAAAATATAAAAAAGTGTAATTACGCTGAAACATTTTGTTATACCAGACTAACTATAACTAAGCAGGCAGTACATTGCAAAGAATGAAACGAAAATGTGGTCCACAGATGTGCAACGTTGAATTTCTTGACATATTTCGCATGCTCCATTTTGCAAAACAGCATTCAACCTGTAACAAAAACAACTATTTTTAAAATAACAGAACATCGGGTTTGTATGCAACCTGATTTTCTTCCTTTGAAATGAAAAATTTGTAAATTGTTATTGTTATTCACCAGAAATATCTTATAGTTATACTAACTTATACTAATATGATAACTTCATAATAATTATAGCATGAAAATCAATGTCAGCG
This sequence comes from Ennomos quercinarius, assembly GCA_910589525.2. Taxonomy (NCBI): domain Eukaryota; kingdom Metazoa; phylum Arthropoda; class Insecta; order Lepidoptera; family Geometridae; genus Ennomos; species Ennomos quercinarius. The sequence goes on from OU342502.1 coordinate 15,763,777, forward strand.
AATAGGCAGTAATACAAATTTGTAGCATAAGTAAAGAGGAACATTTCGTTTTTAAACACCTTGACAATTTCACATAAATAATTAAACAAAATAAATAATTAAACAAAATAAATAAATAAATATGTGTGGACATTTCACACAGCGCCATCTAGCCCCAAACTAAGCATAGCTCGTACTGCAGGGACCAGATAACTGATACTTAGATAATAAATTTTGTTTTTAAATACATGCATAGAATACAATATAACACCCAGACACAGAACAAACACCTATGTTCATCACACAAATGTTTGTCCTGAGTGGGAATCGAACCCACAACCTATAGTTCAGAAGGCAGAGCTACTACCAACTGAGCTAACAAGCCAGTCAAAGAATGCAATATGTAACAAATAATTTTTGTAGTTATTTATTTCAAGCCGTATTGTTGAACGAAAGCCCAAAGAACAAATCACTAAACAAGTGCAAATAAAGCGAATCAAAACGATGAAAGGAACCGTCGACCTGAAAAAAGGCGCGTTCGTATCACAGCAATTTTTCGCTGACCCGCTTTGAGCACATACATACGAAAATCCTTTGAAAAAATAAAAAGTCTACTCGACCAATCCCAAAATAGAACTCTCGCTCTCATCGGCCAGTGCTTTTTCTTCTTTTTTCACGCCCGCTCGATAGAAATAGTGACGTATTTTTTTTCAGCCAGTTTCACTTTCGCTAGTTGCTCGTAAAAACAAATAAAGATCGGTAAAAATTCGTTTGGCATTTTTGAGGCAGCTTTTCATGCAATTTTTTTTTCATTTTCCCATTCAGTCTATTTCAATTTAGGCGTGTGCCGCGTGATCCGGTGATTGGCAGAATTTTTACTTATTATTTATTTTGTTAGTTGGACAATTCCATTTGTGGTGATTTATAGAACGAGTGGACATTTATTCACTACTTATTTTGTTAGAATCTATATCTCACGATACTAGAATACTGTTTTAAATTATAGATAGATAGATAGATAGATACAACTCTTTAAGTTAGAAACTCTTTATTGTACACACCAAACGTATAATAGGCGTTATAGGCCTGTAAGTAATCCTTTTAGTCTTCATAATATTTTGTGTTGTATTAATAATTGGTAATTATTTAAATATCACATCACATCTACATATGGACATATGTGATACGTCCATGTATCTACAATCCAGGTCAATTAAAAATGTTTAAGCATAAATCAGATGTTTATAATAAAAAAATTAGGCCTCAGTATATTATTCTTAATTTCTTGTTCATTTCTAGTAAATGTATATATAAATAACCTAATAGCTAGTCTTCTGTAAGGTTTAATCTCAAAAAAATTGAAGGATAAATAAAAATTTTTGGAATAAATAAATATTTATTTCCAAAAAAAACAAATACTTTTACAAATTTTAAAAACACGCTATCTGTAATTTCGTAGGTACATAATATTTTGTTTGTGTAGTTAGTAATTAGTAATTTTAACAAAAGATACGTGAGTGTAGAACCAGTATTCATACTAGGTTACCCCGTGTTATGAAATACCCGCCCTCACCCTCCCTTCTAAATTATAACATTGGCCTTTACATATAAATCATCTTCATCAAATAAACTAAATATCAGTTAGGTTTCATAACCAAATAGTAGTGAACAATTTTAATTAACATCTCAACTATTAAAGGGTATTTATAAGTAAGACTGGTGGAGACGAAATTGGTATTTAAATGTCCTCTACTTAATACATTTAAGATCGCAGGACTAACGCATGCGTGCGCGTGAAGTTTTATAGTTTTACAGCGCGTTTATCCTCGGATCGTAACAAAATTGATAAAAACATCAATATTTCGGTAACTAAGTTCTTCGTAAGGCTCTACTAACATTTTTACGCGCACTCCAAAGGTGCCGCGTAAAAAATCTATTTCCTATCTTTATATAAGTCATCAAATTTACGGTTAACTACGAACGCCTACAGACCGCCGCGCCGTCAAAACCAAACACTAAAATAAGCCCTTAAATCTTAACTACCGGCCTTAACTTAGATCTATAAAATGCGAGAAAAAAGATAACATAAAAGCATCTGCATAGACGCTACTACTAAGCGCGTCACGTTTCCCCACACTCACACAGAACGAGCCGAAAGCACACTAACACAAATAAGTAATAAAGTACAGCAGTAATATAAAACTAAGAAACATCAACATCTTGCCCCCTCGCGCCTGCCGCCCTACCCCCGAGGGGTAATTTCCCCCGAACTTACTAAAATACTAAAAACGGAGATACAGGGGGTGGTTCACCCCTCGTTTTCTTATGCAAGATCCTTATATTTTAACCTAAATGTTGGCGCTACAGATTCCGCGCCGCGCTTTGAATTACAACGATTTTTCGCGTAGTTTTTGTGCCGGGAAATATAAGAGGTTCGCTTCCGGCAGCTTCGTTGGTTTAACTCCTTGCATTTTGGTAGAAATTTAGTATGTGAGACGCGTCTAGAAAAAATAAATAACTTTAGGACTAACATGGCACTTTGAACTTATAATTTGAAACCTGAATGCTTTATTCTGACCATTGGTGTAATATTTCCAAGCAGTTAAAAACACAGATTATACTATATACTCTAAAAAGTAACCGCAAAGAATTGTCTATTCTATGATAAGTTTTTTTCTTTCCAAATTTTACTGTTATCCTACTGCTTTTTGTGACATAATAATAAGTGTTAAACTATTGGGAGAAGCCACTGATTCCTGAAATACAGTTTAACAACTAGTTCGGGAATCTATGGATTCATTAAAATATTGTAATAATATTTATGTCAATAAACTATTTTGTATTTGTATTTTGTATTTGAAAGAAAAACAAATTAAAAGGAAAGACTATTTAGAAGCAATTGAGTTGAAGAAATCAGCATGCTTCAATTGGAAAGCACATACCGTAGCGTGTCCTCTACCACGCCACCACATGCTTCGACACAAGTCAAGTGGTGTAGCATGCGTGAACATACAATGTTCCGGAAACACCATGATCTACGCTTCCGATTCTTTACGGTGACATATGCTAAAAAGATATAAAATGAGTTATTAACTGAAAGAAGGGAATATACGATAACCCGATTTCGTATGGATTTAGTTTTAAATGCAATTAAGCTATGGATACTGCTAGCAAACTGGGCACGCTTCCTACTGTAGTGGGCTGGAGCATTTGGAATGTCTGCCAGCACAATCTATATGCTGTCCAAATGTTTTGTGTAGTAGCTAGCGAGTTAGATCTAGCATTAGTTAAATATGAGATTACATTACTCGCATAACTGACAACTAGTGGGGAAGTAACGTAAGACATAGTATAGGCCAGCCCTCACCCACTAAGTGGTCCAAAGCTGGTAAAAACTGCGAGAAAAAGTTGAACATGTATTATGAGTAGATTTCTGTGAGGGACACCTATGTTCAGCTGTAGACGTTACGCTTAGGTCAAAGAACAAAGACGAATTCATCGTTAAAAAGTTAAGTAAAATGCGCGTTTTCCAAAGTTTATCAGAGCGCCTGGTTGATGCGACGCGTGACCAAAATGCTGGCACTTATTTGGCTCAACGAATCAGCATTGCAATTCAACGAGACAATGCTGCCCGCATGTTGGCCATCATGGTCTACAGGCCATCACGGCTAGTATACAGACCAAATGCTCTCTATAGTAGATAGTATAGCTAGTTTACAGTATTGTAGTAGTTAGTTTACAGAATAAAAATGACATTTGCTTAAAAAAAAAGTCAAATGTGTATGGGGTAGTTTGAGAGTCGCATGGACTAGTAGTTAGGTGACAGACGTCTTTTCTGTACCGGATCGATTTTTTGTGGGTAATAACAGTAACTATACATAAAATAAAGTATGTATTCATTCTTAGTACGTTTGTTATTGTTCTAGTAGCAATAGGGCAATATTGCGGCCGCTTTTTATGTCAGTAAACACATAAATAGTCAGCTACAAAGCTAAGCTATCCAAGATTTAACAACACCGACTACAGGGTCCTAACATAAACGAGTACATATAAAAAACTAAAGCATCCCCACTCGCGACACGCACTGCAATAATACTTTAGTACGGATGCCTCCAACAACTCAAACGACACAAAACATAACCATTTTACAACTTTACATAAAACATATAGCGTATGTAAAGCGGAAACATCTCACGCGAGGCGGAACATCAAAAACTCTAATCAAAACATAACGACCCCACCACCCCCCATTAAGCTTGGAAAACTTTCAAGAAGCACCCGCGTCCCCATCAATATTCTTAGTAGAATATAATCAATTCTTAGCGAAAGAAACAGTCTCTCTGTATTGATAAATGAGAGCTCCCTTCATATTTCCGCGTGCCCCCCTTCCGGGGTGAACCACCCCCTGGGGGGCGTCTTAGGAACGTGCAGATAGTAAGCAGTAGGGTTGCCAGGGCTAATGAACTTTTAAGTTTTTAGGGTGTTTCTTAGGGGTCCACTGATTTAGTATGCATGTAAGATTTTGGCTTTGTTTGCTGAGACGGGGGCTCGGCGGCCGCCCAAGCGTGGGGAAAGGCATTACATGTTACAATAAAGATGCTGCGATAGATGTTAGAAGCTCACGACTCTCTCTAACTTTAGCATGTCAATTTTATATTTATAATTAACTTTAAAGCATCTTTTTTATAACCTAGTTATCTATAGTTGTGTACACGAATATAGTACTTTTCCATATTTTATTATCCCTACTATTTTTGCTAGACTGAATTGAATGACTTTTTGTACAAAGATAGCTTACACCACAGGATGCCTTATATATATCAGGAAAAATATAGCCGTCTCTTACATCGCCGTCTATTTGACAAGGACAGCAACAGTCCTAAGAGTATTAGATCTGTAAACTAAAACCTCTAAGATTAGCCCCAATGTCCTTTAAAATACGGGTTAAAACTGACGTCAGTCACCTTCCTTTCACAATGAAAAATACCTCATGATATTGACTTTTTTCAGTTATTTTGATTCAAACCCAAACTAATTTACCGATTTTCATTACGAATTTCAATTTTCTATGAGACCAATCAAGTTTCAAATGATAAACAAGTCACATAAGTAAATGACGGAGATCTATGGTAACAAACATTAAAAAAAAACAACCGAATTGAAAACCTTCTCTTTTTTAGTTGTTAAAAGGGAAGATTTCTACGGAGAAATGAATAAGTTGGGGGTGAAACCACGAGGCACACCTGGTTATTTATAGTTTTCATGTTTATTGTTATAGCTAAATGTGTGAGTATAGTTTTCACTTGGGCATCTGCATCTTAAATATAATTCGCATTAATTAAGAACTTAAGTGGGCGTCTTATAAAATATGACCCTTAAAACCTCCTTTGCTTTATATAAATAAAATATTTCCTTAAGTACCTTAAACAAAAGTGGAGTTTGAATAAAAAGAAATCGTAATTAAGTCGATTTGTATACGCCAGCCCTGCTCCGGCGTAGCGAGGCCTACGGTTCGTAGCGGCGGCTACGGCGTAGGCGCTAGTGGCGCGTCCCCCTCTTATACAACTTTTTACTAAGAACCACGCGAAATGAGTGGATAAAACATAGGTAGCTTCACTTTGTACCACTAAACTACAAAATTACGTAATAATTTAGATGATTTCATATACAAAATACAGCCGCGTCATCACTTACCATCGGTGAGACAGTGGTCAAATGCTATGCCAATGAATTATTTAAAAAAAAACTTGATATCAACAGACAATTTCTAGGAACATCTATCGGCCTGAAACTTTTTATTTTCCAGGATAAAAGGATCTTATGTTGATCTCTATAGTAAAATAAATCTGCGTGCAAAGTCTAATGTTTCGTTTTATCATGAAAACACAATGTACAAAATCAACAAAAGAACATATTAGGTACTTTTCACTCACTCTGACACTACACGGTGACGTCAAAGTTATTATAACGTAATATTCCACAAAAAGTAAATTAGAAAAGTGAAAATCATTTAAAAAAAATAATGTGTTGGTTTAATGGCAGTCTACTACATTGCATAAGAAAAGAAACCACTAACTGATTCTACCAAAAAACTAAAAAAATCCCAACTAAACAACTAGCAACCGGCTAACACTCACGTAATTTATTCGAACGAACTCGACCGGTGTTCAGGCAATAACGATGCCCATCTTCATGGAGTATGCGCGGCCACGGTGGCGGCTCTGCGCTGACACATGAAGATGGGCATCGTTATTGCCTGAACACCGGTCGAGTTCGTTCGACTAAATTACGTGAGTGTTAGCCGGTTGCTAGTTGTTTAGTTATGAATACTACTCACGTTAGTTTTAAAAAAAATCCCGTCTAGAATCGAACCTGTGACCCATGCCCACGCAACCACCCAGCCGCTAAACCCGCGCGCTCTTATTTTAAACAACTACCGCCTTTATAATACATCCAGTTTCGCGACTAAATATCAGCGAATGTAGCTGCGAACGTCGACCGAGACGTTTTGATACTTCTGAGGAATAATATATTTTGATTTATTTTAAGCATTTTTTTATTTCGTGCTTGGAATTCTGTTTTGTAACTCATGGATTAATTCTTGAAAGTTAAACTTTACAGGAAGTATGTACATTGTTTTTTTTTTTTAATAATTTCAATGAATTCTATTAAATGCTTGTAATGGTTTATTTGTTAGTATTTGTGTCACTATTTTCGCATAAAAGCTATTAATAGTAGATAATTGTGATTTACTAAGTGAATAATACTTCATTTGGTAATGAGTGTGTAAAGTGAGGTAGAAAAAAGCCGTAAACATAGCTTTGCATGAAGTTATTTTCTATGGCATAGCTTGCTTAAGGCTTACAAGATACTTGTTGATGTAGTTTTTATATGTTCATAATTGTATAATCTTTATGACAATGCATTCTTTTGCACTTGAAATAGAAAACAAAAATAGTAGTAAATTAGTTGAAAGTAAAAATCATAGCCGGCAAGTATCAAGTCGCGTAGATCCCAGTACTTCCGCGTGCCGTATTTACAAGTATTGTAAGTATAGAATTATATATTTTATAACGCCTGCCACCCTGCCACCCGCGCGAACTAAGTCTTTGCGCATCTTTCTATCCCCACCTTTTTGCCCGCTTCTTTTAAACCACCCGTCGTATGAACCCCTTTCTCCCCATTCGACTAATTTCGGGGTACAACTGAAGAATTATTCCTTGCCAACTAACCCGCACACGAATTTACACCCTAAACATAAGGCACCAAAGTTTATAGCGTGTTTTGTAACGCACACAGTCTTGGGACTGTATCTCTTCACTTCGAAAACTAATTCCGTATTAGAAAATGGAAACAAGTGCTGGAGGAAGCAACAGATTTCTGCATCCTATGACCTTACACTGAAGGTTGGTTTTGGCACGGTGCGTCAAGTAAAATTAGAACCGTTTCGTCAAAAATATGAAATTAAAATCTTCATACTAGCGAAAGAAGTTTTAGCATCTTTGTTTTAGAGAGAGATGGGGGATGGTGCATTAGTCTCGCTCTCTCAGGGTGGCAGGGGGTGAGGGGTAAGAGATGGGTAGTTTGAAGTAAAAAGCTGGTTTCTTGATCAATGCGGGGCGCATTCGGAATTAATCATAACCGAGTATTTTCGTCTATTCGCGGAGAGGGGGGTGAAGAGCGGGGGCGCGGGGGTTGGCATCGAGAAATCGTATTCTAAATGAAAATACGGTTGTTCCTGTTTACATTTTGTAATAAATTGTTTTAGGCCAATGTTTGTGTGACGCTGCGCCTTCTCCTTTATAATTTAGCCGAGATTACTGCCGAGACGTAAGCCACTGCATTGCCCGTTAATCTTTTTAGGGTTCCGTACCTAAAGGGTAAAACGGACCCTATTACTAAGGCTCCTCTGTCTGTCTGTCCGTCTCTCACTAGGTTGTATCTCATGAACCATGATAGTAACACACTTGAAATTTTCACAGATGATGAATTTCTGTTGCCGCTATAACAACAAATACTAAAAAACAGAATAAAATAAATATTTAAGGGGGCTCCCATACAACAAACGTGATTTTTCTGCTCGTTCACCAGATGAGTCATAGATGTCGCTGCTTTAAATAGTACTGCTACTCAACACTAGATGGCAGGGGTAGATAATGGTATGGAACCTTCCGTGCGCGAGTCCGACTCGCACTTGGCCGGTTTTATTTTAGATGTTTTGCTTTACAGGCTCGCGCCCGCTTCCGTGTCGTTAAAGCTCGCATATGACCAATTATTCTCTGAAAAACAAAACAGAAGCAAGAGATTTAATATGGTGTGAATAACAAACCTCACCGTGGGATTCCTTCCACACGTGTAAACCCAATTGTTTATTTACCAGAGATCTCTTTACAATACCGGTCGTAGGTAAACAGTTACTTATTGGCTAAACATCTACCCCCTTACTGATAACCATTGTGTAGTGGAGGAATAGTTATTTTGTGTTTTATTTCTCTTTATCAAATTTCAAATGGGCACAGATGAAACAAGAGGAAACACTGAGTAGTATTAGTAAGGAGGTTAGCAATAAACTATAATCATTGGGTGTACTCGCGGGCATAACAAACAACATTATAATAATAGATAACTTACTGTGGTAGGACTTTTCTGCAGAGTTCGTATATGTAGGTACCACCGCTTTGCCAGTTGTTCTGCTGCCAAGCTGCGCAGTAGTGTGCAAGCGCTACTGTGTGCCGGCCGGTTCGAAAGGCACTGTAGCTAGTGAAATTACTGGTCAAATGAACCTGAATAAATTTCATTCGTTATTTGAAAATTTCTATAGCAGCTACACATAAACTACGTACTGTCAAATCTATACAAATTACTGTTTCTATCGGTTGCAATCAAGTTCTATGATCACCTAGCTGATCTCACGGTCTAGCAATCATATTACTATACTGTGTGATGTCTCAGGATTACGTGCGCAACTGCGCAGTGCAGTGTCACGCGAAGCTTTATAATTTAGAGTTTCAAGTCACACTGTAATCTGTTATAGACGGCCGTGACGCTTAACATCAGGCGAAAGACTAGCACGTCTAGTCATTCGTCTACGTAAAAGAAATAGTGAAATTTTGTTAAGGCAATACTCATACGCAACTTCCGCAAACAATCCCATAGTATTGCTTACAACGTAATAAATAATAGCAAATATTTCTTAATAATTTTAGGCACAGCATTTATTCTGACCACTGTCTCACGTGATGGTAAGTGATGACGCGGCCTACGGTGGTAACATTTTTGCGTAACAAAAATGCAGCGCTGAATCCTAAATAAAGCACCTACTTAAAATCTCCAAACTGTATTAATACAAAAATGTCCTACAACACTACTAACAACAGTTGGAGACATATTTATTTGAAAACGTAATAAAATAACGTCAATAATCCACCGAGTCGATGACGCTTACTCACTCACGCTCTATACGAGCACAAATAAAAAACATGAAATGTTCAAAGCCAACGGCCCGAGCGCCTAACGCCTTGCAAAAATGCAATCGCAAAGCGCCTTGCACCTTGCTATGATGTAACTGCAGGCGCATTAAGCTATTCATTCTCGGTATGGGAGTGGGCTTAGCGCCATGAGGTGTGTTTGGAGTTATTAGCAGTTAAAAAAACTGTATTTTCAGATAGTGAATTCTGTGTATGTATTTTATTATAGACAAAGGTGAATAGTTTGTGTCATTTATTTACATTAAAAAAAAAACTGTCAAAGTCATCATCATATTATATTTTCGTATTTTGTATTCCAACCGAAACTGAATAGAGTTATTTTTTGCTATACCTATAATTGCGATTTAGCGACAAATTTAAACTGTGGTCACAATAAATAATTGTACTACGTACTATGGCCATGTTATGTACTAGAGATAGATTTTTTTTTTTTTTTTTTTTTAATGTAATCGAATGTCGTGACGAGCTAGTCGTTCGCCTGGTGTTAAGCGACACGGCCGCCCATAACAAATTGCAGTGTCACTCGGAACTCTAAATTAAAGTTTTGCGTGACACTGCGCACTGTGCACGTCATCCTGAGACATCTCACAGTCTAAAAATGTTTTCTAGACTGCGAGATCAGTTCGTAAAGTCTCATTTGCCCAGTAATTTCACTAGCTACAATGCCCTTCAAACCGGAACACAGTAGTGCTTGCACACTACTGCTTGGCGGCAGAATAACTGGCAAAGCGGTGGTACCTACCTAGACGAATAGATAGATAAACTCTTTATTGACATCAAAGATAACAAAAATAAAAATAAAACAGGAAATCTTACAAGAGCTCCAACAGCAAGAGCAAGAGCAAGAGCAAGAGTTTCTTACTTCTTATCTTTTTTCTCTTTTCCAGAGTTATGGTAGGAACCTCTAGCTTATGTACTAACAGACTAACATACATATCCACAATTACATTTTTTCCCCAATTTCTGCAACCTACATTCAATTTGCCTTTTTGATACTTTATGGATGTATTAACAGTGGCAAAAATATCTGTACTGTACTTCGTCGAAAATGCTGGGCCCCAAAATACATTGAAGTCACCATCTTTCTTTCAAATTAGGAATAAAATTTCTCCGTTTCATTGCAATCCACAATATTTTAGAAACCTAATAATATCTATATTTTTTTTAAGCGACTGAATGACGTGACGAGCTAGTCGTTCACCTGATGTTAAGCAACACGGCCGCCCATAACATAACAGTCAAATTAAGGTGTATTTTGCAAATTCGTTTTAGTAACTTTGTCAGATAGGTACTCTATTTTAGGAACAAAAACTCTTTGGCTACGGAAACGTTGACACGAACTGAAAACTGCCCACGCTGTGTTTACGTAAAAATAAGTAGATAATGACGTCAGAGATTTCACAAAATATCAACCAAGGAAGATAATCAAACGTTTCATCTAAATAGATAAGAACTTTGTCGCAATAAAATGTCCTCGTAATCCTATTAAAAGAAACCAACAGTGTTATAGAAATGTACTTAGAAATAGTTCCACTAAAAAGCAGAGCTTATCTATGTTTGTGAGAAATTAATCGTCGATAAGTTTTATCCTCATAATGGAAATATACCTCTATTAATTTACGTACGCATTTTATTTTAAAAGTACCTATATATTTTGTTTTTATTTAATTTAAATTTAAAAAAAAAACAATACAAAGAGAGTAATTAACCAATTGAATATAGAACACAAAATAACTATTCCTCCTTAGCAACTAAATACCTCCATCCCTCTGGTCGGTTTGATCCAATCTTTTTTATCAACGATAGGCTAACATTTGACCGCGGTCTCAACTCATGGTAAGTGACGACGCGGTCTACGATGGAGCATGCTTGCCTATAGAAGATACCGGTTCACTCTAGCCTTAAAAACTCCCAGATTATATTTGTCAGGAAACAATGACGCTGGTAAGGTGGTCCATTCCTTTGCTGTCCGAATTATAAACGAGGAATCAAATCAAAATATTCCATTTCCAAAATTGTCTTATACTAAGTCGTCTATTTCCAAAGCCACGGCTATTGAGGTATGATACACACCTCACTGGGTACCACTCCATCGTTACCTAAACCTCAGGCACAAAAGACACGTGTCAGAAAAATAGGGTTCCACAGGAAAACGGAAACGAAACTTGTTGCGTTACTAAGAAAAACTGTCATGTCATAGTGTTCCGTCAAACGGCCTGGCGGTTGAGAAGCGGTTATGTTACGACGCTGTAAAAAAATATTTTTGCATACGTCTGAAGCTTTCCCCAAACAACTTACAACCTTAAGTTATATAAAACAAGATATGTTTTCCAAGTTTTTCTTTAAGGGAAGGAAACTATTTTTATTTATCCGTTATATTTGCGCACTCATAGCTGTAATAACATTGTGAGTTTCGGTCGGATGGTATGCTTTAGAATATTTACGGGTAATAAGTAGTTGGTGGAGTTGGTTGGTTTATGTTTGTGTACTAGTATGTATACTGTGGCAGTGATCGATAGTAGGGAAGGGTTTTTTATTGCAGATATAGTTTAAAGCTATTCTATTGAGTGGAAAGCTACGACGTGACGTACGTTTGGATGATAGAATTTGTGTACAAAAAGGCTCTATAAGCTTGAATCTACAACAATACACAACAGTATAGTAATCTGATTACTAGACTGTGTGAAGTCTCAGGATGAGGTGCGCAGTGCAGTGTCACGCGATACTATATTAATTTAAAGTTCCGAGTGACACTGCAATCGGTTATGAGCAGCCGTGACGCTTAACGTCAGGCGAACGACTAGCTCGTTCCGTCATTCATTTACATTAAAAAATAATACAATACAATACAAACACTCATACAATTCTAATTATTATTATAATATTATAAATGCGAATGTGTGTGTGTGTGAATGTTTGTTACCTTATATCTCCATAACTACTGAACTGATTTCGATGAAATTTGGAATACAGATAGGTTGTACGCTAGATTAATATATAGGGTTCTTTTTATCCACGGGTAACACCGCGGGGAGCAACTAGTGTACAATGTATGCAAGTAGTGTGCATGCATTTTAATACATAATTAATCACACTTCACACTAATAACACTATTACACTAAAATTATAATTGCGATAGTGTGTATGTGTGTGTATGTGTGTTTATGTGTTTGTCCCTCTTGTTGCTACAACGGCTGAGCGGATTTGAATGAAATCTGAAACCAAAGTAGCTTATTATTATGCTGTATTAACACATATGATACTTTTTATGCCCAGTTACTTCACTTTAGGAAATGAGCAATGGGCGGTCCTATTACTAAAAGTGATCTCTTTCAGGCAAATTACGAAAGGCTCAAATATCCACGGACGCTGGTGCAGTAATGTATTATTAAAGGCGTTGTAGTTATTTAAAAAAAAATGTTCCATAATTCCCCACTCGGTGGACCGACGATCTGGTGAAAGCCGTGGGGAGCCGATGGATGTAGGAGGCGAGAAGCCACTCAAAGTGGCGTTCTCTGGGGGAGGCCTATGTTCAGCAGTGGACCTCTTCAGGTTGTTGATAATGGTGATGATCCATAATTGCGTACATTCGGTTATTTTATTTGACATTTAAATAAGTATTCATTTTATAATTCCTTAATTATGTTGAATGTTGTTATAACTTAACGTCTACTTTTTTGCCTTTTTATGAGAATGAATGACGTAACGAGCTAGTTGTTCACTTGATGTTAAGCGACACAGCCGCCCATAACAGTTACAGTGTCACTCGGAACTTTAAAATAATAAAGTTTCGTGTGACGCCGCACTGCGCACGTCATCCTGAGACATCACGTAGTCTACTAATCAGATTACTAGAGTGTGAAATCAGGTCATAAAGTCTCATTTGCCCAGTAATTTCACTAGCTACAATGCCCTTCAAACCGGAACACAGTAGTGCTTGCACACTACTGCTTGGCGACAGAATAACTGGCAAAGCGGTGCTACCTACGAACCAGACGAGTTTTGAAGAAAAGTCCTACCACCTAGCTCCTAGTAGTTTGTTTACGTAAACTTTTCCATTTGTTTGTTGTGTTCGTAAAATCTTGTTTTGATATTGATAAAGGTTTTCTGAGAATCTCTCGTACCTACGGGCTGAAGCGAAAACGTTAATACTGTTTTAAACATTATTTTCTTTCAAAATTGTTCTACGAGAAGTGTTTTTTATAAACATCCTCTCCCTGTAGAAAACTTTTTGAAATCAAAATCGAAACGTTGAGCAGAAATCGCTTCTAGGGATGACGCCATCATATTTAGAATATTCCTGTAAAATAGTTGTGTTCACGCTTTTAGAAATTGTGTGTATAACGTCTTGTTTTATTAATATTAAACAAACACTCAATATTGTATAATTGATAGCATAAAATTGAAATATGACATTTATTAAGAACATCACACAAGAGAAGTAAATACAATTATAGGTAATAGAAAAATTAACAATGTGATGTTGTGTGATATCATGACTTAGGTACCAACTCAGCATTAAATAAAGGTCCACTAATAACTGATTTTCAGTCAGAACCCATAGTCATATACTTTGTAAAAAATGTGCTTGAGTTTTTATTTTAAAATGCACACTCCCTTTCCACTAAAATACTTGCGATACAGCTTGCGAGCCTCGCAGCCTTCAACCCAATAAATATTCATAAAAAATCTAAAACCAGCAAGTTGGGAAACGTCCGCGTCGCACGCAGCATCCGTAAAAACCGTCTAAAACGAACTAAACAGAGCTCGCACACCCGCATGTGGAGAATAATTTAAAAATACGCAAAATACGGCCACTTCACTTCTAACCAGGGGGGTGGGGGGTACCCCCTCTCGTTTTGCGTATTTTTCGGTATGCGTGGCAGGTGGCGCGCCACCCCTGAAAGGGGGTTCGTTAAAAAGCTCCAGAGTACGTAGTATTATAAAAGTTGCGCCTACCGCGTGTAAGTAGTGCCGGTGTGAGGGAGGAGGCCACCCCACAGGGGGGCCACCTAGTTAGACAGTTAAAAGTATGCGGTATTAACAGAACGGAAATGAATATACGAGTAGGTACGGTTTTTGGGAGGCTGCGTCGCGCGGGTTAGGATAATGAAAATACTTCTGCTTTTTATTTCGTTTTTTCGAGGGTAGAGGGTTGAGGGTTAGTGTTTAGACACGCGCCTGTGTGGGTGTGCTTAGTTGAGTACTTATGGTGTTAGTATTGATTTTTTGCGGCAGGAAGAGAATAAATTAACAGTCTATACGTTTTTTATTCGCTGTGACTGCTTTATATTCTTCCATTTTCTAGCGACCGTTGAGGATAGATTCAAATTGAAAGCTTTTTATTGTATTTGTACTTAAAATTAAAGGTAGAACAGTCTTATTAAGTGCAACCAATATGCGTGATAGACTTTTTGACATAGTATAAGGTTCAGCGCAAGTCTGATAGTAAAAGGTGCGTGGTTTTCCATATCAAAAATTATGATTATGAAAATGTAAATGATGGAATATTTAGTTCATATACTTTTTACGTACTCAATGCATCAATCAATAACTTTGATAAATCTTCTCCATTTGTTCTTTATCCAAAGGTTGACTGGAAGAGATCGCTTTTAGCGATAAGGTCGCCCATTGTTATGTTTCTTACAGATCATTGTATTCCCTGAAAAATTGTTTTATATTGTATAGCATTTTTTTTTATTGATTCTTATTCTATAAGTTCGTCTAGGTAGGTACCACCGCTTTGCCAGTTATTCTGCCGCCAAGCAGTAGTGTGCAAGCACTACTGTGTTCCGGTTTGAAGGGCATTGTAGCTAGTGAAATTACTGGGCAAATGAGACTTTATGATCTAGTAATCTGATTACCACGCCACGCCACGTGAAACTTTATTGTTTTAAAGTTCCGAGTGACACTGCAACTGTTATGGGCGGCCGGGTCATCAGGTGAACGACTAGCTCGTCACGTCATTCAATCGCGTAAAAAAAAAAAAAAAAAAAAAGTGCAGTAGATCAACCTCTGTAATATTGTAATAACCTTGTAAATATTGCGGGTTTGCAAATCAACACCTAGTATAGAGTAAAGAGCTGACCTATCTTACGAACTCAAGAAATATTTTAAATTTATGTAATTTTCTTCATTAGCACGTACTTACAATAACCGATGTTTAATTCGCATAACAATAGATGAATAGTTAAAAAGCGCACGAGTGTGATACGTTTAACATTCCACATTCCATAATAGCATAACCACAGACCTAGAACATCCTAGGTCCATAAAATTTCCTTACACCAAACAATTTAAAGCAAACTGCAAATATGTTTCTTGTTTCGTGCTAAAGCAACAAAATGGTGGCAAAAATATCGTGTGCAAGCTTTTGAACGGCTTTTATAAGCTTGAAAAAAGTTCACAGGCTTCATTTTCTTCCATTTCTCCCCTCCAATCTTCCCCCTAGACAATCGTTAGATTTCAAATAGCAATTTCCACCATAACTCATGGCAAGGCAATATTTATACAACAGTAAATCAACTCTAACAAATAAACGAAGAACTAAAACACCAATATTTTTGGTTGTTTATGAGTTTCGGTAATTAAGACTGTGACATTTACGACATCGAAATATACTAAGTGCTCCTTTTGGATATCTTTACAAAAATGTGTAATACAAAATGTATTGACTGACCTGTTAGCTCTGCCTTTTCTGCCTGATAGGTTGTGGATTCGATTTGCACCCAGGACAAACATTTGTGTGATGAACATCTATGTTTGTTCTGTGTCTGGGTGTTATATTGTATTCTAAATGTATATTTACAAACAAAAAAGTATCTCAGTATTTCTATCAGCTATCTGGTCCCCATAGGACAAGCTAGGCTTAGTTTGGGGCTAGATGGCGCTGTGTGAAATGTCCACACATTTATTTTATTTATTGATGCTTCATGTAAGCGTTTGATGATTGTTGCATAATTATCCTATTGCATCCCCTTTACTAATAAACATTTTATAACAACAGAATGGTTATTTTGTGTTTTGTTTTTCATTCTATAAAAATAAAATAGGCAAAGATGAAACAAGAGACCGTGGCCGTTGGCCATGTGGTACCGGTTTTGCAAATAGAACCACCGCATCTCTTCCCGTGGGTACCGTAAGAGCCAGCTAAGAGAATACCATTCTACCCTGCACATTAAAATGTGCTGCGGTCACCAAGTGATCTGCCAAGCGTGGTCGTTATGGCAAATGATAAGCGTCCAAAGTGTCGTTTTATGGGGGAGGCCTGTGTTCAGCAGTGGACGTCTTCGGACTGATGATGTTAAAACAAGATAATTAAAATACTAAGTAGCTATTCAACCGTTATTCAGTGTTCATTAGAAAGGGGGGTATATATGTAATTAAGTCCTGGATTTATTATGCGATACTAACAAAAAAAATGGCCATTTGTAGATTACGCAAAAATGTTTAAACCTCTTTACATATAAGGCAGAAAGCGACTCTTTACAGCTGAATCTTGCATTTCCACGGCATTTAACGCACAACAAAAGGCCACAATGCTTGAATCGACAGGTCTAGACTAGTCGAGCAAATCTACTATTAAATTTATTGACTCGTCTTGATTTTCGTTGGGAAAGAGCCGTTCATAAAAGGCTAAATGAACTGGTCTAATATAAAATCTTCTTACGATTACATCGTTTTTACGAATAGCTACTATTCGCTCTTTACTGCTAATTGAAGTAAAAAGTATTTTGTCAGTAGAATCTATTGTTTCCGACAACACATTTAGAGTTTTTAGTAACATTATATTTCTTATACAGAAGCAAATTAACTAGTAGTTCTGATAACTGTAGACCTCGCGAGCACAAATGTTTTGGTATTAATCTTCTATTCTTTTCCATGTCCCAAACTCAGACCTGGCTTTATATCTCGACAACCTTTTGACTGATTTTGCTCGTATTTGAAATTATTGTTCAAAATCGAATACCCAATGTTTCTGCCAAATATTATCAAAATTGACAGATATGGTGCAGCAGCAAACATCCCCCTTTTTGGGGAACACACCCCACCAATCAAAAATCGCTGACGACGAAAAAAACCCCTGGACCTGTAGAATCTGTATACCAAGTTTCGTCAAGATTCGTTGAAAAATGCGACCTGTATGTACATCCGGACAGACGAAAGCAAAAATTGCGAGTTGAAGCAGAAACTTTCGCTCACTTTGTTTGCTCAGTCGACAACCAATCAATGCTAATTCATAATTTAGACGTGAAATGCATCACTGGAACAAGTGTTTTAAAACTTCTATGTTGTATTGTTTCCGGGAGGGTATTCATTGTGTTATATTTCTCCAAACGAATCATTAAAAACTCAGGAAGCAACTAGCGCAGACCCTATTCAAAATTCAAAAACATCCGAACCCCAACTCCGAAACTGAGCGCGCTCTCTAATGACAATTTCCCTAAAAAATTCTAATTCACGCACGAGAACCACCCCCGCCCTGCCGCCACCCGCCCGCCCCACACATGAAAACATATATGTATGTTCTATACGCAATTTTTGATCAATACTTAAAAATTAACCCAGCCTCCTGGTAGTTTTTAAAATTACTCTGCGCATGTCATGATTTTTAATCAGGCTCCATTGTGACGCCTACATTTCGTGCACACAGACACACGTAATGTATATGTTTAAAATACGATTACAATTGTTTGTGTGTGTGAGTTGATTGGGTTTTTTTGGTAACTACGTACTTATAGCTTATAGGTAGGGTAGGGTTGAAGCCTACCGATTTATGGAGGCTGTGGGATTAACGCGAAATTACTGTTACTTATTCGGATTTATGCGAAATAAAATGAAATATGCTGCCGTCCTCGAATCTATGCGGTCTGGACTTAGGAAGAATTTTATACCTACTTTATATGTTGGCATGCAAATATCAAATTAATGAAATAACGTTAATGTTAATATATATTTCAATATATTTTCTAAAAATTTCATAGTAATATTTACAATTCCATATTTTGAAATAGGAACATTTAACAAAATAAGTAAATGTAAAAAATAAATTGAATCCGCAACTCCCTTGAGCGTAGTTTGCCACGCTACACTTCATAATCCCTTAAATTTTTGCATTTTTTTATCTTGTTTGTGTCAGTATTTGAAGTGCTCTATAAACTATTCTCTGGTTGATACAAAAGTGCAAATTCATTCGTAAAAGAAAAGCTTGAATCACAAACAAAATTTGAACCTGCAGGCGATACTGCTATGAAAAAAATAAATATTTAAAAAATTACATTTCTGTAGGTTAATACAATATTCATGTACTTATATTATCCCATAATAATTATGTATTATTTAAATGTACCATTATATGCCTTAAGCTCCTGTCTTTAAGGTGTAAGGAAATACAAATTAAAGTATAAAGGAATTGGGTCACGGAAATCGGTCAAGGAAACTGTACATTGACGCCTCTATTTATTCTTTCACTTAATAAATTTACACGCTCTAAAAATAACTGGTAGACTTACAATTCAAAACTCGTCTAGGTAGGTACCACCGCTTAGCTAGATATTCTGCTGCCAAGCAGTAGTGAGCAAGCACTACTGTGTTCCGGCTTAAGCTAGTGAAATTACTGGGCAAATGAGACTTCATGAACTGATCTCACAGGCTAGAAAACTTTTTTAGACTGTGTAATGTCTCAGGATGAGGTGTGCAGTGCGCGGTGTCACGCGAAACTTAAATTTAGATGCTAGTGACCACAGAGTACCTTGTTATATACGGAAAACTGCAATCTGTTATGAGCGGCCGTGTCGCTTAACGCCAAGCAAACGACTAGCTCGTCACGTCATTCGTTTACATTTAAAAAAAGCCGCTCAAAATGGCGCTCTCTGGGGGAGCCCTATGCTCAGCAGTGGACGTCTTCAGGCTGTTGATGATGATGATGATGATGAACTTTAGAAGTAGTACATAATTTAAGATTTATTTATAAATGTATATATTTATATAAGTAATTATTTTACGTGTTTTTTATATAATTGTATTTTTAATTTCTTTATATGTTAATCACATTTGCTTTCTTTCTTGATGCTATAATGAGTAGGTATGTAATAATCACTGTTTACTATCAGGCAGAGTGCATGTTTGATTGGGTTATAGAATTGTTCATATGTCCTTTCTAAATCATGTTGTTGTGTTCAGTATTTTCTATGATGTTATGTGCACCTATAAAATAAAAATAAAATAAAGATGAAACCACGGTAGTAGGTAGTAAGTCTAGTAAAAAAACTAAAATCTTCATATTATTATTTAAAGCACCTGAAAACCATTCATTGTCAAAAATAATGAGTAAGAAAATATTGTTCTTGCGTAGGCTGGCTACGGCGTAGTATTACGCTACGGGCTACGGTTTGTAGCCTCGTAGCCGGTTTTTCTCAGTATTTTCATAGCGGAAATCTGTAGGGCGTTATATCGATTTTTAAGGAAAGATTCATTGTTACCTTTAGATATTATTATGCTAATTAGAGTGTGAAAAGGTGGTTTAATGGTGCTGGTAGCTTAACGTCGGTGAAGGCCTAGAGTTTTATTTTTTAAGCCTTATCATAAAAATATGAATACAAAAGGTAGTTCTGGGTGTAATATATGTGACATTTTAGTGGGAAGGCTACTTAGATTGATCGGAATATTTTTACTAGGTGGTAGGACTTTTTGTGTAATTTGTAGGCATAGCATAATATTAATTATCTATACTTATATAAAAATTGTAATAGGTCCAATTCTGTACCTTGAAGATATATTAAAAAAAAATTTGGAGGGCACCCCATTATTGATGATGAAGCAATACCTATATTTTTTTCATTTTTGTCTGTCTGTCTGTCTGTCTGTATCTTGGCTGAGCATCACGCCGAAACTACTAAATGGATTCGAATGAAACTTGACATGATTTGAGTTAACTCAAATCATGTCAAGTTTCATGTATTACAAAGTAGGCTATAGGATACTTTTAATCCCGAAATTCAGCTCGGTTCCCACGGGAGAGGGAATGAAAGTAAAAAAAAAATGTACTTAGTTGTAATTCATTAACGCGTGGTTCGATCCCAGGTGAGGCGCCACGTGCTTTGCAATAGCAATCATCATCAACAGCCTGAAGTCATCCATTGCTGAACATAGGCCTCCCTCAGAGAGCGCCACTTTGAGTGGCGGCTCATTTCTTGCATCAATCGGCTCCCCACAGCCTTCACCAGATGGTTGGTCCACCGCTGCAGTAGCAATAATCTATGAAATTATTGAACGACGCAGGTAACGTTGGCCTACTCATAACTTATTTCCTCCTTATCCACCAATATCTCTAATTTTAGGCCATTTTGCGTATTGATTTAATATTACAGGTTCTTTTTGTGTTTATCGTCTTCTAAAAACTTAAATAACATGTATATACTAAACTAAACTAAACCTAAAAACTAAACTATACCTAAAAACTTTCAAACTAAAATATGAAACTTAAAATAAACCGTTGGTGGAGGTAAAAGTGCCCAGAATGCTGGCAGCATTACCACGCTGAATGGCAATGCTTATCTTTTGTGCAAAATAAAAGCCAGCATTCTGGTCACCTGATGCCTCCACCAAAGGGTCTTTTTTATTTACCCTTGCAGCAACTAACTACGCATATGCAATAAAGACAATAAAATTATTCGTATTACTACTGGTAGTAAGTAGGATTGGTAAGAGTACGAGCAACAAATGGAGTCGACTTTATAAAAATCCATCAATTTTGGTCGAGCATTAAGCTCTAGGTACATCAACGGTATTTATATTTTATAGTAAGTTTCTTTTCTTTTTTTATGTAAACGAATGACGTGACGAGCGAGTCGTTTGCCTGGTGTTAAGCGACACGGCCGCCCATAACAGATTGCAGTGTCACTCGGATCTTTAAAAGAATAAAGTTTCGCGTGACACTGCACTGCGCACGTCATCCTGAGACATCACACAGTCTAGTAATCAGATTACTAGACTGAGTGATCAGATCATGAAGTCTCATTTGCCCAGTAATTTCACTAGCTACAGTACCCTTCAAACAGGCACACAGTAGTGCTTGCACACTACTGCTAAGAATACCTTCTAAGAATACTTTTATTTTCTACCACTACCTAAACGACGTTTTAGTTTCAAATCAAAGCCTTTGTTAAGGAATGTTCGCTGCGGTCATTACTTGGATGGATAACCGCTACAAAAGATGGTATTTCCAAATGAGCCCTACCGTGTTTCAGAGAGCACGTTAAGCCGTGACCTGGGCGTTGTTACAAGAGAACACTCGCTAGATTCAATTAAGGGTAGGTTTTTTAATCCATAGTTAAGGTAACCAATGGTTAAGAGTTCTAACAAATGTTGGCCAATGGTTAGAATTCGTTAGAATTTTTGACCATTTATTTGATTTTTTTTTACAACCAAATAGGCCCATTTTTTTAATGCTTGAATGTTTGACAACATCTCACTTGATTGAAAGTGATGACGCGGTCTACGATGGTACATGCTAGCCTAGAAGATACCTATTCACTCGCGACTTGAAAAGCTCCAGGTTGTACTACCACATAACTACGGATAAAAAAAACCACCCTGACCCAGGCGTGACCTCGCGGAAGTTCATCTGAAATACAAAATGGTATAGAAAACTTTTGGCCTAAAACTGTGATACAATGGCTAACCACATGTCTAGAGAAGGAAGTATTCGTATGCAAAATTGGAGATAAAAAAAATAACAACCATTTTTGATGTTTGATAAAAAGTGGCAATAAAACTCACTAGACATAATCAACCAATACCAAACTCAACAGAAAAACTACCAAAACCCCAACCCCGTAAATCAAGTCCCGCATTTGCTAAAAATTAATAATTACTCGCGAATCCAACTCTCATAGTTAGAAAGGGATAATGGTAAAAATGTATCGCGTTCCCGGTAGGGGGCGCCCCCACCCGCGAAATTTTTCGCCCCGTCCGTTTAGTGAGATCCGATCCCGCAATCAGGGGGGCAGGGGGGTATTTTTTGGCCCCCACCGCCCCCTCGCCATCGTAAATTGGAGCATATAATTTTTATTACAACGGTGTCGTGTGTGCTCGCTTGGTACGCGGAAATATATGATCAGTAGATCCGAGGCGCGGCTGATTGTGGAATCCCAAATTGCGTTGGGAGAATGCTGTCGAATATTGGCTCGGCCGCAAAATAAATGAGTCGTATGATTTTTTCAAATAATTCTTTAATTTACTCTCTTGTGCTAAATATTGTATTAAAATATTAAAAAAGGACAACTAACGTCGATTACATTTTCATAAAAAGTGTTGCCTGTATGCTCTAATATATTTTAAAAACGTAAAACCCTATCAGCTTATCAAGCAGTTTGATGAACAACGTACAACACGATCAATTAAGGCACTCAGAGATAGTTATTATGCTTTACATCCTTACTGTTATATAAAAATTAAACTTTTTCTGTTTGTTTGTGTTGCTTTGCATCACATTTGGGTGAAATTTTACACACTGATTGCTTATATTACCGGAGTCAATATAGAATACTTATCTTGGAATGTTAAGTTTCCGTGGGAAACGCCTTTTACTTTTACAATATAAATCGTCATTTCTTGTTGGCTATTGCGCAAAACTAAAAAATAAAACTATTCATTGAAT
This sequence comes from Ennomos quercinarius, assembly GCA_910589525.2. NCBI lineage: Eukaryota > Metazoa > Arthropoda > Insecta > Lepidoptera > Geometridae > Ennomos > Ennomos quercinarius. The sequence continues at coordinate 15,786,904 of OU342502.1, forward strand.
TCTGGCCACTATGTAGCGTCCATTCATAAAACAATTTTCGCCGAAAAAATCCAACATTTGATGAAACCCACACATCGTAAACAACTCACGTTTTTTCCAATTTTTTTACCTTTTTTAGCGCACGCGGCGACCTTTGGCTTTCACTTTCAATCAAAAAATAAAGCAAATAACGTCCCATTCAGTTCGAACGCTCTCTTCTCTCTTTTTAGAATCTAACTATTTTATGCGAAATGCTAAAACGTCATGCGTCAAAAAATCTAAAAAAGTGTGTCACTCTCGTTCTCGCCTGCTTGTAGTTTAATTTGTAAAAAATGGAAGAGAGAGTTGAGAGTGTGGAGAGTTTGTTGGAAGTTTATTTCGGTTTCAATAACTGAAATGGAATTTGAAAAATTGTTCGGCTTTATAACCTTACTAAAGAATAAATGGATAATTGAAAATATATTTGCATAAGACGTTTCTTGCGGGGCACAAGTTCTTCACGATCTTATTCTTCATGAGTGGTGGATATGTCCGGCACTGACGTCCCGCTTGCGATGTATTGTGCATTTTTCCCTGTACTGCTGCATCAGTGGCACAATTGTTGGATCTGACGATGGTGATGATGAAGCATTAGAGCTTCCTCAAAGATGTTTCATTTCGTTTCACTTATTTCAAAAACAATGATTAGTAGTGTCAAAATATCAAATGCATAGTACCTACCACATCTTAATAAATGCATAATAATATGCATAATAAAACAATTCCAATAGCACTGCATACCTAATATTAACCAAAAGTCTACATTTGCTTTGTTTGTTGTCTGTTCTCGAGCTAGCATTCTCTATATGTATGTATAATGTAAAACTAAATAATTTTATAGAGAACGCATTAATCTTTTATTAGAAATAGGTGTGTACATAAAAAATGTAAGAATTAAAAGGTATGTTCTCATCTGCCCCCACGAAAATCCCCCACGCAGTGGCAGACGGTCTCACTTATGGCTATCTGACCCCCCGGGGTTGGTTAATTAGTAATAACATATTCCCGTCTGGCCCATTTTTCATATGTAGGGATCGATGGCAATAAGTATGACCGTCTGCCACCGCGTGGGGGACGTTCATGGGGGCAGACGGGAATAATCCAAATAAAAGGGGGTTTTTTATCTAGATGTATGTCTCTATAAAACTTTGACTGTGGAGTACCTTAGTAAACGCTCCAGTCTCATTTTGCTTTGTCTGCAGAGAGGGCTGTCTGTGACTCCTTGTCCCCCGTCTTAAACACTTGGTAGTTTAAATTGCAGTGGCTGTAGAAGTATATTAATTTAAGCATTTCAAAGGGAGAGTTGAAAAAAGCCTAACTACAAACTAAGCTCGACTTTTATAATCCTCAGTATTTAAAAATCGAGAAAAATTATTAGTTAAAACACTGTGAACAACATTAATCGGGATAAAAATAATATATTTTAATCAAAAACTATTTTTCCGTTTTAGTGATAAGTAGCCAAAACATGCACATTTACAAACGAATCAGAATTGCAATTCTGCAGGGCAATGAGAACAAAAAGTATTCGATCGCGATTGGTTACGAATACGAAGCTGTTAGCGTTAGCTGTAGCGATGCTGCCAGCAAGTTGGGTACGCTACCTAGTGCTAATGTACTGGATCATTGGGACTCTCTATAGTCAGCGCGGCCAGTATACAGTCCAGTAGCAGTTTATATGATTCTAGTAGTTATATCTCCAGTACAATAAAGGCACTTTGCATAGAAACGGAGAGGAACAACAGGGAGTGTTCTCAGGAGCTCCATGACATGATCTCATCCCATCCTCTCCATTCCGTCATAGAACAACTAGACGTGGTGAAGCCTTCCATCATCCTTCCATATCGTTAACGTGCCCCATGATCGTACAAATCGTTACGGAAGTTCGTTCTAGGCGCATTCAAGAGGAGGGGGAATAGGTATCTTCTGGGTAAGCGTGTCCACCTTAGGCTTCATCATCTATACTTACCATTAGGTGAGATGTGGTCAAACACAATAAAAGTAAAATAACCTATGATCTGGCTGGTTTGCTGTAAGCTAATAAGGATTTATTCCTGAATAACTAAGGCTATTAAAGTTTCCTTGATTCTTTCACCGTCTTTACTAGTCATGACGTCACTCAAATATATACGTACCGAAAAGAAGTAATCCGACTCATTTACCCTAAAAGTAAAGTTAAATAAAGCTACATTGAGGAACTGAGTAACACAATATCGAATTTCTAAGAAGAGTGTTTCACTTTTCGCTAAACACAAGCACAAGTAATGCCGAGGCATCATACAAGTATAAGAAATAGGGTTGGCAAGTAAAGTATCGACAAATTACTAAAACACGCCCCTCGCGCGATATTTTCCGAATATGAGTGAAAATTTTCCTCCAATCTTGGCTTAGAATATAAATAAATTAAACAGATATGACGTGAAGTAATTTATGGAAATGCATTACGTTATGGCATAGAGTTAGTTGTGTAGTAAGTTGGCAACTTTTAGTTCGGGGAAGCGAGTTATAGCAAAAATAGGTACCTAAATGTTTTAGATGCTATTTGCACCGTGGTTTCACTTGATTAGCCTCCGTTGGTAGAGATTTCTGAACTCTAATCCAAAATTGCCTACCAGCAAAGGTAGCTGCAGGGATTTTCAAAATACACAATTTTTTGAGATAAATGTATTCGTAAAAGAAATAGTAAAAGTATAAATGCGTTATGCATTAAAGCTATACAAATAAGTAAGTGTAATGATAGTAAAATTAGTCGAAAGTAGAATAGGATAGGAAGATTAGAAAGTAGAATTTACAAGATACGTTTTTTATCATTATGGGGTCAATTTTAAAGGGTTTAGTTGACACATCAAAAGCTTTTAAAACTGTTGCTGTCCTTGTCAAATAGACGGCAATGTAAGAGACGGATATATTTTAAGTAAGTTAAGGGCTGTCAATTAAAACCTTCAAAATATCACCAGGGGCCAATTTTAAAGGCTTTAGTTGACAGATCTAAAACTCCTAATACTGTTGCTGTCCTTGTCAAATAGACGGCAATGTAAGAGACGGATATAGTTGACAGATCTAAAACTCCTAATACTGTTGCTGTCCTTGTCAAATAGACGGCAATGTATGAGACGGATATAGTTGACAGATCTAAAACTCCTAATACTGTTGCTGTCCTTGTCAAATAGACGGCAATGTAAGAGACGGATATATTTTTAGTAAGTCAAGTCTGTCAATTTAAGCCTTCAAAATTGGAAAGAAGTTTTAATACAAAGTAACAAGTATTACGGAAAGCTTTAAAGAAGACTTATTTTTACTACATTTACTTTCTTTACTACTTCGGTTAGATTATTGCTACTAAAAATCTTCCAGTAGTATGTTTCCGACAATTATAAATTTACAGTTTATCATTAAACTAGTTGCGCCCGGCGGTGTTACCTGCCGATAAAAAGTCATATATGTTAATCCAGCATAAAAGCTATCTGCATTCCAAATTTCATCGAAATCGGTTCAGTAGTTACGGAGATGTAAAGTAACAAACATTCACACACACAAACTTTCGCATTTATAATATTAGTAGGAATTAGGATTCCATTTTTTTTACTTACACATCGTTAGTTTCTACTTCAGAGTCAAAGGTGTGTCCCATCTGTTCCGTGGCAGTTTTTTTATTCTTCCGCCGATACGGAGTGCGTACATTAGCGGGGTATGGATGTGTGGAGTCACCCCCTAAATTATTTCGACATATGCAAATTTGTGCGCACCTACAGATGTTGTCACAGATTAGAGGGCGCAGATGCGATAAAAACTTAGGTACACCTTATTAGAAGAGTAACAAAATTATCTTATAATACTCCCGGTCTCTCGTTTAGTATGCCAAGCTCGTGTCAACTTAACACACCAAATACTGTACGCTCATTGGTTGAAGACAGCTGATGATCAACAACAAACCAATGAGCGTTCAGTGTTTAGTGTGTAAGTTTAACAAACGTACGTGAACGGGGTTAGGATAGGGTATTTTACATAAATCTGAATACCTTTATAAATCTTTTATCAATCAATATAATTGATCATCACCGATATAATTAAAAGTCCGACTCCGGTACTCTGGCTGAATGAATGACAGACAACGCAAGGTCCAAAAACTGGTCCTAAAGATTAGGAGATTTTCTTCCTCGCAGTGAACAACCTTTAAGGGTTGGTTTTTTGATCTGTAATTATTAAGGTTCTTAACAATGGTCAATTGACTATTGGTTACAGTATGTTAAAATTATCGACCATTGGCTACCTTAACTATTAATCAAAAAACTAAGGGTAACAACTGTATGGAGAAACGCGGGTGAAATCACTACTACTACTGCTACTAAGTATAATATTACTACTGCTATATTTATTTAAACGAGTAAAACGAGTAAGAGTAAGTAAGTAAGAGTAAAGAGTACTAGAGTAAGTCCTGACTGACTGACTATACATATAACATATACAAACGCAGAGCAATGTCTTAATTACTGGGACTTAGAGGAACGTGAAATTTGAAAATACTTCTTTTAAATGGTTCTGAAAAAAAGCAAAAACGTGAAATCTAGAAATGCGATTTTCAGATATTTCTGAAAAAGGCACGAACGTAACTAAAAGAAATACAAACTTCATATTAATAACTCCCACCGGTCACGTAGGCAAGATTCCTGCCATCACTTCCCGTCTATTCTGCCCCTTAATCTTTGCCCACACACCTAGCTTTGACTCCCAAAAAACCGAGCGGCGCAGTTGTAAAATTGTCTAACTACCCGCCTCCCCACTCGCGCTCATTACGGCGCGTGCGTGGGCTGTGCACGTGCTCACTCACCTTGAGATGTATCTCAAGACGTGTTCTTAACTTTGAAATTTTACCAGTATTATTTTCATTTATGATGCTGCAGAAAGTGCATCTCTGTTATATCTTTGTTTAAGTACATTGTATAACGGTATGTTTCTTTTTTCGCAAAATATTTTTATAATTCATGCAAATAGGAATTTAAATCATTTATTGAGTAACTGACACAATTGTCAAAGAAGATATTAATAGTAGGGGATGATGGTAAGAGAAGAGTAAAGAGCCGTATGTCTTGACAGGTTTTTTTTAGTTACGATTTTAACGTTATTTTGAATATTTAAAAAGACGCCTGCCAAACGTGGTGATTATGGTAAACTCCCTTAATAGAGAAGGCCTAGGTTAAATAGTAAACGCAAAAACGATGATAATGTTTTTTTATTGTAAACGAATGACGTGATGATGAAGATGTATAATATTTGTTAATTCCTACATAATATAACGTTGTCCGTTTGTTAGTGTGGCCATCATGACAAAACATCTGAACTGATTAAGATGACATTTTTCACATAGATTGCTTATACTACCGAAATTAACATAACTACAATACTTTTATCTCGGCAAACTACAAGTCCTCACGGAAAAACGGGTGCATGGCGTATGAGCCTGTGGGGCATCTCTAATTTGTAGTAAAAAAAGAAATTTAGGTTAGGTACGTACTTATCACATGACTGCTAAAAATACTTGATTTCAAAAATAATTTGTTTACAAAAAAGTAATCCAATGAAGAACCAATTAGCAGTTTTTACCTTTCTGATAACGTCACAGTAATCTTAAGACAAATCCTTCTAATCCAATCCCACGTGCATCCGAAAACAGTAGCGTGCAGATCGTGTTACTAACGCGTGTTCATCTCTTTCTAGTTTTGAAAAACCTCCTCCCACCCTTCCTCTTACCCCTTCCTCGCCCTGGGGGTCCACCCCTCTCCTAATTCCTTACATATTTAAATTCCACTTCGAACGGTGGAGTCTTCATATTGTCTCCATATGATTTTTCTCTTATTCCATTTTGGGAGTGTAGGCGTGCTTAACTTTTTAATATAGAATGGCGTTTTACTTTTCGGAAGTTTTATATTTATGAGAATAAGGCATAGATTGCTTTACAATCATGATATTATGAACCTAATATAATACGATAAATTCGACGGTAACTCTGTGTATTTGTTACCTTTTCACGACTAAACTATGATCATTCAAATCTGTCCAACCGTATAAGCGTAAAACACACACATAAACACACATACGCACTTTCGCCTTTCATACTAAGTTTCAAATTAAGTTCTCCAGTAAATGCTATTAAATGAGGTATAGAGATCATTTTAATCCAAGGAAATTGTATGATACATTATATTTCCAAAGTAACTGGCAGCAAGTAGTTACCTACCGTTGTTATAGTAAGAACTTAATAACTAAAACTAAAGGTTAGTTTGGTAACTAAGCCATGCATTTTTACGAAGGAATGATAAATTAGAAAGTTATTTTTGAATAATCTTCGCATCCACTTTCGTAAAGTCTTTCACAATACATCTACATAATATTAAAAAAAAATTGTCAGAGAATAGAAATAGGAGTGATTGCCCGTTAAAAGAAAGAGTAAAGAAATACATTTAGAAAGTGTTTAAATGTAGTACATACCAAATGTTTGCACTCATTTGCCAAAACGAATCAGCAATTCAATGGGGTAATGCTGCCAGCATGTTGGGTACGCTTCCAATATATATTTTCACTTTGCTCAAGCGAAAATATGTATTTCTAGGTATGGTGGCAAAATGGCAAAATATTCTTTAGGTATTCTCTAGGTATGTGGCAAAATGGCAAAATATTCTCTATGTATTCTCTAGGTATGTGGCAAAATGGCAAAATATTCTCTAGGTATTCTCTAGGTATGTGGCAAAATGGCAAAATATTCTCTAGGTATTCTCTAGGTGTGTGTCTCGACGAGAATCTCTATCGAGATTATGATGGGACTTATTAAGCTGAAGCTGTGAAATCAAGTCTTTTGTGACCTTATCTGTCTTATTACTTTACGCTACAAAACCGAAAAAACTGTTGCGCATGATTCGATCTTAACTCATTAAAACATATTTGTTCAGCACAGACAGTGCTCAAACAGCGTCTAAGTTGAAACAGTTGGCTGGCGATCTAATAGGAATAAACTAAACTATATAACAATACAGGAAAATACACATATCTATATTATATTTGGACAGTTGCGAAATTTTGCACATTCGCCAATCTTTAGCACTCGAATTTTATGTATTATGTATTTATGATTTCGATTTCAGTGTCGATTTTTATATCAAGAGGTGGTATTTTTGGATTAGATATTGTTAATTTAGATTAAAGTGAAACTAATTACGTTACTTCAAAAAAGGTTAACGGTATTTGTAACTGTGCCAGAGTAAGAGTGTATTTACTCCGGTAAGATTTCTGAAGTAATAGTAATTTTTTTTACCTGTTTTTCAATACAGTTCGCGAAAATTATATTTACGTTTTTACCACGACTAGAAAGGTTGGTAATTTCATTAAAAAAATAACTTTTTTTGCTTAAGTATTTTAATATTAAAGTTAGCTCAACACTAATGTACTAATGTGTGTGTAATTTGTTTAGTATATATAAAAAAAAATACGTGCAACCTGCCTATTTTCTTTTAACTAACTATTTCTAAAATACGTTAAAACTATTACTTACGGGATCTCTAAAATAACAAGTGGAGCATTTGAACGGTCTATAGATAGGCTTCGATAGGTAATCGCGGCTAGTATAAAGTAAAATTATGTTTTTGTACTTTTTAGTAGCTAGTCGGATTTCGAAGAAGGTTAGTAGTAGTTGTTTCCATGTTGGTAAATAAATGGATTAAATTTACTAACACAAAATCTGTATATTCTGAATGACTGAACAGTGATATGTGGCTAAATGTACAAATGGTTTTTAATATTAATTTTTATTTATTTTCAGGAGCAGTCCAATGGTCTTTAAACTGCAAACAAAGAAGGTAAGTTCATTAAAACTAGTTTCTTTCTTTCTTCTCTTTCTTTTCTTTAGTTATCTTGCCACTTCTTCTTCTTTAAACATTTAGCTTATTTTTTATAACAAGAGCCTAACATTTATTTTTTTATACAAATATAACCATTTTATTTTTTTAGGTATCTAATAAAACATCCCGACAGCACGATTAGCTAAGGTCTTATAATTTAAGTTTTCGTCTATAATCGATATCTAAATAATAATTGACCGAGGGAACTAAGTGAAAGAAAAACGAAAAAAAAAACGAACGAAAGCCTCTGCTTCATCTCGCGATATTGCTTTCGTTTGTCCGGATGCATGTACGTACAGGTCGCATTTTCGTCAAAATATTGACGAAACTTGGTTTACAGGTTCTATAAGCTCAGGATTTTTTTTGCCGTCCGCGACTTTTGATTAGTGGGGTAGTTCCCCCAAAAAGGGGGGAAGTTGGTTGCGGCACCATTTATCAGCCCATTTTGATAATATTTGAAATATTTGTTACTCAATTCGTACGTACTACGTTACTTACGTTACTAGGTGGTAGGACTTTTCTGCAAAGTTCGTCTAGGTAGGTACCACCGCTTTGCCAGTTATTCTGCCGCCAAGCAGTAGTGTGCAAGCACTACTGTGTTCCGGTTTGAAGGGCATTGTAGCTAGTGAAATTACTGGGCAAATGAGACTTTATGATCTGATCACTCAGTCTTGTAATCTGATTACTGGACTGGGTGATGTCTCAGGATGATGTGCGCAGTGCAGTGTCACGCGAAACTTTATTGTTTTAAAGTTCCGGGTGACACTGCAACTGTTATGGGCGGCCGTGTCACTTAACATCAGGTGAACGACTAGCTCGTCACGTCATTTAATTACATAAAAAAAAAAAAAAAAAAAAAAAACGTACATAATAACTTATCTAGTCTAGTTTAAGTCATTATCTTCCACCCTCTTACACCATTCTATTCTTGAGGCTCTCTTGACCAGTTTTTTCTTGAGCTTCGATGTCATCTAACCTTGTAAGAGGTCCGTCTATAAGCGTCCTGAATGATGCCCACCGTTGTGTGGCCACCTAAAAAATCCTACGTTCATTCAATAGTCTCAAATAATCTATAAAAAAACATTAAAAACAAATCACACTTAGTCCTAAAACATCTTTCAAGGTACCTACAGTAAAAATTATTCTAAGAAAATTGCATTTTTTTTTTCTTATATTTTGGCTCCACACATAGTGTATTTAGCCAGTGTCAAGTTTTGTAATTTTTCATCGTATTATGGAAATTTTCACTTAAAGTCAAGTCATAGTCACAGTCAGAGTAGTCATAGTCTAGTCTAAGTCATAATCCAGTCTAAGGCATGCCCTAGTAAAGTGGTGGCCATTTTACTAGAGGCATCTATGGAATTTTGGAAGCAACACGAAAAACCACGTTTCACTACATTATATCACTTGCCCACACTCATGCTCGTAATTCAGCACTTAATGCGTAAAACACCACCAATTTTAATCATTAACACTGGAAAAAGCATAAGTTTTGTAAAATAATACAATGCACCGACGTGAACTTTTCCGCGTTCCCGCCAAAACTCAAAAAATTGCATTTGATAAAGCTTTTTTGTTTAAAGCTAAAGTAATAAGTTGCCAGTATCCTTCTCGAAGAAAGGAGTTCCTTTCAATTAAAGTTTTATAGTATTCTTAACAGTCAGTAGCGTCAGCGGAGAAGCCTCACAAAGAGCACCAAAATGCAATCAATCAAACACACGTATTATAATACCGTATTAAAAATAAAATAATATTGTTGTCCTGACCGGTGGGGTGGGTCGCCACCCCTAGTGGGGTATAATAAATTCATTTGCCGTAGTTTTTCAGTAATACCCCTATTGGTGGAAAAATGACTACTTTTCATTTCGGATAGGCCCATGTGGAATATGCTCCGTCTCGTTCTAGCACTAGTTTTTTGTCGAGTGTAGTTTTTTTAATCATTGGGCGGTCTTTTTGGGGTTATTGCTATAGTTGGTTGTATTTGGGGGGGGGGGGGGGTGCGTACAGTCGATGATAATGAGCTTCAACTGTTTAATAATTTGTTTGCAGGGATTTTAAGTGTAAATGACGTTTTTATTTTTGGACATGGTGGATGCAAACATTTTCAGCGTTAAATTATGAAGCCTAATAGCATTGGACTGTCTATCCCAAAATTGATAAGGCAGTATTTAGCCGAGGATAATGTGGGGGAGCAAATGGGAGGGGTTAAAATAACTATGTAGGGGTATTAGGTAAGAAAGAATAACATAGATCAAAAGAAATTATTGCGGGGAGCCGATGGGTGCAGGAGGCAAGCAGCCGCTCAAAGTGCCACTCTGTGGGGAAGGCTTATGTACAGCAGTGGCAACTTCAGGCTATCGATGATGATGATGATTACAACAGTACAGAATTTAACTCAATCAAAACATGTAGCTTGACTTTCCGGTATCAAGTTAGGGTTGCTACACTTGCCACACTAGTTCCGCTTATTCTCAGCGCAACCCTCCGCTCCGTCGCGCGTCCGCCGTCGGTCGTTGCATCTCAGACTGTCAAGTGACAGCCCTACAGTGCCACACGATTAGCTCACTCTCACGGTAAGTGCAAAGAGGGATGATACGTGTGGTGCTTAAACCAGTTGTACGTCATTTAGCCTGCAGTATATTTTATTTACCAACATGTTTTTTTTTGTTTTAGTTGAATTATTGAAAAAACCAGAGAAGAACAAGTCAAAAAGATATAGCAGTTCTAACTAGCTGCTGCCCACATTTCGAATGCGAGGGCTTAAATAAAGTATCCCATGTCATTCTTCAGGGTTACAACTATCTCGATACCAAATTTCATCAAGATCGGATTCGCCATTTAAGAGTTTAAACTAAAAAGTCCAACCAAGTATTAAAATTGCAAATATGAACATTTTCTTAGATGAGTGATATGTTATATATGTTTCAACTATTTTCGATGAAACGTATTTTTATGTAGATTTCTACCACATTTTAAGTTGCATTGTAGGTAAAATATTTACAGGTGCAAAAATCTATCATATCAAGATTTTTTTATTCAAGCTTCTACTACTTTTTAGGGTTCCGTACCCAAAGGGTAAAAAGGACCCTATTACTAAGGCTCCACTGTCCGTCTGTCACCAGGCTGTATCTCATGAATCGTAATAGTTAGACAGTCGAAATTTTCACAGATGATGTACCTATTTCTGTTACCGCTATAACAACAAATACTAAAAAAACAGAAAAAAATAATATTTAAGGCGGCTCCCATACAACGAACGTGATTTTTTTGCTCGTTTTTGATAGAACGACAGATGGCCCCCTTCGTGTGCAAGTCCGACTGGCACTTGGTTGGTTTTTTTTAATGTGTCTTTTCCAGATTCTACATATATAGCTTAATCAGCTTTAGCCAGCATTCAATACTGAGTTATTTCCTGTAATCCTTTAGCAAAGCAAAAGAATGTCCATAGTTATTATTCACTTCTTTCCAAATATTGTGATCTGTACCTTAACATATAGCTATTTTGTATTGTAAACTGCATTGGTCTCCCCTCCGGCGTCGCATAGTAATGCAATTCTCCGCAGACTGGATTAGTTCTATTATTATTATTTTGCTTCCCCCATAGACCGGGAGATGGATGGATAAATCTACCTCATCAGTTGTTCTGCCGCCAAGCAGTAGTGTGCAAGTTTGTGTTTCGGTTTCAAGGGCATTGTAGCTAGTGAAATTAATGGGCAAATGAGACCTTATGATCTCGCAGTCTAGTGATCTTATTACTAGACTGTGGTATGTTTCAGGATGACCTGCACAGTGCAGTGTGAAGCGAAACTTTAATTTAGAATTCCGAGTGATACTGCAATGTTATGTTATGGGCGGCCGTGACGCTTAACACTGGGTGAACGACTAGCTGGTCACGTCATTCGCTTCATTAAAAAAAATTTGGTCGACTAATTCCAATCCTGGAGTATTCTTTGTCCCACAAGGTTTCAAGGTTATTCTACTATTTAAATTGCGATATCATTACCTTACAAACAACAGTTTTCGATAGACTCGAATTACATACAATTAAAAGTAACTGTTTTTATTTTATCTTTTTATTATTATAGTTTGATCAGACATGATCATGCCACACTCATAGGGACAAAAAAACTAAAAACTACTGTTAAAAATGGATCATTTCTGAGCAACGCGTACCGTGATTTAAAAACATTTAGGCAGGAATATTTTTTGAAAAACTCAAAGTATTAAACTAATTAATGTGTAGTGATAGAGGGTCTTTAATAGTGCTGTAATCAGATAAGCGGTGCGAGGTTAATGTCGGTTAATAACACAATAAATTTTTTAGTAATCTACAAATTTTAAAAGAAAATGCTATTTTATCCAGGAACCGTCCAATCATTGAGTTGAAAGTTGGGCAACGAGACTTATTAAAAAAAAAGAGTCTTATTCTGCCTGGATTTTCCGAAAAATTGTATCGATAAACACGGGAACGCTCTAGGATAGGACTCGGTCGATCAACTTTTCTAATCGCTTCTGGCTAGTTTCTTTCCGCTACACGATGACGTTTTTTTAATGCTAACATGGGCATACGCATAGTTTTTTGCAGCTGTCTCCCTGCCTATACATAGAAGTGAACCCAAACAGCATGTTTGGTGACAATATTAATACAAGATTATTTCTAAAAGACTTTTAAAACTGCATTACGCGTGAACTTTTTATAGATGTTATTGCATTTATCTTTTCATGTTGTAATAGTAGATTTCGGTGGTTATTTTTTTAAGGTATAATTGTGATTGTGATTTTTTTACAAATTGCGTTTTATGATGATGTTGTGAATAAAACCAGATTGGCCATGCCGACTGTCGCCTGATTGGATGGACGTGTGAGTCAGACGGGTGAAGAAGAAAAACGGTCAACCTCTGGTTTACTAATGAAAAGTTACTAATATGTATTATTGAAAAATTAAAAATCAGATGGTAGATCACAAAAAGTGAGAAATTAGACAATAATTACAGTATTTAACATTGGCAACATAATAATTATAGCCGATAATTATAGGCCTAAAACTTAATAATAATAGACATGAGGATAGCCACTCATACGTTTTAAAAAATACTGCTTACTTACACAATAAAAGCTTTTAATTGAAAAAGACCACTAAACTGTAACCTAGATCCTAGTACTTAGTCTCTGTACAGTCTAGTCTAGACGTCGCGTCATCCTACACAATGTGTCTCTGCAGTGAACGTTATAAAATTCAGCAATGCTCTAATGCAGCTATATTATGTTGCTATTAAATTTAATTAGAGACTTGGCTACATACAATATTCTTGTGTCTCTATACCATAGTGGAAAAAGGAGCGACCATAAAATATGCAATGTATGATGTTGAAATGGCAATGGGCAGGCCACATCGCTCGTAGAACTGACAACCGATGAGGAAGAAAGGTTCTCGAGTAGCGACCACGAACCGGAAGACGCAGCGCAGGCCGGACCCCCACTAGGTGGACCGACGATCTGGTTAGAACCGCAGGGAGCCGATGGATGCAGGAGGCGAGCAGCCGCTCAAAGTGGTGCTCTATAGGCCTATGTTCAGCACTGAACGTCTTCAGGCTGCTTATGTTGAAGTTTTTATAAATAAAAAAGAAATAGATTCTATTTTGTAAAGGAAAAAATTGTATCGCGTGATCACTTGGGTTTTCTTTTTCTTATTCTCTAAGACAGAAATTACGCAAAAATTCACATTATTTTAAACCTCAGTTCTTATTAAAACAATAAAGCTACTGCTAAAAAAGTGAGTCTTAAGGCTGCTTTTACATTTTGGCGAGCTCAGTACCGCACGCACGGTTCCGAGCTTGCAGCGTCCGTCGGTTTTAACAAATATATCTAGTTTCATTTATCGATATATATATTAAATTATGAAATAATTTGTAGTACCTAGTTTAGAAAAGTGATGAACTTTATTTTGGTAAAAATATTTTGTCAATGTAATAGAAAACTCCGGAGATATCCGACCTTTTGTTGAAGCCTTTTTTAATAAAAATCAGATTCAATTTATTTTTAACTGCTTTAAACAGGAAAAATCTGTTGTGACATTATTGAAGTACGGGATGTATTTAGTGGGGTATAATTTAGTTTGGAGACTTACGTTACATAGAATTGGCAAATTAGAGCTCTCAGATCGGGTCTCTGTGTGTTTTTGCCAAAACAAACACCAGGAAAATGACGATTACTAAATAAATAGGTAAATTACCTAAAATTCGCTCCATCGTTATCGAAGAAGATGAAATGAAGGGTATTTTCCATATAATGGCTAAGTATAGATATTAAAGCTATGCATCAAATATTGACGACGAAAACCTTGCAACTACGCATAATTTTGTAAAAGCAGCCCTAGAACTTACTTCAAAATATGGATAAACTGAGGAAAATAGTAACCCAAACAACGGCCCTATTTAAGCCAGTAACCTCTTTTGTCAACACGAAAAGATGAAATGATAAGAAAAGAAATCCATTTCATTTTTACGTCGCATCAGTTTACATCGCAAACTATGGCGTGATTGCTGCTAAACCAAAGTAAGCACGAATCGTAACTTTTGTTCCTCTTGATGGGCAATTTATGATTGATAAGGCAACAATAACTTGATCACTAGATCTTTGGAGTCTCGTGGGAGACGGAAACACTAATACTTTTTATATTTGGAAATTATGATATCTTTGACTGGCCTGATAGCTCAGTTGGTAGTATAGCTCTGTATTCTAAACTCTAGGCGGTGGGTTCGATTCCTAACCGATGAATTAATGTAATGTATGCATTTACAAACAAAAAGTATTTAAGTATTCCGTCAGATATCTGGTACCCATAGTACAAGCTATGCTTAGTTTGGGGCTAGATGGCGCTGTGTGAAATGTCCACACATATTTATTTTTATTTATGTATCTGTACCTATCTATTCTATTTTTTATTCTTCCCATCTGCACTAATGTTTGACAGCTCTTAAGTTCGCACTTATCTCTCTAGGACATACCCAAACGCGTTGCAGTAGGTACGTCATTCTATAGTACTGTATACGTACTTCATCAACCCAATACATTCCCACTGCTGGGACACGGGCCTTCTTTCATTAGCAAGTTGAAATGGCAATGGGCAGGCCACATTGTTCGTAGAACTGACAACCGATGGGGAAGAAAGGTTCTAGAGTGGTGACCACGAACCGGAAGACGTAGCGTAGGCCGGCCGGACTCGGTGGACCACCGTGGGGATCCGATGGATGCAGGAGGCAAGCAGCAGCTCAGGGTGGCGCTCTTTGGGGGAAGCCTATGTTCAGCAGTGGACGTCTTCAGGCTGTGGATGATTATGATGATGATGAAACATGCCATGATGGTTTTCTTTGCCGTTGTAAGAATGATTGCAGATTCCCCACATAAGTTAAAAGTTATTGGTGCAGGGCGGGATTCAAACCTGGATGCAATGGTTTCAAAGTCACATGAGCTACTGCTAAGCTACGCTCGCATTCGTTTTAATTTATAATTCTGGATTGTATGACATAGGTATATGTAGCAATCTCTGGAAATATACGGGTCTAAAAATCTTTCACTGATATTGTCCTTGATTAAAGAGGCTAGCTTATGGAGCCGGGGGCGGAAGCTAGTTTGTAATGCTTTTTAAATCTTTTTATTGTGTAGAAATTGTTATTATTAATAGACGAAAAAAAAAAGTCAAAACTTTTTCTAGATAATAAAAATATATGTGTTTAGTTTTCGTTAGAATGGTGCACATTCTAACGAGCTAACATTCTAACATTACGAAGTTTTTCTTATTGAACGAAACTCTGAAATTTAAATAGGTGATTATTTATAGAAACTGAAAAAAGTAAAACGAATATTTGTGGAAAGGGGCAAATCGAAAGACTATCAATTCATAAGCTGACATGGTCTCTAGCCTCTTCAAAATTATGACCCCCTAAAAGACAGATAGTAGGAAAATGCGTCTAAAAAAATTTAGGATATCTCGATCGAGTCGAGGCACGCGATAAGAATATTTACCTACATTCCCTACTCCAGTGACACAGTAAAAAGTTTGAAATATCGCCCTTCAATGCGCACCGGAAGCCGGGACTCGGTATTTTCACGACAAAACAATAATACCGTAGTATCAATAAACTACTGGAACCGACGACAAACTAATACTAATCAGTATACAAAGATGCCGTGACTGGCTTCAGTAAACGCGTCATAGCAAATCATCCCTGAATCCAAGCAATCCGGAAAAAAACGTATTGTTTCTACTAATAAAAACTTCTAATAAACATGCAACTAAGCTACAAGCTTCCGGGCAAATAAAACATAAAAATATATCCTATTTTCATAGGGCGTGGGGTGAAGGGGTGTGGGGTGGGGTGGTTTCACCCCCTATCTGCGCAAAAACCCAAAAACATCGAAATGAAAATGAGTGTAGCAGGGAGGCAGCGGGGCTGTGTTGGTAATTCATTTTTAACATTAAGCTTGTGTGGGTTTTTAAAGTACAGTCGTTGACAGTGTCAGTTGCTAATAGGCTATAGTATCCTGGTATTTTTTTATTGCATAAATTAATAATATTTCTCAAAACATAAACAGTTATGAAAACCAAAATTAAATATCTCAAAAAATGACAAAGTTACGAGCATTTTAAAATACAGGAATAGAAAGAGACAGTTCAAACATGCAGCGACGTCACTCTTGCCCCTCAATACTAAGCATTGTAACTCATTACTAAGCTGTGGTAGCTTTACATACAGTCTCTTTGGCATGTGACATCATAACGTGCGGTTTCGTAGTAACTGTGGGGAATCTCCTCATTTTCGAGAAAGGGACAGGCGATGCCCCCTCCAGAAACTTGAAAAGCTTATTACACCTTGATTTATTTACCAGTTTTACTCATTTTTTCAATTATTGCATTCATTTTTAACGCACTTTATGAACATACTATTTACTTGTTCATTTTTAATAACAGGAAACTAGCCTATTCGTGATTATGCAATTAATTGTGTTTTAGTGTTTTGTCTGTTGTTTTAAGACGCTAAAAGGTTTTTAGTTTATAACAGTTTCGCCTGTTTAACGTAATCAACAAATTAATTTTATTCTTTACCAGTTGTTATCAAAGCCCCACTAGGTGAACCGATGATCTGGTCAGAACCGCAGGGAGCCGATGGATGCAGGAGGCAAGCAGCAACTCAGGGTCGCGTTCTTTGGGGGAGGAAAATGAAATGAAAATGATGAACTGGTAATATAGTTGAAAAACTTGACCATTTAGAAGGAATTAGGAAATAAAATGAACGGAGTTTTTAAAAGTTCTGTTCTTATGTTACTTTTTGTGGACAAAGTTTTATAGACATATTTAGGTACCTACTCCTTAACACCAGATCCACACTGACCTAGTAGAAGAGTAAATAAAATAAAAAAATTCAAATTCTAATTGTATGATTATGGTCAACATCATCATCATCATCAACAGCCTGAAGATCTATGGCTCCCCCATAGAGCGCCACTTTGAGCGGCTGCTTGCCTGGTGCATCCATTGGCTCCCGTATGATTGTGAGTGCCGACCACGAACCGGAAGACCAGCGTAGGCCAGCCTCCACTAGGTGGACCGATGATCTGGTTAAAACCACTGGTAGCCGATTATGGTCATCAATTGGGTTTATTCCAAGCATACTTCAGTCATTATTTTTTTTTTTTAAACTAGAACTACTATCCAATGTTTTGCTATCACTTGCTGTAGATATTATAAACCGGTCTATGTACCAGCCCGTCATTTCTAAAACATTCATCTTCTAATAAGGGGAGATGGGAAATAATAAAAAATATTTTTATGTAAAACGTTTACACCATCTCCCAAATAATTGCAAAAATTTGCTACAAATGGTCACACCGCCGATCTGTAAAAATTAGTTCCACTTTATGCTGCGGGACTTCTTTCGTGAGACGAACTCCACAACGCGTTTATTAATAAAGATGTCAAAGCTTTGCATAAACTATTAGAACATAGAGATTAGCTATAAAATGACTGTGAGGTTGTATGATGTGATCTTAGATAATAAGTATGGAATTTTCAAATGATAATTAGAAATGATTATCTAATTCCGTTAGACCGCGAGTGTACAGGGCGCGAGCTCGCATTGTGCGCCCCTACACACACCTACACGCACTAGCGAGAACATAAAACGCAATTTTGTATTAGATTTAATTTGAGTCGCACACACTCTGCCTGTGTGCGTGCGCGCCTGATTGTGTGCGCGTGGAAGTACCCGCTTCCTACGCACAAATTGATTACGATCGTCGCCGAAAAGAGGAATTTGCATACACGTGGAAACCTTTTTCCTTTCTCTCAAAAAAAATCAATCCATCTCCCGAGCTAGATCGCATTAATTTCCCGCCGATTTATTTTTCTTAATTCAACTCCAGCGCGCTGATTCGACAGAACTCCGAATTCGAATGTAAAACGGATACGAATACGGGAAGCGACGAGGAAGCTTCGGCGCGAAAGCTGTCAGTTAGTTTTTGAAGTTTGAGATTGGAATCTTGTTTTTTTTCTTCGGCGGTCTGAAAAGAGGTGCATGCATGGTAGTTGTGGGGCATAGTGCAGGTGGGGGGATCGGCTGTCTCAGTGCATTTGTGGCGTGGCCTCCGCCCGCCGCGGCGCCGCGCTACCGAATGAGCGCCCGATTTAAAAACTATAGGAACGAACCCGCGCAGCAAGCGCCCGTAATACCACCCCCCGCGTAATGATTTTTTGGCGATGAATTTATATTCGCGCGCGAGCGGTGCCACTTTTTCGACCCCCCCACGACCCCACCCCCGCTCATTAACGCAACCCAGATATGCAATTCTGATCTTTGACGAGGAGGCTGTAGTGTCGGCGGGCACCTCGCCGGGAGAGGTGGCCCGTTTTGTTTTTTCCCGCCCGGCTTCATTATTGATGGCATCGGACGGTAATGCGGAAGCATGTGTGAACGTTTCATTACAAAAGGTGGACGCGGCCGGTGTTAATATTGCAGACCGGCCGGACCCTACCGGACGGGAGGACGCCTCTGAAAAAAAAAACTTTTTAAAAAAGAAATAAAAAATAACCACTGCAATTAAATTTGAATTCGAGTCCGAGGAAAATTCTAAGTTTCGGTCGGAGCGCGCGCGGATTGGAACTATCGCGACGCGTGGAAGTTTGCAAAGTTTCGTAAAGTTTGGTGCGTGTGTGGGCAGCCGCTCGCGTGACGGATCGCTCGGACCGTCCCCCGCCGACTGAACGCGTTTATACTCCGCATATCCATTCCATTTTTGATTTCATTTTTCAGTAGTTCCAATTCTGAATTTTTCGCGCGAACTGAGCTTTTTATATTTTATTTCTCCGCCGTCATTTTGTTGCCGAACATTGACTCAAACTGTGACTTTGTTGAAGTTTTGTTGACTGTTATTGTTGATTTACAAGTGGTTGGTGTCAAGAATATAAAACGGTAAGTGCTTTATGCTTTAAGAATGTTACGATTGTGTATAAAATAAACTTTAAAAATGCCCAAACACGTTTTCAGAGGACAATAAAAATGACCGGAAGTAAAGTTTATTATCTTTATGCATGCACTTTGAATTGACTTCGGTGTTCTTTTTGAAAATTAGAATTCTTGAGATCACACGTTTAAATATTAATTTGCTGCGAACAATTAGTGTTACCCTCGCGGAGTTTACTATTATGATGTAAATGCGTACTGGCCACTTGCTCGTCCCGAGTCCCGTGCATCCGAGCTATCCTGCAAGATCATGCGAGCTGACCATTACACCTTCTTGCATAAAATTAAAAAGTAATCGCTAGGAGTTGCACTCTAACCGTTGACCTCACTTATTGTATGTTTGAATTTAGATTCTCTGCAACTTTATCAAAGTACCTACGTTATAAGTTTTGGAATGTTCCTCATTTAATTATTAAGAGAGACGTATTTTGAAAATGCGTTCAGTTATCATGATGTTAATTATTATTACAGTTTTTCTTATTAATATGCTTAATTATTTTATTTAAATTTTGTGTACTAGGCATTTAGATTAACTAAATATTATCTATTTATCAGGATTGACCTTATAATTTCGCATTACGAATAAAATGTGACGTATAACCTTATCAAGTTAAATAACTACTCTTCATAGTTAAATATCTATTATGCTCCACATTTTAAAAAGTAGAGCATAATAGATTACTCTATTATTTGCACGCCCCACCTACTCCATTCAGTAGCAACGAAAATACTCATCGTCATTATCTTATCATATCAACGTATTTAATCTTTGCCCTAAAAATTCAAGACGTAGCCAAAAATCCGCGAATCACATTCGCGGTTTTGCGCGCACTGTGTCACATTCGGCGGGAAGTGCGCAAGGGACCAAGGAGGTGAGATGCGAACTTCTGCAGAATGTAGCTGGCTGCAAGGAGCTCGTTGCAAAGTTAAAGGGGTGTCTACTGGCCAGTTCTATTGTCAATATTGTCATTTTGTGTACATCAAAAATAAAAAGCATAGATTTGTATACGTAGAATACGTATTCAGGTTTTGAGTTTGTGTCGCTGTGAGAAAGGACTGCCAATTGAATTAATCACCATCTTCGTAATACAATTTAGTATTGTACAGGCCTCATCGTATTTGTTCTATTTACAAACATTTACATTCTATTTGTAATCAATAAGGTGTGGGCCAACTTTTTTTTATGAAGCATTTTATAAAACACGTGCATAACTAAAAAAAAAACAAGATGAAAAAACATTAACAATTGTCCTCAATACAGATAAAAATTAAATGCGACGCAAATATAAAGTAAGTATCATAATTATCTCTAACTACAAATGGTACAACAAGTGAACCTAGTTAGCTCATCTTCCAGTTCCTAAAAGCGATAAGGCTGGCGTATTATTACAGTCATTATCTAAGCCGCGCGGCCGTGCGACGCAACGCTGCGCTAATCGCATCGGAAGCAAGACCGACAAGCATCGATTCCCTCCATACATCTAACTGCCGTTCCTACAGAATGCCAGACTAGAAAAAATGTAAAAAACGGTGACAGACTCATTCCGTCCGCCGTCTCCTTTCTAATCGCGCCCCCACACGCACGCGCGGCTTTTTAATTGCATCCCACCCCCCACCCCGGAAAAAAGGGCCGAGCACACGATGGATTAGCATACAGCCTCACAGCGCGAGAAACATCGAGCGCACCCCTTCAGTTTTTGCGTGGTTCCTTTCCTCCCGCCATATTTTCGCGGCATTGTTTTTTTTTGGTGGGGCGCGTGGAGCGAGTTGCGTGCGCGCCGCGGCAGTCGGCGACCGCCGGCGTTCGCGCGATGTGCATCTACGACCAGCACATGAAAACAGACATTGCACTTCCGCGGCTCGCACGCACGACGCGTTCTAAAATTGAATCTTCATTTTTTTAATTCATATGTGACCTAGTGCTGTGCCAAGTGAGGATTGTTTGACATTTTTTTTAATAAATCGGTAAGTATCATATTTTTCTAGACCACCTAGTTATCAATAGTGACGTTAGGACTAGCAAAATTTGGCGATAGCTGGGAGCAAGGTCGTGGCATGGTGATAAAATTATTTGCACAAAAAAATGTGTTAGACCGATTTGGATAACCTCAATTCGGTACAACGCGCTATTGTGCGACAGATATTTTTCTGTGTATGATACATTAAATTAATGAGGTATCTAGAGCACAGTTTGTTATATAGCTCCAACTTGGAATATAGGCTTCGACGTTTAAAGTTTTCTAAGTTGGCTGCATCCGGTCAGTGTCGGCTGGAACATTGTGCTTGTTCAACTTATTAAAACTTCTTTTGAAGCATTTGAATTTCAGCGTCTATGTTATACAGCAGCGTCACAGAATAGATATGTATATGTATATATGTATGTACTTTCTTGTCCAAAATTATAGCATGTTACATTTGTAACTGGTATCATTGTTTACCAGATAAAACTATTAAATCTTTGTAGACCTACAACAAACATTAATAACTTTGTAAACTTTAAGATAAATATTACTGTTTTAAATACTATTTCTGTAATTGTTCACATATTATATTCTTCGAATCGTAAAAGTGCTATCAATCAGGCTTATTAGGAAAATTATCTATTACTCAATTAACTTAGATAACTTGACTTATCTTTAAATAACGACACCGTGGAACTCAATATTTGCATACAATTTGTAAGTAGTGAATATTGAAAAAAAAAATTTGATTTCTAAGTCGCAGACTGGCTAACGAGGAAGCAATTAATTAAATATTTCTTCGAACACAAATTAAAATAGTGAAAACGTTTTGTACCCTGTTCTTCATGTTTTGCAAAAAATATCCCTAAAAGGTATTCTAATTTCAACTGCTTAAAAAAACAGCTTAAACTGAAAGAGCCGTAATTTTCTTTTTTTTTGTTATTAGTTTACAGTTGATTTAAACTTTACGGCTTTATTAATAAACGCGTAGTAGTTTTAGTTTAGTTACTTCAGCTTTTGTCATAATTTTGACAAGCGAATGAAAAAGACAAATGTTACAATGCGTTTATTAATAAGGTATTAATGGATATTCACTATCATTTTGAATATATATACTTACGCGGTCTATACCGTGATTGGAATCATTTCTGAATATATTTTTTTTATGTAAATGAATGACGTGACGAGCTAGTCGTTTTACTAGGTGGTAGGACTTTTCTGCAAAGTTCGTCTAGGTAGGTACCACCGCTTTGCCAGTTATTCTGCCGCCAAGCAGTAGTGTGCAAGCACTGCTGTGTTCCGGTTTGAAGGGCATTGTAGCTAGTGAAATTACTGGGCAAATGAGACTTTATGATCTGATCACTCAGTCTAGTTATCTGATTACTAGACTGGGTGATGTCTCAGGATGACGTGCGCAGTGCAGTGTCGCGCGAAACTTTATTGTTTTAAAGTCGCCTGGTGTAAGCGACACGGCCGCCCATAACAGATTGCAGTGTCACTCGGAACTCCAAACTAAAGTTTCGAGTAACACCGCGCACTGCGCACGCTATCCTGAGACATCACACAGTCTAAAAAAGTTTTCTAGACTTTGAGATCAGTTCGTAAAGTCTCATTTGCCCAGTAATTTCACTAGCTACAATGCCCTTCAAATCGGAACACAGAGTTTCCTATATCAAAAATGCCGTAAGTGAGTTTAAGGGTAGGCAACGCATCGGTAGCGCCCCTGGTGCTACTGGGTTCCATAGGCGACGGTAACTGCTTCCCATCAGGCGGGCCGTCAGCTTGTTTGTCCATCCATGTTATAAAAAAAAGTAATATTTATGATTTTTATAGCAGTATCGCCTGCTCAGCGTAATCTGCAGATTAATTTGTAAAGGGAAAATTCGAATCACGAGCGGAACTTGAACCCGCATCCATGCGTCCCTAAAGCACATGCTTTACTTAAGCTACCGTGACAAGTGGTGTGGTTCAAATTTTTTCCTTTACAAATTAATCTGTAAAAAAAAGTACTACTAAAAGTGTAGTTTATTTGAATCTATAGAATAAATTTTCTATTATTTGATGTTTTATTTGTTGTTTTTGTTTTTGTTTTAAAGTTCCGGGTGACACTGCAACTGTTATGGGCGGCCGTGTCACTTAACATCAGGTGAACGACTAACTCGTCACGTCATTTAATTACATAAAAAAAAAAAAAAAAAAAAATGTAACTACACTCTGTCAGTCTACAACTATAAACTGCGGCACCAGAATAATATTTACAGTAAATCGAGTTAGTTTAACTTTCTGACGATACTCGATCTGGTTATATCTCACGAAACTACTAATATAAAGTGAAATTAGTATTTAGAACTAAATTTTCCGGTGGTTTCACTCGTTTTTCCAAGGGGATTTTTTTTTTGATAAAAATAAGCGTATGTTGTTTTTGGAGATGTAAACAATGAGTGCACAAAATTGCATCTAAATTGTTGCCGTGAAAAGCAGACAAAAGCAAGTAAATAGACAGAAAATCACTTTTAAACATCTATAAGGATAAATAACTAGGATTGCCAAAAAGCAACTATGAAACGGCACCTACATTATTTCTAAAAGACCACTTAAACTTAAATTACCATAAAAAAGTGGAAGTACAATTAATTTACAATACAAGGAATAATTTCACACGTTTTCAATTTCTAAAAATTGATGAAGTTTCTGATACTATATAAATAAATAAATATGTGTGAACATTTTTTACCTACTTTCGGGTATCAAGGAAAACTTCAGCTAGGCGATCATGTATCTTGTTGGCAACCGATAGAAACGCAAAAATGTATGGATTTGACAGTTGCAGTACGCAGCTTATGTAAAGAGTTACTATGGAAATTTTCAAATTTGGATTGAAATTTATTTTGTTGCATTGCTATCAAAGTTACATGATCACCCCGCAGAGAACTGCAATAAATATTTCACTTCTATTAAATCAAGGTTCAAGATACATCGCGTACGGCGGAGTGGGGACGACTGCCTGCCGATGCGCACTAGCTTGATCACCTGTCTATTACCAAAAAGCTGATCAAGCAGTCTGTAGCGCACACTGCTACAACTTCATCGCCATCTAGCCCCAAACTAAGCATAGCTTGTACTATAAGAACCAGATAACTGATAGAATACTTAGATACTTTTTTGTTTGTAAATACATACATAGAATACAATATAACACCCAGACACAACACAAACATCGATATTCATCACACAAATGTTTGTCTTGGGTGGGAATCGAACCCACAACGTATAGTTCAGAAGGCAGCGCTACTACCAACTGAGCTATTAGCCAATTAAAATATAATATACTAGTTGACCCGACCCGGCTTCGCACTAATTAGTTTTACGCCTTAACCCTGTTTATGTGTAAGAGGAAAGCGAAAGGAAAAAAAGATAAGGGAAAAGGATGAATGGATGGTCTATTGCCATCCCATCTATTCATCCTTTTCCCCTTTCTCTTCCATCTTCCCATCAACAGAACGAGTATAAATAAAAAAATAAATAAAATATAATACAAACGAAAAATTCTTGCATAAAAACTACATACATGTTTCTAAATGTTATTTTGAAAATGATGCTATAATCATACCAAATTTCAGTGAAATCCATTTAATAGTTCCAGCGTGATGCGTGTTCAAAGAGACAGACAGACAGACAAAAAAATCTAAATAAATTGTTTCCGCTTCTGTATCGATAAAAAAATGTAATGCAACCAAAACGTTAAAAAAATATTCAATGTACAGATTTAGGCCAGTTACAGTTTTATTATATATATATAGATCTACCTTTAATGCCCATATTAGAAATTGCATGAAACCATTTATATGCATTACTAATTACTGACTTAGTAAATAAAATAGAAATGACGTGATACTTGAAGGAAAAACCACAGATGTATGCCTAGTTCTAGTTCACAATAACATTAGCAGTAGAAGGTTACTAATTTATCAAAACCTCTGACTAAAGCAACAGACTAAAACTACTTGTTGTAGGACTTCTCTGCAAAGTTCGTCTAGGTAGGTACCACCGCTTTGCCAGCTATTCTGCCGCCAAGCAGTAGTGTGCAAGCACTACTGTGTTCCAGTTTGAAGCATTGTAGCCAGTGAAATTACTGGGCAAATGAGACTATGACCTAATTTCATAGTCTAGTAATCTGAATACTAGACTTTGCTGAAGTCTCAGGATGACGTGCGCAGTGCATTGTCACGCAAAACACTACATTTTCCGAGTGACACTGCAATCTTTATTGGATTATGGACGGTCGTGTCGCCTAAAATCAGGTGAACGACTAGCTCGTAAAACATTTTTCGCAGCTAAAAAATTGTTTTATGTTTTTGGCAAATTTTTAATAATCTATGTGTAAAATTTTGTCTAAATTAGTTTAGCCGTTTGATTTAAAAGCTACTCAAAACATTTCCTTACTATCTTATCCGTCCGGCCATTTTGAGGTAAAATCCAAATAAAAAACACAAAATGTTACACTTTTATGTTTTATATTACTCGTAAGGATTAAAATAATTTAATCCACTAGTGTAAGTGACCATTGCATTTTCTATGCATTCCGTCGTAGCCGTAGCTAATAGCTACGCGTCTACGGCTAGCGATGCACCGTAGCGTCTATGATCGTAGCATGCACTTTCGTAGCATGCAACTATCTTGTTCTATGATTGCGTAGCAAGAGTGGTATTCAGTTGTTTACAAAAGCGGTGTTAAAAATTGGTATACTGTACATTAATATTTACCCATATTTTTACTCTACTATTTTTTTAACGACAATGAAGTTCTAAATACTTATAGAATTGAAGAACACTCAGCTTTTATTTAATAAAGACAATAGTATATCGAATAATCAATAAAACTACATCTCTATATATATTATCTTTTTTAAAATATTTTTTTAACTAATTATTACCAGTCTTACAATTATATCAACTACTACAAAAATATTTATACCATATATGTCAACTAAACAGTTCAAATGCTCCAGCCGACTACCAGTAGGTAGAGTACCCAACATGCTGGCAGCATTGCCCCGTTGAATTGCAATGCTGATTAATTATGCCAAATAAACGCCAAACACAGATGATAGAACAGGTAGGTAAAATAAATTTAATACATATTTAAAGTTAACTAAGTCTGTGGCATCATCGACATTATCACAGTTAATTAGGTTTTTCTATAGGTCATATGCATATCTACAATTCAGAATATCTACTGTGAATTCCAACAAATTGCTAATGAATGTAAGTTCTATGTATTTTTGATTGCAGATTTTTTTTATGAAACTGGTAATGCGTTTCTCAAAACTTATATACCTAAAGTGTTTTTTCTTCTTTTTGTTATGTAATTCAAACAAATATAGTACTTAACCACAACTAGTAAACGGCTAGCACTCACGTAATTTTAGTCGAATAAGTCGACCGGTGTCAGCGTAGAGCCACCGTCGTCGCTGCGCATACCCGTGAAGATGGGCATCTTTATTGCCTGAACACCAGTCGATTAATTCGACTAAAATTGCGTGAGTGCTAGCCGTTCACTAGCTGTAGTTATGAATACTACTCACGGTGTATTAGTTTCTATAATATTAAATAAAGTACATGGTAAATATCCCGTTAGTCTGTAATCTATAACAATATTATAAAGAGGAAAGATTTGATTGTTTGTTTGTTTCCATTGAATAGGTTCCGAAATAAGCTACACTATCTCCGGGTGACAAAGGCTATATTATATTTTCAAAAGAATTAGAAATGCTTACTAAAACTCCAATAATGTAACCCAAGGTGTAAAAAAGTTACCTAAAATATTCTTTACATCGCGCGCGCCGCGAAATTTATTATACCCGTGCGAAGCCGGGGCGAGCCGCTTGTATTAAATAAAGCACATGGTAAATTTCCCGTTAATAAACAATATTTTAGAAATGTTCTCAAATTTTGTGATTCTTAAACAGTTTCACCCTCACGTTGGTTTCCTTCACCATTGTAACTAGCGAATGCAAATTCTGCACACAATATGAAAAGTCATTTGGTGCAGAACCAAAGACGTTATATAAAAGACTTTTCTCAAACATGCTTGGAAATGTAAGTGTTATTTTGACAACCTTCTTCGGGATCAATCGAAATTGCTGTACTGGCGAGCAGCGGCCGGCAAAAGTGGTATGAAATACCATATCTGCCAAATAAATTACTGTATACAAAATTCATATCTGTCGTGACATGGCTACCAAAGGGCTACTTGGTTTTAATTTCCACGCATTATTTGAGAAAAGTATTACACTATACAAGCCTTGGCCACACTAGGCATTGATGGACTTACGTATGTGTGTGCCCACATTTACACGTTCGTCCGTCAATGCCTCTGTTGCCGGCCGCTGCAGTAATGTACATTGATTGTAAAAGATAGTTAAGTAATATGAAATCAAACAAACTCACAAACAGCTAAGCAATTCTGTTAGATTACAAGCGTTGTGTACGGGGCGATAGCCTAAGTCTATATTACATAAAGGAAACGGCGAGCCGGCGCGGATTTTTTATCATTTCGCAGCCGTTGAACCTAGATAAGCACTGTAACTCCACCTAGCCATCCTAGTGCTTGATAAACACACTTCGTTATTTTTTACTAGACGTTTTTATAATAATACTAACATAATTATAATAATAATGTTCAGTACCCCTACGAGAATGCATTTATTCGGATGTTACTCTAGTCGATTAAAGAATGACGTATTAGAAAATTAAAATATCCAAAATATAATTTTACATTCTATATACAGCATTAAAAACTATGCCTAAATTTCGGACTAGATATTGATTAGTCTAATGTCCGCCTGCACTAAAGTTTGCTACTCCTAAGTTCACACTTATTTTCTATGACATACCTACTGTAACGGAATTGGGTACGTCTTAGAGAAATAGGTATGAACTTAAGAGCTGTCAAATTTTAATGCAGACGCGGATAAGGTTTACCACTATTCCTATACTATTCATATACTATTCCTATACTATTTCTATACAATTCCTATACAATTCCTATACAATTCCTATACAATTCCTATACAATTCCTATACAATTCCTGTACAATTCCTATACAATTCCTATACAATTCCTATACAATTCCTATACAATTCCTATACAATTCCTGTACAATTCCTATACAATTCCTATACAATTCCTGTACAATTCCTATACAATTCCTATACAATTCCTATACAATTCCTATACAATTCCTATACAATTCCTATACTATTCCTACTAATATAAAATTGAAACTTTTTCAGTGTGGTTTTCCACATATACCATCGCGGTTCAACTGTTTTGGGTAAAATCAAGTTGCTTACACCACCAGAGACAACATAGAATGCATTTTATCCTAAAAATTTAAGTGTTACCTAAGTGTACCCTAACCCTTTAGTGTAACCTAACACATAGGTGTTAGATTACTCTAGTACCTAAATAATAAAATGTATGCCCGTCTGCATTAAAGTTTAACTGCTCCTAAGTTCTCACTTATCCTTCTATGACGTACCTACTATGCATTTAGGTATCCAGTACATCGTAGAGACATAAGAGCTGTGAACCTTTAGGTGCAGACGCGTATTAGTCCCATATAAGTAAATGCCAAAATAAAAAAGGACTGAGTCATATTTTAAAATGAAAACTATACTAAAGTGTATTGTATTAATAATTTTATCATATTTATTGAATGTTATTTAAACTCCGTGTTTGCTTCCATGGTTGTTAGACATATTCAGACGAAGAAGTGCAAATACGTACGTACCTAGGAAACGTTTATTGAGCTAGAAATAGGTATGATCGAGACCACCTGTGTTTGCTTTACCAACACGTTCAAGGATTTCACTTAATAATTATTCTATTATACGAAAATGTGAACAAATAGGAAACTCATGAGGTTGACACGGTATTAAATTTTAATATCCTTCTAAAAATGAAAAGGGGCTAAAGTTTCGTTCCCACCGGCGCGACTGTGACGCGGTAGCGTGTGCGATGCAAAACTATGCGGTATCCATCGCTTCCCGCGGGGATCGCCGTGTGGACGTCTACGAACACGGGCAGTAATGGGTGCTGAATGGCCGGTTTTCACGCTTGTCTGACGCCACATGCCGCACCGGTGTGGCCGCAGCTTAAACCGACTTCAATCGTCTAGTTTTATACTGAGAAAGTTTTTTTTTTATAACCAAACTACTAAACCGATTCTGAAGGCGCCAAATTAAAAAAAAAAAATCAAATCCGTCATCACTTACCTATGACGGTGTTCTATAGTAACAAAAATTTCAAAAAAAACTATATAAAAAAATCCCCTATTTTAGATCCTTCAAGGGATCCTTTCAGGGGCTCAAACCCTCTAAAAGAAAGCCCTCCTCCAAATTTTAAGTATCTACGTCTAGCGGTTTGGGCTGTCACCCAGTCAGGACAATGCCTTTTATATAATAGACTATTATATAAAAGGCTTTGACCTGGGTGACAGACAACGTACAGCCCAATCTTAGTTTAGGACACGTAGGTCCACCTACATTAAGTCCTGCACACCTAAATTAGGTCCTGCACACTTACATTAGGTCCTGAACTAATTTTGCAGTCTGGGAACCCTCAATAGGCTCTTACTGCGGAAACAGATTACTAAATATGTTACTACGTAACCACAGAGTAGTATAGCGCGAAAACTGTAGAGAAAAAAACATAAACATAAACCTACGTATTATTTTACAACCAATACTTACGCAAGCTGGCAGGGTGTCAGGTTCCTGAGATGTTTTATTAACCAATCAAGTTTTCCAAAGTTTTTGTCAAGTCAGGTTTATTTATAATGCGAACAGCTAATGCATTTACTCGCCTTGCCCTCTCCCTTGTTACCAGCTAACTTTACTAGGTGGTCGGACTTTTCGACAAAGTTTGTCTAGGTAGGTACCACTGCTTTGCCAGTTATTCTGCCGCCAGCAGTAGTGTGCAAGCACTACTGTGTTCCGGTTTGAAGGGCATTGCAGCTAGTGAAATTACCGGGCAAATGAAACATCTATTTTTGTCATTGACTAGGCTAGCGTTTGACCACAATCTCAAATGATGGGAAACGATGATGCTGTCGAAGGTGTAGCACGCTTGTCCAGTTTAAATACCTATTCACTCTTGACTTGAACAGCCCCGGGTTGTATTATTCTGGAAACACCGACTAAAAAAGTGGATATCTCACTCTAGAAATCTTATTCCTACTCATAGACTGTGCGATGTCTCAGGATTACGTGCGCAGTGCAGTGTCACGCGTAACTTTATAATTTATAATTCCGTGTGACACTGCAACTGTTATGGGCAGCCGTGTCGCTTAACATCAGGCGAACGTCTAGCTCGTCACGTGATTCATTACCATTAAAAAAACTATAACTTAATAGTATTACAAGTCAACAATAAATATGCTTGCACCGCCGTAATAGCCACGTACCAATATATGCCTATATATAAATGGTAAAAAAAAGTTCGTTCTAAGATCTAAGACATGACAGAAAGATGCTCAGTCGCTGATCGGCACTCAAGTTGAGAGTTCCAACAGAAAATTATGATTATATGCTTAAATTAAATATACTATAGATATATAGAGGAAAATCAAACCTCAAAAGTGTCCCCGCGCCAATGCTTTCTTATACAGATATATACCTCTCCAGCTAATATAAAACAGTCCACAAGCGGTTGTTTCATTTTAATAATGAACCATAGCACTCTGTAATAGCGTTGTAAAACAAATATAATGTGAGTTACATCACTGTCATTAGACGCGGTCACACGCGACTGAAATCAAAAACAAGGCATATGCCTTGTTTAAACGGTGCCTTTTTCCAGGCGGTGATCGTGGATCTACGTTATATTGCATCGCAGATTATTATATATGAAATCTCGACTTGAGTATCCATTTGCTATTGAGTATCGTTCTAAGATTGGTGTCGAAGTGCTAAAATGCCTCAACAAGCATTTTGCATTCGACGGTGCATGATGATTCAAATTCTACAAGTTTAGCTGCGTATTTTCATGACCGCGACCTTTTGCAATAGGTATTTATATACATTATATCTGCATTATAATAGTAACAAACATCAAATGTTTAATTGGCTATTTTCCTGCTAAATATAATAATAAAGTAGTCAGAACATATTATGTGTAATCAACTACAAAACGGCATACCTACTACATTCCTAGATTATTTAAGCTAACGGATATTAGCGTGCCTACTGTTATGGGCGGCCGTGTCGCTTAACATCAGGTGAACGACTAGCTCGACACGTCATTAATTAAAATAAAAAACGACAATAAAGATAAAAAAAATTAATACAAAGCAAATGTAAGAAGAATTATTGATAAAGGACAATGGCCAAAATTGTATGGACCTTGGACCCCATAGTTTATTACACAATGATAAGCTCGGCAGTAGAAAGTATTTCTAATTTTGAAATTATTTTATTGTTACTATTATCTGCTATGTTATACACAATTTTGTTATTCTATGCTTAAACTTATTACGAGGAATTTATTTATATGAAATCTAGGGCAACTACTTACTGCCCTGTTATTATTTTATATTAGAACTTACCGATGTGAACTGTACCTTACGGGAGTACATTAGCTTAGTCGGCTGGGTTTACAGAAAAAGTTATTTTTATATACATTTCTAGCCTATTTTTAATTTATTGTGTGCCTTTACTTTTTTGGTTTCTGTGTCGTACTATCATCAGATCCTCGGCATATTTATACGGATCCCTCCTAAAGGTGCAGCCTATACAATAAAAATCGAATTATCAAAAATCGGTTGAAAAAAATCAACGGTATTTAGAGCCATCTCCTTTATTGAAATAGCTTAAAAGCTATTGCTAGCGAGACACTTATGTAACCAACTATACAAGCGATTTATCACCTAGACTTCCTCGCGTCATTCGAACAGGACACACTGTAAAAACAACTCAAGGTTAGGTAATTAGGTAACTAAAATATAAATAATTAGGTTTCATATCATGAACATAATATTTTAAACCTATTATTATGTATAGCAACAAAATCCACATGTAAATAAATGCCCGCACATTCAGAATAGTAGAACATTTTTTTTTTCAGTTAAAAACAGTGTACTTTCCGACATAAATGTACTTTGATATTGGGTTTTAATATTTTTCTTATGTTGAGTGTACTGACTACTGAAATGCTATTGTAGATACGTATTAAGTCTATTAATAAATTGATAGCTGTTTCGTTCAACATTAGATAAAATTATCCTAACAGTTTTGTTATTAGTATCGGGCATTACATTCATTAATTAAAGTTAATCTCTTTTTCTCTGTATCTCTCTTCTCTCTCTTTTTCTCTCTCTCTCTCTCTCTCTTCTCTCTTTCTCTCTCTGTATGTGTTTCTTACGTCCTCGCTCCTGATGTTTTAGGTCAGCAATAAATTCTTCTTCTCGTGTAGGCAAGTAGTCAGCCCTGCCCGGCTAGCATGCGCACCGCAACAAAACTTTTATCTCGTGAGAGACCGTGACAGGACTATTGTAGCGCCTAAGTGTGTCTTACTCTAACAACGACAAGTTTTCTCGTGGTACGTATGCTAGGCCATCTGGTGTCAGATTTTTTATTGTATAATTATTGTTATTGAATCGAATCTAAATTCATTAAATTTTTTTTTAATGCTAAAATGGGCATACGTTTGATAACAACTCACCTGATGATAAGAAAAC
The DNA here is from genome assembly GCA_910589525.2 of Ennomos quercinarius. Classification (NCBI taxonomy): domain Eukaryota; kingdom Metazoa; phylum Arthropoda; class Insecta; order Lepidoptera; family Geometridae; genus Ennomos; species Ennomos quercinarius. The sequence continues at coordinate 15,820,031 of OU342502.1, forward strand.
TATCAGCTTTTAAAATAAAACAGTGCATTTTCTTCCAATTAAAAATATCAGGTATTTGCGTATTAAAATTAAATTATATAACCATTGCGCTGCATGATCAATTGCAGTTATAGTTACAGTTAAAGTTAAAACAGTTGTTTAACTTACGCTAATTAAGCGAAATTCTCTAATAGGTACCTCTAGCTAATTGAGGATATTTCACTTGACACAATGACCAAATATGATATACCTAATACAAGGGAAAGAAAAAACACTATGCCTAACTAAAACCACAGATAACTAAATAGGGACATTGTTGAAATTTATTTTGTGAAAGTGTTAACAATAACTATATTTATACCACGAAATATTATATCGATTTGTTTAATTATGTTGTAACAAATTATAAGTGTTGTAAACAAAATTTAAAAAAAATGACCAAAAAATGACACTGTAAAGTTTCTTGTAGCTTCTTTACAGATGTAATCGAAGCTACGGTTCAGAGTTTTCTATTCTACATTGTGCCGGATTGCTTGCACCTGATGTGGGGAAGAGAACTTTTCTTTTTCAAACTCGTATTGTAATAGGCTTGTTATAATTTTTTTTTTTTTTTATGTGATTGAATGACGTGACGAGCTGGTCGTTCACCTGATGTTAAGTGACACGGCCGCCCATAACAGTAATATAATATAGTATTATAATATTTTGACATTTTTGACATTAAGCACTGTGTAAGTTTGTTTAATTATGCTTGCTTCGAATGTACAATAATTTAATTTTTATTATTTTTAAATACATTATCTAGTTTTGACTTGTAATAGTGCTAAAAATAGCCTATTTGCAATAAAAATTTTTGATTTTGATTTGATTTTGATTTTGATATTTGTAATACTATTCTGGGATAAAATAACAAGTAAGTGACTTCTTCCTTATAGAATGTAGGCAAATAGTTATCTCAAACCCCATATTGGGAGTTTTGGCGGGAACTCGGAAAAGTTCACGTCGTTGCATTGTATTATTTTTCTAAACTCGTGCTTTTTCCAGTGTTAATGTTTAAAGTCGGTGGCATTTTACGCATTATGTGCTGAATTACGAGCATGAGTGTGCGCAAGTAATATAATGTGGTGAAACGTGGTTTTCGTGTTGCTTCCAAAATTCTATAGAAGCTTCTAGTAAAGTTGCCACCACTTTACTAGAGCATGACTTAGACTGGACTATGACTACGCAGACTGTGACTAAGACTTGACTTTACGTGAAATATTCTATCATTATGAAAAATTACAATACTTGACACTGGCTAAATACACTATGTGTGGAGCCAAAATATAAGAGAAAAAAAAAACCCCATATTGTACTATTCGGCCTTAATAAAGGTTAGAAAAATTCAGTAGATGAAATTTAAGCTTCATAGCTCAGTCGATAGTAGCTCTGCCTTCTGAGCTGTTGGTTGTGGGTTCGATTCGAGGCAAATATTTGTGTGACGTACAACGATAAAAAAAATATTGTACTAAGTGTATTTACAAACAAACAGTATATAAGTACTCTATCATTTACAGTATCAACCGTAAGACGTCTACTGCTGCAGGGACTCCGTTATAAAATGCCACTTTGGACGCTTATCATAGAGGGGGGATTTGCTATAATCACCACGCTTAGTGTCAGGCTTGGAGTTCGCAAAAGATTTAAATGAACGGAGGAGAATGCTGCTGCCCATTCCTTGGGTATTCCCTTAGTGGGCTCTTACGGCACCCACGCGAAGAGATGAGATGGTCCCATACGCAAACCGGGACCACACGGCCTAAGTAGCACGTTGGTCTAAAAATGCATACCCAGTATCTGCAGCATTGCCACATTGGATTGCATTTCAATATGACATTGCCACATAAATTAACATTGTGACACGCGGTCCGATCAAACGACTTTAAACAGAGATATTAGGTAAAAATTCAACGGCTTCATACCACCAACGATTCATGTTCCTTGTGCAATATTTATCAATAAATAACTAAAGTCTAAGAATCTGAAACAGGAGCGCGGCCACCGATCTAGTCGTTCGGTGTAAAGTCTCGAATTCCACTTCCGAAGAAGTCTCTTTACCTACATCGAAGAATAAGTTCTGATGACGTCGCAGGAAGTCGGTTTTAATCCTAGACATAGTCTCTCCTTACCTAGATAACATATCTGAGTTGAAACTCTATGCTTGATAAGACTTTTTATTGAGTAAATTTCAATTTGCCTGAACTTGCTGACGAACTTTTTCTTATCTTTCATTGAGGTAACTTTTGGTTGAATTAAATATGTTGTTATTTAAGACTGGCTTGTTAGCTCAGTTGGTAGTAGCTCTGCCTTCTGAACTGTAGGTTGTGGGTTCGATTCCCACTCAGGACAAACATTTGTGTGATGAACATAAGTGTTTGTTCTGTGTCTGGGTGTTATATTGTATTCTATTATATGTATGTATTTACAAACAAAAAACTATCTAAGTATTATATCGGTTATCTGGTTCCCATAGTACAAGCTATGCTTAGTTTGGGGCTAGATGGCGCTGTATGAAATCATCATCATCATTATCATCATCATCATCATTAACAGCCTGAAGACGTCCACTGCTGAACATAGGCCTCCCGCAGAGCGCGCCACCTTGAGCGGCTGCTCGCCTCCTGCATCCATCGGCTCCCCGCGGCTTTCACCAGAAAAAAAAAAGAAATATAAAATAACAAGAAAAATTAAATGTCCACACATATTTGTTTATTATTATTTATTATAATGTTAAATAAAAATAAATAAATATTTGTATACACTCTTCACACAGCGCCTTCTACTCCCAAACTAGCATCTAAGCTAAGCTATTTTTCTAAACAAGGCTTTTTGCTGTAACTTATCCTATAACATACATGCTATAAAAAATGGGCATTTAAACTTGCAGAATAAAAATGACGGGAAGTAATAGATACTCATAAAAGCCTATAATTACTCAAATGCTGACAAAGTTTGCTGATCGAAAAACACCAAAGACTATTAAACCACTTGACTGCAAATACACTTTCATCCACTGTCATCAAAAACACGCTAATTTTAGTAGCTATTCCCAGTAATCAGAAATCAGACATTTAAAGACATTGTGAATAATGTCGTTAACTGATCACAGCAGCGTATTTCTCTTAATACTTAATAGTGTTTTGGCAACCTCATTCGAGTATCATTTCCTGAACCAGGTACCTATAAAGCATGATGCCACTTTTAGCCATATTGTCTACTAGCTGTGCCCCACGGTTTTACCCGCATAAAAATGATCACGCTATTCTACACGAACCACACAATTTTCCGTGATAAAAAGTACCTAATATGTTACTGCAGGATCTGAACATCAAAATCCTTAAAGCCGTTTCAGCACTGAGTGCTAACATACATACATAGATACAAACTTTCAACAAACATACAAACATTCTCATATAAAAAAGGCTTACAAGTTCTCCAACGTATTCATATGTACACCATTAAAGTCTTCATTCACATTGCATCGCCAATCTCAGCTGACTCCACACAATTAAACTAGTAGCATTAAGGCTGGTTTAGACTAAACGAACATAGAGCAGTATAGAGCATTATTTGCTCGATCGTAGGTGATCTTTTGTGTAAACGCAATCATTCTATCCTGTTTACAATAAACGTGAATTAGGTAGAATTCTAGAATTCAATCGATTGCTCCAGTGATTACATCCGAATCAATAATCAATACTCATTCCAATTTTTAATTTCACTAGAACACAAAAAATACGTTTTAGTTAAAAATACTGAATTCGAACTCGTTAGAACGCTCTAGGATTTTTTTGTACGCTCGGGCGTATTAACACGAAGTGAAGTACTGACCGTTGGCCCTTCTCCATTAGGGGGGGTGCAATAATCACCACGCATGGCAACACCGAGGGAATGCTGCTGTCCATTCCCTGGATATTCAATTAGTCGGCTCTTACGGCACCCACGGGAAGATATGGTCTTCTTGCGCCGTCCGGGCCGAGGCCAAACGACAACGCCCTCTGTGTGCACGAATTTGATAAAGTGAGCATTCGCTCGTTTGGTCTAAACCCACCTTAAAATTTACAATTCATCTAAACAGTTAACCTGGTTAACCAACAGTTAATTTTAACAAGAAACTACGTCGGCACAATCCTTTGCCATTGCTTGTACAGTACTTTATCGTCTTTGTCGTGTGTTGCGACAGATTGCGAGAAATAAACAATGGGTACCTATAGTCAGCTACTTTTAGGATGGCGAAGGTCGTATTAGGACTCATGCTTCCTACATGGTGTCTCTTGGTGGTGGTGTATCTTGAGAGATTTGATTGAATGATGCTTGAATATTTTTGGTACCTACTTAAAGTATACCTTATGGCAAATAGCAGTGTTTTAGAATAACAGAATGAAAATCTACGAAAGTACCTACAGAGATGAAAATTTTCAATATTTTTTAAGGTTCTTGGTTTTCATGGAGACAGTTTACATGATTTTTTTATTAGATTAGTGGCAAACAAGCAAGCCACCTGATGGTAAGTGTTCAGCGCCGTCTATTCCGGTTTGGTACCCCAAAACGATCCCCTGCATTTTCCAAATGAAATTCCTGGTGGATCCCTCGAATCATTTTCTGTTCCGGATAGATCCACTGCGGTTAGTTGTTGAATTGTAAGGACAACCAAAAAATGCAGATGAGCAAAATTACATGAAATTTTTGAGATAGAAGAAGAATTAACTACTTCACTATTTAGGGTGTCTCAGTAAGAATGCACTTTTTCATTTTAATATAAAAACACGTATTTTTTGAGATAGTTGTGATTTTTTTATTGGATTGTAAAGAAGACTTGTCCGATTAAATATGGAATAAAATATCCGTGAAATGGCCCCCACGGCTCTGATGACAGGATGTGGGTTATGTAATTCAACTAAAGCTGATTATTTCCCGCAGTTTCGTTCGTTTCGTTCGTTCAATTGCCTACCTATATAACTATGGTTTATACCGTGTGGTCTCAGTTTGCGAATAGTACCACCTTATCTCTTCCAGTGGGTGCCGTAAGAGCCAGCTAAGGGAATATCCAGGGAATGGGTAGCAGCATTCTTTTCGTTTATGGGGGAGGCCTATGTTCAGCAGTGGACGTCTTCCGATAATGTTTATCGTGCTGATAGATAGGTAACTGCCAGTTCCCACACTGTATATTTGAAATGAGTTTTGTCTTAAACACGTCATTAAAATATACCTATAAGCTTGTTATCTGTAAGCAAAAAATTTCTGTAAATTGGTATTTACAAGTTTAAAATTAATGTTTTATGATATCTGTGGGTATTACTATTATATTAATAGGAAAGAGAGCTGGGGAAATAAAAGCGGAATGAACATTACTAATATAGAAAGTGATAAGGTTATTATACTAGGTTATTTATGAATAATTTTGCTGTAACTAGGTACCTACTGAATTATTCATCCAAGTTTTTAGTTTAGGTACCTACAATCCACAGACTTAGAATATGTTCGTCTAAGTCTATGACCCAATCAAAAAGTACCTATTATACATTAATTAGTACATTTGTAAAACATGGTATTAGTACATTGCAATAGGCTAGTGTCATACTATTAAAAATTAACAAGTTAATGGTATTTTCATAATGTCCAATAAGTAATCGAAAAGAATTGTAAAATCGGTAAATAAATCACAAAGTAATAAGCTTTTAAAGATTCTGGACGGGGGCATCGCAAAACAAAGCTTCCCACAGTTATTAAAAAAACGCACGTTAGTGACGTCACATGTCAAAGAGATTGTATGTAAAGCTACCACAGCTTAGTAATGAGGTACTATGAAGAAGCAAGAGCTGATGTCACTGCACGTTTGAACTGTCTCTTTCTATTCCTGTATTTTAAAATGCTTGTAACTTTGTAATTTTTTGAGATATTTTATTTTTGTTTTCATGACTGTTTATTTTTGAGGAATGTTAATAATTTGTGCAATAAAAAAAATTGCAGGGCACTAGCATAACGAGGCAATGCTGCCAACATGTTGGGTACGCTACGCTACTTGCTGGAGCATTTGTACTGTCCATAAGTCAACACGGCTATTATACAAACCAAATATCATTTGTAGTAAGTAGTGTAGCTAGTAACAGTTATTAGTTGTTGGCATTATTATAGTTAGTTAATTTAAATAATAATGCTATGCCCGTTAAAAAAACATATAAAATGTTATCAAAATTCGTTCAGGTGTTATACGGACTAAGTGATACGAAATAAAATGCGTATAGCCGCAGGTATAGAAGCTAGTATCATGATAAAAAGTAGCATATGTCACAAAAGGATTATTTAGCTTTTTATCCGTCTGAGATTTTATTAATGGGGTCAGTATTCCTGAGGTTACCTCTTAAAACATGCATACGTACTTATCATACAAATAACTATTTTACTTAAGCATATAAAGTATTAATAATTAATAGGTATATACGTTTTTTCCCTATGTTAGTTCTACCCGCACCAACTTGCTTGATAAGCATAGGTGATGGGGATAGTTCATTTAATTTAATGTAATTGTATAATTACAAAACCATTTCGAGGAATAGGCTAAGGTGACGGGTAGAGCCAGATAAGCAGGTACAAATCCGCTCACAGAAACATCAATCTTAATATCGTAGTCTTAAATATCAATTCAGTCTGCACTTCGGCGCTTACTACAAAGACAAAGCACGAAATGACTGGTTTTGACGGTTTTTAATTAATATCTATTTTATATAGCATATTTCAAAGTTATTAAGTCATCACGACATCTGAATGTTTGTTGGGAATACACCAATTTGTTTTTTGTAAAAATATATTCGGTAGAAGCTCAGTAAAACGGGAACGTTCAAAATTTTTTGAGGGTTTGCGATTTTTTTCTATAAAACTTAAATTTATTAATCTTGTATTTGCGGTCATCACAAACGACTTAATGAAATGTATTACATGATATATTAAATTCAAAGCTCCACATGTTGTAATAACGCCAGGAAACGTGCCAAAAAACACCTTGTTTGGTCTACCCGTCGCCTAATACTGATTACCACTTTTTTACTGATTGATAGGCTTGCGTGATGGTGACGATGCGGTCTAGGATGTAGCTCACTTGCCTATAGAAGAGACCTATTCACGTGCTAATCAAATCATAGTTACCCATAATGACAGCCCATCTAAATAATTAACCTCTGCACATAATTGTCCGTTGCTCCGGACGGTATAACAAAACAATACATATTCTAGGCATCGATTACATTAAACAAGTTAACAAAAACATTAGGAAAAACACAGGAAATTTGTCATGCCGTGTACTGTAAGACTTTACTACATACCAATCAATTGGGAATAGGTAAGAGCCACTAAGTATTGTATTGTTCCCATGGGTGCTGTAACAGGCGGCTAAGGGAATAGGGAATGTGCAGGAGCATTCTTCTCAAAGTGCGTTAGAATCTCTTACTGCGAGCACCACTTACGCCTGCCAAGCGTGATTATCGCAATACTTCTCCCCCCTTCTAATGGGGTAGATCTATTTCCGCCATACCAAACAGACTACAATTAAAATTTTGGAACCCCCGTTTTTATAACTTAGTCGAAAAATGATATTCAATTTTTTCTATTTCTCATGCAATAGTTAACTGTCTATGTTTTACGAATTTGGCTTGAAATCGCATCTCTGCAACAACTTTCTAAAAAATAACTTGAAATCACAGAATTATATCTTGAAATACTAAATATAAAAATCTGTTATTTTTATACGAAGCTCTTTAGAGGATCATCATCACCACGTCCACTGCTGAACAAAGGCCTTCCCCAGAGAGCACCACTTTGAGCGGCTGCTTGCCTCCTGCATCCATCAGCTCCCCGCAGCTTTCACCAGATCGCCGGTCCACTTAGTAGGAGGTTGGCCTACGCTGCGTCTTCCGGTTCGTGGTCGCCACTCGAGAACCCTTATTCCCCATCGGTTGTCAGTTCTACGAACGATTTGACCTGCCCACAGCTACTTCATCTCGCTAATTCAATGAGCTTTAGAGGATAATTTTGAAATACATGTTTTTATAATTTCGGTATCATGCAATTTAGTGTTGTCCATCAAATAGTATCAAATATATTGTTGCCCTTATCAAAATTGTTACCTAATTGCAATATTGTAGTCGACAAAATTATTCTTTGAAACGTGTGTTCACTAAAACGTGTTCTGCACATATTTAAAATATGCGATCTTATACCTGAATGCGATTTCTTCTAAGAAACCTATGACGACAGGGTCTATTACCTACTTGAAGTGTGCTGGAATTTAATCTGGGCTGGTCTTCAAAGCAATAAAAATTTATTCAAAATCCTCAGCTGCAGCTACACAAATAAAGTGCACCGTATTTTATAGATTTTGGATATTTTTCATACGTACAAATTCGTTTTATCGCGCACCAACCTTTTGCAAAAAACTAGCATATCCTATTTTAGTAATCTAGTCTAATTCGGAACGCGCTATCTTCATATCAGCACAATATCTCTTGCAGGCGATAGTGGCCCTGCCCTAGGTTAGTTATGTCTTTTTATATCGATATTTTTATCGATATTTAGTACCTATTTATATTCATAAAATTGCCAATTTATTCATTTAAAAAAATTAAATAAAAATAAAAATATCCCTACATAATTATTACCTTTATTTACCAAAAAGCGTCGCTATGAACCATTATTTAAATAAGTATAATAAACAAAAGTTACATGAAAAGAAACACTACATGGGTGGGGCACATAGTATAGGTACATACTTAAACAACTGGTTTCCACACTTAAAATTCTATTCTATCGTCTCATATATATTTAATACTATAGGTAATATTGTTTCTCTCAGAATGTTCAGAACAAAACTATTATTTTTAAATATATACCAGTTGTTGCAAAACTAAAAGTCAAATGTATTAAGGTTGGAATTATTTTGTTTCAGTTCAACTGTCAAGCTATTTTTTATTTGAATCCATAGTTTATACGACCTACAGTTATTTACAGTGTTATTACGGACATCTATAACATTTTTAAACGTATAATCACTGTCGATACGAAACGTTATCTTATCGACAACTCAAACTTGCAGCACCGTCCCATCACTACATCTCGCTGCACTCCTTATCGGGGCCTAACGTTTTTAATACTTCGCATAAATATTTGTTTATTAGCATAGATAGATAAATATGCGGTGTGTAATCTGCTTGCGTTTTTTATTTGCAATTTAGTAACGTTGTTTGTTACAGGGGGTTTGAAGGAATTAAAATCTAATTTAAGTTTATCTACACAGGAATCTTAATCGATATATAGTATCGGCTACTAGAGGGTTAGTTGCTCGATGACTACTACCAACAATCTGGAGTTGTGCATTATTTTATTACTTTACAACTATACAGGCCCGCATTTGGTGGCAATCTCACCTGATGGGAAGTGATGATGCGGTCTGCGATGGTTCATACTTGCCTAGAAGATACCTATTCACTCGCGACTTGAAGAGCTCCAGATTGTACTTATCGGGAAACAAAGACGCTGGTATAGTAGCTGGTTCATTATTTTTAGTCTATATTTTATAATAGACACACACACATCAACAGCCATGAAGACGTCCACTGCTGAACATAGGCCTCCCCATAAAACGCCACTATAGACGCTTAAGATAGGGGGGATTTAGCATAGTACGCGCGCGCGCGCGTTGGTACGCTTAGCATATCATAGACGTTTTTCTGTAAAAAAAAAAACAGAGTTAAAAAAAATATTATAATTGGCCCAATACCTGTGTGGCCATGTTTGCACAGGACGTCGTCGATTGGCATAGAGTGTGAAGGCATTTGCAGGAAACGCACCCCCTCAAAGTGAGGTAGCTCAATTTTTTTTATTAAAAAAAGAAATAATCAGGTATGTTTTAGGCAAGCATGCACTAACGTAGACCGCATCATCACTTACCATCAGGTGAGACAGTGGTCAAATGGCATATAAATTATTTAAAAAAAAACTACTGCACTCCTAGGTAAGTAAGTACCTATATATACATGTTGGAGTAATCGACCTCAGGGTCAAAAAACTGTATAACAAGGAAGACTGAACCTTTATCTAAACAACTTTTATATAAGAATAATAAAATCCTTATACATAAAGGTCGTTGTGTTCTTATTGCTATAAATAGTATAATTATGTAAGATGGTACCTAGTAATTATGAGACATGTTTCTATTTTTTTATGAACGTTGTAACTGTTCTTTTTCTGTACTAAATTGTTTATATGCATTGCCAGTATTCTTTTGACTCATGCCTTAGAGTATATAGTAAAGCATAGAGAGATTCATCAAAACGATATTATATTTGTACTGCTCACACGTATCGCTACGTCAGTGGCGAAGGAAAGAAACAAACATATAGTAATTAGCTACGCTTGCGATAACCACCGTACCAGTTTTTTCGACTCGAGTCAACTGTTTTTTTCTTTACAAATCTGTCAGACTCATTCCCTTCAAAGTGTCCATCATATAAAAAGTGTCCACAAAAGTGGTACGCTTGACCGATAATCAAGTTCTCTCTATGCTTTAGTCTATACTCTAAGACTCATGCCGTTCTTTGCTATGTGGAAAAAAGCTAAACTCAAATCTGACCAATATTCAAATTTGGAACGACACAACCAACATTAAAAAGCCTCGTTGAAAACCTCCTTGAACGTAAAAAGCTTCTAATTGAATTATCCAAGCGTTAGCATTAACAGCGCAAGTTTGAAGGTAGCACCGTAATGTTCAAGATATAACGCAACGTAGCAAAACAAAGGCTTTACCCCACCCACACACTAATAACATATGCACACACGTCACAACTACTAAAGCAGGCGACACGTCATTGGTCACCTTTCACTTTCGCGCGAAACCTACATATTTGGAATTCCTAACAGAGCCGCGCTATTGGCCGCTTCAACTTTGACCTTTGACGCGATTGGTTGACTACTCCTATGTACTCATATACGGAAATAATGTATTTGGGCTTATGTGGATCGAAGTTTGTTTAGGTATAAGGTTAGCTTTGATTTTATATTGTTTAGGAGGCGTTACGTTTCGCTGGATAGGATTAGAAATGTAAGTTACGTAACTCTTTAGCGTCCTAACTTCGCCAATTCGCGTCTCATTATCGTCAATAACGTCGTTAATTCAATTCTCAAAGTAATTACTTATAAACAAAAAATGAAACTTGGTGCTTACTCGGTTCGGTATTAGGTACCTTAGACAAAGAAAGGTGTGTTGGAAATCTTAATGAATGATGACTGACAAAACTAGGTAGGTACCACCGCATTGCCAGTTATTCTGCCGCCAAGCAGTAGTGTGCAAGCACTACTGTGCTCCGGTTTGAAGGGCATTGTAGCTAGTGAAATTACTGGGCAAATGAGACTATGATCTGATCACTTAGTCTAGTAATCTTATTACTAGACTGTGTGTAGTCTCAGGACGTCGTGCGCAGTGCAGTATCACGCAAAACTATATTAATTTAGAGTTCCGAGTGATACTACAATTTGTTATGGGCAGCCGTGACGCTTAACATCAGGCGAACGACTAGCTCGTCACGTCATTTATTTACATAAAAAAACGAAGATTACCCTACCCATTGTACCTTTAGGCTGCGTTTCCACCAGAGCTGTGCGAGGATGTGTAGCGAGGGATGTCAGCGTGACAAACGTCAAGAACCAATAGAATCAGTTAATTTATCTAGCCTCGCTCAGCGCAGCTTTAGTGGAAACGGCTCAGTGGAGTGAGGTTTTTGTACATGGAAAACAAGAGAAAAATGTGTGCTACGGATGTGTTGCGAGGGATGCGTTGCGAGGGGTGACTGTTCTAGGTACTAAAGATTGCTGCCCGCGAGCTGTATGCATACTGCGTCTGCACCCTAGACAACAAAAAATAAAAAATAAAAATAAATTGAATTAATATAAACACATATGTACTTAAATATGCACATTATCAGTAATTAATATTGTCAATTATATATTTATTAAATGTAAATTAGTATTAACTTATTTAGTCTAGCAAGAATAATAATAATACAATTGTTTACACCACCGACCTCTTATCTCTCCAGTAATTCTTTCCATCCAAAGGTTGACTGGAAGAGATCGCTATTAGCGATAAGTCCGCCGATTGTACTATAGATTAAGCTGTTTATTTCTGTATCTTTTTTTTTTCATGCTTGGTGTACAATAAAGAATTTTTGTATTGTATTATCAGGTATTTGTTACCAGCAATATTAATTTAAATAAATGGAAATAAATACTTAAATGGAAGTTTAAAATATAGATTACTAAAATATCTTTTCTTGTTTCCAGATCTAAATAACTGGGAATTCAGGGCAACACAGCAGTACAAGGTAAGACAAGTTTACAATTAGCTGTTAATTGACACAATAATTACACAAACGTTACACTGTCAAACTATAAGCTAGCAACATATATATACAAGTATGAAATTTCGTATATCTACTGTTCATACTGTAGGTATTATATATTTTTGGTACATTATACCAAATATACATAATTATAAAGTATGAAAATCTGTTATCATAATCTTTGTTAAAACAAGTCTGAAGGCGTCGCGGCTTAAAGATTCTTAACCGGAAGGACGTAATGTGCTGACTTGCCTGCTCGAGTATTTATACTTAAATAGGAAAAAATAACTGTCTTGGTATTTGGATTACACCGTGTGGTCCCAGTTTGCGAATAGGACCATCCCATATCCCGTGGGTTCCGTTAGAGCCGGCTAAGGGAATATCAAGGGTATGGGCAGCAGCGTTCTCCTCGGCACATTAAATTTAAATCTTCTGCGATTTGTAATAAAGTAACTAATCTTTTCTTCTAATTTAGAAAGGACTTACTAAAATCCACTGCATTGCATGTGTAGGCTTTGACGTAAAAAGTAGAAAAAATATATATAACTCTTTTCTATACTTACCTACAGTTCAAACTAACTCCATATTATCTAAATAAAACATATAAAGTTCACTTCAGTTTATTTATGAAAAGGTTGACAGAGTTGAGTTGGTTCAGTCTTATTTTCTTAGAAAAATCACTTATCTATTCTTCTTATTTAGAACAGCTAATAGAAAATAAATAATAAATGAATATGTGTGGACATTTCACACAGCACCATCTAGCCCCAAACTAAGCATAGCTTGTACTATGTAAACCGGGTAACTGATAGAATACTTAGATACTTTTTTGTTTGTAAATACATACATAGAATACAATATAACACCCAGACACAGAACAAACATCGATGTTCATCACACAAATGTTTGTCCTGGGCCCACCCATCGATGTTCGATTTCTAAATCTAACCCACGATTTATAGTTCAGAAGGCAGAGCTACTACCAACTGAGCTAACAGGCCAGTCTAATAAAAAGTGGAATAACAGTATTAATATCTTTAAATTACCCCCCTACTACTTCATCAACAATACTTACTAAACATAATACAAATATTAATCATCCTTTTTGCCTTTTTCCCATTTGTTAGTAGGGTCAGCTCCCAATCTAACCTGTAGCGGCGAGCTACCAGAATTACACGAGAGGCTGCCATCTGACCTCGCAACCCATAAGGAACCAGTAACAGGGGTGGTTAGATCAGGTGTCAGATTCTATCAGGCGTCTAATTACCCTTAACGATTGCCATAGATGTTCTCATGACAACCGGGACCGACGGCTTAACGTGCTCTCCGAGGCACGGAGCGATGGCATCGAAACATAATACAAATATTAATAAAAGAAAAATATGAAATACAAGATTACTATGTTTCAGGTTTATTCCGTATTAGTACTACCCCAACATAATAATAATTACTGTGACCTACAACTATAATATCACATATCTTGCAAGAAAGCACTTTGATTACTGAGGTCAAACAAATAAAATGTATTTATTTATATCACCCAATTAATCTTAAATGCGTTCAAATGCACCAATCAAACAGCTTATATAACTCAACTGTGTATGTGTATATATAACCGCATGCAATCATAAATAAAACAATTTTATCTATATGTACCTAACTTAGCCAAAAAATTTAGTAGCTTTTTTTAAATTATACAAAAACAAACGTTCGATAGCTTGCTTTAAGACGATAAAATGTGATAACGTAGCTTATGAATTGATAATAATTGGTGACTCCTAAGCAACAGCCTATGAAATGAGCCTATTTTTTCTTGTTAACGAATTAGTCGTCTGTCTGTGTGATCACGGCGAATTTTGATAGCAATGCAACAGGATATATTTCATTTCGAATTAGAAAATTTCCACAGTAACTATGCACATATTTTACCCTATATTTTATCGCAGGTAGTAGGATATTCTTTAGTGCTTGCCTGGCTAGTTACCACCCACAACTTCTGTCCCGGCAGAATCACGTGAGAGTCAATGTTAACCCATTTAGTTTTCTCGGTATTTATCGATTATGTAACATTTCAGTTAAACGATAGCCTGTATAATCATATGTAAAAAAAGACACCTAAACCTAGGTCGTTACGAAAATGTTTCACTATCATTATTTTTTTTTCTTTATATTTTGGCTCCACACATAGTGTATTTAGCCAGTGTCAAGTTTTGTAGTTTTTCATCGTATTATAGAAATTTTCACTTAAAGTCAAGTCATAGTCACAGTCCGAGTAGTCATAGTCTAGTCTAAGTCATAATCCAGTCTAAGGCATGCCCTAGTAAAGTGGTGGCAACTTTACTAGAGGCTTCTATGGAATTTTGGAAGCAACACGAAAAACCACGTTTCACCACATTATATCACTTGCCCACACTCATGCTCGTAATTCAGCACTTAATGCGTAAAACACCACCAACTTTAAACATTAACACTGGAAAAAGCATAAGTTTTGTAAAATAATACAATGCGTCGACGTGAACTTTTCCGCGTTCCCGCCAAAAAACTCCACTATCATTTTCATGACCTAATTAAGGCAAATAAAAAAACAGATTTTTTAAAAACTAAATAGTTGCCATTAGAGAAATATTCGCTCTCATTTCTACCTCACGTGACATTGACAGGCATGTAGTAAGAAGCTTTTTGTTTACCACACACTTACATAGAAGACTGTATTTTTTCTCTAATCTGTGTAGAAAACACATCGTTTAAAGACCTAAATTCAGGCCCCTAGTTAGGGTCCGAAATCGGTCTTAATTAAGCAACTAATTGGGTAGCAAGTAATGCACCATACTTCTCCCTAAATTTAGGGCACTAACTGACTGAATGCGATTACACTACACTGAATTCAGTGCTTGAATCATTGACGCGCCTGAATTTAGTGTAATGTAACGGAGGCATTAGTGAAAAATAGACCCTGCGCCGACGCCTCGCTCTTCCTGGCTCTCAAGACATGCTATCTGTCTCTTTCACACGGCAAATCATGGGCAAATAAATAACGAGTAATAAAGTTCCAATCGTAAATCACCTTAAATAAAAAACACTGAGATGAAACTTACACAAGATAAGTTTCAGAAAACTTTAGTTGGCTAAAGAACAGTTCCTACATAACTCTAAACTCAAAAACTCAAAAATGTTTATTGTAATTACTATTTATAATGCTATTTTTTTAGCACTTTTACAAGTCGAAATTTAAAAATAATAAAATCACATTATTGTGCATACTAAGCAAGCATAATTAATCAACATTACACAGTGCTTCATTTCAAAAAATTATATTACAACACGAGTTTGAAAAAGTTATCTTTCCCACATCAGGTGCAAGCAATCCAGCACAATGTAGAATAGAAAACTCCGATCCGTAGCTTGGATTCCATCTGTAAAGAAGAAGCTACAAGTTTACAGTGTCATTTTTGTTTCATTTTTTTTATGTGTTTACTATTTACAAGTATCTAGTAAGGGGCGATGGTGGCCGAGCGGCAGCATGTGCGCTTCGCAATCTTACGGCACCGGGTTCCATCCTCGGCCCCGCACCAATGACCTATCTATGAAGTTTATATGTGCAGTTTTCGGTCATCGCTCCGTGCCTCGGAGAGCACGTTAAGCCGTTGGTCCTAGTTATCATAAGAACATCTATGGCAATCGTTATGGGTAGTCAGAAGTCTGATAGAATCTGACACCTGATCTAACCATCCCTGTTACTGGTTCCTTATGGGTTGCGAGGTCAGATGGCAGTCGCTCGTGTAATTCTGGGAGCTCGCCGCTACAGGTTAGATTGGGAGCCGACCTCAATAACAAATGGGAAGAGGCAAAGAGGATGATGATGACAACATAAGCATGCTGTGTATCTAATATCTATGCTGTGGTACTCAGTATAAGATTATAAGTAAGTAGATATCTGAAACAAAGCAGCACACTAACTCTAGCATATAATAGTTCGTTTGATAAATTATTTTAAAAATGTTAATTAAGTCGAGGCCGATAAGCGGGTCATAGTGTATCTCATACATAGCAATGTCACTAAAGCTAAATTTTTAGACTTAAAGATAAAAACTATTTGCATAATCTTTGCACTGTACGAAGACTGTACGCCTAACGTAGGTATCGTGATATCAGTTACTATTTAAACTTATTGGATGCAATTTTTAAACAAGTTTGTTTGTAATGAATCCCCATAAACGTCATTTATTTATTTATAAAATAGGCTTATAGAATAAGCTTATAAAAAGGCTTTACATTTGTTGTCAAATGAAAGAGTTAAAATGTTGTTAAAAAATATGTGATTTTTCTCTTTTCAGCTTTTACGGAAAAACAAAATGAAAGTAAAAAAAATGGCATAAAAGTTTTAAAATATTCTAAGCAAATGAAACTGCAAATAAAAAAAATACTTAATATGTCGTAAAAAATAAAGAGTTTCGACATTGAGTTTGTAGAACTAAATTTATTTCTATTAAGTGATATCGTCCCTAAAATTACAAAAGTCCTCAACAATTTTGATGCTATTGATTGAGTGTTGCTACTGTTTCATTAATCAGGTTACATTTTTTCATAAGGTCACTAGTTTGCGAGATATTGGACCTTCTTTGTAACTTCTTAACTTTTTTCACAACATAATTTATATATCATGTTTCGTATTATTTGCACGCCAAGCCCAAGGCCTTCATGACAATAGCGGCTTGAGAATCTAAACACATCACGCTTATTTGTTCAGTTGACTATTTGGACCAACCTGGGGAAAACATCTGTACAATCGGAAAATGCTGGAAATTCTGTAAAATATTTAATGTTATGTCGTTTCTCTAAATTGTATTTCTATTAACAGTCGCCTACCTATTATATAGATGACGTTAAATTAAGAATCGGTACTAAAGTCGAGGTTCGGATCCTAGTGGATAGGATTGGTACGATAATAGGATTGGTATATAGGATACTTATAGGTACCAGTTGTAACACCTATTTTTTGTAATGGATAAAATTACACAAACCTGGTTTTGTTGTCGTGTTGGTGGAACCATTTTTTGAAGTTTACGATGCTTGTATCAAAATGTAAATCAAAACAAGCTCACGCTTTGATTTTCAGTGTGCACCATCGTAAACTACAAAAAATGCTTCCGCCAAAACGACAACAAAACCAGGTTTGTGTAATTTTATCCATTACAACAAATATCGAAAAAATAGGTGTTACACAGTGTAGGATATTTGTGGTTGCAACCATAGTTTAGAAAAATCATCTTGACCTAGGAAGGCGCGGGTTCAAATAATAATAATTATAATTATAATAATTATTATTATAATTATTTTGTATGTATAATTGGTAGGTATGCCGTTCATGTTACAATAAACATAATTTGAATTTGAATTTGAATTTGAAATCCCTTTGATGTAAAACTATCTTCGTAATAGCTTGTTAATAATAATTGCAAATTCACCATTTTTGCAACGACTTAGTTGGCATAACATAGTTTTATCAGAGCACTAGGCTGAAACCTAACTATACGATAAGATATCAGTAGCCTAGGTCTTTGATAAAACGCTAAATTTACGAAAAATGCGATAACATTGGGCTATCGTGGCCAATGCCAGTACATACCAGCACTTCTAATGCGTTATAGATATTAGATTATTTGAAAATGTCTTAAAGTTATTAAACGAGGTATAGCAGGTATTAGAAGCTTTTACGGTAAGTTTTTTTGAGATTTTCTTTAAACTTTCTATATATTTTATTTGATTTATACATTTTGATATTAGTAGATACACTCTCACGAGTTCGAAATTGATACGTCTTATTTTAAACTAAAACGTAAGTTGGTAGTTATAGAGTTGACACAAGTCCTGACACCCTACCCGCCACTCAATTAGCTCGGAAAGCTGTGATGGTCGGTGGTCCAAGTTACAGGATATGAATTTATTGCTATTTTTTTTTAATAAAGAGATTTGAATATGTGTGAAGCTTTTGAATAATTCTTAAGTGTCCATAACTTTTGTTTGTATAGTATTTATTTTAATTTTTATTTGCTTATTTTCGGTGGTGGCAAAGACGACCGTGTTATCACTGATATAAGAATCAATATTTTGTTCCATAAACACCTTAATTAATAATATAAAATCGGTAAGTAAAGTCTTATTACTTTTAGGTTTTAGATTCAATTTTTTTGTTAATTCGTACTTGCATAAAAATCAATCACCGATAGAAAATTGTAGTTACGTGCCTAATCTTTACGGTGCGGTGGTTTGAAGGTATTTCCTAAAAAAATACAGAAAACGAACTTATAGATGTCCTAATCTGGTTTAGATTAGGACATCTATAAGTTAGTTTTAAATAATTAAGTTTGTAATGCAACATCAAAACTATAAATACAAAAATAAGAATTTCATATTTGCCTAAAACATAGGAAAAATGGCTAAAATCGTTTTCGCTTATTAATTAGTCAAACAAACAAAAACATTTTTTCCTACCTACCTCAAAACCGATACAAATTACATGAATAAATAATAAAATCTACGTCGTAATGTCTATAATATGTATAATTCACGAAAAAAACCGTTAGCTTCCCCTTCGAAATACCTAAATTTCGTCTTAAGAATAACATAGATAGGTACTCCAACGTATTATAAATCCTTTCAAAGATGGCCGTTTAGCAAACCTTAGTTTAAAAGTAGTTTAAAACGATTTATCATTGTCACTAATATAAATATTGCTATTCATTGACGCCATAGGTGCGAACTCTTTTATCTACCTCTATTTAAGTATTATAATTCAAATATGTAACGATAAAAACTCGAGGTGGGGCCTCGCTTTTGATTCGTTCAAGACTTTAGCCAAAGTACCATAAACTAACTTAAGCACAATGTTAAGTACCCACTTAGTTTTTTTTAAGTGAAAAGGTTGTACTTTGGATTCTATTGCAAATGTTTGCATCTTTCTTTCTAATTTCCCGTTGTCTGTTTGTTTGTCAAAACGGCTGAGCTGATTTCAATGAAATTCTGTACACAGAAAATTTACGCTACCTCTAATAACATAGAATACTTTTAAACTTAAAAATGTAAGAATTCGAAGTAAAAACGGTGTGTAAGCCTCCGCCACAAAATCGCTTAGAATTTCTAGAAATATAATTTTTATCTTTAAATCAACATGCACATTGGTCGTGCATATAAAAACTATGCATGCCTACCTTATAGATATATGCACCTGGCTCTGCTAATCATAATTTCTAACCCACTATCAGCTGATAAAACGTTTTGTTTATCTTTATCGGCCATATGCGAATTTCGTAGCTTTCGATACGCTGCATTGAGATTGGTTTAGTGTAGATAATGCATTATGTAATGTGTTTGGCTGATGTAGGCCTTGACCTATTTTTAAACTTAACTACTCAAAAAGTCATTAAACTTTGAGGGTGAGTAACCCATTACCTAGTGGCACTCTGTGGCACGAGAAATCTCCCATCAAGAGGACCGTACGTATATATGCAATTTTACAACCTTATATCATAAAAAACATACTTAGTTATTTAAATATCCGAACATTGGTTAACTGGTGGAACGTCGGCACGCTGTATAATTTAAAGTAAAAATGTACACCCGACACGTCTCGAAGTATAACCACAGTCTATATAAACTATACAGTCATAGTAGTCTACACAGACTAGTAAAGTATCTACTGCTTAGTTTCCAGAACCAATTTTTTCAACACTCATTTCTAGCGCATTTCTTACATTCACGTTCAAAACTTGACTACGCTCTTCAAGCAAAACTGTTTCTTATCATCCTATAGATACGGTCTAAGCTAGGTGTCTTATTATGTTGGTGCTGCCTGTAAGTTTGAAAACACTTGTTAGACAATAAGAAGATGTAGAACAATGCTAGGTTATCATGTTACTTATAGGGGCTCAAGGTATTCGAGCTCATGAGTGGGGCATTAGGAGTTATAAGTACCTGAGTTCTTTTAGAGATCAATTTTACGTCCAAGCAGTAGGTACCGACTTATGTATTGTTAAAAATTTAAACCTATGAATAAGTAAGTTTAGAATATATGTAAAAAAAATTTAGCAATGACTTACTTCATTGAACATAATTATATTAAGGAAAAGCAGCAGTGGCAGTCGGCAGGCCACATATCGCTCGTAGAACTGACAACCGATGGGGAAGAAAGGTTCTCGAGTGGCGACTGCGAACCGGAAGACGCAACGTAGGCTGCCCCCACTAGGTGGGCCGACGACCAGGGGGCGTACCGTGAGCTCTTAGCGCGATTCAAAACTGAGCCTATATTGGATCGCTTTGTTTTTTTGTATGGGGATTTTGACAAGCGATCCAGTGTAGGCTCTGTTTGAATCGCGCTAAGAGCTCACAGTACGTCCCCTGGTCAGAACCGCGGGGAGCCGATGGATGTCCGCTCAAACTAGCGCGCTTTGGGGGGTGCCTATGTTCAGCTTTGGACGTCTTCAGGCAGATGATGGTGATATTAAAGAAATGCTTTATTAAAAATGTGTTTAACCTAACAGAAATACCGAGATTCTTGACTAAAAAAACCAATGAGGTCATAGATCATGGCTCACTCGTATAAAGAAGGCAACATTACGCTTGCCTAAAATTCTAAACTACCTAAACACAGATGTCACATTTCACCGCTCACGTTACGTTTTAGGGAGAAAAAAAAACCAAAAAGAAAACAACAGAAGGCTATAACAATTTCTTTAGAGTACTTCTACGTAGCGCTCACAAAAGAAGTTATTTTTTATAACCCGAATACTTAGTACTACCGTAGTTCATTTGAATGCTTAAACTTAGGGAAAAGGCCGGTGAAATAACTTACACAATTAAAAGTTTCCAACTGCTGTTTGTATGTAAACCTTTGTTACTATTGTCTTGAAAAGCCAAAAAAGGTTTGTGACACGCGTGACCGAGGAAGTAGAAAATTACAAATTATGTTTATTTATTTTTTTTTATATTTATGTAGGTAAAAAATTTAAAACATACATTTTGATTTGTATTTTTAAATACATTTAATTCGTTCAAAAGGACTTTTATACACAAAACTTGTACAAAATGTGTACTTATTAGAGAATCGATTCCAGGAATTATTCGTTCACATGTCAAATGGTCCAAAATAAGTACTTAGTTCTTTTTTCCTGGTTAATGGCTTTTTATCGCTTTTTAGCGTTATTACGAGGAAAAACTTTGTTGATTGATTTTCTAGGTCTGTGATTGTATCATGGTCAAAATGGGTAAGCGTAGAAACATCTAAATGTCAAAACGTCCAAAATAATATGATCAAAATGACACCAATTTGTAAAATTTGTAAGCAAAAGTGCCAATATTTTGTCGTAGTAATTTACATAAAATTAATACGTAGCTAATACATTAAGTATTCTAGGTTAGGTAATTTCTAGTATGTTAATATACCTTCGTCGATACGTAACTATATTATTGTACTAGAAATGAAAGTTCAATAAAACGGTAAGCTCAGTCAATAGGCGTTAAAAAAGGTCATCTAGGTCAATAAATGTAGACAAAACAAGTCTTTCTTCAAATGGAACCCATCCATCACAGCAGCGACACAATAGTGCAATTGCGTTTATTGTGCAAAAATAGGGCAAATAAACAATAAATTCATGGAAGTAAACATGTGATAGGTAATAAAAAAGGATTCCTCATTTTATCGCTACTGACCCTCTTTTTTAATCTTTGCATGTTTAAACAAAGTGCTATGCAAGGAAGTTGTATAGTAGGTATATCCTATACTAACTGTAGATGAACATACTAATATATTAATATTGAATATACTATGCTAACTATAGAATATATATACTGGGTGGCGCAAAAGTAAAGACCCTATTTGGTTCAGCTATAACATTTTTTCTAAATTAGAAAACTAGATTTAGGTTTTTTTAAATGTATATTTGTGCCATTAAATTTCGTACCATTAGGATTTAAAGATGATGTCTTTTAAATGGTGACCTCCAGAGTTGATACACATTTGAGCCCTATTTATGACATTTTTGCAAGATGATTTTCCTTCAAAATTGGTTATGAGTGACGAAGCGCATTTCCATCTCTCAGGGCATGTCAATAAGCAGAATACTCGGTTCTGGGGCACTGATAATCCGCGCATTATTCAAGAAACACCTCTACACCCACTAAAAGTTACTGTATGGTGTGGCATCTGTGTTGACAGAGTGATCGGACCCTATTTTTTCGAAGACGCTGGAGGCAATGCGATAACTGTCACTGGAGAACGCTACAGAACCATGTTACGTGAGTTTTTGATACCCAGTTTGGACGAATTGGGGCTGGAGCACATCTGGTTTCAACAAGACGGCGCTACGGCACACACAGCGCGCGACACTATGGACTTAGTGAGGGACGCTTTTCCAAGCCGAGTTATCTCTCGTTTTGGCGATTTGCCTTGGCCTGCAAGATCACCCGATCTGACCAGTCCAGACTTCTTTCTTTGGGGTTTTTTGAAATCTCGGGTGTATGTGAACAAGCCACAGACTCTCGCAGCTCTAAAAGAAAACATTCGTCAAGAAATAACGAACATATCGCAGGAAGTGTTACGGCAAGTTATGCAAAATGTCATAAATAGGGCTCAAATGTGTATCAACTCTGGAGGTCACCATTTAAAAGACATCATCTTTAAATCCTAATGGTACGAAATTTAATGGCACAAATATACATTTAAAAAAACCTAAATCTAGTTTTCTAATTTAGAAAAAATGTTATAGCTGAACCAAATAGGGTCTTTACTTTTGCGCCACCCAGTACTAATCAACTTCCTTGGTGATGTGCACAGATCCTATAAAAAAAGTAAATAAACTTTTTTTATAGGATCTGTGGTGACGAAAAACATAAATTATCGTGAACATTGAAAAAAAACGAATTAATAAAACGTCAGAACTATTATATTTAGGTACTCTTGTGTTTTAAAAAGAAATCTAACACAAAACCTCTTTTCAGATCGCCTCACACATGACTCGGCAGCGCGCGCAGTAAAAAAACAAAATTCAAAATGGTTGACACACAACACTACTGCCTGAGGTGGAATAACTACCAGTCATCCATCACAAGTGCATTCGAGAACCTTCGCGATGACGAGGACTTCGTGGACGTGACGCTGGCCTGCGATGGAAAGAGCCTGAAGGCCCATAGAGTGGTCCTCTCGGCCTGTAGCCCCTATTTTAGGGAGCTTTTGAAGGTGAGCTGGCAACACTACATATATTTTAAGATGCAACACCTTTTTTCGCACTGAATTCTGAATACTTTACGCCAGCATTAAGAATGTCCATATCCGTAAAATTCTGTAACGCCATCTATCGTGAATAGCATACAACACTCAAACTATGGCTGATACTTACTATGAATTTATTAATAATAGAAATAAGCAATAAAATAATTGCATACAAATCAAAAATTATATTAAAATGTTAAAAAACAAGTTGCAAAAAGCAACCACTAATGCTTTGTCAGGTGTGGGGTTCGAACCCACGCTCCCTCTCGGGAACCAGAGCTTAAATCTGGCGCCTTAGACCACTCGGCCAACCTGACTTGAAATTCAGCGTTGAAATTGTACAACCATACCTACAAATACATTAAGCAACCATTAGTGGTTATTGTGCATTGTCATAAATTACGGGAATTATGCATAGCGATAATAAAATATCCATATTGTAATTTTAGAAAAAAATATAATAAAAAAAGGAACTAAATAAAATACTTAACTATATGTTTTACACTTTGGATATTATGCTACTATACAAAAGTACATGGATGCAGGTAGGGGAGAACTGGGTAATGGGAGTCAGTGGGCAATGGTGGTCAATGCGATAACAACAAAACTAATAGACACCGACGAGAGAATATTCGCGAAAACAGTCGTATACGCTATACCGTGGGCCGTTCCGATCTGACCGTTCGTTTAATTATCCTGGAGCATTCGCAGGTGAAGGTCATATCACGTTTTTCCGCGCTTTTTTATAATTTTTCGTGTGCCTAAAATAGACTAGTCAGTCATTATAGTCCGTTTTAATGGTTAGATGCTTATCATATATACGAGTAGCATAAACCCCATAAAGTTGTGTTGTGAGACTCTTTCAGTCAGTTTTTGTAAATTAATTAAGATTTTTTTAAAGTTAACTATAAGTATATGAGGGTAATGGGAGTCAGTTGATCCACTATATTGAAATGAAGGGGAAAAACGCCAAGCTCAAAAAATACTGTAGACCAGGTTAACAGACGTGGTCTGCAGGAACAAAGTTCCTTATAGTCGGATCAGTCTCTCTACCTTAAGCGATGATGACGAAAATGATGACGCAGAAGACGCTGTAAATAGCTGCTTAATTTGCGGCAAGTTCAGTCGTTACAATGAGAAGTGGAATCGATTCACTTCGTGTGGATAGTGGACACGTGCAAGCTGCTTCGTATGGAATTCGCCACAAGGTTATGGGTGCAATAAACGCTAAGATCAGTTCTCTCATTACCCACAATGATGACCACGATTACCCTCATGTGAGGACAATGGCGGTCAAAGTAGATTTTTTGAAAAAATGTGTTTACTATCAAGGTAACGTCCCAAAATTAAAAATTTTTTTCAGACTTATAGTTAAATAAGCATAGTAAGTACGACATTAGTTACAATAAAGCCTACTTAATTAACCTTGGTGTTATATTGATTCTTGCTTAAGCGACTCTCATTACCCCCTTTTCCTCTACTACCTATCAACCAACTAGGTAGGTAGAGGTACCTATATTTGCTTTTTGGGAACATTTTTATGGTAAAATATTTGAAAGTAGAGGTTTTTATAAAATCTAATGTTATTTGACGTATAATTTCGGATCCGTACCTATATCTTTTGATGTAGCAATATTATGTGTTTGACCAGGTGCTTCTCATTTCTCTTCTAACACTGAATCATATTTTCCGTTATGACGGCATTTATTTACATAAAAGTACATAGGTAGGTGCTATATATGTTAATTTTAACGTAGGTATAGGTATTGTTAGTTTCTACTCACTTCAGAAAACTTCTCATGAATGGTGTAAAGTACGACTGGTATTACGAATTACAAAGTGTAGTTAAGTATAGTTACCTATTTATTTTTTATTTATCACCTGTATTTTTAGCTAAAATCGAAACATATTGATACTTTCTTTATTAAACTCGCAGCAATAGAAGTTTGGGAGGAGACGCCAATATAGCGTGCGCTCTGTCGCACTTGCACTTTGGATGACATAGTGATGTAAAACCACTCCCTATCGATGTTAATACGATAAAGCCGTAAAGAAAGTAAAAAAAAACATTGAATAAAATAAAAAAGCTTATTAGTAGCTAGTATTTTGTTAGTAACTAGGCGCGCTTGAGTTTGAATATTTTGTTTTGATTGATTATAGTTAGAGCTATCCGGTTTTTGGCAAATTTAAAATGGATAGCCGGCGTCCGCACTCAATAAATACCAGAGTGATTAAAATGCCTATTCCACGGTAGCTTTAACGAATGTCCTATGAATATTTTATTTTCATTCCAATGGTAATTGAGTTTTTGTTTGTTTCACGAATAGATATTATATTTGCAGCATTTGAACATTAAATTTTGACGTGATAAAAATAGCTCGGTTGAATTTTATAGTCCGAGTTAAATGTTTTACTGTATAGTTTTAGGCAAAACGTATTAATATTGACAGTAGTTAGTTATTCAATAGCAATGTTTGAACTCAATATTTGAAAAATTATATTAGTTCAGTTTAGTTTAGTAAGCTCAAAGAGCTATGAAGAGAACTGTGCTCGGCGTTTCTCTGCGAGAGAAGCTTCGGAATGAGAAGATCCCCAGGAGGACTAAAGTGACCGATATAGCTCTTAGAATTAGCAAGTTGAAATGGCAATGGGCACTTGGGCACGCCACATTGCTCGTAGAACTGACAACCGTTGGGGAAGAAAGGTTCTCGAGTGGCGACCACGAACCGGAAGACGCAGCGTAGGCTGCCCCCCACTAGGTGGACCGACGATCTGGTGAAAGCCACGGGGAGCCGATGTATCCAGGAGGCGAGTAGCCGCTCAAAGTAGCGCTCTCTGGGGAGGCCTATGTTGAGCAGTGGACGACTTCAGGCTGTGGATAATGATGATGATGATGATGATAATTTCAGTATTTTAAAAAAATATTTTTGTTCAAAGTCATACAGGTATTTTATCGCGAACAAATTGTTACTTATGCTTAGTTAATTATTTGGGGTTCTTCAAGTAAAGAGTTAAGTAGGTGTGGTTTGAAATAATGGGCTTCTACTGGCTGGGTACCTAAACCTGCTCCTCTTAGACATTAGACAACATCATTTACTTCCCAGCAGATAACATTTTGTAAAACATATGCCCATTCATCATTCTAAATTTAACGAATGCCTATCAGGATCACACTTACTATTTGGTATAGCAATCAACGTAGGTATAGCAAAATTAACAAAGTAGGTGGAACCTTTACCTAAGTATTATACTCTAGGTCTAATACTCTATAATACTTTAGGTCTATACAAAAGAAGATCAATAAAAACAATTTTAACCAATTTTATCTCCCGCAGTCGACACCATGCAAGCACCCAGTGATCGTGCTGCAAGACGTGGCGTTCTCAGACCTCCACGCTCTAGTGGAGTTCATCTACCACGGCGAGGTGAATGTTCACCAGCGGCGCCTATCCTCCTTCTTGAAGACGGCTGAGGTGCTCCGCGTGTCGGGCCTCACGCACAATGAGGATGCTCAGGGGGTCAGCGTAAGTATTTACACCTATTGTTTGTAAAGTCACTTGCACTTGCTGATATAATTATCAACTATTCTTCTTCTTTCTCGAATCACACAAGTGATGAGCCGAGGTGTCACAATTTTTACAGCATTCAAAAGCCCCATAATTATATCTTCTTACATAGACAGTAGACACGTAGAAATGGTAGATAATCATGTCCGCGTAGCAGTCTAAACATTGAGCTGTAAGAATAATGTATCTAATTAATGAGATAAAATATGACATAGGTATAGTTTGTCAGCCCCCCACTAGGTGGACCGAAGATCTGGTCAAAACCACGAGGAGCCGATTAATGCAGGAGGCAAGCAGCCGCTCAAAATGGCGTGCTGTGGGGGGAGGCCTATATTCATGAGTCTTCAGGCTGTTAATGATGATCATGATGATGAATAAAACAAAAAAATATAATGCTTATATTTGTACGTCACGTGAAAAACATTCTAGGTGCAAAAACTAAACTCGACTTAATAACCCGTTTGTCAACAGCCCCTGTTACAAACGATGCGAGCATCAACCACCGCTCCATCCCCGCACACGCCCCCGCACCCCGCACACACGCCTCTCGGCCACACTCCAACCAGCTACAACGAGAAGCTGGAGGAAGCCCTGCTGCAGCCCACCCCTTCCAGCGTGCAGCAGATGATCCGCTGCTTGCCCATGCAGCAGCGCCACAACTCGCGCTCAGCCGACAACTCCCCCGACGTCATCAAACGCCCGCGCCACGACAACAATAACACAGAACAGCCTCAGATCCATGACTTCTCCACGAAAAACCACTCGTTGGTGAACAATACGCGGGCTCCCGAGCCCGGAAATAATGGAAACGGGATCTCGAATAGTAGCTCGTCACCGTCGCCGAGACTTATGGATGATGTGAAGAATGAGCCGTTGGATATGATCTGCCCGCCTAACCCGGATATCGATAGGAGCACGGATGATACATCGCCGCATTCGCACAGGCCTATTGTGAGTTGGTATTTGGTAATTGAATTTTCTCATTATATTATTTTATCAAAATTTTAATCATTAAAATTACTAGACATACTAAACATTTCTTGGGTCTCCTGGGAATAAAGCTGTACCTATACTTCCCTGAATAAAAGCCATGGATCTGGATGGTAATGAAATTAAGGACCTCTGGGAAATATCATATTAAAAAGATTTTTTATGCAATCAATCTATAATAATAAATGCTCACAAATTTAAATTCATGGTTGTTTACTTAGTAAATCGTATGGAACTTACATCTAATCTTCTAATCTTAATCAAAAAAGATCTGAGTCAAATATCATGAGATAGTAGAAAACTCAGTAGTGAGCTCTGTTTATCTTATCTATTAACTATTTATTTATACTTAAAAATATAAGTTTGACAAATTATTCTATACCAGCTTTCATCGTATTAAAAATTCACTATCATTCAAATCAAGTCTATGGCTAGACTAAATAACAATCAGTCTAAACACGGTTTCACCTTGACATTGCGAACTTGACCTCAATTTGGCATTGTTATCAGCTAAACTATAATCCACACGGACACCATTGCTCCATAACAATCGAACGCCAATATAAATCGAAAACGGAACGAGTAATGTAATCGAGACAGTGTGAATGAGCCGTCTAATGCAGTGACATTGAATATACTAGGCACAGGTTAAGTGATAGTAGCTGGCCGACGTCTAGCTGGCTAGAATCTGTACGCGGAACTCTGCAAGTATCAAATTAAAACGATTGTTATGCATTCGTGTGACGGCTCTATTGGCGATAAGCGTCATTTTAGCGCTTCCCGGTGCGATGAATGAATGAAGGTCAATCGATTCAAATTACAATTTTTGAACTTTTTAACTTATTTTTTATTCCTAAAAAATATGATAATGCTTAGAATTGGGTTTATTTATGTTCATATTATATTTGTATCACATAATAAGTGACTATATTGTACCTACTTTTAGTGTACGTAAGTTGTCTTTTTTATCATTCGGTTTTAATTTATTTTCTCAAATTCCTGATATCAAGAAAGCGCCAATCATCAGGTTCTAAGAACGATCTAAATTTTTGTGGAATAAAATATTTTTATTAGATAAGTTTAGTTATTCCAAAGTTAAATTGGAATACAAACTTTAATAGTGGACGAGAACCTTCGCAATCGCAACACCGGCTCAACTTGTAGAAACATTTTTAATTTGATTGCTTACAAATGAGTTCTGTTTCGTAGGCAATTATTTATTTGGCGGAAAAAGTTGAATCTGACTTAGAAGATTATTCCCTAGAACTACCTACCAGTAGGTAGTACCTGCTTAGTAGAAGTACATACCTACCTAAATACCGTTTAAAAAAAACGTTTTCTACACGAATCTGTTGATAAAAACTTATTCTCCACAGCCCTATAATGTCAAAGTTCTCAAAAATAATATAAGCAACCCTGCATTAATCACCCACAGAGGCGCTCTGCAATATTAGAGATCAGTTACTCCAGAAGCGCAACCTAAAATAACGCCTACATTCCCGTGTCCTCAGGGAGGTGGGCCCCCATCGCGCGGCAGCTCGGCCGATGCTGAAGACCGCACGCCCCCGCCTCACCTGCCGCACTCCCCGTTCATACCACCGCCGGACACGAAAATGTTCTCGCAGTCTAACACTTTTCACAACTTTCCAATGGAGCTCTCTCAACACCCATCGCTGACCGGTAAGTATTGTACATTAGTTTATCACTGGCAACGATTGAATCTATTTCTTAATCGATAATTAGATTATTATTATTCAAATAAAAATAATAACCTAAAACTGTCCAAAAGAATCACAGTCCAAATTCATGATAATTATGTAAATTAGTACCTACAACTGCTTCTTCAAACTAAAAACTAGTGCACAGATAAAGCTTATATCAATATTACAAGCAAGATCAATCTTTGCCAGTGATTTAACTTATAAAATTGGTGTATATAGGTAACTATGTATTTTGTTAAATGATTTGTATGTGTATTGTTTTATTTGTTAAGACATTGTTGAGACTATTGAACGGGTTTGTGAACGTTCGCTCAAAGAGCTGCGTTTGTTCCCAGGTCTGCAGAGCCCTTTGAATCCGGACGGATTAGCAAGCACATCCCAAGGTGAGTGTCAGCTTGTTTAGCAACAAGTTTATTTATGCATTACCTACATATTGAAACAAACGATATTTTTAATGCACTGTCTGTCGTATGCCACCATCACCGCTTCCTCTCTGCTCTGTCATTATTAGGTTTATATATCATTATTAGGTTTTATATTTTACAAAATGTATGAGGCAATTATCACGTGACATATATAATATTTATTATTATGTATATATTATAAAGTATATATCCTCCTAACCTTTGTATATGTTCATTTTGTGCTCTGTGTTCTGTATCTAAATTAATGTTAGCTTTTTGCGTTATGGTTCGATGAGAACAGATATAGGCAAATATTTATTCCTTTTGCTTTGTCAGACGTTTTGACTATTCTGCAATTGAATGGGAACTGTTGATCATTGAACCAAAATGCAATGTGGCGTGCATGTTATTGTATTGTAACATAGTTTAATGTATACTATACAAGGAAGATGCTAGCTTGTTTAGTTGTGGTTGAAAACATGTGTGCTAGGAACCCCTCACTCCCATGTCTCCGATTAGGTTTGTGTTCTTAATTTTCTATTTGCATTATTATTTTCTTAAATTCTCATTTTGTTTTACTCCAACATCCGAACGTTTATAAAAAACAATGTTTTATCAAATTGTGTTTTGTTACCAATTGGCTGTCAAATTAAAAAAATATACCAAAAAGCAAACAACATCAAAATTTCAAGAGTTTACGAATCGACTTCCGAGAAAAACAATCATAACTCAATAAAAACTTGGAAAGAGCGCCGACAGTTTATTTGATTTTGCGGAGCGTAGCGGATCTCATGATTCATTATATTTCTAAATACTATCGAATGACATCCGATGAGAAACGAAGCATAACATGTAAAAATAACCGGGACGTAACACTGGACAATGGAATTTTAGCAATGGTAAAGTGGTGTCGGTTTCTTGAAAATATTAATCGAGTTACAATTAATTCATTGAGCGAGTTACGCTTTGTTCGAGAGAAATTCGAAACGAGCGCGGCCTTGTCTCACCGCGTGTTATGAAAACAAGCGTTTGCCCATCATAATCATCGCTCAGCTTAACTAAGTCGAACCTAGGCGTATACTAATACCGCTTCGCATCCGCGCTGCGGCGGCTCACCAGGGGGGTGGCGGTGCTTGACTACGACACGGAGTGCATTAAACGATCGCAGCTTCGAGGGCTAACTGCTTGTGTTGTGACCAGGTGGCGCCCGCACCCCCCAAGAAGATTACAGATGCGACCCGTGTAACAAGAGCCTGTCCTCGCTCACGCGGCTCAAACGGCACATTCAGAACGTACACATGCGCCCGTCGCGCGAGCCCGTCTGTAACATATGCCGCCGGGTGTACTCCAGCCTCAACAGCCTCCGCAACCACAAGTCCATCTACCACCGCAAGCAGCCGCCGGCGCCGCCGCCTGCGCCCGGGCCTTACTTCCCCGTCAACTGACGCCACTCTCACCCACCCGTGCCCGCGCCCGTGCGAACACGTTGCCATTCTAAGAAGATTCGAGCTGCCATCTAGCCACCTAAACATGCCATACTCTTGCCCCTAGAACTCT
The DNA here is from genome assembly GCA_910589525.2 of Ennomos quercinarius. NCBI lineage: Eukaryota > Metazoa > Arthropoda > Insecta > Lepidoptera > Geometridae > Ennomos > Ennomos quercinarius. The sequence goes on from OU342502.1 coordinate 15,851,936, forward strand.
GTTAAGTTTAAACGATATGTGAAACGCGATATGTTCCTAACACTTGTACATAGCATAGTTGTGCATGCGCATCGCCAAACTTTAAGTATATCTCTATATATATCTATATATCTAACGACCGATGTACTAACGCTTGCCATGCGAGCGTAGGCCGCCGCTCGCGCCGCGGCCGCGGGCTACGCTCGCACGGCTCACCTACTGGAACCAATTGGGACATCCACGATCGGTACACACATAACCACCAACGTTTTCGAATCAAAGCGCATTAGTCAAATTCGAGTTAGAAACACGTTGATTGCCTCTACAAGCCCGTAAAATAGTTGACGACAGCCGCGCAGTGGTACGCATCGTGCCAATTGGTTCCTTCATAACGGGACCTGCGGATGCAGTGGTGTTGGATGCGAGGTTGAACGCCGCGTGCGGTTGACTAATGCGCTAATGTTGGTTGTTATGTGTGGCGCAGTGGGCCCGCTGGGCGCGGGGCACCGCTGCGAGGTGTGCGGCAAGCTGCTCTCCACGCGGCTCACGCTCAAGCGGCACACGGAGCAGCAGCACCTGCAGCCGCTGCACTCGGCGCGCTGCACGCTCTGCCACAAGGTGTTCCGCACGCTCAACTCGCTCAACAACCACAAGTCCATCTACCACCGGCGCCAGCGGGCGCTGCCGCCGCAGACGCAGCCGCAGAACCTCTCGCACGACACCAAGCTGCCGCCGCCACTACCGCCGCCGCCGCCGCACCTCGCTGCGCCCCCCGCCCTCGACTTCTACAAGTTCAAGGACCACTTCAACGTCTAACCGGCGACCGCGGCTTCAATTCCCTTTTACATCTCCGGAGGGAGATTCGTTGATTTATTTTATGTTTACGTGTTTCATCATATTTTATTCGTGCGGTCCTTGAACTTGTATGATCCTAGGTTGTTCTCGGCTCTGACTAACACTGCGGACGGATTTACGAAATCTATACGAGTTGACATTCCATGAGTGAAGCAGGGCGCCGCCCGCCTCGCCGTCTCGGTTGGGCGAGCCCTCGAGTGCAATACTGCGGTAATGATTATTCCTGAAATTTTACTATGTTAAATGTGCGACAATAAGGCGAAGAGAAAAATTAATATTTTGAGAAAGATGATAAATCTTGGTGCTGTAAATTTATATATTAGGCTTAAATGATATAAAAGGAACGGTGTTCGAGTAAGTAACGAAAGAGGCATATTGTTTTCAATGTTGTGTTCATTTTTCGGCAATTTATTTATTTCTGTAATTTATATCTGCATGATCTCAATCTTAGATATTTATACGAGATTACTAAAAAAATATATAAAAATATTAAATTTATATACACAAATATATAATTGGCTTATGAGGCTTTTCAAACTGAATCGTTATATTGTTTAGTGTTTTTGTTCTTTGAATTTAAGACTGGCACGTTCAAGACATAGCACCAATAGATGAGCGGAAATATAATGGATTTCGTTTCCTTAAAATAATACCCGCAGAAGCACTTCATAGAAAAAATATACCGGATTATTACAAAAATACTGAAACTGGACTTTACACTAAATCATGAACTATTGTAATCACAACCGCAGATAATAGATATACATACACAGTAGTACAATACACATTACACACACACACATCACAATTTTTATCGAGAGTCGACTGTTTTTATTTCTTTTTTTCTATTGACTCTTCATTTTAGAGTTTATTTCTATTTCTTGATTATTTATTATAAAAATAATGCACATGAATGTTTTTGCAAAGTGAATCGCAAGGTGCCATCATAACAAAAAAAAGAATATGGCTATTTTTAATTCTATTATTATTTAGTTAGTCAGATATTTTTTTCAATCATTAGTTTTATTTCAACTTTGTGTTCGTTTCTATTAATTATAATTATTATTATTTCGTTGAGCCTTATTTGGTTTTTTTGCAACAATATTTCGTTTATAGTGTAACTTTTTAAAATTATTATATTGTACATTTACCTACACCTTAGTTTATTTGTTGGTGTTTCTTTGTACAATTGTAATTAAATAACACATCAATATACACATAGATACATATTAGGTAATAGAATTAAATTTTAATAATTCTCAGTGTTTAATGTTCCTAAATTTCAACAGTGTGAAACTATAAACATTTCATATTCGTCGTTTTGCGATATTTTGCTTGCCATCAAATAATAATATAAATATAATAGTTGACGTTTATCTGATGCTAAGATGACAGTTATATCTACCTAATATAAATTCGTAAAACAGTAGAAATGAAATATAATTACATAAATATATGAATTTAATATCAAAGTGTGTTATCATAGCACTTATTTTACAAATAAAAACAAATAAGGCTCCTAATCTAAAATCAATACCAACTAATGAAAAAATAAGGCATCTAACTTTTATGCAACTTTTACATTTTTTTAATTATAATTTGTGCTATTATAACCCACAGAACTATACCCAGGTAACTAAAAACTTAGAGTTTTATTGTGTCATCGATGTTTACTAATCTAGTTAATTCGTACATCACACATAACTCGACATCTGTCGTTATATTGAACTGTTATACAGTTTCGATTCGGATAGCATAGGTATCGAGTGTAAATGTTAAAATAATTTATTGTAAAACTATATACAATTTAATGTAATTAGTGCCTGCTTTATACAATTTTATTATTGTGTTCTAAAAAGACATTTTATAATGCGTAACTTCTACAGAGAAGTGTTTTAAGGTAGTGTTCCGAACACGCCGTACGCATAGACCGATGCTTTATATAACAACTAAGAGGCTTCTTAAATATTGCTATACCTATGTTAAGATTCTGTTGTTATTGCTAGTTATGTAAACGCTTAGCCATTACAATTTGTTTAGTTAGGGCCTAACTTATAATCGGAAACTGAAAGCGATTTCCGCGGGACCAGAGATCTGTCAAACATCCGATTATTTTATCGGTTTGCAAAGCGAAGTACTGGAGTTTATAACAGGTAGGTTAGTGGCCGTAAAGAAGCTGAATTTATTGTTAAACATATTTTAAACGATATGGATATCTTGCCAAAATAATACAAACAATTTCAGATTACGCTATGATAAATCTTTGCAGAAACAGTAAAAGATACGTACTTAATGGTTGCTTTCGGCATATTAAGAAACCATTTGAGAAAATGACGGAAATCGTGTTCAGGCTCCGAGCGAAAGTAGTCCTTTAGTAAGCTTTATTATGATAGGTTTGTCGAATTGGAAGACTAGTGATTTGGTGCTAATTTGGAATGAAGTTAGGAAAAAATAAGGATATGAAAAATTCGAAAGGAATCTAAATTTTTGAAAATTTCGCAACATTCCGTTTGTGAGGGAAATGTTAAGTTTTTATTTGCATAAAGTTGCAATGTTTCAACGTGAAACGTAAGATTGTTGTTTTTTATCTTGTAGTTTTAGTGTTAGTTTTTTCTTGTTAATTTGGGTTTGGGAATTAAGTTAGTTAACTAACTAGAGTTAAGGTTTATCTGAATTCATATAGTTGATAGCATCAATACATGTTTAATTTAATATTACAGGGATGTGCTGCAAAGGCAGTACGGTTAATCACTTGGCTACGTTGATAGCACTAGACAAATTATGAATTTATTTAGAGAAAAATTTGACTCCGTTTGGAAAAAAATTGCCAAATTATAAGCGCTATAGACTGACTAGAGTAAGATGCGTTGTGTGTACACTATTAGGCGTATTATATAGATAAAAATTGTACGTTATTTACTAAATTATTGATGACTTATGGAACAATAACAATCGCACAGAAGGCGAAAGTCAAAAGCGTGATTAATTTTGGTATTATGAACTCGAAATTAATGTGATTGGATGATCTTTGGTTGGTTAAGTAAACGGATCTCATGGGGCGGCGCCCCCGGGGGCGGCCCGTGGGCTGCAAGGGCGACACACCGTGTCCAAGGCGCAGGACACATCCCTGTCAAACTACACTAGTTAGGACTTTAGCAAGATTAAGACTGTTTCTGTGACCTGTTTATGTTTTTATCTTTCTAACGTGTTAGGTGATTTATTTTCACAAGTGTCGACTTTATCCCATGTGTTCTTATACTTCTTGTTGGCATTTTTACTTATTTTATAAGGAATCTAAATTAATTTATTGGTTGTTGTATTGAAATTTTATATTATTATTTTCTTTAAATTATTATTCTATCCATGATCTAGTTTTTGTTGATGATTGGCATTGTGATGCAGTCCATTACGAGGTTTACTGTTCACTGACTGTGCCAAAATATTGTAAAGTGTTAGTTTTGTCGTCTTCCATTATAACTGAAAATGTTGTGAAAATTACGCACACAGTGTTTTCGAACTCGCCAGTTATATTTATATGTATCGTATAATAATGGGCTGCACTTCTATTATATCTATTATAATAATTCACATCACTATATTATTATTATTATATCCGTAAAATAGTTATTTTTTCTTCTTTACTTTTAAATAAAAATAATTGAAGTAACTACTCATAAAATGTAATTTGTAATCGTTAAACAGAACTTCATAAATCCTAATATTGATGATAATGGCGTTTTTAATAAAAGAAATATACAAAAAAATTGTCAGTTTTATTAGCCTCTCCGACTTACACCTGTTTACAACTTATTTTTTATGTTATTCTTATTTAAACGCTTTTTATCGAGAGAAGTTGAAACTGAAAACTGCACTGTTTTTCCTGATTTCCGAGCTTCGCACATTTAGTTATTCTGCCTAATATTTATTTCCCGCCTCTGCATGTTGTTTGTTCCGTAACACCCACTTCATCGGCCACTGTAGCTTCGCCATCATTCTCTAATTTTATTCTTTTTTCATTTACACTTTTGTTTTATTATTTTTTAATTTTTCACTTTTAATTTTTTGATTTTTAAACTTTAAACTTAGACATTTAATTCCCAGAGTTGCCACACTGGCTAATGTTCCCGAGTTAGGTGGTAGATGAATTATTTTATTTTGACGCGTACGGGGCAGAACCCCACATTTGTTTTTTTGTTTTTTCAATCTGTTTCCAGGTAAAAAGTTATTCTCGTGTTCACTATGCGGGAAGGTTCTGTGCTCCAAGGCCTCGTTGAAGCGGCATATCGCTGACAAGCACGCCGAGAGGCAGGAGGAGTACAGATGCACGATATGCGAAAGGGTATACTGTTCGAGGAACTCTCTGATGACGCACATATACACCTACCACAAGTCGAGGCCAGGGGAGACGGATCAAATCCGGTTTTTTTAGTGACTACTTGGGCGGAGTTGGCGCGGCGTGCGGCAGTGCTCGTCTAGCAAAGAGAACCAACACGAGGCCAACCATTCGCCCGCAGTCCTTACCACCATTCACAAAGGTTAGAACCGCTTCTAGAACAACGAACACTAGGGATAACCAGCTAACTCTCATTAACATAAATTTATCCTGATTACACGTAAGATTAGGTTAAGGGTCCTTTTTTCACTTTATGTTTCTATTGTTTCCCTTTTGTTTTTTAGAAAATTTTCCGTTGATTTTCGTTTATTATTATACTCCCGAGCCAAGGCCCCTCTCCCGCGGGTTTCGCAGTTTTGACGTTGTTGTGTTGCTTGGAGCATGCTTCTATCATTTTTGTTATCACGTGTTTCTGTGTCATTGTGGTTGAAATGATTTCCTTAAATTTTGATAATAAAATCTCGTGATTACTGTGTAGTTAGTCGATGTGTACAGTGCATTATTATAGTATTATAATTTATTATAACTATAACCTCATACATGTGCCTAATATATCTCCGAACTCTTTTAACTTTCAATTAATAACGCATTCAGATGACAGAATCATTCTAAACCGTTTCCACGTGTTGCCACTAACAGCGCTTTACCCCACCAAGTAGCGAGACGCGCGGACGGGTGTTGCTAGTTGAGAGACCGCGGCTGGTGTAGTAAAGCGCGTGGTGTCGTGTTTCAGCCGCGCCGCCGCTGCGCATGCCGCCGCCCACCGCCGGCGGGATCAACGAGCCGCAGGAGTGTCCCTACTGCCGCCGGACCTTTTCCTGCTACTACTCGCTGAAGCGGCACTTCCAGGACAAGCACGAGCAGTCGGACACGCTGTACGTGTGCGAGTTCTGCCACCGGAGGTACCGTACCAAGAACTCGCTGACGACGCACAAGAGCCTGCAGCACCGCGGCTCGAGCGGCATGCTGAAGCGGCTGCTGAAGACGTCCGCGCTGCACAGCGCGCTGGCGCCGGCGCCGCACCACCTGTTCGACCTGGGCGCCACCGACCACGGCGCGCAGCTGCCGCCCGGCCTGCAATGACCTCAGCCCACGGCCTGAACCTCTCGCGGCTGGCCCGCGCCTAGCCCACATGTGCAATATAACGGACAATGCCAAAACAATGCCGGATGCGCCGCATTTAATGGTTAATCGTATTATATTTAGTAAAATATTGACGTTAGTTTAAAGTTACATGCAGTATTGTCGCACGCGGCCGGTAGAGGCCGCTAGTGTACGCTTCGGATCGGACTTCGCTTCGTGACTTAATATAGTAACGCGTGTTGTAGACGTTTTCTAGTGAAAATGATCGAGCAGTGTTCAAGATGACAATGTAATTCAGAGCAATACTAAAGTATTATAATATTTCTAGTACTGCCAAATATATGCCAACTGTATTTTAAAGGAGATACATTTTGTAAAATCACTTTTCGATAATTGTCTAGTGTCAAATTAGATTCGGTAACTGTACAAATGAGAAACGTACAAATTTTAAACAGTAATTTTAAAAAAGAAAATATTTTTTAAAGAAACTTTTTCGGAACGCCAAATCTAAATTAATGAATTGAATCAGATTATTTAGGAAATAATTTACCAAAATTTTTAGATTAATGGAAAAATGTTGATGTTGAGTAAAAAAAATAAAGACTTCTTAGAATCTGATTTCGAAAGTACAAAATTTAACGTCTAATTGAACAATATCTATTCTATGTGCGTTGGCTTCAATAATTAATGATAATGATTATAATCTGTGTATAAGTAGCCGTGCCTTCGTTCGTCTTCATACCATGAAAGAATGCTTCAGGACAGAGACAGGGGTATCAGTAGGAGTGGAGGACACAGATCGACCGACGAACGAACAGCGGTAGGTACGCGATGTGACGTTTCGAAAAGGGATAAGTAATGCTGTAATGTTGCCAGACTTTGATTGAAGAATTCCCAGAATACAGGGTTATGAGTGAGCAAAGTTGTAGGGAATAGAGACGCTGGATAGCCTTAGCGTGGGTCTTCGAAAAGCGGTTCGACGATCGTATACGTGTGCATGATTTCAAATCATGAAACAAAAATATAATCATTTCTTCTGTATAAAAATAAGTAGAGTTAGGTATTCATCGATAGAATTATATATTTAACCTGTATCCATTTTCGGATTTCTCTCTATGAGTGTATAGTGGTTCTTAATTTAATGTCGACCAACGTAGCGGACGTCTCGTTATTGAAAATTTATTAGATTATTATTATATTAATTATTCTCAAAAAATCTTAGTAATAACCATAAGATGGCTGCAGATTGTAAAAAATATTTTTATTTACTTATTTTGTAGGTAGTTGCTTGGGAACCGTTTCATCGTGAGAAAATGACATATCTACGTCAAAAGGTCATCGTCCACCATCAGCTCAGCTACAGGCACCGCCTGGCGGGGAGGTCTTAGCCCAACATATCGCAATCTAATATCTCATTGAACAAACACGCAAAATAAAGTATTTTAACACCGTGATATTTCACAAAGCCAAAGAGAATGGAAACGGAGATAGTAATTGCATTTAATATCAGTATCTTTACGTATAAAACAAATGAATTTAATATACACGCAACTAAAATTTAAATGTTGTGCCATATCCAAATAAAAAATGAATAAAAAACAACAACTCGAACATATCAATAAACAATCGCTTTAAGTGATAACTGTTTTTGAAATATTTAACAGTTGTAATAACAGAAATCAAATCAATGCAAATCCAATAATAACTTTGAGTATCGACATAACGACAATGCAATTTACAGAAGAACGATTGACGTTGCATTTATTTTTTTTAAAGTTAGTAATTTGGTTAAGGATTATATAATGTAAGATCTTTTATCGTTTATTTTTGTTCTTTTTCGGGATATTTATGTATACTTTGTGATATCAACTTACAATTTAATGGGATTTTATTTGGTAATAGATAAATAGGTTTAATAACTTTCTCCTCATATACAATATGAATTAATTTAACTAACAACGGGTTGCGTTATTGTGAAATAGAAGTTATAAATGATATTTAATGAATATTGCAAATCTGGTTACAACGCGAATACCTCCGTTATGCTAGTACCTCAGTTATATTAATTTTGTTTTTTAATTTTTATTCAAATGTTACTTCAAGCTGTTTAGTAGATTTCTGTTACAGTTACAGTAGAAACAGTTCGGATACATCAGTAGCATCGTTAGCTGGAGCTTAGGGAAAGAAGGCAAGCGGGTAGTTTGAATTGTAAATATTATAAGTTAGAATACAATACATACATATTGAATTATCGTGGCGCCGTTCGCGACAAGAGCCTCGTGATATTATTAACTAAATAGCGAATAGATAAAATCATTAATGGAAAGGATTTTTATATATTCTACTAATGGATTTATGGATAGTGAAACTTAGACTTAGTCTTGATAACGTTTAGTGTTTGTGTTTATTGTTTTCGCTGTGCAATTATTTCCTATTGGTTCGGCTGTATAGCTAATTGTTGGTTGCTTCGTTGACTTTTGGATTCATTTCCCACCATGTTTTATGTTTTGGCATATTTATAGTTCTAAATTTATGATCTCAGTTTATAGCTGCGTATGCGGAATACATCAATGATTTCGGAGACAGCCGTTGGTGATTGTTATTAGCTCGCATCTATTAGATATATTAATATTATGTTAAGTTTGGGTATGTGTCGGCAAAAACTTCAAAATTATCACAGCGTGGAAATTCAAAAACGAAAACGGGAACACACAAAACTAATCGCAGCGGAACGATTATGAAAATTATATTATTTTGCAATGTATACCAAAATACTGCATTTTTAAATGGTAAGGTTAAAGTGAGAGTTTTTTTTAATATAAATTATAATTAAATGCCCCTTTGAATTGCAATATAATTTTCGCTTCTTCGCCAGTTAATAACGAGTAGGTACGTTAAGTTTATAAAGGAGTAATTAATAAAACCGACTGTGTTATATGTAGTGTAATGCACAAATTAATCAGCAACGGAATGCCTTCTAAACAGTACAACTTTAACAATAGCCTACTCTAGGTAAATATATAAGGTGCGTACTTTAAAATGGCGATACGGTGATGGGGGATATTTATTTATGCTCGGTCTCAAATTTAGTGCACAAACTGTTCTTTTTGTCATTATATTCTGACGATGGAAGTGAGCATTTACAAGAGGGTGGTATTGTATACTTAGTACGTACTCCCCTTCCAATATTTTAGCTCTCTTATACTGAAGCTTTACGTAGAAGTTATATAATATTTATTTATATTATCTCAGTATTCAAACCCCGCCTAATATCACCTATAGTCATTTTAAAGTATTTTATAATTAAACCCTTATGTTGCAAACGTCAAGTTTCGTCTAAAATACTGCCAATATTATACAAAATTCATCATATCGCTTAAATATAGATCGATTTTACATTGAGGACGTTTCAAAAAGTATTTTTGTAACGGGTAGGTGTAAAATAAATTAAAAAGTAAAATACTGGTATGAATATACAAACTTCTCACCTGATACAAATCATGTTCACAAAACTATTTCACAAAAATCTGTTTATAGGAATTTATGCTTTTATGATATAAGTATTACCTCCAATAATTTTAAGTATTACCTCCAATAATGATTTATTTTTAACGTATTATAATTAGTATAGCAACTGATCGGTCCAGCGACTGTACGAGCGACTGGATCGTGCCTACGTATTTATAAATGCTAAAATAGAATGTGTCAACACAATAAGTATAATTTTATATTTTTATCTAATTATTATATTGTAAATGTCAAACAAGATTATAACAGTTGTTGAATAGTATATCGCAATACAAACAATATTTTTGTTGATCCATCCATAAGAAAATGCAATAGTTAAACTTTTGTAATTTAATAAAATTGTAATTACAATTACAAATTTATTAAATTACAGATGACACCGGTTACCTACAATAGTTATTTATATTAATTATTTAAAAATTGCTCGATGGGAAGAGACGACGTCGTTATTAAGAATAAATCGATCGCATTTTTAATTTATTGTTATTGATTCACATCGAGTTGAGCCTCATCCTAAGTTTTAGGCATATTTTTATTTAATAATACTTGGCTGTGACATTACCAAGCATATTTGAGGAAATGGGGAATACCGATAGTGATATAAGTAATGGGTCGATGTATTCTTAAGTCTATAGCTTTAATATATATATCAGTATCTTCCACTTAATCTAATTAATAGACAGATAATAGCAATAGTTCCCAATCTGCCATAGTACCTCAGTAACTATAATTATTGTATGTATTACTCTATAAGTATGCTCCGTAAAGCAGATTTTCATAGTTTCTGTTCTCAAAAATCTCATTCTCGATTTTTATCATTGCTTTTAATGTTAGTTATGCCTCTCGAAATCTAGTCCTGGAAATACGAGGTTATAACTTGTTAGGATAAAGTAAAATCTGCTACTTTTACCGTAACTATTAACATAGTTCCGTAACTCAAAGTGCACTTACGACTTTTAACATAAAACTAATAAGTATTATACTAAGTAGTTGATTAGTCGGATCTTCCGTCGAGCAGTTCTCGTTGAACCCGTCTTTACAGTTCATAAATAAAAATTATTTACAATATACACTACGGCTTACAATATACTGACAGTTATATTCTAGTGATAACTTTTATCTACAGGAATAAGGTGACGGTGCAATTTTGTCGAGAACGTTCGTTGAAAATATGTTTGGAGAATTCAGCCGAAAGTTTGTTGGCGCGAGCTCGCCGTTTGAGTGCTGGGTAAGCTCGCTGCTCAGTTTTCAATGCAAGGGTTGTTCCTATTATTGTACAATAATTAATGTGCAATCACTCGGCACTAATTGCAATTAGAATTGTCTCCTCCCTGCGTCCTCGGCGGAGTTGTACCGCCTACAGCTCGTTATGCTTGGGTGACACATTTTATACACAGAAATATTTTTTTACGAAAATACAATTTATTATTGTCAAAGTTAATTAGGTGACAATTCTTATTTTACTGCACTTATATTTTTGCTGACACACTTAGGATTAGATTTTTTCTTTTTCGTAATTAAATGTATGCACGATCTGCGTTTTATTAGCATTGATTTTTTTTTCTTCTCCTTTTAAGCGAACGCCAACTGTACCAACTGTCGATTAGTTAAAATTTAATCAGAAACTAAATTAATAATTTATTAAATTAAGGGTAATTTTAGAAGCATTTGGGTCGAGGGTGGATACAGTTGGCGCGATTTATTAAGCCTAAACTAATCTTGTGTTATTGTAAAAGTTATAGTTTGCCATCGTTGATCAAAGAAAGAAAAAAATAATGTGTTATAAAAATACATTTAGTTGAAGAGTTTTGTTATACTTTTAAAGGTCGGGTTGGGTCCGTGGGGAATGTACAAAGAAAATGTTTCATAGTATTGTATATGATCGAATAAGATAGGTGTGGAGGGGCCGTGAGCGGACCCGTAGGCTTCTTCGGAAACTTGTAAGAACCTTACAGTCGGTGAAGACACTTAAAGTACTATTGTTGTAGGTTGTACGGATCGGGGGGAGTTGGCTTGCTTCCACAATCACTGGGAGCATCTGTGAGGTCTGTCCTAGCTAAACTAGGCACAACGAATAAAGTAAAACTAAATTATTTGGAGTATTTTCCGCAGGAGTTCGATTTTTCAAGGCCTTGATTATGTTTCATTAATGAAAAGTAGTAAATAATAATAAAAATCACTGTGTTTATATAGGTGATCCTTGAATTGTGGATTTGTTTAAAAAAAGTACCTATCTTTAATAAGATTAAACACTCAATTTTTTACATTCAATTTTATTTTCGTCTAATATTAATTCAATTGTAAACCTTGTTATACATATTTTCTGATTACAGAGAGACATTGGTAAAACTTTTATGATTTTTTTTTTGTCTAACGTATGTAGGTACTTACTTTTGATGTTTTCAGTGATCGTTGAAGCAACGGTGTCTTTACTTGTTTCGGTGTTGTTGATAAATTAAAAATTAAGGAATCAATTCGGGTGAACAATGGTAGGTACATATCAATAGTCGGAAATAACTTAGTACTATAAGTATCTTTGAATTTGACTTTCGTAATTTCTTTGTTTTAACAGTTTATGTTAAATATCAGCGTTGGTATTTGATTCTCATGCGAACAACGGTTAAATGTAATAAAAGTATAAAAATAAACTCGTGGTGATTCCATTGATGGCGTGTGATTTTATTTACCCATATCCTATACCCATATATATTCCCTTTTTTCTTTAGGTTAAATAATTATAATAAAAATTAATAATGCCTGACCATCACATTTTAAGTAGCTGGTAGAAATTTTTCCACCACCACCGCTCTGTCAGTTATTCTGACGCCACGCAGTGGTGCGCAATCCCCGCTGTGTTCCGATTAAAGGCATTGTAGCTAGCGAAATTACTGGGCAAATTAAACTTTATGATCTCATCTCACAGTCTAGTAATCTTACTACTAGATAGTGTGAAGTCTCAGGTTGACGTGCGCAGTGCAGTGTCACGCGAAACTTAATTAATTTGGAGTTCGGAGTGATACTACAATGTGTTATGGGCGACCGTGACGCTTAACACCGGGCGAACGACTCTCGCTCATCACCCCATTCAAATAAAAAAATAGGACAGTAAACAGCTACATTACAAAAAAATATAAAGTTAAAATGGTACATATTATGATTAGTAGTAATGCAGCCCACAGCTCTATTCACAAATTAATAATAATTAGTGTAGAATACCTTTCATCAATCGAGGTTTAAGTTGTCCTTCCTATTAAATCATCATCATCCTCGTTGCCTTTTTCCCGTTTGTTATTGGGGTCGGCTCCCAATCTAACTGTAGCGGCAAGCTACCAGAATGACACCAGCGACTGCCATCTGACCTCGCAACCCATAAGGAACCAGTAACAGGGATGGTTAAACCAAGCGTCAGATTCTATCAGGCGTCTGACTACCCGTGACGATTGCCATAAATGTTCTAATGACAACCGGAACCGACGGCTTAACGTGCTCTCCGAGGCACGGAGTAATGGCCATAACTTACTAGATAAGTCATTGGTGCAAGGCCGACTATTGAACCCGGTACCGTAAGATTGTGAAGCGCACATGCTACCGCTCGGCCACCAGCGCTTCTTCGTCCTTCTTATTAAACAATAATAAACCATAGTAATAATTAACTTAGGGAAAAACAACATTCAAGCATGTGAGCATGAAAGATAAATATTACATACAGGGTTATTGTTAATTTATCAAACCCTTTTTAGGGCATAACTCGCATCATTTAAAACAAACAAACTACCGTTTTTTTTAATCTTAATATTTTCGCCAATGTAATGGATTTAAACATCGCTTAAAAAACTGTAATTTCCTCTTTTTTGCATGTTAGGCAAATATTACAGGCTACAGAGCATATTATTCTGTTACATTAAATATTGACCCGTATTATGTAATTTTTTTAATGTATTAAAGCCAGTAAAAGTTACAAAAATATTTTTGTGAAAAAGAACTTAAATTTTGGATACATTTTTTTTTTTTTTTAAAGTTGTGGGACTAAAGTTGGTTGTTTCCGTGATGTGATTTATGCCCTAAAGGTTTTTGGTAAATTAAAATAAATCATGTAGGTATACATACAAAATAACGATAAATGTTCTGAAGTTTTTGGATGCAAGATACTTGTTTCATCTTGTGTGGGTACCTAAAATCGTAGAGCTCTCGTAGCTCGTAGCAATCGCGCTACGAACTTTTACGCTACATACAACGCAATGGGTAGGTTAGGTTAGTAATTATTAAGGATAATAGTGTTCTGTGGTAATTGCCCACACACCTCCACAGACATAACAAAGAGATGAAAATGTTTTCAATTGTGTATAGTATAGTCCCCCACGCTCAATCAATACTTGTTTTATTTTGATCGTTATTTGTAATTCATATTATGTTATATTAATATGACATGTTTTGTACCTTAATTTTATTCAAGTATTGAATAAATGGTTTTTTTTTTCTTTTTTATTCTATTCTATAGTAAAAACGTAGACTCCTCGTAGAGTGATTCGTAGCTATGAAGCTACGAACTATTTTCTATACATTAGGTTAGTATACCTACCGTTACTAGTTAGGCAGTGAGTGGTTCTCTGATATAATGTAGGACTAGATGAGCTCCACGGAATCACCCGCAGAATAAAAAAATGCTGTGTTAATCCAGGAGAACTAAATCACTTAAGAGAACCAAAGTGACCCATACAGCTCTTAGAATTAGCAAGTTGAACTGGTAATGGGCTGGCCACATCGCTCGTAGAACTGACAACCGATGGGGAAGAAAGGTTCTCGAGTGGCGACCACGAACCGGAAGACGCCGCGTAGGCCCCCTACTAAGTGGACCGACGACCTGGTTAAAACCACGGGAAGCCGATGGGTGCAGGAAGCGAGCAGCCGCTCAAAGTGGCACTCTGTAGGGGAGGCCTATGTCAACAGTGGACGTCTTCAGGCTGTTGAAGATGATGTGTTAATCCAGCATATAAGCTGTCTACATTCCTTGCATTCAGTAGCGTTCAGCTGTTACGGCGGGAAGAAGGAACAAACACACACAAACTTCTTTGCATCTATATACTGGGTGTAATTTAATTCATTAGCATCCTTTGAAACTAGGTATCTATTCCTGAGACTCCTGACGTCGGTTACGTGTGGAACAAAATTTATGAAATCTAACGCATCGATTTGGTATTGATAATAACTCCAAAAATGGGATAAC
The DNA here is from genome assembly GCA_910589525.2 of Ennomos quercinarius. Taxonomy (NCBI): domain Eukaryota; kingdom Metazoa; phylum Arthropoda; class Insecta; order Lepidoptera; family Geometridae; genus Ennomos; species Ennomos quercinarius. Next base: position 15,866,998 of record OU342502.1, read on the forward strand.
TTACTTAATCGACTGCTACAATACAAAATTAAATTTAAATAATCAAGTACCGTTTTAATTATTACAAACATGGTCAAAAAATAATTTTAAATGTATCAAAATCGTATGGTCCAACTACGTTAGGCACCGCGGCAATCTTCAGAATTTTCAATAAAAATATTTTCATTTGCACTCTTTTCAGAAAGCGATCGAGCGCTAGATCACCGCCTGTCGGACAATTGATGAATTAAAAAGTGCATTATTTTGATTCCATCTATTGCTGTTCTGTTGCTAGTGGCGCTAGTATCAAAGGCCAAGGTGCATTCAGTGACAGGCGGGTGACTGCAACCGATTGCTAAGTGTTTGTTGTCGCTTTGCTACCGCTGTTGCTTTGCTATTGCTGTTGTAAGTTTTACATAATACGGCTGCCGGTATCTTATAAGCAAGCATCCCCCATCTTCGACCGCGTCGTCACTTACCATCAGGTGGGACCGTGGTCAAATGTTGGCTTATCGTTGATAAAAAACGATATTGTTCTAAGTGTGAGAAGTTAGGGAAGACTCTAGGCACGCGTCGCGTGGTAAAGTTTGTTTGTCGCGCGACGCGTACCTATAGCGCTGCTCAGTGCTCATAATAGATACATAGTAGATTTGCTATATGTATATCTCCGTGCCGTCCGTGTGGTCCCGGTTTGCGAATAGGACCACCCCATCTCTTCCCGTGGGTGCCGTAAGAGGCAGCTAAGGGAATATCCAGGGAATGGGTACCAGCATTTTCCTCAGTATGTACATTAAAATCTTCTGCGATCACCAAGTCACCTGCCAAGCGTGGCGATTATGGCAGTCCTCCCTTTGTTAAGCATCTAAAGTGGTGTTTTATGGGGAAGGCATATGTTCATCAGTGGTTCATCTATTCTGTGTAATCCGCACGAACTTATTGGGTATTCTAGTAGTAATCCGTGATCGGCTAAATACGCGAATCGCGTCAAGTCAAACAAAAAAAATCGTTAATGTCACTACAACACTGACCTCTATCTTGTATTATAGAGGTCAGTGCACTACAACTATTTTTTTTTTTTTTTTTTTTTTTTGTTCGCCCTATTGGGCAGGCTAAAGTCATGAGACCATACCGCCTAGTCTTTCGTAGGATTTACTTCTTTCGTCATAGTTAGGATATTAATTTCATTCGTTTTATTTATTTCATAGTCAAATCCGGATCATTTTTGTCATAAGTAAGAGGATCATCGTCCTTTGTTCATTTCCGAGATAATGAAAGTCAATTTTAATTTTTCCCTTACAATTAGTAGGTACCTTATAACTTCAAGCGTCAATTGTTGACGTTTACTTCATCACTCCGACACTGACAGACAGACTGCCAGTGTCAGACTGTCAGTCAAATACCTTTATTTACATTTAAACTTTATAAAAAAAACCATTGTAATATGTATTGTAATAATAAAATTATCATTTTATATCTTATTCTAAATCTCATTTACAGTACACAATATAAATTTATACAAATAGGTAAAAACAGAGGCATTCTCAAGCAACTCCTGAATGCACCGCGGGACCAGTTCAGGTTTATCATAGATTTGTAGAAGTTCGTCTATCAACACAAGGCGCTGAATGCTGAAAGATGAACACTCAAAGAAAATGTGATCTAAGGATTGGATATTCGAGGACTGACAATAGTCACAATATGGGGAATTCACCATTCGAAGGCGATGGAGATGAAAGTTCAAACGACAGTGACCAAAACGCATACGACAAACAGTTGAATAAAACTTTCTGTTTAAAAAAGTACCGGCCTTGCAGAACCATGGCTTTGAATTTATCTGAACATCTAAAGCGGCATACCAAGAACCTTTGTTTTCAACTTGTGTACAATGGTACGAATGTTTCCCCCATAGTTGAACCATCCTTTGTTTTAGGAGGCTTACAATATCTGTGTATGGCAATGAAACATCTGCATCATTGGCATACCTGGAAATAACATCTGAAAATTTAACTATAGTGCTGGCTAAATAGTCAGCTTTTTCATTGCCATCAACACCTATGTGTGAAGGTACCCACGCAAAGCTGACTTGTATGTTTGAATCAGATAATTCCACCCATAACTGTTTTATAAAGTAAATAATGTAATTAGTGTTAGCATGTAATTTGTTATTTGCCAAGTTTTTCAAAACACTCATGCTATCACTAACAACAACCCATCTTGTGTGTCCCTGATTTTTGTTTTTGATGTGCTTCAAAGCACTCAAAATAGCAACAGCTTCAGCAGTAAAAATGCTAGCATGTTTATCAATTCTATATCCCACAGCAATGTTCAATGAGGGTTCAAATATTGCGTAAGACACAGCATTATCATTTTTCGACCCATCTGTGTAAACAAATTTGTGACCTGTCCACTCTGCCAACATTGTATATACTTCTTCTTTTATTGACAGTTTTTTGTTTATGACTATATTCATTGCTGGAAATTTGCTAATAAAAGATCCTTCATAACAAGGCAAAATATGATTTGATTGATAGATATTAAGATTTTGAAGAAAATCTAAGAAACCTTCATATCCCTGTAGCATATAAAACGGTTTAACAGTGGATTGGGTTAATGTATTAGACAGATTAGTTATAAGACTATTGTTAGAGACACTGTAGAGTTTAAGGAGAAATCTTTCTTTAAGATACCTAAAACGAATGGTCATGGGGGGCAGACTGCATTCAATCTGCATTGCATTTATAGGTGTGCTTCTAAATGCCCCTGTTATTATTCGCATGCATTTGTTTTGAAAAGCATTTAGACTATTTACAATTTTATCATCTGCAGCAAAGCATAAAAAACCATATTCAAAATGACTACGAACTAATGATTTGTACAATAATAGTAGAATTTGTGGGTCTGCACCCCAGTATGTACCAGACAAAGATTTTAATACATTAAAAGCTTTGTTAGCTTTGTTTATTAAATGTTTTAAATAATTGTTCCAGGATAAATTGTGGGAGAACAATACTCCCAAAAATTTAACATCAAGTGAAACAGGTAAAGAAGAACCTTTATAATGAACAACAGGCATATTGGGACACCTTTTCCCAAAGAGAACAACCTTTGACTTTGAAGGATTAACATCAAGTTCAAGGTAAGAAAAATAATTATTGAGATTTGCCAATGCATCATTAACAATTTCAACCAGTTGATTTATATTATTTCCTGATGCATAAACAACTAGGTCATCTGCAAACTGCAAATTTTTCACTTTTGAGCCTAATATTATATTTAAACGACGTATGTACAATATGAAAATTAATGGCGATAAAATGCCGCCTTGACAAACTCCTTTTGTTGAAAGTCTAGGACCATATAGATGCCTATTATATTTAACAAAGACTTCACGGCTACTTAAAAAAATTTTAATCCAGTGTATAATCTTTCCAGGTATTCCTGTTAACAACAATTCCTGACAAAGTATATCAATATTCACACTATTAAAGGCCCCTGTGATGTCGAAGAAAACAGCAAGGAGATGATTATGTGCATCTAAAGCATTATGGATATCAAGTTGTAACTGACAGATACTCTCCCTAGCTGAACGATTTCTACGGAAACCAAATTGGTTTGAAGGTAAAATTTTATTTTGTTCTATATAGAACTCCAAACGCTGCTTTAACAATTGTTCAAATATTTTTCCAACACATGAAGTAAGCGCTATAGGGCGATAGGAATCAGGACACAATTTTGGTTTGTTAGGTTTTAAAATTGGTACCAGACAATCTACTTTCCAATCGTGGGGTATATTATTGTTTTCCCAGAGTAAGTTCAGTATTTTTAGGAAGATTTCCATACTCTTACTGCTGAAATTTTTAAAAAAAGAATATGGTATACCATCAAGACCAAAGGCAGTATCTCTTCTAGATGTGACAGCAGATATTAATTCATTGATAGAAAATGCACTAAGGAAGTAACTATTACTGGAGTTTATATTGCCAGTGCTACTATATGATGTGTTGAGACCATTTGATACAAAATCTGGGGTATACATCTGTAGAAAATCTAAAATCCAGGAATCATCTGCATTATTGCTAGAAACATATGTTTTATTAAATTTACGCATAAATTTCCATATAATGGACATAGGAGTACAACGATTAAAAGTTTCGCAGAGAGATTTCCAACTGTTCTGTCTTTCTATTTTTATAATAAGTTTTTTGAGAGCTCGAAGTCTTTTAAATTCCAAGTAGTTGGTTTCTGTTGGGTTGTACTTAAACTTAAGATATGCTTCTTTGAATTTTAGAACAGCTTCTGAGCACTTTTGGTTCCACCATGGAAGGTGAGGTTTTTTACCGAGATTCCTATGACAGGATTGATTAATGTTGTTAGAACAACTACTATTTAAATTCGAAGCGGATTTTGCTGCTGATTGTAATATTTTACAAAATAGCAAATATGCGTCCTGAGGACTCCAAAGATTCAATTCAAAATCATTCAATAATGCATCTACACAGCTACTAAACACTTTCCAATCTACCTGTTTATAATTTGGGTAGATGGGCAAGTGTTTGCCATTACAGTAGTTTCCATCTGAATTTACATTATTATTACTAAGCAATACTTTAATGATTACAGGAAGGTGGTAACTAGTACCAAGAGGAGTATCAAGAACGGACCATTCACAATGAAGAGCCAGTGATGGGGAAACCAACGACAAATCAAGTGCGTTTGGACGCCACGTTAATGAACCAACTGTTGTTGCTTGACCATCATTAAGCAAGACTAAATTGTTGTCATCGATGACTTCCAACACCTCCCTTCCACGGGGAGAGTCAGAACCGCAACCCCAAGAGGTGTGATGGGCATTGAAATCCCCTGCGAATATGAAAGGACTAGGAATCGATTTTACCAATGTATCAAATTTAGCTTTATTAAAAGCTGGGTTACAATTAGTAGGACTATAAAAACTGACAATACATAAATCCTGTTTATTTACTGTGATTTTGACACAGATATTTTGTATCGAATCATCAAAGTATGTGTTGATATTTGAATATGTGATGCTTTTATGAATGATTATGGCCACTCCATTATGGCTATTTCCACAATCATTACGTTCAATGTTGTAATTTTTAATTTTAAAATGTTGGTTAGCTTTAAACCATGTTTCTGAAATGATCGCAATATGTATATTATTTGTGTAGAGGTAGTTAATAAATATATGCTTGTTACTATTTAGACTTTGTGCGTTCCACTGTATAATATTTAACTGATCCATTATGAGGAAGTAGGAGGTAATTTATTACTGAGGGTTTTTTTAAGAGTCTCTCGAATAGACCCTGAGTTTATAGGTACATCTTTGTTACTGATAATTTTGGTTATTGTTTCAATTAGAATGTTAATAAATGTTTCTGATTTCATAAGGTTGTTTACTTGAACATCAAGTGTTCGTGCTGCTAGTGCTGGGAATGACTTTGAATCAAACAAATCTGAGAAGGTAGCATTTCGGGACTTAATCTTGTTTTCTTCGACTTTTTGTTTTTTCATGGGACATGCTGATGAAATGGCTATGTGATTACCTTTGCAATTGACACACTTAGCATTTTTGGAGTCAACTTGACATGTTTTGAAATTGTGGTTTTCTGAGCAGACTGAGCATACCTCGGTGTTCCTACAGAATTTGGCTATGTGGCCGTAAGACATACATTTCAGACACTGTTTTACGGGAGGTATGTACATTTTCACCTCATGACGCCATGAGTCAAGATAAACGTACTCGGGAAGGTTGGTAGACGCAAATGTAACTGCGACTGCCTGCGTGGGCACGAAGGACGCGCCAGCAGCGCCACCGTCAATTCTAACTCTGCGCATAAAGCGCCTGACCTGTATAACATTCTTAGAGCTTCCGATTAGTGAGAATATCTGCTTATTAGACATGTCGGTCGGCACCGAGGTGAGTACACCCGTCACTTCGGTGTCTCCAGCCGGTATATTTGCCTTCAGGGACAGTTGCTCCAGTAACTTTTTATTTTGCAGAAACATGTTGGCGTTGTTAGGTAAATCGAAGGTTATACCTACTTTGTACTTGTTTATAGACTTGAGGTGCATGACGCCTGAAACACCATGCTCCCGCAAACCCTTGGACAGTGCCATACGATCCTTGTCGCTGAAAGTAATGTTTTCTTCCACGTGCGAAAGAAACACAATAAACTCGGTCTTTTTCGAGTCTTCAGGGTACTTACGCGAGTATCCACGTACCTTAAAGATGTCATACTTATCCTTGTTTTTAGCTTTTGGTGTTTCTACAGCGATCGACTTCAGAGAGTCCGAGTCGGAATCGCAAGACTCGAAGGATGAGACCTGCCGCTGCTGCTGCTCATCAGGTGGAGAGTCATCTCCTTTTCTTTTACGTTTTTTGCCCATCCTTGGGCCCTCTCTAAGGTTGTGCTCTATTTACAAATATATACAAGACTATATACACGAAAAATATACAAATTTACAATAATTTTGGGTTTTTTAAAAATATTTGTTTAAAAGCGCGCCTTTTCACTTTTCAGGTTCCCGCCGAAAAAAACTCAATTTTCGCACTACAACTATCAATGTCAAGTCATTCAACAAATGTCATAAATGTCATTGTCATGGCGTTATTTTCAACTAGTGATGTACGTTTGTGTTAAAAAAACTATCGAAAAAAGCCACATTCGAAAAATCTTCCATTCGAACTTTAATTACAATTAACAGTGCCTAGGATGTGTTCAAGATATTTGACATTATTCGATACAAGTTTAATTCCCAATACAAGTATTTTCTTTCTGTTACAAGTACTTTTTTCCGATATCGACTAAGTATCGCGAGAATGATTCGCTTTTGTTTATCTGATTATTTTGATTATATGTATATTTTAACTTTATTCAACGCTTAGAAGAAACTTTGCTTTCAATTTAAACCTTAAAAATTAGATAGCTTTAGGCCTAAAGAGGCGGTTTATTATTTTTTTTAAACTAGTTCCGCTTCTTTTACTAGATGGCACAGTAAGTACATAGTTTAAAACTTTCAAAGCACAGAGTAGTTTAAATATAAGAAAATGCTTAGACTACCTATAGCGGGTTCCAGTTGAACAAAATTATCGTTATTTTCGTTTTTTTCGTTCACATTGACTGGAACGATCATATGTGATATGGCCTTGTCTGGGTAAAATGTGGCATAATTTCGTAGCGTTGTTGGCGTTTTTAGCAGCTACTAGAACCCCTACCTACAAAAGAAAAAGAAACGTCCAATTCAGTTGCACTCAACTGAATTGGATGTTTCTTTTTCTTTTACTACTACTACAGACAATGCACTCGTGGTCCACTGACCATGAGTACATTGTCTGTAGTATCTCCTAAGTAGTCTGTGGTGCATTCTTCTTAAGTAAATTGAAGTACAGTAGAACTGCGAGCTTAGAGTTGTCAGTCAGTGTCACATTTCCTCTAACCTGTGGTCTATGCTTGAAACAGTGACAGTGACAGATTTTAGTAAAACTACAACTGGCGCCATTTATTGAGTCATACATAAAATACAATTTCTTTTTTTTAATAAAACGCCTCATACAGTAAAATGAAAAAAATTACAATACTAGTACTCTCTTTCCGATACCGAGTATTTATCACAAGAATCATTCCATGCTAAAAAAGAAGTTGGTATCGAAAGAAAAGTATCGAGTACTTACTCCTAGATAAAGGCAATGGCAAACAACTTGAACCATGACCTTGGATGCGCAGTAGACGATTTTAAGGTATCTTTGGTAGAGAGAAAGGTGTGCGGGGGAATCCGACGGCGGCACGCGTCCACGCGAATGGCCGATCAACCGACCGGTGTGCCCCGCGTTGCACACACGCCCCGCTAGCATCCCACTGCAGTTGCGTGCACTGTTAATACTTTCATAGCCTATTTCGAGTTGAGAAGTTTTGTTGTGTTTATTTGTTATATGTATTGTATTGTATTAATTCTGTTTCTTTTTTATTGTATTATTTTACTAAAAACTTTTTGGGCAATGCCGCGAAAACATAACACAGTTTTAGAAAGACAATCTAGAAAAATGGTGTATGATGTGTACTGCTTTTCCTGTTTTACTTGGCAGTGCTCATTCGATTCGATCCTAGTGCTTTCTTTCCGATACCAAGTAGGTAGCGCAGGAATGAGTCGATGCCAAAAGTACTTGGTATCGAAAGAAAAGTATCGAGTACTTACTCGTATTTACTAGTATCGGAACATCCCTCCCTAGACAAAACTAATAAGTAAATCGTAAATACTCTCACGTGTACGTATTTTGTTTATCATTTTTACAGAGAAAATCCAAGTAAATGCTATTAAAATGGATGCTTACGACATTTTTAAGAAACTAACGAAAGGTTTGACCTTTAAGCACAAAGTTCTAGGTGTGAAAAATAATGTAAGTAATATAACCTATACACTTATGTTTATACCTTTAAATTGGAAGTTATACATAAAAAATTGACAATTTCCTTTTTTTACATAGTACCTACTGTTGCAAAAAGAATGGCATTAAACGGCATGGGCAGTAGTTGACACACAATATATCAGCACTCTCTAAAAGGCGTCTATCGAAAAATCAAACATACACAAATTCAAAATGAGTTTATCTGGAACTAGGTCTTTGATCAGGTTGACTGGTTATACCTACACATCTTAAATTTTTTAATTTGGTCGATGTTGGTTGAAGATGAAGCCATCATCATAATATTATTTAATCCTTTCACATTCATTGTAACTAAAAACTAACTGAACATACTGCTTACACAGATCCTTTATAACACTTTTTTATAGGATCTGTCCCTGCTTATAAAATTTACCCTTAATTCTTACAGCAACAGAATAAAAACGACACTCTACCCAAAAAAGAAGATATCAAAATAAAGACAGAAGACATAAATGATATTGAAAATTGCTCAAAACCATCAGATAATGGTTCCGAAGTATCACAATCGGAGTCAGAGGAACATGGAAGTGGTTCAGAATGTGATGATGGTGATCTTACACTGATGGAAGGTGTGAAGATTGGTGAGAAAATGAAAAAAAAGAAGAAAGAGAAATCTGAGGATATGCAGAAGAAACTGGAATTAGAAGAGGTACCTTTTAACAATAAATGAAGTATAGAAATTGTTCATAAACTTTGCCTGACACTTAATTTTAATCTAAATTTATTCAAAAGCACCTAAAAAAAGGTGTAATACCAGCAGCAACACTAAAGAAACTCTTCAAGTAAAACCAATAATTTCTACGGAATATATAATTTCAGCATAACCGTTTCCGAAACGAGCATGGCATCAAAGCTGTTGGGAGACACATACCAGCTGCTATCTCTGATTTTATGGACCTGACAAGTCGATACAATGTTCCACAAGCACTTGTAGATACAGTGGCCCACTGTGGGTACAGTGAACCTACGCCAGTACAGAGGCAAGCCATGCCTTGTATGCTAGAGGTATGTTGCAATGACATTATTTAATTTAGTATAACAACATGTAATGTGTGCCTGTTTATTCTTGGTGTGATCTGTAAAGCTTTTTTTCTAAATCTACATATAAGGCACCAGTCTCTTACAAAGCAGGTTTACAGGGTTAAATTAATACCTGAACCATTGATTGTTTCGGTACTTGTTTGTAAATGAGAATTAGGAGTATGATATGCTTTGCTTTTTGTCCCACTTTGAAACATTGAAATATGTGTAGATTTTAAACTTCTTGGTCATAATCATTAAAATTAAATTATTGAGGTAAATAATGAATAGAAAGCTAATAGCACTCAAAGACACCACATAGTTTTCATAATAACTATTATAAGAATAATAATAAGAAGTTATTACAATAACAACAACGGAGTTCTCATCAAACTGAGAAGTTAAAGTGCTAATCTATACCTTGCTAAATATTAATACTTAATCAATATTGATTAGGACAGACAAATCCTCGCCTGCGCCCCAACTGGATCCGGTAAAACTGCTGCCTTCCTCATCCCTATCCTCCACACACTGGGTGCTCCGCAAGGCGGGCCGAGAGCCCTAGTGCTCTGCCCAACTCGAGAGCTGGCACACCAGATATACAGAGAGGCATTACGTTTGAGTGCATCAACAGAACTAAGGTGCAGTGTTGTGCGAAACATGAAAGAGAGCAAAGTGAAGGAAAGAGAGGCTACCATTAGGAAGAGTGGTAAGCATATCAAATTATTTATGCTTTCCCCATAAGAAAAATCACATTGATCTCTTCCCAAAAGTCAAGTACCACGGGCTAGAATTATGACTCCCTCCACTTGGAACCACAGCTCCATTCTACATTTCAAATCGTGGATTCAAGTGGCGTTAAAAAACATTAGTATATTATAAACCACTCGTTTTTGGATCAAAGTGGGATGAATAAAAATAATGTTTATTTTTGAATCCACTCAGTAGCTCAGTTGGTAGATCTGCCTTCTGAACTTTTTGGTTGTGGGTTTGATTCCTACATAGGACAAACATTTGTGTGATGAACATTGATGTTTGTTCTCTGTCTGGGTGTTATATTGTATTGTATGTCTACCAGATGATGTTAAAGGAGCACCGAGTTTGGAATCTTTTAAGTCAAAGCTTAAACATTGGCTTATCAACCAAACTTTCTATAGTTGTGCTGAATTTTTGGAATATAATAAATAATATTATAATTAATTTGAAGTGACATTGCAATTGCTATTTTTAATTTCAGTTATTAATAGGTATATTGTTCTGACATTTTAAATTATTTTATTTTGACATTTTTGAATTTTTTGTGTATGACTATCCTTATCAAATTTAAGAAGTCCACTATGAAGTTGACATGATTAGTGATTGACACTGTCAGATTAACTGGTCTAGAGATGTGAACTAAATAATCGATATCGGATAAACCCGATTTTAAAGAGTAAAGGATACTGATTCTACATATTTATTCAATAATCGTTTAGTTTTTTCATATGATATGATCTCAGTAAGAGAACTAATGATTGTTGCGAATAAGAGTGTTGCGAAAATAAAGGCTTTCACTTTCACGCGATAGCTTTCTGCGCCCATCGATGCTGCGATGCATCGCTGTACGCGGCCACATGAGCGTTCAACAGCGAAGATTCGCTGTTGCTCCGCATGTCTGGCCGCGCCATAACACCAAGAGGCCTTTTTGAATACAAAAGATAACACGGTCACACTATTCCTATACTTGACGTCAATGGCTTGCATTTCAGCGAGGACAGCTAGACAAAGTGACCGAGTTGTACTATTTATTTCTTACATGTTGGCATACCTATTCATAACTATTTTGTTTAATAAATGAAGGTAAAAATATCTGGGCTATTGTGGTGAACTTTTGATGGATTATTATGATCTGGTTTATGGAATGAGATAAAATTTGTCTCATCATATCAAATTTTTGAGGGAGGTGATGACTTGCCACACTATAAATGGGGCACCCGTAGGGGCTACTGGCTACCGAGGAAGCAACATCGGTGTGGGGCGGCTTAGGGTGTGGAAAGGTGTGCTGCACTTTCATTGAACGCTACTCGCGGCGTTATGCCCTTTAACATTTCCACCCTGGAGCTTTAGGATTGTATACTATATAATTATTATAATTAAAATCACCCTTTCAAAGTAGATAATTAGCGAACTGCACAAGATTATATCACTGAATTATGCTCGCCCAAAGATTTGATTCGATTAATTACCTTATACGAAAATTTCACCGATTAATCGAATGTGTAATAGTCGCATCACTATTGTTAGAATAAAAGTGCTGCCAGTTCCTAAAGATTTTTTTCCCTAGATAACTTAAATCCCCTAAAAACCCCTAAGCTTTTTTTGTATTCCTAGCATATTCATTGTATGTTGCAGGTATATAAGTATTTGAAGCTCATAAAATAAAGCAATAATTATACAATGTTTCTTAATAATATCTAAAACGCAATAGTCGTGACACGGCGACCTCAAATCCTTATGCTATAGGAACATTTGTAACATGAAATAAAAATGAAAGATTTTCTCTATATGGTTATAGTTTTTATATTCTTTACGTTACTTCCTCATTTATAAACTGATTTGAGAAATACATAAATTTTTAAATTAGTACCTTTATCTTTTCTTATTCTTGAATGCGTACTGCTTCATGCGTCATCATTAAAACATGTTAACACTTATAGTTATTCATGTAAAAAACAATTCGTTGACCACAGCATGAACAACAGATGTATATTAGGTGATATACATCGGTTGCATCGCCTGATCGCACGGATAATTTTTAATAAATAGACTTTTTTCCTTCTCATGAGATGAATAATCTTAAAGTGCGAAGATTTCTGCAGCAAAAAAACGTTAAGCAATCTTGCCATCAATTTATTATTATTATTATTATTTTTAATCCCCTAAGAACCCCCATTCCTCTTTTACCTCAAAATTTAGGGAAAAAATCTCTAGCTTGGTATCCCTCGAAATGTCATACTGTACCTATTAAATTTGTGTAAGTATAATATTGTAATTTTGACATCAAATAGATAGTCATAGAAAATTATTTAATGTGTACTTGTACCTATTTTGTTTATTTTTGACGTGTATTTTTTATATGAATAAATGACTATGACTATGACTATGACTATGTATGTATTTACAAACAAAAAATTATCTAAGTATTCTATCACAGCTATGCTTAGTTTTGTTGCTAGATGGCGCTGTGTGAAATGTCCACACATATTAAAGAAAAAATTAGTATCATTGTCAGTTGTGTCCAATTTATCAGTTTTGCTGGGACTTTTTTCTCAACAATATTGGTGATGTGCTAAACATGACTGATGATCCTAAAAACTTATACATAATAATAAATGTTTTTGACCTAAAAAACCTAAATCTAAGAATATGTAATAAATGAGTGAATAGTGTTTTTGATAAAATAAAGTAATTTTGTTACTTTCAGACATTGTGATAAGCACACCAAATCGCATCTGCTATCTTTTAAACCGAGATAATGTCAGTGTTTCACTAGAAAAGTAAGTATCTGCTTAATTCCAAAAACATTACATTTTTTTAATTGTAAGTAGGATATATAGCACTGTACAAAAATTGGCAAAGGTTTTGACCAAAGGCAGTTAGAATGAATTTATAATTATTAATAGGCTAGTTACCTGCTATTAAAAATTAACAAGAAATATTATTCTCATAAAGTAGGTTAAAAATGAATGCAATAATTAGAAAAATAAGTAAAATCGGTAAACAAATCACGGAGTAACAAGCTTTTAAAATTTCTGGAGAGGGCGTCGCCTGTCCCTTTCTCGCAAAACAGGCATCGTGTGGAGCTTCCCCTAGTTACTATGAAAACATACGTTATGACGTCACATGCCAAAGATATTATATGTAAAACTACCACAGCTAAGTAATGAGGTACTATGAAGAGTATGAAGGACCAAGAAGTGACTGGATGTTTGAGCTGTCTCTCTCTATTCCTGTATTTTAAAATACTTGTAACTTTGTCATTTTTTGAGACTTAATTTTTGATTTCACGACTGTTTATTAATTGGTAAATTATTAATTTATGCAATAGAAAAATAGCAGGCGAGGCCTAGAATCAAAAGATTATAAATGATATTGACCAAAAGCTTAATCAGGGTTCGCTGGCTGGTCATAGATGAGGCAGACAAACTCTTCGAAGGTTCAATTGAGGAGCAGTCCGACTTCAGACAGCAGATGGAACAGATCATGACCGCTTGCGGTAACAAACAGCGTCGGGTCGCCATGTTTAGTGCGACACACACGCCATCTGTCGCTAAATGGTGCAGACACAACATGCGGGGACTTATCAATGTTACGGTTGGACAGAGGTGAGTAAGAGTCAACTTTTTTTTTTATGTAAACGAATGACGTGACGAGTTAGTCGTTCGCCTGGTGTTAAGCGACACGGCCGCCCATAACAGATTGCTGAAAGCTGAAAATAGTATGCAACATTAAAATCTTACCTATTTTAATGTTGCATACTATTTTCAGCTTTGTCTAAATGGATTAAGGTTGATATTCCAATGGCACTTAAAAAGTGCTCAAACATTTTGCTGCTCTGTCTGAATTGACTCTAATGAAACATTTGCGAAGAGATGATGCCTACAGTCAGGGGGTCTTCAGGACGTTGCCGCGTGGCTCGCACGCTAGTTGCGGCGCGATAGAAAAGGAGGCAACTTCTAGGTAGGTTAGTAGTGCTGTGCAACCTGAATTGCACTTTATAGTGTTGGAGCTAGAGTCTCAATTTATTTAAATGACTTTGCGGAGTGAGCCTTCTATATAATTATTCTGTGCTTCAGTCAACTTGAATGTATCAGCCGAATGACAGCAAGGAAGTAAAAAATAAATATGTATCCGACTGTTACTCACGAATAGTGTCGACACATACACAGTCACAGTCAGTCAGTCGGATACATATTTATTTAAAATGAATCACACTCATGAGACTTTTAATACTGAAGTAAAAAAATAAAAAAGCCTTTTGTCCCAAACATCAACATCAAAGTTACTTCCATTTTTTTTTCTTAACCGTTAGTGTCCCACTGCTGGGCAAAGGTCTCCCCCATTTCCTTCCACGCATCTCTATCTTGAGCCACATTTGACCAATCGGGCTGATGTGCACATAAATCATCCCGCCACCTTTTGCGGGGGCGCCCACGATGTCGCCGCCCATAAAAAAAATATTTCCATAAAAATAATATTTCATATAACAAAAGCTATACATGTATAGATATATAGGTACTTATTCATGCTAAAAAAACTGTAAAAAAGCAAAGACTTCTATGTATACACCAGACAGGACGTCTCTAACTTGCATTGTTAACCACTGCAAATATGCCAATGAGCATCTTCTCGCTCATACGATGCTCAGCACTCAAAGCGACTGCACGTGCAGCAGTGAATAGCAGTAATAATTATGATCCGAATGTGCCATGGCACTAGCGCTGCGTGTTGTGATCGTTGGTTAGACGGTTTAATCTCGTAAAGCGCTGTAGCGGATTTTAGTTTAATTATACAATAAATGACACTTATTTGTGCTTTGAATAGCTTCTCTAGTACGTAGTACATATACCTCTTTGTAAAAAAGTGTTTTTGCTGCCTCACTCCTATTTTCTAAACAGCAATGAGAGTGAGAAAACAATATTCGGTAGCTGTCATCAGAAATGCTGTTCCTTTCGCTTTTAATTTTACCAAGTATTTTCTATTTACATTTCGCCAACATTATGGCAACATTTCAAATATAAATTATTTGTTTTGTCAACAGAAATGCGGCGACAAACCTAGTGGAGCAAGAGTTGTTGTACTGCGGCAATGAAAATGGGAAACTGGTTGCTTTCAGACAACTCGTGCAAAAGGGACTGCAGCCTCCTGTGTTGGGTACACGTCATATCATTTTATCATATATCATTTTACGGATGAAATCGCCTTCACCCGTCTCATTATACAATCTTTAACGCCTCATTGATCCATTAGAGGTTGAATTTAAAAAAAAACCTTAGTATGCCATAAAAGAGAAACTTTCTCCAAATCTCAAGTCTTTACATCCTGTGGATTGGAGGTGCACATATTTAAAAAAAAACTCAAATACACCGATTTCACAGACTGGAAATATAAAATGAAATCGGGAAATAGATTCCTAGATTCATAGATACAAAATACGAAAACACCGGCTGGCTAATTACGTAACTCGCAACAAGTTTACAACAGGCAAAAATTTTGCAATCATTGCTGTCAAATGTCACTTTGGCAGAGTAGAAAGCAATCGAGCGCCAGACATATGTCACCGTCTGTCGGACAATCGATGAACTAAAAAGTTCCTTATTTTGTTTCTATCTACCGCTGTTCTGTTGCTAGTGGCGCTAGTATCAAAGGCCAAAGTGTATTCAGCGACCGGCGAGCAACAGGCGGGCGACTTACGATTTCCAGTCACATCTTGCGACTGATTGCTAAGTGTTTGCTGTCGCTTTGCTACTGCTGTTGTATCTTTTAACAGCGTAGATCAAAAATATGCCTAAAACTAGATGGCGTTGCAAAATGAGCGGGTTATAACCTGAGCGCAGATCAGAAATATGCCAAAAACCCGTTTTAAACCTAGCCCGCCGTAGCTACCTGAATAGCCCGCTCATTTTGCAGTGTCATCCAGGTTTAAAACGGTTTTTTGGCTTATTTCTGATCTGCGCTCGACTTATGAACCCGCTCATTTTGCAACGCCATCTAGTCTTAGGCATATTTTTGATCTACGCTGTTTTCTTGGTGTATTGGCATTCCTATCCTCCTTGTTACATGCTTTTACATAATACGGGGGCGGCCCTAACGACTGGGTCGCTTTGTTACGCGTGCCGCGTCAGAAGAGCAGAGCTATGGCGATAGAAAGAAAGGCACCTTTTAGGGTAGACTTGTAGCATTGCATAAGCTGAATTGCACGTTATTACGTTGCACCAACGTCGCTATTTGATTAAATGCCTTCAGGCAGTGGAGTCGTTTGTGCTATTTATGAATTGAAGTAGTAATGTAAATTTGAACATTACAGTGTTTGTACAAAGCAAGGATCGCGCGAAACAGCTGTTCAAAGAGCTCATATACGATGGAATCAACGTCGATGTAATCCATGCAGATAGGACGCAAGCGCAGGTAAATTATATACATTTTTATTTTGTTGTATATATGATAGTGATTCGTGTAATTCAAGCCTTAACATTATTTTCATTTTTTTTTTAAACACACGACGGATTTATAAGAAATGTTACCTGAATATTCTGAAACGTAGGTTTTTTTCCTTTATTTGTAGCGTGACAATGTAGTGCGTGCGTTCCGCACGGGCCGCATCTGGGTGTTGATCTGTACCGAGCTTTTGGCTCGAGGACTCGACTTCCACTGTGTACACCTCGTCGTCAACTACGACTTCCCGCCCTCCGCCATCGCGTACATACACAGGTATACACATACACAAGTACATACATACACATCCACATTTATATCACCCATCGGATGCTATTAACTTGCATAGTCATCATCAACAGCCTGAATACGTCCACTGCTAAACATAGGCCTCCCCCATAGAGTGCCACTTTCAGCGGCTGCTCGCCTCCTGCATCCATCGGCTCCCCGCGGCTTTCACCAGATCGTCGGTCCACCGAGTGGGGGTCCAGCCTACGCTGCGTCTTCCGGTTCGTGGTCGCCACTCGCCACCAACCTTTTTCCCCATCGGTTGTCAGTTCTACGAGCGATGTGGCCTGCCCATTGCCATTTCAACTTGCTAATTCTAAGAGCTATATCGGTCACTTTAGTTCTCCTGCGGATCTCCTCGTTCCGGAGCTTATCTCGCAGGGAAACACCGAGCATAGCTCGCTCCATAGCTCGTTGCGCGAGGTACAGGTACCGGCGGTTAGAAATGCACATCGAGCTAAAGAAGGCGAAATAAGCCGATTTCGCCTTTTTTAGCTCGATGTGTCAAAACCACGACAGTCTACGAAGCCAAAACAGGCCGAGACTAAACAGCATTAGCATAATATATTTTATTGTGAAGTAATTTGATTATATATAATATTTAATTATTACATTCTTATTTGTTTCGTGTTTATGGATCTTGTGTCTGAAAATTAAGAAAAATAAACTAATAAAATTACTGGGCAAAGGAGACTTAAGATCTGATCTCACAGTCTAGAAAACTTTTTTAGACTGTGTGATGTCTCAGGATGACGTGCGCAGTGCGCAGTGTCACGCGAAAATTTAATTTAGAGTTCCGAGTGACACCGCAATCTGTTATGGGCGGCCATGTCGCTTAACACCAGGCGAACGACTAGCTCGTCACGTCATTCGTTTACATAAAAAAAACAAACATTCATAATTATGTACACCACACGTACATATTCATTCAAACGTTTTTATGCAATTTGCAGGGTAGGTCGAGCAGGCCGCGCGGGTCAGAAGGGCCGCGCTATCACATTCTTCACACAAGATGACGTCGCGAATCTCAGAAGGTAAGATGTTGACGTAAACTTCGATTATTCCTTACATCATGTAATAAAATACAAATACAAATACAACACGCTATTACATATTATACTTACAGTCATTGACTATAAATCCAGTTGACCAATGATACAACTTCCCCTCGTGCGAAAAATAGTAGTTGATTTCCACTACTATTTTCATACAAATCACTGGAACCGGTTGATGTCTTTTGTTCCATCCTGCTCTGTCCTTTGTAATTTCGTATAGCTTTGTCTCGTTTTGTTACCTCGTCCCCTGCCCGCGCAGGTGAGTCGTGTTTGTACGAGAAATTATGTTGACGAGCTATCAACGGGCTTTATAATCTTTGCTTACAGTATAGCATCAGTAATGAAACAGTCCGGCTGCGATGTTCCGGACTACATGCTCAAACTGAAGAAAGACGCCAACAGAAGGAAAAAACTGATGAAACGGGCGCCGCATCGGGACAAGATCTCCACTATATTGGAGAGGAAGTAAGCCCACCCTTACTAAGGCTTCATCATCATCATCATCATCATCAAAAATAATTTTAATAAATCTGTTCCAATTTTTTTTAATTATATGCATAGCATAGTGGTCGGACAGTGGTAAAATTACCACTGTCCGACCACACTATGCAACATTGGTGTGCATTTTTAGACACAAAGCTTCCATATAAATCCTCACCAGCTACGCTTAAAACCGAGTGCATATTTCTGGAAGAAAGGTCCAGCTACCACCAGCAGTTCAGGTTTTTTTTTTAATTATTTATAGGCAAAGCAATTGACCTCACCTGATGGTAAGTGATGACGCGGCCTATGGTGGTAAATGCTTGCCTAGAAGATACCTATTCACTCTTGACTTGAAGACTCCCAGATCATAGTTAGCTGCAAACAAGGACGACGGCATTATTTCATTAGTTAAAATAAATTGAAATGGTATCCCTATCCTATGGTACTTTTTTGTTGGCGTGACGAGCTAGTTGTTAACCTGATGTTAAGCGTCACGGCTGGCCGTAACAGTTACAGTGTCACTCGGAGCTCAAAAATATAAAAGGTTTGCGTGACACTGCACTGCGCACGTCATCCTGATACAGCAGTCTGGTAATGAGATTGCTAGACTGGGAGATTAATGTCTCATTTGCTCAGTAATTTCACTAGCTACAGTGCCCTTCACACAAAATACCATCCAGGTTTAAGCTTTATTGATTTAGCGGATACATGAAGCTGTTTAAAATATTTGAGGTTGTCAGAAATATTGTATCAGAAATGGTGATGTGTGTCTGTGTAAAAGAGAAAAACCCACAAAAACGAAATCTATACTCCATCTCTTTCATCCTAAATGTAGATGAAGCAAAGAGAAGGAAAGTATAGAAATCGGTAACATTCCGATGGCTCGTGAATCGGGCTTCTGGAAGCCTTAAGCCAGTTATGAATATTTATTTACATAACATTTCTTTTCGACAGCCTCTGTGGTGTGGTGGTTGAGGAGGTCGGCTCATAACCAGGAGGCGGCGGGTTCGATTCCCGCGACAGAACAATGTATTTGAGTACAGGAAAAAAACGCAATTACTAGTTGCGGGAGCATGGTTCTCTTAGTTCCTGGGTCCCTAGATACAGGGAATCCTAGTTAGGGTCCAGGGTCTATGTATGTGATCGTTAGGTGCTATTTATTTGTTTCTATTTCACAGGAGAAAGCTGGACCCTACAAAAGACGCAAGCAGCGAGGGAAACACTAAAGACACAGAATCCGTGAAATCCGGTAAAAATGCCAAAAACAGGAAAGTTCAAAACGAGAACAACAGTTTTAAACAAAATGGCGGCAATAATAAAAATGGCAGTCCTTTCAAAGCTAAAAGCAAAGATGGCGGCAAGAAAACGTTCAGCAAAAATAATAGTAAAGATGGCGGAAAGAATACTTTTAGCAAAAATAACAGTAAAGATGGCGGAAAGAAAACGTTCAGCAAAAATAATAGTAAAGATGGCGGAAAGAATACTTTTAGCAAAAATAACAGTAAAGATGGCGGAAAGAATACTTTTAGCAAAAATAATAATAAACAAGAGAATCATCCAAACAAGCAGAAAAGTCGTCCTAATGCACAGAAAAATAAGATTAATAAGAAAAAAACTTTAGTCCATAAGAAAGTGAAGAATGTCAAATCCAAAATAGGTAAGAAATAAATTATTTTTTCTTGAATATTTTTCTCTTAATTTTGGTATTTTTTTTATCTATTTTCCTTTCAATGCAATAATTGAAAGATGATACGTTAGGATTGTACACAAAAGAAACTAAAATATTACATGTAAATCATGTATTTAATTCGTCTCTCAGATTTGAAATAACCCCATACAAAATATACAGTCTTCATCATAATTATATACAAAAACGATTCCTAACATAATTATATATTTCTAAATATTAGGTACATCCTTAAAAAGTTAATACAAAAATACGCACTTTAAACAAAAACAAATTGTTTAATTGACGAACTCATTATCACTACTATTATATCTTTGATTTTTTTATTAATATAAAATAGCCAATTTCAAAATATGGCACTAGATTACCGACTAAAGCTTGCATCAACATTTAAAAGTAATATTATTTCCTATTAAGCTTTAGCGCATATTTATTATAATAATTTTATATTACTGATAACATACATGTAATTAAATTTTGGTTTTACAATCATTATTCAATTTAATACTTCAGCCTCGAAATAATCAACAGTACAGTATTAAAGCCTCTTTAATATGCAGAGTATTTACAATTAAACAATATTACTAGAGATTCCCTCTTCATAAAAACCATTTCACAAAACTCAAATATATAATGTGTAATAATAAAATTGATGCACAGAGATCTGAATATGAAATGTATGTTTGCAATGAAATACTCTTAAAACCTAACTTATAACGAACGTCATAAAAACTAGACAGATTTTTGGACTTTCAAGGCAGGCATTTAAGTCTTATTATACCAAATTCACTCGTTCACCCACGGTATTCACTCACACACCCATGGTATTCACTCACTCGCCCACATTCTTCATCATTCACACACTCATCCGCGATATTCATTCTCACAGCCGTAGTATTCACTACAACACACTCCGATTTTATTCACACAACCAATCACAGGGCAGCCTTGGCATTTTATTGGCTGGCCACGGCAGATACCCAGCAGTTTTGAAAACCCAGTAGTCATACGAAACCTTACTAACTAGGAGTACCAATATTAGTACTTCCAGCCCTATGATGTAGTAGATGTAGTCAGTCCAGTCGCGGGGCGTGTGGCACACATGTGACTCTATGAGGTCGACGACCGCGCCCATGTTTTCACACATTAACATCTTGTAGTCTGGAATATTTTTGGAGTTTTCGAGGAGCCATGGCTGTGGAAGAAAAGTGTTTTTTATAAATCTCCATGCATTTCATGTCGAAGTATTTTCTATATAGGTAATAGGAAAGAGCCACAAAAGTATTCGAAGGTTAGACGCCATGTTTCCATTACACAACAATAAGGCTCGGTGATCCTTTGCATCCGTGAGTCGTGAGTGTACCTCCAGTTCGCACTAAGCGTTCTGCTGAGTAATTCATCATTCGAACGGCTAAGGAATGGAATGCTCTTCCAGCATCAGTATTTCCTCGTAAGTATAATCTAGGTCTTCTCAAGTCAAAAGTGAATGCGCATCTCATGGATAAGCGTGCTCTACCTTAGAACAACATCGTCAAGTACCATCAGGTGAAATGTTGGCAAACGTATGCCCATTTATGCATAAAAAATCTCCTTGTTTACCTACATCTTCTTAATAAATAAAACTTCAATAATATGACATTTACCTTGAGCATTTTCTCCGTAATACAGTTGCACTGTATACGGTTCCCAGCTATTGAGAAACCGTGTCCCTTGGTGTCGATACGGTTTGATAACACGTACGTGTGGATCTGTGGGACAAGAGGACTTGCTTAATTAAAGTTACCTAATTATTCAGGCAGCCTAACAGCCTAAGTAAGGCCTAAGTATTAAAAAAACGTACTTTAAATTTCCTGTACCTAAATTTCTCTACTATCTATTTTTCTCGTTGACGTGAAATGTCACGAGAAAAAAACGAAGACAGGGCATTTTGATTTGTTTAAAACGTTTATAAGTAATTCATGCGTTCGGATGCCACTAAATTGTATGATAATAGACAAACAATTAAAAGCGTAGCACTGTAGCTGTAAATAAAAGCTCGGTTAAGCAAAAAAAAAAACGATCGGCTCTTATGCCCGTCTGCACAAAAGTTTGACAGATCTTAAGGTTGCACTATCTCTCTAGGTCCTAGAGTCTAGGACGTACAACTACTGCAACGAATTGGGGTACGTTCTATAAAGATACGAACTTAGCAGCTGTCAAAGTCTAGTGCAGGCGGTCGGGCATTGTCTATAATTTACTTGTGAAAAGCTAGTATACTGAATTCCAAACCAAGTCCAAAACTCCTATATGTTAATCCAGCGTATAAGCTATCTGCATTCCAAATTTCATCAAAATCGGTTTAGTAGGACGGAGATAGAAGCTAACAAACATTCACTCGCACAAGCTTTCGCATTTATAATATTATAGTAGGAAGGAAGTATAATATAAAAAAAACGTACCGTCTTGAGCTTGTTATACGCTATGGAGAAGAAGATGAAGTTGTCAATGAACTTTGTCCCCTCGAGCTCGAGGATGTTGGGGATGTCGTTATAGTCGAGGAACAGTTGGCGCACGTGGTCGTACGTCGGGTCGCTGCTCACTGGCTCCAGGGAGGTTATCTGGAGACCACATAATGCTCTTAATAACACCCGTATAAAAAAATTAGTTATAATAGTTATGTTACAGTATATTTCATGGCCAGACTAAGACTACGCGCGTGAATATAAAGGTGTAATTAATTATTTTTTTCATGATAGGCTAACGTTTGACCGCCTGATGGTAAATGACGACGCGATCGACGACGGTCGGTCGAATTCGCTTTTTTTTTAATTGAATAATAAGTACTCTTTCAATTAGAGGTAAATACAAACCCCCAAATAAAGACAAATCCAAGACAAAGAGGTCGCACGAAGAATCCAACTCGGCTGGGTAGCGTTCGGGAAGCTTCGACCTACCTAACAAAGGTTTTCAACCAGTGTGTGTTGCCAGTGTTGACTTATGGAACTGAGACGTGGTCTCTTACTGTTGGCTTCATTAGTAAGCTCAAAGTCGCGCAACGAACTATGGAGAGAGGAATATTTTGATGAACGGTCGAAAACTAAAGGGTTGTGGTATAAAATTATTCAGAGTCAACCTCCTCGATTACCGTGGTTTTTAGGCGATATAAGTAGAAAGCAAATTGTTAGTGCACACAGACTTCGCTCCGGACATATACCGCTGAGGAAGTTTGCTCATTTGATGGGAAAAGTTGATTCACCGAACTGCGAGCTGTGCGATAAGCCGGAAGATGTGCACCATGTCTTGGCGGAATGTGTCCGGAACCAAACTGAGCGACACAGGATCCTTTCTGAGCTAGGTATAGATGGGAATAATAATAATGTTGGAGTCTTTAATAGCATATTATCTTATCCAAAGTCAAGTGAAGCCAAAATGGTTTATAATTTAGTATATTGATGGTTTGTATTGTTCGTTGTTATTATTGTTATTACCGTGTACGTGTGAATGTGAATTTATAGTGCTACTATAGGGCCGACATAAACATGTTGTTTAAAGGTCCTCAAAAATAGAATAAAAAAAAAAAAAAAAAAAACTATGGAGAGAGCTATGCGAGGTATCCGCAATGAGGAGATCCGCAGAACTAAAGTGACCGGTATAGCTCTTAGAATTAGTAAGTTGAAATGGCAATGGATAGGCCATATCGCTCGTAGAACTGACAACCGATAGGGAAGAAAGGTTCTCGACGATCTGGTGAAAGCCGCGGGGAGCAGATGGATGCAGGAGTTGAGCAGCCGCTCAAGTGGCGCTCTGTGGGGAGTCCTATGTGCAGCAGTGGATAGCTTCAGGCTGTTGATGATGATAATTATGATGATTGGGTAAACTGAGATCAGTCGCCTTAATATCATATTGCGAAGTAAAACTCTTAGGGAATCCTAATTAGGGTCCAGCATCTATGTATGAGATCTTTGGGCGTTATTTATTTATTGCTATTCAAAGCCTTGAAGAATATATCCGAAATGAGACCAAACAAATTCACATCACGGTAAAGATCCCGTAAACACTTTTTAATATTGATTTCTATCTACTCACATTGTTATAAGACACATTCAGCTTGACAGTGTTCGGTGGTAGGTTAGTAGGCATCTCCTTCAGGTGTCTTCTGGAACAGTCGACAGCCACGAGGCCGGTGACCTCGTCCCTCATCCGCTCCAGGCGCTCCGGCACGCAGGTGCAGTTGATGTTGTCCGGCTTTATGTTGGCACAGCTGGCATTCAGCTGGAATTTGGGAAAGAACAATAAATTTACTAAGACAGGACACATTTCAGTTTCAGTTAATTTCCTCATTTTCAATCTGTCGCCAAGCACCTAATACGTGTTCGGGAAGCTTCAACGTTTTAAAACTTGGATTGATGGTGGCGCAAGGATGCTGCATGCCAGCATGCCACCCTGCCACCCTTACCCATATTATCTTTTAACATCAGCTAGTCTAAAATGGCCACTTTCAGCAATTCATCTAAAAGCTATTCATACTTTGAATTCCTGGCAGATCATTAGCAGTTCTGCTATTTGTCGTAAAATGGTCAACTCATTTGGTAAATCATCCACAATTCAATTCATTTGCTGATTCATATTAGTTATCAAGATTGCCAAACGAAAAAATAAAACCGTAACTTACCGGTAATGTTATTTTTAATTGTTTTTATTATTCAGAAAGGTTTATTTTAAAGTACTCGTTTACTAAAAATGTTTTCTTTAATAAAATAGATTAATTGTAAAAGAAATATTCGTTTGTTAGCCCTAAAACTATCAATATAATATTTAATTTTACTTGGTTTTTGCTCTGGCAACAAACTGAAATATTATAAAACAAAATATTTACATCGAACATCGCACGCAACCGAGCGTTTATACGAATATAGGGCGCGCGCTCCAAGTCATCAAGGTATCCCGCCCTGTGACGGCTGGTGTAAAGGTCGGTAGAGACCAACAGCATTAGCCCGTTAAAAAAACAATTCATCACAGTGGTCCATTCTTCTAGTGGACGTAGCCTTCTCGATCCTCTTATCCTGGCAATGGCCCAAGCCGAGGCAGGGATGTTCTTGAGCTTTGCCTCCCACTTTTGACGGCTGGACGCCTTAAGTTCCTGCCCGCCCGCCCAGTCACGCTGTAAAGGTCGGTAGAGACCAACACCAATGGCCCGTTAAAAAAAAATAAGGCCGGTGTAAAGGTCGGTAGAGACCAACAGCATTAGCCCGTTAAAAAACAATTCATCACAGTGGTCCATTCTTCCAGTGGACGTAGCCTTCTCGATCCTCTTATCCTGGCAACGGCCCAAGCCGAGGCTCAGGGGTGCTCTTGAGCTAGTTGCCTCCCACTTTTGATGGCTGGACGCCTTAAGCTCCTGCCCGCCCGCTCGGTGACGTAAAGGTCGGTAGAGACCAACACCAATAGCCCGATAAAAAAAAACATGTCATCATAGTATGCAGCGAGCCCGGTGCACACGCCCTTCGAATGCTTCGCCGCCACAAGGTCACGACACAAACTTTTATTTAGCCTATACAAGCTGGCATTTCGAATGCCATCTCTATTTTTTTTGCTATTTTTCTCAAATTTACACTTCGCCTGCGATAATTTAAGTCATCTAGAACACGTGCATGTTCTAAAAAAAATTAATATAGGCCTAAATCCGCCATAAAACACTTCTTTTTGACAAAAAAGTGCAAAATGAATTATAAAAAGTTGCTCTTGAGTAACTTCTAACAATTCTGATATTTGACCTATTAGCAGTATTGCGCAATTCATCTTTAGTGGGCCATTTTACGACTTCCCATACAAAATTGACAAACGGATGAATTGCGGGGTATGAATTATACGTAGCATCTAAAGATGAATTGTCAGTATGTGACCATTTTACGCTTTATGAAATGAATTATAATATGATCATCTTATGAATCGCTCAAAGCGGCCGTTTTAGACCCGCAGGTCTTCTCGTATGGGCGAGTGTCTAGCAGGTGTCAGAATTGTTAAGCCACCCAAAAGATTCTGGCTGTTGTCCTATGACAACAGGCGAGATTGGTGGTGTAACGTGATCTCTGAACAATCTCCGAAGCACGGTAGCGCTCAGTTGTAGGTACCTACCTACCTAACCTTTTACAACTTAATTAGGTACATACCTACCCTAATACTTTTTGCAACGATCGCGGGGAACGTCGCACAGAACGGCCGCTGTACTCGAGCTACTTTATGAAGGCTATATCAGGTGAAAATAGGTAAAACGCCCTGTCGAGTATAAAAAAACAGGAACACTAACTTCTTTCTGCACTCTAAGGTGGTCAATAGGCACGATCTGCGTATCCTTGATCCAGGCGGAGACGCGCAGGTCGAGGGCGCAGTACGTGTCCGCGTAGTTGAGGAACTGCACCTTCGATATGTTGTTCGACTCCATCGCCTTCTGGAAGTGCTTGCATGGGAGGTAGTTGTTACCTGAAGGAAATAAGGTTTATTTTGATACAAAAAATATTTTACTTTCGTCACTCAAAATACAGCACGCTGCTTTTGAGAGCCAGTTTCCAATCCAGCCTATCATATAGGTAGATATACGTCTTTGATCATGGTGTCAAAACGGAAACCTTATAGGAAATAACCCTCTACCTACTCAGAATGTACAAAGTATTATTAGAGAATTTTGTCATTTCATTTTGAAACTTAGGTACAATATCAAACTAATACTTGTATCAAACGACAAAACACATATAGGTGCCTACCTATACCTATATAATTTTGAAACCTTGCATAGAAACTTAATTAGGTAATTGACAGAATAGGTATTGATCACTGACGAATTGGATGGTACCTATACCTATAGTTACCTACTTAGGGTGGGTTTATTGAACCGTAGTTAAGGTAGCCAATGGTTAAAGATGCTAACAAATTTTGACTATCACACTATCACACTATATATATATATATATTATATATTAATTAATTATTATTAATTAATTATTAATTAATATTATAAAGGCGAAAGTTTGTGTGTATGTTTGTTACTCCTTCACGCTCAAACGGCTGGACAGATTTGGGTGAAATTTAGAATAGAGATAGCTTATATACTGGAATAAAACATAGGATAGTTTTTATCCTGGAAAATTAACTTCGTAAATAGTCAATGAATTTAAGTGAAGTAGAGACTGTATCAAGTACTAACGGCCAAAAATATTATCCTGGAAACATAGAAAGATCCTGTGGGATAACATTCTCTCTTAGTTTCGACATAACGCAATTAAAATGGTCATAATTTAGGTAAATCAGAGGCCGTAGCATTTGGTACTAAAAATGAAACACTTTCCATTCTGGATAAATACATGGTTCCTGTAGGATAGCATTATCACTTAAAATCCAATTCTTACACTAATTTGAATACGGGCAATATACGATCTAAAAAACAAATTACTTTCTATTCTGAAAAAAAAAATGTTTCCTGTGGGATACCATTATTAGGTACTAAGCGTCCCGCAAGAGCAAGTATGTAGCAAAGGTGACCTGTGGTAAAAGTTATCGTGTTTTTTTTCGAAGTTGCTCTACTCGCTGGGCCGCAAGCGGCCCGCGAGAGTGAGTTTGTAGCGAAGGTGACTTGTGTTAAAAATTGGCGTTTTTTTCCGATGGTGCTCTGTTCGCTGGGCCGCAAGCGGCCCGCGAGATTCAGTTTGTAGCGAAGGTGGCCTATGGTAAAAGTTGGTGTATTTTTTTTTCGAGGTTGCTCTGTTCGCTGGGCTGCAAGCGGCCCACGAGCGTCAGTTTGTAGCGAAGGTGACCTGTGCAAAAGTTGGCGTTTTTTTTTTCGAGGATGCTCTGTTTGCTGGGCCGCAAGCGGCCCGCTAGAGTGAGTTTGTAGCGTAGGTGACCGTGATAAAAGTTGGCGTTTTTTTTTTCGCGAGGGTGCTCTGTTCGCTGAGCCCGGACAATCCTAATATTATATAAATTCAAAAGTTGTCGCGTATGTTTTTTCCCTCTTGACGGTTCAACAGCACAGTCATTGTTTCTTTTTATCCGCGGGTGAAACTGCGGGGCGCAGCTAGTTGGTTATAATTGGTGGCCGAGCGGTAGCATGTGCGCTTCGCAATCTGACGGCACCGGGATCGATCCTCGGCCCTGCACCAATGACTTATCTAGTAAGTTATGTGCAGTTTGTGATGCCATCGCTCCGTGCCTCGGAGAGCACGTTAAGCCGTCGGTCCCGGTTGTCATAAGAACATCTATGGCAATCGTTACGGGTAGTCAGACGCCTGATAGAATCTGACGCCTGATCTAACAAATGGGAAAAAGGCAAAGGGAATGATGATAGTTATAATTTGTTAGCATTTTTAACCACTTGTTACCTTAACACAGCCCCCCCCCCCCCCCCCTTTGTTGTTGTTTGTTGTGTTGTTGTTGTTAAATACGGATCAAAGAACCCACCCTGGACGAAGATATATTTTGCTTCGACGAATTCGTCCAATGAATTTTGGTTTCACAAGTACTGGATTCCAATAACAAACGTGGGAGAGTTTCTTAGTTGATGACAGATCATTTAATATGCAATCCAATATAGGTCTTAGGTTCAAATCCTGCATCAAGCCTTAGCTACCATTGTAGCGAGTACGGAATGGAAACTGAAACGATATAGCAAATGATTCAAATTCGTAATACCTGTAAGCTGCGATCTTACCTGATAAGTCCACGGAGATATTCTTGTTGCTCTGCACCAGGCTGAAGGGTAGTAGGGTCAGGTTATTGGAGCTGGCGTCCAGCACAGTCAGGTTGAAGAGATACGCGAACGGACGCTCGATTAAAGGCTGGAGCTGGTCGCTAGTCAAGTTGTTGTTGGAAATGTTCAGGCAAGCCATTGCGGAGTTCTTTGGAAACTGGCCTGGAAGGAAACAATCCAGAAATACCAAGAAGTCAACGTCAAAAAGGCGCCCTTGGCCTGGATGGTGCGACGCGATGGTACACGAAGAGTGGTAGGCAGCATTGGATGATTAAAGCCGAAGTTCGGATTCAGTGACGTAATTTGGAGTTAACCTCATGTTGTAAGTATTGATGTTCCATAAGGCCGGGTTTCGACATGCAAGAAAACTTCTGCAATAAGTGACGGAATCTATCAGACAGTAACTTGCAAGTGTAAACAACGTAGCAAATGCACTTGCGGCAGTTCGTCAAGTGCTTCCTGCGTGTAGTTGCGAGTGCAATACATTGCAAGTGTTGAGTTTTCGAATTGACGACCCATCAACAAAAATGTTCGCACCAATGCGTTGCACCAGCGCTCTTCGCAACTACATAGAACTCCCAGTTTAAACATGTTAACATCGACTCGCGTCAGATCTCGCTGCAGAAATTCACACGATGTGTAAACGGTAACTTTAGCGAGAAACTCATGCAAAGACTTCCGCGAGTTTTCTTGCATGTGGAAACCCGGCCTAAGTAAATATAATATGGAAACAGTCTCGCGAACATCCCCAGCGGCAGATGGTAACACTTGTGCTTATTGGTGCTATTAATGGCCCCTACGTACCTATGTCATTATCACCATCATCATGCAGCCTGTATTTTCATTTTTCCCACTGCAGGGCAAAGGCCTCCTTCCATATCTCACAGTCTTGAACTGTTAGGGAGCATCAGTGTATTTGGCGAGTCGCCATCGCGTGACAATCTAACTGAAGCTATAAGAAATAATTTTTAACTTATATTCAAACGTGTACCTACCCTTATTTATCTGTGGATCAAGTTCCATTAAAAACAAGTTCTCTACATCTTTTGATAGATAGAAATCCCTTACCAATAATCCTACCGATGTTTCCATCGGTGAATGCCATCGAAGCCAGCCGCTTGTACATGGCCTGCGAGACGTTCAGATCATCGATGGTCGCGTTCATCACGTGGAGGTACTTCGTCGTCTTGTTCGCAACTGGAAAAAACAGGGCAAGTTTTGAGCGAGAGTGCCAAACCTGGGCCATAATTCTGTATGATAACACAGATTCCACACGATACGAAACCACGTCGTTATGGTGTCTTGTTCAAATCGTGTCACAGCATTAGAAATCTTGACTTTAGATTAAAGTTATTTTTTAAGCAAATTTTGACATAATTGGTGGTAACTTTTGACAACAACAGATGTTTCGGACTGCGTCTCAGTGTGGTCTCAGTGGAACATTATGATTTTTGACCGTTCAAATTGCGCCAATTCCAAATTAATTTCGCACGGTTTCGTTTTCATTTCCCCCCCGGTCGGTTTGGTCCACTTCTTAAATTGTCCATTTCCAAAATTGTCATCTTCCTAATTTCATAGAGAATAGATTTATGCAGATTTCATAAGTAAGACAAGAAATTGGCGTGGTTTCGAAGCAAGGAATCGTAAAGTGGTCATACAGAATTATGGCCCCGGATGGTTTAGTATAGTGGTCCTCAGCCCATATGTTTGGTATTTTACCAAACATCTTATCCCGTCAATGCATTTTATACTAGCTCTCGGTTACATTCAATCAATTAGCATATCATTAGCATCAGCATTTAACATTTTAGTCTTAGAACTGTGTAGGTAATAAACTAGTACGTAACATAATTAACATCTTTGAATTGACTGCAACCTCGCCACGCATCACTACACTCATGTTCTGACTGTTGGGGCTTCTGTCATAGGAAGTGTGCGTGCTACATCTACGTTAACATTGTCGCTCAACATCAGGAGAAATGTAGTCCAACGCAGGCCTATTTAGTATAAAAAAGAAGAGAGAAGAGGCCATAGTCCACCATGCTGCCCAAGCGCTTAAAAGTTATAAACGCACACGGCAACAACAGCGCATAAAATTCTTCTATAAATATAGAGTTATCTGGAATATTTACCTAGCATGCGCATACGCATGATACAGCATGATAAATACATAATTACATCAGGCATGGCAGCTGAGCAGGCAGAGATAACCTTATGGCCCACACCTATTTATTTATTCTGTGGCCAGACTAAAAATATCTGTGTTATTTCTTATTTGCGATCGTTATTTCGTAGCGCTATCAACACGAAAAACTTTTATTTTAATCAAATAGGAATGTTTCTGGCATGTAAATGGAAATTCGCAAAAAAATACACTCGTCGAATGTAATCTGGTATCTAGGCCACTTTTTTGCAACAAGAGAACTTTAAGGCTGCTGTTACAAAAGTATGCGTAGTTGCAAGGTTTTCGTCGTCAATATTTGATGCATAGCTTTAATGTCTATACTTAGCCATTATATGAAAAATACCCTTCATTTCATCTTCTTCGATAATGACAGAGCGAATTTCAGGTGACTTACTTATTTATTTAGTAATCATCATTCTCCTGGTGTTTGTTTTGGCAAAAACACACAGACTTGAGAGCTCTAATTTGCAAATTCTGTGTAACGTAAGTTGATTTTTATTAAGATAGGCTTCAACAAAATGTCAAATATCTGCGGAGTTTCATAATACATCGACATAATATTGTTACCAAAATAAAGTTCATCATTTTTCTAAACTGCTACAAATTATTTCATTATTTTAAATAATGCTTATGTTTATATATCAATAAATGAAACTAGATATATTTGTTCAAACAGACGGATGCTCCGAGCTTGGTACTGAGCTCGCCAAAATGTAACAGCCACCTTTACGAATTAACTGAGTTTCACCAATAGTCATCTCCTCCTGGACTTGGTACTTATACCATTTTGAATTTTACGGTTACCATCTTGCTCGTTTAAAAAAGCTGAACCTCTCATTGCATTGGTGCCTGTGCAAAAGAGCTTTGATAAACTTTTGTCGTACTCACTTGTTTCCTGTTCCTCCGACACTCGAAGATTGCAATAAAAATAAAATAATAACGTTTAGATTACTTACAAAATTTACACCCGCTCTTTTGAATAATACTTCGTCTTACTTTGTATTATTTACATATTTGGCTTGATAATTACTTATAGGTACATAACAAGATAAATTGTATCATCTACACACACACACACACACGTACAAACGTACATAGAAAAACACAAAAAACTAAGCTGAATACCTAAAGCGTAGAACTAAGTAAAAATATTGATGTTATTATGACTTTTAAACTTGAAGTTTCCCACAATCCGTCATGCTCCGTTATACTCATTCCATCATCCCCTTTCCATCATAGAACTACAAGTCTTGGTGATTCTTCACATCTTTACGTCTTTAGTGTACCACAAGTCCGCAATAAGCGTTTTGCTGAGTCATTCATAGTCCGAAAGTCTGAACGGTCAAGTAATGGATTGTTCTTTCAGCAACAGTGTTTCCTCCTGGATATAACCTGGGTCTTTTTAAGTCAAGAGTGAATGGGCATCTAATGGGCAAACGTGTTCCACCTTAGACAGCTTCACTTACCATCAGGTGAGTTGTTGTCAAACGTATGCCCATTTTAGCATAATAAAAAAAAATCTTTGCACTTGTCATTACTATCATTTAGCCTATTCGTTCCTAGTTTCTCACTGCTACCACAGAATATAATAATTACATAGCTAACTGCTGCTAACTGCTTCTCTCACAGGGTGAGAGTGTACGCTGCGTAAGCTATAACCCACCTTGCTCGCCAAGTGCGGGTTGGTGGATGACACATTTCATTTGTTCTGATTTCAATTGTTTATTTGCATTCCATAATTTTTGTGATTCTTGAACATGACGGTTGCTCAAGATTTCCTTCACCGTCGTAGGAGCGAGTATTCCTTATATAGGTATATTACCCATCAGGAAATGACATTGACTATTAATCTTTGGGAAATGACCATCAAAAAGCGACTCATGCTACGAACTTGACTCGAAAAACAATTAAAGTTCAAGATCAACTTAATGAAATGTTTTGTAAAACAAGTATGGTAGCAGCGGATTGGAGTACGTAAAGAAGGTTTCTAGAGGCCTTATACCTATTATGGTGTTGACGTCAGAAAAATTAAAGGCTCGGCATAAAATTGGTTAAGTTTGATGGATCACCTTAGCTTATACTGGAATCACCCTTGGCTTTAAAAGCTTATTCCTTGCGCAGGGCTTGGTTCTGTGGTGATTTGACTACTTACAAGTCAACGATATCTACATAGGTAATGGGTTTTACCGCCCATACGGTTTTTCTAAAATTTCTCACCTTCATACCGTTTTGAATATGACCAACCATATTGTTCATGAAAGAGAATGTAAGTAACATTCTCTTTCATGAACAATATGGTTGGTATTTATCTTCTTTTTTTATTCTCTATAGGCAAAGCATTTGAGCACTGTCTCACCTGATGGAAAGTGATGACGCAGTCTACGATAGTGCATGCTTGCCTAGAAGATACCTGTTCACTCTCGACTTGAAGACTCCCAGATTATAGTTAGCTGGAAACAAGGACGCAAGGTGTTCCACTCATTGGCTGTTCGTACTATAAAGTGCATAGCAAAACGCTTACTGCTTTTGTTAGTTGCGGGTTGATGTACAAAAGAGTCGTATGTAGGTACTCACGTAAAGGCGGAAGGATCTCTTTCATCTGTAAGCTGTCGAGGTCGCAGCAGAAGAGCCCATGAGGGGGCACAGTCTTGCAATGTTTGGGGGGGCACTGTGCTCGCGGCTGGTGAAAGCACTTCTCAAGGTTGAGGACCTGCTCCGTCTGTTCCGGTGGTGCTGTGGTCGGTGGTTGCTAGAGATAAGGATTACAATTTGCAATTAGAAACAAAATATAAGGAGTAACCAGAAAGGAATAGGCGCTAAATCCCAAAAGCAAAGTTTGGCTTGCGTTATTCTTTAACAACGATCTATAAGCACCGCGATATCTTTGATACGCTCTCGCTCATTGCTCAAGATCATTGACTATAAATCCAGTTGACCAATGATACAACTTCCCCTCATACGAAAATTAGTGGTGTATTTCAACCACTAATTTCTAATAAATCACGGGAACCCGTTGATGTCTTTTGTTCCATCTTGCTCTGTTCTTTGTAATTACGTATGACTGTCTCGTTTTGTTACCTCGCCCCCTGCCCGCGCAGGTGAGTCGTGTTTGTACAAGAAATTATGTTCACGAGCCATCAACGGGCTTTATAATCTTTGGTCAAGATTATTATTAATAGGAACAGATGTTTTTTGTTCCCGTTTTCTAATTCTGAGCGTGCTCTCCATAAATAGATGGTTTTCACATTTTTGAAGCGAAATGGTAGGATATGTGGGTTGCAAATCATAGTTCATAACTATTTCTGCATACGCACCTCCTTGGTCGCGGGCTGCTCCATCCGCATATCATCCGGGACCCTCATCTCGATGTACGGGATGTACAGAGCCAGGTACACCACTAGGCCCCATATTGTGACCTGTGGACAACGGATATACAATGGTATATAACAGCTACCTTTTACTTAATACATTCATAGGTTATTAGAATAGAATAGAATTATTTATTAGCCATATAACATTGCATGTTACACAAGGCCGTTAAAATTACATTGTAAACTTATTGTAATACACATTATTTAAGATATAAATATTTAATTGAATTTGATTTTAAATAGTAGATACCGTTTACATTCAAAATTATTGTCGAATTATATTATCATATCAGATTTATATTCTACTTAAAATAATAATTCTCCTTAATTAATTGATATTTAAGACTACGACGTTAAGGTTGATGTTTCTTTGAACGGATTTGGACCTGCTTATCTGGTTCTACCCACTTAAAATAAATAATATATAATTTGTTGTCCAATACACTAATGATTTACGTAAGAGTAATTTATGTAATCTACTATTCCATCATGGGCGTACCCAGGGGGGGGCAGAGGGGGGCAGACTGAACCCCGAATCGCGACTCATCGGAAAACATAATTTTATCCCATTGTTCCTGGGTCCATGTTATGCGTTCTTTGGGCGTCGAGCTCGTAGGCCGTACTCATGCAGTCGATTTCGCACAGTTTGGGGACTTACATCAACACCACTTGAATTTTGTAGCCTCAAGCTTAGCTCTCGAGCGGTTAACATCGGCTGGCGTCTTGCAGTCAGTTGTATGTACTGGTCTTGCCGAGTGGTTGTACTCCTTCTATGGCCTGGGTGCTGTTCAGCGGGTTCCCCTGTATTATTGTAGCGCTGCTAAAGACGACAAATAACACTTCTATGAATGCCAAAATGTCGAGATACCTGAGATTCATTACTTCCCGCTTGCAACATCCCTACAGCTCTTTGCATTTCATCTGCCGTCAAATGACGTCGCTCCATGACGTGAAGAATATCTAACGATTCAATTTTGTCGCTAACTTTATTTAAATGGTTGGTAAAATTATAAAATCAAGAATAAACGTGTCAATTAAAACGCACTTAAATTCAAACAAATTCGCAGTCATTTGAATTTTATGAAAAAACAAAACATAATCGAATTTTTTTTTTACAACCAGCCAGTATGCCATCAATAACAAAAAAGTTTACTTACCTACGCACTTTGAGTGAGTAAATACTTAGAAATTAATTTATATAAATGGCAAATTTGTAATATCATGCATGTTGCTTAGACTTTTTTGATGTGTGTACTTTAAAAAAATTCAGTGAAAACACAGTCGTTAAGGTAGTTTTGCACAATGTTGACTCACTTGTTCATGTGGCCATACTGTACGTATTTTGTGGAATATAATTTGGGAAGTAAAAATTTTTCGCGCTCGCTTCGCTCGCGCTTTTAATATACTTTCACTGACATAATCATTCTACTTTTATTTTTAATTACAATAAAAACGACCCGCAGCAGCAGTACTGCTCAGCCAAGATGCTACTTTAAATTAAACTCCATAAGTATAGACTTTTTACGACTTTTTAAACTTTTTTTTAGACATTAAAATTTTATTATTGATTTATTTATTATTGACATATAAATGATAACTAAGATGATTTATTGTACACTGTGGAATCAATTGCTCGTATTTTCTGAAATACAAAATGTGGCAAATTGTCGCGCTCGCTTCGCTCGCGTATTTACTATACATGTTTAGAGCCAAAATCTACTCCAGCATCATCTTTCCAAGACATGCTTTCAAATATACACTGGTGGTGCCGCCAGCCGTGCCGGAGTGTTGTCTTGAAATGATGACTTGGCTCTCTCTAGGTCTCTTCGTGTAATGGTATGTAGGATATAGGGAAAAATAATCGTGTGGGACCCGGCATGAGAAATTTCGGAGTTGCCCCCCTAGGCCAAAAGCTGGGTACGCCCATGTATTTCATAAATATTGAAAATAAATGAGTGGATAAAAACAGTAAACAGTATGAAACTACAAAACACTAAATCACAATCACATAAAATACCATACTATTTTTCATATTATTTTAATGTCAATTGTCATATTACAACGCAAATGATGATTCTGTTAGACGCATAGTCATAAACTCATTAAGTGAGTAAAATGGATTTATTTCAAAGTAACTTTTAATTTTACGTTTAAACTCGGTCAAATGCGGTTACGTTAATAGGCAGTTTGTTGTACATGACTATTTTATTATATATGCCTTGTTTTTGCACCTTCGCTAATCTAATCTTAGGCTGATGTAATTTCTCGTTATTCCTCAAATTGTACTTGTGCCTGTCCATGTTTTTATCGAGAGACTCTTTTCTGTTGTGTATTTCTATCAGACTGTTGTATATTACTTACTTATTATTAGGTTAGGTATACCGCTGCTGCTGGCTGTTTTTGATTAGGTCAATTTTACTATTAGTTGATCCCATACCGAATTTCACTTTGTTTTCTACTATATTTTTACGCGACTGCCAAAGAAGGACTACTAAGCTTAATGGGGTATTTCACTTATAGGCTTTTAGATCATAACTATACTCTATTAAACCGAAACGTTTACTTTTTATACTTAGTTTATTATAAATTTGTTTAAAAAATTAAACGAATGGAGTATTATTTTTATTGTCGTAAAACAACCCGCACTTGGCCAGCGTGTGCCCTACATTCTCTCTGTGAGAAAAGGCCCGCGTCTTAACAATGGAATTGGGAACGTATTAAAACGATGACAATGACGAATACGAGGTACCCAATATTATGTGCGTCTGATAATAGTTGAATTCCACGTAAATGAAACCCATTGGTTATTTCAAGTCCACCTTGGTCCGAGGAAGTGGTCTATTGAAAAATTAGTGTCAGGCCGGTGAGGGCGGGTTTACAGTGGACAGTGACACGCTATTGGAGGAACGTTCTTGAACTGGACGTTTGAGGTCTTGTCTTCCCGCAGAGCTATACGATAAATATAAAATACTTATTAAGTACTTTATATGCTCATTTGGTACTGTTGGTAGTAGCTCTGCCTTCTGAACTATAGGTTGTAGGTTCGATTCCTACCCGGGACAAACATTTGTGTAATGAACATTGATGTATGTTCTGTGTCTGCGTTTTATATTGTATTCTATGTATGTATTTACAAACAAAAAAATATCTAAGTATTTTATCAGTTATCTGGTTCCCATAGTAAAAGCTATGCCTAGTTTGGGGCTAGATTGCGCAGTGTGAAAATGTCCACACATATTTATATTTAAGTATGTAAGACTGCAATCAAAGGCAAATATATCATCTAATTAACCGTTTTGCGCCCCTTCAGCTGATTTGGCTCACTTTACAATTCCGCGCGTGCTATGACAATAAAATAAAAAAAGTAACCAGTGTAAAAATAGTACTTAGATCTGCTTATTGTACAGTATCTATGTAATAATCATTTACATCAAACAGCACATCCGCCCTCTTTTGAAGATAGTCCAGGTATTTCAAAACTAGCGGTGTGCCGTGTCTCTGATCGATCATAGATATTGTTATCCATATATCTCGTGAAAACTTTGCATTTTTGAGCAATGCAAACGATAGCAGAGTTCTAACTTTGTAGGAGCCCATCAGCTTCAGCCAGAGCAGCCAGCAGTAATTTATTAATTATTGTTTATCACTAATTCAATATATTTATTAATTAAATATTAAAAATACAATTAAATCGTCAAAATTAAATAACAATTACATATTCAAAATTAAATTACAATTAAAACAATGTCACATTATTACTATTCAAATAACCCGCCCCTCACTGTCCGCGGTGCAACGGTGCCCATTATACTGGCAGCGTTACCACGCTGGATGGCGATGGCCAACCTTTGCACCAGGAACGAGCCGGAGCGGAAGTCGCCGCCTTTGTCCCGAATGCTGCGCCCTAATTCAGAAACCAAAGACTTGGCTTCTGCACCCCAATTGCCCATAGTCTCTACGGCAATGGGCACAAAGTAATAATGCGGCTCCATTGTCGCGTACTTCAGAGTTCAGCCGCTTCTTACTAGCAGCATCCTCCGCCGCTGCTGCTGCTGCGTGGACGGTACGACTCAGGTGCGTGGCGGCGACAGTACTGACGCAGGTGGCGTCCCACACTACGCACTTGCCATAACTAATTCAATTATGTTTTACTAGTACCCAGTAGTATACCTAATAAATCATTTCATTTTATTATTCTGGAAGTTAAAGCAACTAACTACTTATTAGATCGTAGAAGTTGAAGATACTACATTACTAATACTATACAAATCTATTTTTATAAAACCTAATATAAAATGTAAATCTATTTTTACATAGATATTACCACAGATTAGCTAATAGTACTAGATCACCTATACCTATATTAGTTAGCCTCTTAATTAATCAATGCTCATATATTAACAGGACAGGTTTAGTTATAATTTAAGTATCTTTATTTTAAGATATTTTAATGTTCCATGTAGCAACAAAATTAAATTAAAATGTAGTCTTTAGGATAGCGAGAACAAGTGTTATTTTAGCTTCAAGGCCGCCCATCCCGGCAATACACAATCATATTAACCGCACATTAGGCTCAGCTACAGGCCAGCAGTTCTATAAATAATTTCTTGGTATGTTAGCACAGTTACCGTAGTAAATGTTATTGGTTCTGTGACACAGCACACATGCCAGCAAGGCACATGGAGTCGATGGGTTGGGTCGCCAAATTGCTTGTGTTTCCTCGGACACTGACTGGATGGTTGATGATTTCTATAGGTAATAAGTTGGTTCGACTTATCGAAATATTTCAAGTAAATGCACTATATACAATCACTAGGTGGTAGGACTTTTCTGCAAAGTTCGTTTAGTCTAGGTAGGTACCACCGCTTTGCCAGTTATTCTGCCGCCAAGCAGTAGTGTGCAAGCGCTACTGTGTTCCAGTTTAATGGGCATTGTAGCTAGTGAAATTACTGGGCAAATGAGACTTTATTATCTGAAGTCTCAGGATGACGTGCGCAGTGCAGTGTCACCAAAACTAAATTAAGTTAGAGCTCCGGGTAATACTGCAATCTGTTATGGGCAGCCGTGATGCTTTAACAGAACGCCTAGGCTCAATTCAGACAGAGCAGCAAAATGCTCGAGCAGTTTTTAAGTGCTATATGAATATCAACCTTAACCTATTTAGACAAAGCTGAAAATAGTATGCTACATTAAAATAGGTAAGATTTTAATGTTGCATACTGTTTTCATCTTTGTCTATTCAGACAAAGATGAAAACAGTATATAAATATAAGGTATAAGGTTTATATTCCAATAGCACTTTAAAACTGCTCGAGCATTTTGCCGCTCTATGTGAATTGACCCCTAGTCGTCACGTCATTCATTTAAGTACCTACATAAAAAAAATTATAAAGTCTAGTGCCATAAAACATTGTGAAATTACTGCGCTAATGCTACGACTGATCTCACAGTATTATTACGCATATTAGTATTTTTCTCAGGATGAAGTGCGCATAGTGCAGTACTTACCTTATCACGCGAAACGTTATATTTTAAAGTTCCGAGTGGCACGCTGGCACAGTTATGGGCAACCATTACGCTTAAAATCAGGTAAACGACTAGCTCATCTGCACGGCCATCATTCAATAGTATAAAAATGTAGCCGGTACCTCCTTTTTTGAATTCGGTTAAAAATAGGTGGTAGGTATCTAGTTAAATCTACTTAGTAAACATAATATTTATCATTTTTGACGTTACTGCGGTAGAAACTACTGTTACCCTTATGTTTATTCCTTGGTTATTCCGGAATGATGGTAAACGTACGCTCCACATGGTATGACTCAATACCGCACTGTTTATTGTTTATAGCATTAAACACTTACTGTTTATAGGTAGGACTGATTTCACGGTTTAGAAATAATAAAACGCAGCATGTTAGAATAAGTAGCTCAGCACCAATAGGTATTACGTGAGCACTAGGTGAGCCTACTGAGCGATTTATTGAGTTTAGCTGCTGAAACATTGAATTTTCATCGAATAGATTATTGCTTCAAAACCCAGGTTTAGTTGTAATACTTGTGATTGATGGGCGTTTCATAGTAGGTATTCGGAATGAAGACGTCCACTGCTGAGCATCTAGGCCTCCCCATAAAACTCCATAGGGCACAGTAAGTTTTTTATAGGATCTGTGAGGGAGGGTTTGCAGGGGGTCACGACGCTTGTCGGGCGTCTTGGCGATTGCAGAAGATTGTATAATGTACCGAGAAGAATATTCCTGCCCCTATATTTTATCAAAGTGCTGCCCCGTTTCTGGTGGCTATTACGTTTAAAAAAACTATCAGAATTGTCCTTCTGGTTTCCTGATCTGGGGACTTACTTATAATTAGCGATATTCACTAGAATACAATTTGTACTGTAACGAGTCGTAGGTCTTCATTTGAGTCGAGCTGCGAGGCGCCGCGCCGGGCCCCTGTTACTTTAACCTTGCGCAAAAATTTCATTAAATATAACATCGATAAACATTTTAATAAAAGGATGTAATATTAACAATGATTCCTCTGTTGTGGCATCGCGGCTATCTTATCTGCAAGGCTTGTCGTTTGTCATCTGAGCCTGTGGGCTTAGAATGTCGCATTTGCACTCGTTTGTTTATCTATGTATGCAGGAAAATGTATATTGTGGCTTTACTTTTCATGATAAGTAAGTATACGTAAGCCATAGAAATATATTATATTTCTATGACCTAAGCAAAAATTAATATAAGTAAGTAGTACCTATAATTACCGGTATTTTAATGCATCAAAGTGCATTCACATTTTTCTCGACTAAAATAACTGTTAACATACTAGAGGTAAAATCTGTTTTGCTTTGTAGGCCCTATAATAGATAAGTACCTACTAGATAGGTAGGTACGTACTATTAATAAAAATGAAATAAAATAAATAAATTTAAATCTTTATATCAGGTAACAGAAAACATGAAATGTGAGAAGGTTATTTGGGTGCAGTGCAACGAATTAGGGTGGTTTTTTCCTTCCACTGCATCCAAACAAGTTTCCATCATCATCATCAACAGCCTGAAGACGTCCACTGCCGAACAAAGGCCTCCCCCAGAGAGCGCCACGTTGAGAGGCTGCTCGCCTCCTGCATCCACCAGCTCCTCACGGCTTTCACCAGATCGTTGGTCCACCGAGTAGGGGACCAGCCTACACTGCGTCGTCCTGTTCGTGGTCGCACCTTGAGACCTTTCTTTCCTATCGGTTGACAGTTCTACGAACGATGTGGCCTGCCCATTGTCATTTCAATTTGCTAATTCTAAGAGCTATATCGGTCACTTTAGTTCTCCTGTGGATCTCCTCATTCCTCGCAGGGAAACACCAAACAAGTTATAAAATGGTAAATAAGTACATACCTATAGCCCACGTGGCTCAAGTTTAGCATGAAATGAAACTGGTAATTGCGTGCTAATGCATAATTACAGGGCAAAGATCAGTAATGTAGAAAATTACCTACCGACGTCCAATCAACCTCGGTAAAGAGTAGGTAGATGCGAATTCGAAAAATAGCGGTGCAAAGCCCTATACATAGAATATGCAGTTGTTTTTCACTTTTCTATTTCATTTCATCCGAATTCCGATGAAGGTATGCATTGATGGTCACCTTATTAGTTGTATATACATCTCTACAATATCCACATCACTTTCTTTTTCTAAATGTTTGACTAGGTAAAAGAAAAAACTATGAATATTATAATTCCAACGGACTCCGCATGGCTATAGGCGCCCGTGAAGCTCTCCAAATTATACCTAGTACCTACATGTATGAGTGAATGACTGTTCTATTTTTATTGTGCTGAGTTCGTACTACCGTTAAAATGTAATGTAAATACCATGTACGTACCTATATGATAAAATTAAAACTCATGACACCTTTTTATATTTAGTCGTGTCTACGTACTTTAATTTACGTAGTAACATATTCAGTAATCTGTGCTTTAGTGTCAATGAAGTCAATGTGGTATGCCTTGTGCCAACAAGAAAATCGGCACAGTTCAGGTGCTTCAAATGTAAGTTCTGCGTGATCCATCCGGAGATTTTATACGTTTAATATAACCGTAAAAATGCGTTAGGTATTTTATAATAGGCGTTGTACTTTCTCTACGTACTACAATATGTAGGTATAGTCATTTTATACGGTATTTTTGTTTTGTATGCAGGTACCTACCT
Source organism: Ennomos quercinarius (assembly GCA_910589525.2). Taxonomy (NCBI): domain Eukaryota; kingdom Metazoa; phylum Arthropoda; class Insecta; order Lepidoptera; family Geometridae; genus Ennomos; species Ennomos quercinarius. The sequence goes on from OU342502.1 coordinate 15,909,646, forward strand.
ACTCCGCTGGAAGGTATGCATTGCAAATCACGATTCTTTGCCGTGCCTGAACGAGTTATTTATAGAAACATGTGTATTATGCAATCCTTATTGTATGGCAATCAATACCCACCTAATGGATCTACTTTACGTTTCTGCTATAAAATATGAATTTTGTAGCAGAAACGCAGACTGGAAACATAATGAGTAGACAGCGCGCGAACGTAATAGAAAAGCGTATTAATAAAAAAAAGAAATGATACCAAAATCAGCTCTGAAATAATTAATGATATTTTTTAAATTAGCTACTTAATTATAATGTTAGGTTTTTTATTTAGGTAATTTACACTTGAAACATATTAGATAATCACCACAATATTACGTCTTATACTTACTTTCACATTCAATCAAAGACTTCTATAGTCTATAACATACATAAACTCGCTATACGCATTCAATTATAATTTTATAGTCAGTAATATTCATAATAATAAATAGATTTATGTTCTCAACCACTGCATTTATGTATTTATGCTCTGATCTCAGCCTGTATATAAGTTGTAAACCAAACCGAAACTCAATCATCTTTGGATAATGCCATTTCAGTTTCACAAGTTTCTTTTTATCAAGCCATGACTTTTAGTTAGTTTCTTTACTCACCTATACTGGGTGTAATTTAATTCATTAGCATCCTTTGAAACTAGGTATCCAGGCTACTCCTGAGACTCCTGACATCGGTCACGGAACAAAATTTATGAAATTACCGCATCGATTTGGTATTGATAATAAATAACTCCAAAAATGAGATAACTTAATTAATTGCTACAGTACAAAATTACATTAAAATATTTGTTGAGTACTGCTAATTATTACATATATATACAAGGTAAAAAACTTTGAAAAGTATCAAAATCGTTTCTGCCAAATAGGTAGGAACGATTTTGATACTTTTTTCGTTTTTTTACTTTTTGATACTTATTTAGTAGGTAGGTGCTGCCACAAATTTCATAATTTTTAATTAAAAATATTTTCATTTGCACTCATTACTATTTAACAGTCATTAATAATCTTTGAGTTTGTAATATTGCCTATTTCATATATTTGTGAAACTCCAAGTGATGAAATAAGTTACCTAGTAACATACTTAAATTAATAATTTTTTCTTTAAATAATACTTTAACCCCTATAAATATTATTAAATAAAAATTATTTTTATTAATTTTTATTAATTAATTTTTCCCCTCAAATTAATTAATAAAATTAATATCTTTTAAATGTATTTCAAAAAATTTAAATCACCTTGATTTTAGTCCATAATTAAGACTTATCCTATTGTTGAATAGGTTTTTATAAATGTATTTATTTAAATCCTTAATTAAACACCTTCCAAATGTTAAGAATTTAAAATTTAAATAAGTAACCGTTATTCAAATTAAAATAACTAATCGAATAAAATCGATTTGTTCGTGCTGTATGCTAATTTACTAGTTCTCCTACATTAATGCCTATTTCAGAACGTTGTCATTCGAGAAAATCAAATGATAATCGAATCTTTTAACGCGTTGACTGAAATAAGGGAGTGACATAGGTACCTACCTACTTAGGGTGAGTTTTTGAGCCCTAGTTAAGGTAACAAATGGGTTAAAAACTCAAACAAATTCTAACCAATGGTCTTTTCAGAGTTTTTAACCATTGGTTACATTAACCAACCTATCAATAATCGAATCTAATAATAATCGAAGCTACGGATCGGAGTTTTCTATTCTGCTTTGTGCCGGATTGCTTGCACCTGTTGTGGGAAGGAGAACTTTTTTCATACTCGTAATTCTAAATAACATTTTGACATTAAGCACTATGTCATGTTGCCTATAATTATCATGCTTGCTTAGTATGTAGTTATGTACAATAATTTATTTTAATATTTTTAAATACCTTATCTGATTACTGACTTGTAAAAGTGCTAATAATAGCATATTTGCAATAAAATTATTGAGTTTTGTGTTTTGATCAAAAACCCCAGCCTTAAGCAATAATGATTAAACTCCAACCACCACTTTGCCAGTTATTCTGCCGCCTAGTTTAAAGGGCATTGTAGCTAGTGAAATTACTGGGCAAATGAGACTTTACGAACTGATCTCACAGTCTAGAAAAGTTTTTAGACTGTGTGATGTCTCAGGATGGTGTGCGCAGTGTCACGCGAAACTAGTTTGGAGTTCCAAGTGACACTGCAATCTGTTATGGGCGGCCGTGTCGCTTAACACCAGGCGCACGACTAGCTCGTCACGTCATTTGTTTACATAAAAAAAAATTAAACAAAGATTTAAAAAAAAATGTGTGATTGGACTGCCCACAAAGCATGTTAGGATTTTTCAAAGATTTACGACTGACATTGAATGCAGTAGGTAGCTGAATAGACTGGAAACTGTCGGCGCAGCAGTGGAGGCGTGCTGGGCCCATAACCTCTTGTTACGGTAAGGTCTTAGTAAGAGCGTTGGTAATAAATAAGCTGCCTTTTTTGCTTTAAATGAATACAAGGCACAATAAAGACATAAAAAAACTCCATTCGACCAACTATTATATCTACTTATTCTGTGATTCGACACACAGATTAGAGAAAAATCAATTGTGATTCGACATTAGAGATCTGACTGTTACTTTTTGAATAGAGTGCCGTGGGTAAGCGTGTCCCACCATAGGTTTCATCTACACTTAGTCACTTACCATCAGGTGAGATGTAGCCAAACGCTGACCCATTATCAATTTTTTTTAAAATAGAGAACCGTTCACCGTAAGATGTTCCCTGATGTAGGTACTTACATTATTTAAAAATATGCAAGTATTATCGTAAATGTAAAGTAATATGTAAGCATTATCCAAACTTGTATGTACCCACCACAAATTAATATGTTTTACTTGCATATTTTTAAATAATATAAGGAGGTACATTAGGGGTCATTTTACGGTGAACGGTATGTACATTAAATGTAAACTTTGCAAAACGGTTTTTTTGGCGGGAACGTGAAAAAGTTCACGTCGTTGCATTGTATTATTTCACAAAACTTGTGCTTTTTCTAGTGTTAATGTTAAAAATTAGTGGCATTTTACGCATTAAGTGCTGATATACGAGTATAAGTGTTGGCAAGTGATATAATGTAGTGAAACGTGGTTTTTCGTGTTGCTTCCAAAATTCCATAGAAGCCTCTAGTAAAGTTGCCACTACTTTACTAGGACATGACTTAGACTGGATTATGACTACCTGACTTAGACTGGACTATGACTACCCTGACTGACTGTGACTAAGACTTGACTTTACATGAAATATTTCATAATACGATGAAAAACTACAATACTTGACACTGGCTAAATACACTATGTGTGGAGCCAAAATATAAGAAAAAAAAAAAAAACTTTGCAAAACTGACAGCCAAATATCCACACAGAATAAAACACATGCTAGGTATAGGTACTCACAGCTGGTCACCAACAAACAAAGGCTAAGGGTGTTTGACTGTTTGTTCAGGAGGCATGCTGGGCGTAAATTGTGGTGTTTGCCTCGGGTCGCCGTGACCGTGGGGCACCGGGCCCGCCTGTTGTTTTCTTACCTTGGATGCCCCGATATATTTTTGTCTTTACGATGTTCTTTCTTGTATAGTGATTGGTGGTAGTATTGAAATAGGTTTTGTTAAGGTTTAGTAAACGTTTTAGAAAACCGGTGCCTGCCTAGAGAGTTGAAAAAAACCGCTGAAAGTCAAAGTCTTCTATGTATAATTGTATACACAGTACATAGACCTCTTTGCTGAAAGTATGTTTTTGTCTAAGGTACGGTAGGTACTTATATACGTATTCTGCATCGAAGGTGTATCTATAATATTAGTGGTAGCCTTCATAGATTACAGTCATCATGGCTTATAAATCATCATCATTATCAACAACAACAGCCTGAAGACGTCCACTGCTGAACATAGGCCTACCCCAGAGAACGCCACTTTGAGCGGCTGATCGCCTCCTGCATCCATCGGCTCCCCGCGGTTTAACCAGATCGTCGGTCCACCTAGTAGGGGCCGACCTACTGCGTCTGCCGGTTCGTAGTCGCCACTTAAGAACATTTCTTCGTTCTTCCCCATCACGGTTGCCACTCGAGAACACTTCTTCCAAATAACTATTAAATCCAGTTTAATGAAGCTTTAAGTATTTTAATTTCGTTTAGCTATAGCGAATCTGCACCTAAGTATAAGTAGGTACCAGTAGGTACCTACTTAGGTGGAGACTGCAGATTAGGCATGGATCATTTCACAAGGAGCATGTGAAAAATCATATGATTTTCTTTTCATAATTCACACCTGCTACTTTTTGTCACACACTCTGCTACAAATCACCGTGTGCGTGGCTTCGGATTTCATAATACGAGAGTAGCATCAGAGACTAGCTATATATGTTGGTAGATACAGAGATACAGATAATAACAGCAAGGTTTTGTATGTTTGTTTAGAGCAATCTCTACTTGTTAGTTCAAACTTACGTAGTATCTACCTACTTAAGCCTAGCCCACGTTATCCATGCTACAAAGCCTTTAAACCCAACAAGTTGTAAATATGTACATTGTACATGTAATAAACAGAGTTACTGCAATGTACGTACCTACTTATTAAAGAATTAAGTAGGTATTTCTCTTCACACCTCACACGGTTTTCCCCCCTTTTTCTTATGTGCACGTACGGTTTCTTAACGTAGTAGGTAAGCGAGTACATTACATTGTATGCAGTACCTATTATTATTTTAATTTTCTTTTTATGTAATGACGTGACGAGCTTGTCATTCACCTGGTGTTAAGCATCACGGCCGCCCATAATAGATTGCAGTGTCACTCGGAACTCTAAATTAAAATTTCGCGTGACACTGCGCACTGCGCACGTCATCCTGAGACATCACACGTACAGTCTAAAAAAGTATCTAGACTGTGGTGAGATCAGTTCTTAAGTCTCATTTGCCCAGTAATTTCACTAGCTACAATGCCCCTCTTCAAACCGGAACATAGTAGTGCTTGCACACTACTGCTTGGCGGCAGAATAACTGGCATAGCGGTGGTGCCTACCTAGATGAACTTTGCAGAAAAGTCCTACCACCTAGTATTATTAATTCTGTGACAGAAGGTAGGGTTAGGTAGGTACCTAACCTTACCTATACCTATGAATGGGTACTCATCTACTGTATAGTATAGCAGTCACACGAGTCAAGTAATAAATATACTTTAACCTCCAGTTCTGGTTTCTCGTATGTTTGAAAGTTTTTAACTCATGTCAACTTAAAAGTACTGAACGCTCATTGGTTGAAGACAGCCGATGATCAACAGGCAACCAATGAGCGTTCCGTATTTTTAAGTTGACATGAGTTCGAGAAACCTGGGGTTATAGAGTCAAATGGTACCTACCCTATAAGGACCCCCCTAACACGTTCAATTTTATTAAATTGATCAATCTTTGCGATTGATCAATTTCATTGATCGTGTAGGATTAGTATTTGGTTTACTGTATGGAGAAAACATTGACGGAAGTAGACTCATCAATTTAATTGATCAATAAGCTGAAGTTGAAGTGCCTATGACTATGAGGGTGGCATGATCATGAATGATCAGACCCTCCATAATTAAAAAAAGATTTAAAAAAAGTGTATGGGGGACCTAATAGACTGCTTCCATCCAGTATTGTGTTTGCTTTACAATGGGTATCACATTCAATCTTAAAATTAAAATTAAAAAAAAAAAAATCTTAAAATCGTAGACATAAGTGGTAGCACTACTGCTGTGTGGTGCTACTTCCTACCTCATGGTATAGGTACCTAATGTTAAGGTATACGTATAGATTAGTAGCGCTATTATTACTGTTATTTTTACTGTGCTCATGGTTAATCTACCTACTTACATAATTATAGCACCTTGGTCTGTATACATTGATATAATATGTTACTACGTCTGTACCTAATAGTACCTACACCTATATTATGTTACCTATATAAAGCTGGAAAACCTGGTTTACGTTTACGTTATTTAAAAAACATCCAAATTAAGAAATGGCTTGTGTTTTTATTAGGATATAAATTAAGAAATTAGACTATAAGTCTGAGATCACGGATCCTATAATCTGGTTGTGTCTAAGATGCGAGCCTCGACATTTGGGTATGCGTGAAGTTGTCCTCTAGGGATGTGCATGTGCATCCCGCAAAGTTATCGATAGCAATACGTTTGTGCAACGGTTCTATCGAAACTTCTATGATATTTAGGTTTATGAACTACTATCTAATAATGCGGTTAATGCGAATCATTCCAACGTAAATGCTACCTACTACACGCCGGGTTCAACGAGCTCGATCGTTTTACATTTACCTACTTTAGCCTCTAGGTAACAAAAAACTTTTTGTTCAAATCATAGCCTTTGCAATTAACTGTTATTGATTGATCTCAAGGCTTTTTGTTTCCAAGTCATTTACGGCTTAACTGAATATATTCATTCCTGAAAATTATATATGTGGAGGTAGGTAGTACGGTTAAAATATTGGCCAAAATACCTACCTAAAACTTTTTTCATAAGTAATTATTTAGTTGATTACTTATAATTTTCTGTTCAGCCGGTGTGAAAGTCTTGAGGATCTACCCAAATGGCTCCGCAACCACGGTTGCGAAGGTGCACCCATTCTTAATACCCCTTGCAACTGTGGTTGCGAAGAATTGTTCATAATTTTATATCGGCAAAAATTTAAAAATGGTGCTTTTTTCTGCTAAATTGAGGTGTACGTCGTAGTAGAAATATATTTCCTATGCCTAGCAACCCCAAAACAGCCACCATGCAATTTTAAAAGAAAAAAAAAAGTTTAAAGTGAGCTGACATTTTTTTTTCTTCGGCCGTAATATTTGAAGTTTTAAAAAAAATCGTTCTGGCTAATTTCGTAGAAATAAATATTTCGCTGAACAACATAGATTTATTTGACTGGGACAACTTTGCACGCTCCTGGCTAATTATTTTACTATTATATTGGACATAAAACGGTGCGGATGCGGATGCGTTGTTCGTTCCTGTAACCGGAAACATAGAGTTTATGCTTTAAAAACAAACACCAGAGGCACAGGAACGATTATTCCCAAAGTGCCGAACGTGGCGGCCCGAGTTCCCGCCAAAAAAAAATCTGCGTCACAGACATCAAAAACGCGCATGGCGATTTCAGTGGCTAGACAAATAAAAATATCATGTTTTATTCGTCATAAAAACTTGGATAGCACAGAACAGATAACAAGTGAAACAGAAATATGTCTGTAAATAAATCAGTCGTCATTATTAAATAATAATATATCTTTTGTACTTATTTTACTTCTGGCCTCCGTTATATATCTACAAAACGGAACATTTGTAAAATCAAGGCGTAAGGCAGTAACAATGAAACTATTGTTTTAACAAATAGCCATTGTGTAGTCTGTAGTGTATCGATGTGTCATACTATAGGTACATGTTCATTAAATAGAGAGACATAGCCTAGCCTCTATGAATATTATAACCATGAAATACCGTTTATTCAAAAAAATTTAAGCATTTTTAGTTTTACAATAATATACAATTTTACTATTATGTATTAAAAAATTGTGTATAGATATTAGATAGTAAGTAAGGTATAATTATAAAATATAATGTTACATATTTATAAAATTAAACATAGTATAATACTATTTATCGTGGTAAATAAAACTGTGGCGTAGCTAGTAACGAGATAATTTTATAAGTGTTTTCATTTCTGCATGACCATGATCTGAACGTGGCAAGTATGTAAATTACTAAATAAATTTTAATTTTACATTTTATGACCCTCCATAATGATAGTATGCAAAATAGACGTCGATAAAAAGTTCTTCCGTGACCGATCTAAAATAGATAGTAGCTGACAGATTAATAATATGTAAATTATATGCTATTTATAGAACACTTTTATTTTTGTTGGCCAATCCAATAGGTTAACTACCTTTAGGAGTTATAAAAACCTATAATTTTATTCATCTATTCACTTCTTTGTAAGTACCTAAGTTTTATTACTGAGATTTTATTATATTTTTTTGTTGGAATTCATTTATATTCTTCTTAGAGTGTCGATGGCAAAAATGGTTAAATAGATGCAATAAATGAGTTGACTTTGCTGAACATCAGCCTCTCATAACTGCCATAACCTATAACTGGACATTATGAAATGAATATGAGTGTTTCTCTAAGGCAGGTGAACATGTGCACTAACTTTCACTAGAAAAACAACACGCTTAGTTTATTTATGTGAATAAAATACGAAGTACCTATGCAACAAAATATAATCATTAATTATGTTATTAAGGTGGTGACCATAGACTTAACATGAATAGGTAATGCAGTTATTTTTCACCCTGTTCAGCAGCGAGTAGCCCAATCGGGCCAGTAACTCAAACTTACGCACCAGCTAGCATCAATGTCATCACACGTCAATAACAATGCGTCGTTATACAATTAAAATGCAATTAGAACGGTAATATTGTTACAACAGCTCTGATTTTGATCATCGCCGTCGGTCAACAGCGGGGCAATTGGGGCTATTGAATTATCCAATTGCTCGTTGTCAGGAGCTCGTATACATATATCTACGACGATAATGATGTAATAGTACTGTGACTTGATTTAATTTGTCAGTTCGCGCACTAATTTTTTGTTAGGTTTCAGTCTTTTTTGTTTTCAGTAAACTGAGTCGCTGCTCTAGGTATGTTAAGAACTTTCATTCATTTTCATTTTTGTGGTGCCAGTGATTAAAGTTTATTCTTGTATCATCTAAAATAAGGTACCTCATCCTTTTCTGCTTAGTTGACAGATCGTTTTTTGTTAAGAGATTCTCTTTGGTTGATTTATTTGTCTAGGTTAGCGTCAATTTATTATTTTTAGATTTTCTCAAGCATTTTAGATACGAATATATCCAGATGATCGTTATAATAAATCTCTATGATTTATCATGGCTACCGTTTGACGCATCTGCACAGTATGGTTCTATTAGTGTTTAATAACTTTAATAATATCTATATCACAAATTATAAATTGAGTGTTTGCAGTCCTCTTCAATTTAATTATAATTTACACTGTACAGTTACAATTTAAGATATTAAATTTTACTACCAATCACAATATAAAAATATGTAGGTAATTTATAGTCTAATAATAATAATTAACTTTCTATTGCTGAAATAGTCAAAATTATAAGCTTTCTCTAATAGGATTTGCGAATCATGGGGCATCAATCTTTTTACTTTTAATTTATTCAATTTTATATATTGAGCAAGCATAACGAAAAATGGCACATTCTCATCATTATGATTTATAGGTAGGTATGGGCAATTACTTATATTGTTTATTCCTGTCCATCCAAAGGTAGCCTGGAAGAAATCGCTTTATGCGATAAGGCCGCCCGTTGTTCCACCATCCTTTGTTTTTGTATCATGTGTATTGTTGTACTTTGGTGTTCAATAAAGTATTTTTGTATTGTATTGTATTGTATGGGATTTGTTAATTTTACTAAAGCCTGTTTTTTTCTAATACGCAGTCATTTATGAATACATATTGAAACCTGTATACAAGACAGATTGCAATAGAAAATGGAAAGGATCGATAAATCATAAACTATAAATGATAAATTATTATCAAAGTTTCTGTTTATTTCTTCTTCTTCCTCCTGTTTATGTATGTTACAGGTCATGAAATAATTAGAGCTGAGTCAAAAATACCATCCATAAATAAACTGTGAAATCAATGTGATTATAAATATTTATCCAACTACTTAGATGTGCCTATGATCATTACAAGATGATTTCCGAGGAATAAGTTGAAAGTTGACAAACAAATTACAATTAACACTTAGTAGTAGAATATGACTTTCCAGAGAGCAGCTCAAGATAATGCAGTACGAGGTCACAGAGAGGATGTCGTGTGTTAAGAAGCGGACTCGTTTCAGTAGGGACGTCCCGATTATCTCGTTCTATATTTACCACAAGAAACAAGACAAAATTGAAACAAGTTGCCATTGTGTCATTTCGTTTTACCTACGTTTAATTAAATAATACAAAGTCGGCTATAGGAAATGCAGAAATTAATGTCACATGTAGGTAATAATTATAATCTCATATCACAAAAATAATAAAAAAACTAAGTATCTTGTTTCCGAAGATGATTTCTTTTAATTAAATATAATATAATAAAGTAGCCCGTTGAAGCAATAGCAGTAATTATAAAAATATATAAGGCAGGTAATTGATGATAACAAGATTAATTTGTAAAGGAAAAATTTGAAACACGAGCGGGACTTGAACCCGCATCCATCCGTCCCTAAAGCCGGGACATGCTTTACTTAAGCTACCGTGGACAAGTGGTCTCATGTCCGAATTTATCCTTCACCTTTTACAACCAACTTACGGGGTTGGCAGCGCCATCTATTGAGAAATTCTTAAGAATTATCCCAACCAGCACGGTCAAGTTACATCAACACAGATGCTGTAAAGATAACGCCTCCCAAATCAATATTAAAAAAATCAATAGATGGCGCTGCCAACCCCGTAAGTTGGTTGTAAAAGGTGAAGGATAAATTCGGACATGAGACCACTTGTCCACGGTAGCTTAAGTAAAGCATGTCCCGGCTTTAGGGACGGATGGATGCGGGTTCAAGTCCCGCTCGTGATTCAAATTTTTCCTTTACAAATTAATCTGTAGATTACGCTGAGCAGGCGATACTGCTATAAAAATCATAAATATTGATTTGGGAGGCGTTATCTTTACAGCATCTGTGTTGATGTAACTTGACCGTGCTGGTTGGGATAATTCTTAAGAATTTCTCAATAGATGGCGCTGCCAACCCCGTAAGTTGGTTGTAAAAGGTGAAGGATAAATTCGGACATGAGACCACTTGTCCACGGTAGCTTAAGTAAAGCATGTCCCGGCTTTAGGGACGGATGGATGCGGGTTCAAGTCCCGCTCGTGTTTCAAATTTTTCCTTTACAAATTAATCTGTAGATTACGCTGAGCAGGCGATACTGCTATAAAAATCATAAATATTGATTTGGGAGGCGTTATCTTTACAGCATCTGTGTTGATGTAACTTGACCGTGCTGGTTGGGATAATTCTTAAGAATTTCTCAATAGATGGCGCTGCCAACCCCGTAAGTTGGTTGTAAAAGGTGAAGGATAAATTCGGACATGAGACCACTTGTCCACGGTAGCTTAAGTAAAGCATGTCCCGGCTTTAGGGACGGATGGATGCGGGTTCAAGTCCCGCTCGTGATTCAAATTTTTCCTTTACAAATTAATCTGTAGATTACGCTGAGCAGGCGATACTGCTATAAAAATCATAAATATTGATGATAACAAGGAGTGAGTAATGAAATAATGGCTGAAAAGGAACAGAAGACAGTGTTATGCCCTCATGGACATAGGTTACATGTTTTTGTATTTTTTTAATAGATCCTGGACCCTAGCTAGGATTATTCATTCAAGCATAGTAAATTATTTAAAAATTAGTTTATTATATTAATTTTCGATGACTTAGTTTTAGTTAATCAGCTGAATATTTTAATATATCTGTTGTAAACTGGAGAACTAATTTGTTTATTTACATTTGAATCCTGATAAATTGATCACGTTCATAACTATACCTATATACAGATACAGCTTCCACCTACACTACTTTGAATGTCCATTGTTAAATTTGTTACTCATTCAGAATACGTAGGTCTAGGTACCTACCTAATACACAACAAAATGATGTGATCGGTATTAGCATAAGCTATTAATGATATATTTAAGTCTGATTCTGGGATCCTGCCAGATCTTTCTTTGTCATGGCTGTTTACAACAACGTACAACAGGCACCTACCTAACCAAAAGACAAAATGCAATTTACAAAATAACTCACAATTTAACATACCTCCAAATACTTTTGGATGAAGGTGAATCATTTCTAAGAAACATTGACGCTATACTTTAAACAGGAAAAAGGTATCGAGTCAATTAGTCAAAGCTATATTTGTAACATAAATACTTTATACATTTTGAGGGGTTAGGTATATTAATTATGAACCTTTAGATAAATAAATAGTAGTTATAAGAATACCTATTTTTACTAAACATTTATATAAAAATATTTAAATATATGTTTGCTAAAAAGTTTTCTACCAAGTTCGGTACTCACATCAAAAAAACTAAATCTCGTTCTTTTCATCTTCACTTATAACATAACACTGATAAACTTTATCTAAATCACTGTCATTAACTATCATTCACTTCACTACAGCATCGTTAAACTACGCTAGTTACTAGCAACTTTCGAAGTCTATCGGAATCTAAAAAATGCAGCGTTCGCGCGCCACCGCCGCTCGACCGGACCGCGCACCATTTTACGCTTTTCAACATAAATATTATAATCCACTTCAGCACAATGAGAGCTATGAAACCGACTATGTTCACTCCAGTTTTGACATTTCCCGCACAAGAAAACACATATAGCGAGTCTAATTCGGAGCGACACCAAGTTGGCAAAACTACACAACACAAAAGTGAGTAGTTTACCAACGCTTTGTGTGTATGTGCATAACTATGCTATGCTAACACGATAGGGCTCCGACCGTTGCGAGAGAGGGATAGACTGCGCATAGTGGACGTTGACGCGAACAAACGAAAGGGATAAAATTATATTTGAGGAGGTTGCTTTCGTATCCGGTATTCCCGTTTGAGATTTTGTGTATTGAGGTTTAGCAGCGATAACGTATGTCCGCTCGGTACCTACTCGGTAGGTTAGGTAGCCAGTGGTCATCGCTCATCGGTCGACGCTAAACTGACCTCTAAGCATAGCTGGATCATCCTCAGCAGCCTGAGTAATTTATTATGATGGAAAGAAGTCGCTGTTAAATAATTTACAGTAACTTCATTGATACAAATAGATATCACTTCTTATCTGGCACACATGTAGTAGGTACAGGCAGAATTATTTCTGTCCGTCACTATATGAAGACCGATAAGAAAGAAGTCAAGCATTTTTGTAATGGTTCGTCTAGTATAATACAGTAATAATATATTTGGCTATTTTAAGAAGTTATGAAAAATTTCAAGGTTTCTGTTCATACCTATTTTAGTCCTTATCATATCTAATAATATCAGTGTTATATCGAAATAGAAGTTTAAATTATTATTAGGATACCTACATATATAAAAAGATGACATTTTGAGCCATTATAGTTTGTTAATTTGATTTTTATCAGGTAAGTATGTATAATAAAATAAGTGAGGTACCTAAACCTACATTTATACCTACTTATTTTATTTTAATGTCATATCAGTAATAATCGGTAATAAATAACTTGTTCTACATTTTTATTTCGGTATGTTTATCGATATGTCCTCATTTTGAAATATCAATGGGGCATCACTAATTCACTGTGACTTGTAATGATGGTAGAGGTAGGTAACTTTAGGTAGGCTCGTCTCTATCTACAATGTCGTATTTATAGGTCTGCGGTTTATATTGTAGAAACTTACCACAGATTACTATATATAAAACTTACATAGTGTAAGGTGAAGAGCTTGGTTAGGGCCACTGTAACCTAGAAGAGCTTCTATAGATAGACTAGCTACGTAGTACGTAGATCTACATCGGCATCGGCATCGGCATTTACCTACTAAAATGGCGTAGGTATTTTAAAATTGTTATAGATTGTTTTTTTATCATAGTTAATTTTAAAGAATAAAAAGGCACATTGCCCGTAAAAAAAATATTTCAGGTAAGTATTACATTAACTTCAAATTATGCGAAAGTGGTCTAACGCCCATCTGGGGCGTACTCAAATGCAGTAGCTACGTCCGTCCTAGCGATATTGGGAATTAAAGAACTGTCAAAATACAATCTGTGACAAAATGAAACAAGAATATCTCTACCTAGTGTAATTCCGCTAAAAATAAAGCTATAAGTAAGATAATTTATATTGGGGAAGTTGTAAATGATTGTTCTAGCTAGGTAAGTAAATGTATAGCTCAAAAGGATAAGAAAATTATTTGATAAGTATAATATTTTACTTTAATAAACTGGAAAGCCTAAATTGGTATTTAGAGCAGAGAACTTGCAGACGGGCACTAGGCGATTTAATTCATATTGTTTACCTACACCTAGTACTAGTATCACCACAGAGCATTAAAAAATATGTCGCACCTTCGGAGGGCGAAGCGTATTTTTTTTTCTTGCTCTCTGAGTATCACACATCAACAGCCTGCACATGTTCACTGCTGAACATAGGCCTCGCCATAAAACGCCACTATTTACGCTTATTATAGGGGCTATGCCAGAATCACCCTGGCACGCGGCTTGGTGTATATACTTTTCTAAGAGAATGCTGCTGTCCATTCTCTAGATATTCTTTTAGCCGGTGCTAAAGGCACCCACGGAAAGAGATGGGGTGGCCCTATTCGCATACCGCGCCGGGACCAAACGGCCAGTAGTAGGTAGGTACTAGTATAGTATTATAATATTACCTGTGCCCAAAGATTTAATCAATGTCTGTGCATAGTAGTTTCTAGAGAAGCCGCCCTTCATGCTTACCACAGCTATGTAGCCTCTGTCCTTCAGTACCTACGGAGTGATGTCTGGGGACACTACAGATTCTGATAGAGCCTTCAGAGCTCATCAAAAGTGAGTCCGCGCAATTTGTGGATCACACTATTTGCAACCATGCAAACCGTTGTTTAAAAACCTTAACATTTTAACGGTACCATGCATGTACCTATGTTAAACAGCTTGCGTTATTTGTCATGCAGCAGCCTGATCTTTTTAAAAGACACCACGAGCTACGCCTCCGTCAACTTCGGGACAAATCGCATAATCTGGTATCGCTTCCAATGTGCAAGTTATCTCTCCAGAAAAATGCCCTCTTCATGGTAGCGAAAGTTTTTAATACTCTACCAGAAGATTTAAAAAGTTTACCTGTAAATATTTTTAAATATAAATTACACAAGTGGTTGGTTGAAAATTGCTTTTACTCAGTAAACTACTCGGTACTCGTTTTATTTGTTAGTGTAATTTGACGTTTAAATTATTAATTAATTAATACAATTTTACCTATTTTGATTAATTTTTTTTTATTTTTGATCCTGATTTTTTTTATTTGTGCATTTTATCATATTAATTTAAATTGAATAACTTACATTGCCTTATTTTAATGTGAACCATTTGCATTCACTATGAATATTTGTATGCTATTTATAGCAAAAAACAGGCATGATCTATTTATATGACATACCGAAGACCTGCTGTTATTACCTATATATTTAACCATGTTTTTATGCAAATAAACGTTTTGATTTGATTTGATTAAGAAAACTTCCACCTCATCACTTTCTGTGTTTCTATCTATAGACTGGAAAAGGTCTATAGATAGTTCAAGCAATCCGTAGAATCTGGCAACGTGCCCATAATGCTGGCAGCGTTGCCCCGCTGTATAGCGAGGCTGATCCTTGACCAAAGTAGATGCCAGCATTTTGGTCACGTGCCGATTTTTTTTTTCTTTTTTTTATCAACGATATATAGGCTAACATTTGACCACGGTCTCACCTGATGGTAAGTGACGACGCGGTCGACGATGGAGCATGCTTGCCTAGAAGATACCGGTTCACTCCAGCCTTCAAAACTCCCCAATTATATTTGTCAGGAAACAATGACGCTGGTAAGGTAATTCCTTTGCTGTCCGAATTATAAACGAGGAATCAAAACGCTTTATACGTATTCTAGGAATTTCTAACATATACGGATGCCGAGTTTCCGTGCGTAAGTATAGATATACGATGGTAAAAAGGGGATGAGGGAATTAAGTTGTGCAATTCCGTCACACACTCTCCGAAGTGCAAGCTTGTAAAAAATCAAACAATTCTTAAATTAATTAATTAATTCTTATATTTTTTAGTAGACTTGATTGGGTCCTCGGGTTGGGCCCAGTTCAACCAGTTAGTTTGCGCGCCTGATAAACTTCACAGAAGCACTGAGAAACTAGCAGCAACAAATGTTAAGGCGTTCAGTTAAAGGTGTGAAAATAACTAGGTAGTTGGACTTTTCTGCAAAGTTCATCTAGGTAGGTACCACCGTATTGCCAGTTATCCTGCCACCAAGCAGTAGTGTGCAAGTACTACTATGTTCCGGTTTGAACGCATTTTAGCTAGTGAAATGACTGGGCAAATGAGACTATGATCTGGCCTCGCAGTCTAGTAATGTTATTAGGTATTAGTATGTATCAGGATGACGTGCGCAGTGCAGTGTCACGCGAAACTTTAATTTAGAGTTCCAGGCGAACGTCCAGCTAGTCACGTCATTCAACTACTTAAAAAAATACAAAATAGTAGGTACGCTACAATAGTTGGCATGTTTAAAAAAATAATAAAATCAAGTAAACCGTACCTATACCTCCCTGCGTAAAGTGATGTAGGTCAGGTTACCTACCTTTACATAATACCTACTTTTCATTTTTATATCCTAGAGATTTATGTCTGAATAGGTAAAAGGTACCTACAATAAAATTGACTGTATTCTAAAGTGACCGATATAGCTCTTAGGATTAACAAGTTGAAATGCCAATGGGCAGGCCACACCGCTCTTAAAACTAAGCTGACAACCGATGAGAAAGAATAATTCTCGAGTGGCGACCACCTACCGGAAGACGCAGCGTAGACCGGCTTTCCACTATAATAGGTGGACCGACAATCTGCTGAAATAGCGGGGAGCCGATGGATGGAAAAGGCAAACAGCCGCTAAAAGTGGCGCTCTGTGAGGAGGCCTATGTTCAGCAGTGGACGTCTTCAGGCTGTTGATGAGGATATACTTACTACCTACTCTAGTACATAACCTAGGTACTTTAAGAAGCGTCTTACTCCTTTATAGATTTTTAAGTAACGATAGCTCAGCGGTACACCGTGCTACTTTCAAACCGACCGGACCGACGCCCCAGGTTCAAATCCTGCTCAGCTCTACACCGATGAAATTTCAGGTTATGTGCGGGATTTGCACGGCTGTTACCACGGTGAAGGAAAAACATCGGGTCATCGTGTCAAGAATAACATGTATTGTGTCATCCACCGATCACCAGTTTGGGTAGCGTGGTGGGTTATGGACTCTCTCCATGTGAGAAAGACCCGCGTGTCACTACCATGGGAACGTATAGGCGCAGTTTTAAAATCATAATGACGAGGTTTTTAAGTAGGTTTTGTGGACAAGTTAAAGCTTCCATTATTGCTAGTTATCTACTTTTAATGGCCTGATAGCTCAGTTGGTAGTAGCTCTGCCTTCTGAACTGTAGGTTGTGAGTTCGATTTCCACCCGGGACAAACATTTGTGCGTGGTGAACATAGGTGTTTGTTCTGTGTCTGGGTGTTATATTGTATTCTATGTATGTATTTACAAACAAAAAAGTATTTAAGTATTCTATCAGTTATCCGGTTCCCATAGTACAAGCTATGCTTAGTATAGGGCTAGGCGGTGCTGTGTGAAATGTCCACACATATTTATTTATTTATCTGTACCTACCGCAAAATTGGGATCCGTTCATCATTTTTTCCTTTATAATATACCTACCATTACCATACCTTCCTGTCTTGAAGTAGGTAAGTAGGTACTTATTATTATATTACAAGCCTCCGTGGTGTGGTGGTTGAGCAGATCGGCTCATAACCCAGAGGCGGCGGGTTCGATTCCCGCGACAGGACAAGTATTTTTGCATAGGAAAAAAAACGCAAATACTTGTTCTGTCTGGGTGTTGCGGGACCATGCTCCTCGCAGCTCCTGGGTCCCTAGATACAGGTAATCTTAGGGTTCAGGATCTATGTATGTTATCGTTGGGCGTTATTTATTATTTACGTTACTAAGTTCCGAGTTCAGGCTGACACAAATACGAGACGTCATCAAGGCCAGCAAGCAGTAATTGGTAAGCTACAAGAGGAACCGCAGTGTAGGCAGCAGTTACTAGAGTACGATTTCTAATTATTGGTTCTCGTCGATTTCACGGTTCGCGTTATCCGCGCCAAGCAGTTAGTTTTATCAACATTTGATAAGCGATCGTAGTCGTTCGTAGCCGTAAGTAACCTACGTTTATAGGTGGAGCACAGTGGATACGAAGACAGTGACTGAGCTTGCTACCATGCCGACTGCTTACTTACCGACGACTTAAAAGCTATTTGTTTAACGTTACACAGGACTTAGGGTGGATTTTTTATGCGTAGTTAAGATAACCAATGGTTAAAAATTCTAACTTTTGACCATTAGTTAGAGTTTTTAACCATTGCTTACCTTAACTACGGATCAAAAAACCTCACCATTAATCGTGTAAAAACTTATTTCTATTTAAGGTGGCTCGTTTCTCCTACTAATATATTTTCTAATTTATGGGCGAAGAGCGTATAATTTAATACTGGAATAACTATAGTTTGGTTTTTATTGGTCCTCTAAATGCGATAAATCAACTGCAGTTGAAGAAAATAATGGATTAATAGCAAAAATAACATCGAAATTTTTGTAAATTTTGTCAATGTATGAGTGTACACTGATAGTGTCGTACGCTATGACACTGCTTAGTTGTGTTTGATGGCGGCGAAAACGCGCGACGGTGCCAGCTCGTGACATGTACGCGTCACGCACTGTTGCCGCTCTTCTCTGTTTTTTCCATAATTTGAACTCGGCTCAAAAACAAATAATGAAGGATTGGACATTTGATTATCCAGTACTAGAATTTTGGATAAGACGTGTTCATTTATTGCGTAATGGAGAAATTACATTATACAATTCTAATTATATTACTAATAAATAAGTAAATAAATAAAAGCTATAATAAATAAAGAATTCTGTTTTAGTTGTAATTATGGTCAGGTGCAAGCTGGATGCAGCAGGCGAGCAGCCGCTGATAGTGGCGCTCTCTGGGAGGCCTATATTATGTTCAGCAGTAGACGTATTCAGGTTGTTGATGATGATGATGATGATGATGATGATGATGGTCAGGCAGGCGCGGATCCAAGGGGGGCAATTGCCCCCCCCTGAGCTACGACTGATCCTTCAAATGATTGAAATCGCGTAAAGTCAGCCCCGAAGTATTTCTCAACAAAAATGTACCTACTTACCTATTGGCAATAAAGAAGATCAAGCCCAAGCCAAAAGCATCTGAGTTCTTCCTAAAATTATTTTGCCAAAATCTGTCAGGGTATGAATGAAAAATTTTTCGCGCTCCCTCCGCTCGCGCATTACAAATTAGTTAGTGCTTGTGTGCCTTGTTTTACAGTGGTGTTCATTTCTACATAATATTATACCTGCTCCTACAGTGCTGATTACCCAGGTGAATTTTCGTGCTCGCTACGCTCGCATTGTCGTTTTAGGTACTTGTTGAAAAAGTGTTTTTCTACAATGGGTGAGGTGTTTATTATTAGATCGTTTTGTAGGTATAACATGTCCAGCGTTTTGGCTTAGGCTGTAAGCTGCAATGTAAATGTAAATAAATAAATAAATAAATAAATAAAGAGAAATGCGAAAATGCATAATTACCTACGCAAATATGCTTTTGCATAAAGCCCGGTCAATACAAGTAAATAAGTTGTATTCCAACACAATACTATCATTCTCTCACACTTCCGGGTAATTTGCAAGTTAGTCAACGAAATCCTGGATTCGCGCCTGGGGTCAGGTGGGGTAAGTGAAACACCCTATCGTAAACCATAATCTATTCCGTGGCAGGTGTAGAAATCATTTTGTTGGGTGCCAAGCAATTGCGAGCGAATAAAAATATTCGTATTTAAAACATAACTTTGATAAAATTAGATGTTTACTAAGGAGGTACCCAATACATTTATACACAATTATATACAATACATTTATTTATTTAAGAAAATGTGTAAATGTTTTAGCCGCATAAAAACTCTTTGTACAATATAACATACTAACAACTATAATAACATTATTCATTAATCTGTGGTATCATGCATACTGAATCTAAATTATCCGTATAATCCGGGTAAATTAGAATTTACCAGGATTATACGTATAACTTCCAGTGAGATACAAACTTAACTGAATCGAGATATCATCATGGAAAAAATACCAGCGAGTGGAAATTAACTCTATTTTGCGGTGAATATAAACAACTGTGTTGTAGTAGCATTAAAGGGGTTGTAACATTTTGGCCTATAGATCGGCACCCATCTTGTTTTTTTTTCATATGCGCGGCCACTTTGAAAACTTATGCCAATGTGTAGAGGACATTCATACAAGCAATAAATGTCAAGGAAGTAATCTTGTAAAGTATTGCATTATCCTGTTATATGACAAAAACAAAAATTGATTATTTAAAAAATGACAAAATCATTACCATCTAATTCATGCAAAATAGATCATTTATGTTTACTGCCGAGCACAATTGATGTAATGTTCAATAATAATCCATCATCATCATAATCATCATCATCATCATCATCAGTCAGAAGAAGTTTACTTCTGAATGAACATACGCTTTTTACTCCCATCAACCGCCAGACTGAACGAGATTCTGCCATCTACATTCACTGGATGCCCGTCACTTTCATAATGTCGTTAGTTCATCTAGTCGGAAGCCTGCCTACCTAGTCTTCTAGTTAGTTCATAGTCTACACTCAAGAACCTTTCGTCCACATCGGTTAGCGGTTCAAGTACGTGTTCCATGCGCAGTTTCTGCTTTTTTTTTAATTATGAGAAATCATGCACTATTGTTTTCTCATAATAAACCAGAGTGAGTGAATACAGGTAGCTATTATAATATTGTGTTGTGGTTGATCCCATTTTGCATAATAAAACAATTTATTTAGCATTTAGAGATGTTTTTAAGTATCCTGCCCGCGGGGTCGCAAAAAATTATCGGTGCGCTAGCTAGGAAGGACACGTGCAGTGAACCGATTGTCGATTCCCGATAAAATGCAGGCGAGTGCTAACTGTGGACAATAAAATTGGCAAAAATGTCTTTAAAACAGAGAGAATACAGAAAAATTAACAAACAGCGTAATGTTTTGTTAGTTTGCCACTTGTTTCTCAGTGTGCGCACGTGTCCATCATCTCAATTATTAAACCCTTGGACTCCCAGTGGCTCGATATCGAGTTGGCATACATTGTTACTCTATTGTTATGAAAAATGCTGGTATTCCAGAAGTTAAATAGTAAATAACGCCCAACGATCACATACACAGATCCTGGATCCTAACTAGGATTCCCTGTATCTAGGGACCCAGGAACTATGAAGACCATGGTCCGACAATACCCAGACACAGAACAAGTATTTGCGGTTTTTTCATGTGTCAAATACTTGTCCTGTTACGGGAATCGAACCCGCCACCTTCGGGTTATGAGCCGACCTGCTCAACCACCACAATATAGAGGCATTATTTCTGTTATTTTTGCCATCGTTTTGTAAAGTTGTTGTTATCGTTTTGTTATTGGTTACAAGATGTGCCCACTGCCTGATCTCATGAGTGTAGTGTGGTTTGTGGGATGGGCGAGGAACCAAGAGATCCAACCTCTTTCTCCTGCTGCTTTTATAGAATGTATCTTTACTTGACAAGGAGGATGATTTATGAGTAATTAAATATTAGTGGAAACATTTCATTTTGTTTTTTTTTAAACTTTGGTATACCTATAAATATACATAAAGCCATGCCTTATGCCCAGCGGTGTAACCCTTTACATAATATACTTTACTAGATCTTGACATTTCTCGGAATTTATAACGTTTTTGCGGCGACCTATAGGCCAGGCTTCATACTAAAATGTTACAACCCCTTTATTAACCAGCGTTACCCTAATCGGAGACTGCCTGTAAATCCGAATTTATGCGCTCAATCATGTAATCATGTCTTTCCTGAGAGAATTGATATATGCGCCACCAGCTCGTGCATCAGATACATAATATTATTATATCGCAATATTATATTTTTGTTCCTTTTTTAATATTGTCTGACAGCAATTCGATCATGCAAACTCCAAAAAGTTTTTAATGTGTGTGTGATAAGGACAAAACTCAGCCTAATTTTTTAAATACAAAATATATAAGTAAATAGACAATCCAGTTGCCATAATCACCGCGCTTGACTTGCGTCTTGGTGATCATAGAAGATTTTAATGTAGGTACCGAGGAGAGTGCTCGTGACCATTCCCTAGATATTCCCTTAGCCAACTCTTACGGCACCCGTGGGAAAAGAAAGGGGTGGTACTATTCACTAGAGCTATTTACGTAAAATTAAAAGTAGGTACGTAGGTAATGTCTATTTCACTAACCCCACTTGACCCAAAATGTTTTTTATTTTTGGGTAAAATAAGACAAACCAACATACTTTCACTTCAAAGTCATAATATTAGTAGGATTAAGAGTATTATTAACCTTGTAACAAAAAGTAATAAATTATTTATCTACACCACTATTATAAAGAGGAAAGATTTGTATTTTTGTGTGTATGTTTGTAATGAATAAACTCAAAAACTACTGTGCCGATTTCAAAAATTCTTTCACCATTGGAAAGCTACATTCACCCTAAGTGACATAGGTTACACCAATACACGTGGGAAGCCGGGGCGAGCCGCTAGTAAATAATATAGATATTATAGGTAGGTGCGAGATAAGCTCCGGAATGAGGAGCTCCGCAGGAGAACTAAAGTGACCGATATAGCTCTTAGAATTAGCAAGTTGAAATGGCAATGGGCAGGCCACATCGCTCGTAGAACTGACAACCGATAGGGAAGAAAGGTTCTCGAGTGGCGAACACAAACCGGATGACGCAGCGTAGGCCGGCCTCCTACTCAGTATACTGACAATCTGGTGAAAGTCGCGGGAGCCGATGGATGCTGGAGGCAAGCAGCCGCTAAAAGTGGTACTCTCTGGTGGAGGCCTATGTTCAGCAGTAGACGTCTTCAGTCTGTTGATGATGATGATGATAGATAGATGGGTAGTGATTGAATTAAAAAACAAAACACACTGAAGTGGGGTATGAGTCAAGGACTTCTACCCTTGCAGTCGAAGGCTTTCACCACTGGTCCAGTCTAGATCATTTTCTTGAGACTAAAATAATTAGCAATAACATCAAAAAATGCATACAAAAATAAAACATGCAAAAATGAGAATAGAACCCAGAACCCTCTCCTTGCAGTCAAAGGCTCATACAACCTGTCCAATCTAGTTTATTTTTATGCAACCAAATTAGCAATCACTTCAAAACAAAATTGAAATTGAATGAAAATATATAGTATGCAAAATCAATACGAGCGGTGAGGCTCGAACCCAGGACCCTACCCTTTGCAGTCAAAGGGTCACACCACTAGTCCAATCTAGTTAATTTTTATGCAACCAAATTAGCCATCACTTCAAAACAAAATTGAAATTGAATGAAAATATATAGTATGCAAAATCAACACGAGCGGTGAGGCTCGAACCCAGGACCATCCCATTTGCAGTCAAAGGCGTACACCATTGGTCCAATCTATACATTTGTAGTGACACCAAATTAGGCATTCGTTTGTAAATACATACATCTTGTACTTTGGTAGAATAAGAACCTTGTATGTGTGAGTGAATAGTTCTGCCGCCAGACCGGCCTTTTGGGATAATGATACATCACAAATAAAAGTATTTTAGAAACCTAAATCACCTGAAATATTGATGGATACATTACAAAATATTATGCTATTACCGGTAAACATAAAATTACCAAATAATATACGCATTTTCATTAATTAAAAAATAAAATACGCTAAATTAGAACATCAACGTCATCTGTTGACGTGGTGTGCTTAGCTGCCTTTGACGAGCGCCCTTAAGTACCTCGAACATTCCACCGCGGTAGTAGCATTGGCCGTGCACATGAGTAGACTCGGGTGTTCGCGCCAGAATTAAGAACTAGTTTTTTCTTCAAAACTATAGGTACCCTCACCTTAATGCTTAAGCTACTGGTATCTGCCAAAACGCGATTGCTTCGAAGTAGGAATTAATATTAAACCATAATTAATATAGGCCGTGTGATCCCGGTTTGCTAATAGAACCAGTACCCTATATTTTCCGTGGGTGCCGTAAGATTTGGCTAAGGAAATATTCAGGGAATGGGCAACAGCATTCTCTTCGGTACATTCAAATCTGCGATCACCAAGCCGCCTGCCAAGAGTGTTGATTATGGCAAACCCCCCAAGCGAGCAAGCAAGCGTTTGGATAAGCGTCCAAAGTGGCGTTTATGAGGGAGGCCTATATTCATCAGTGGACGTCTTCCGGCTGATGATGATGATGGCATATTTCTGATCCACGCTGTTTTCTTGGTGTATTGGCATTCCTCTCCTAATTGTTCCATGCCTAAACCCAGAAGCCTCCAGCCGGCTTAAAAGTCCTGGCAATAGGGCTGCGACCGCCTGCGTCCGCGCCCAGTTGTAGGTAAATATCACTTTTTGTAGCGGTCACCTTACTCCTAGTGTAGGTATAGGTAAGTGCCACTTACCTACACGAGTACGTACAAACGAAGTAATAGGTAGGTAGATCTGCTACTGTCTAGATTTCTGCTGTGCTTCAGTAGTGACTGTGGCCATGTCTGTGGCCGGCAGTTAGCGCTGTGTGAGTAGGTACTATAGGTATGTGGGTCGCGTTTGCGGTGCCACTGGGGCTTATGGAAACTTTGGAGGAATGGGAAGTTTTAAATATGACTAGAAGTAGCTTATGATTTAGTCACAAAAGTTTGAGCCGAATGCTTAAATTTGAGCAAATTAAAACTACTCGTGTAGGTACGGTTTACACTTTAAACTAATGGCCAAAATGCGAAAAGACCAATATACGGTAAATTACCAATGGTCTTAACAATGATCTTAGTCATTAAGTTATGTACGTAGGTAGGTATAGTATAGATACCTACGACTATCTATAAAATGACTATAAATAGGTGTGGCAACTCTGGTAAAGACCAATGATCAATATAACATCAAGTTGGAATAAAATATGACAATCGAAAATGTCATATTGGACATTTTCCAGTGTCGTGAGTAGGTACAGGACCTACGTAGGTATAGGTGCTTACTTGACATTTTCTAGTGCCTTCAACAACAATGTTCATACATAAATCAACAGCCTGCACATGTCCACTGCTGAACACAGGCCTCCCCATAAAACGCCACTAGGTATAGACGCTTATTATAAGTGGGGGGTTGCCATAATCACCACGCTTAGCAGGCGGCTTGGTAATCGCAGAATATTTGAATGTACCGAGGAGAATGTTGCTGCCCATTTCCTGGATATTCCCTTAGCCGGCTCTTACGGCACCCACAGGAAGAGATGGGGTGGCCCTATTCTCACATCTGGCCACGTGGCCACAACAGTGTAACAGCGTTTTTTCAATTTTTTATTTTTAGTAACAAAGTCATCGCGCGGTTGGTAGGCACCATTTATATCGCTGCATAGCACCCACGCAATGAACACCGTGTCTTGCCTACTCACACTTATAGATTTAATGATTATTTTGTATCTATTTATTCGACAAGCGCTGTGAAATGAAAATACATCATTATAGGTACCTACATTTTTT
Source organism: Ennomos quercinarius (assembly GCA_910589525.2). Taxonomy (NCBI): domain Eukaryota; kingdom Metazoa; phylum Arthropoda; class Insecta; order Lepidoptera; family Geometridae; genus Ennomos; species Ennomos quercinarius. The sequence goes on from OU342502.1 coordinate 15,935,235, forward strand.
AAAATGATTCGAGCATTTTGCAAAACGCTCTTTAAATCCGTCGAATCTAGCCGACCCTGTCAACCACTATAGCCACTAAAGGTTGATGACTTATCTATAACTATTGACTACCTATTGTATTAGTACTAATCATCATCAGCCTGTAATCAGTCCACTGCTGGACATAGGCCTCTTCTAATGCACGCCACTTAGCTCGCCCCCTAATTACCTAACTCGCAACAGGTTTGCGACAGGCGTAAATCTCGCGGTGATTGCTGTCATACATCATTAGTGGTGTCGAGAATGTATGCTTCGCTACTGCTGTCGCATTGCTACTGCTGTCGCATTGCTGTTGCAAATTTTACGTAGTTACCCCGCCGATCCTCGGCTAATCTCATCCAGCTGCCGCCAGCCACTCTGCGTATATCGTCGCTCCACCTAGTCGGAGGGCGTCCGACACTACGTTTGCCAAGTCGCAGTCTCAAATCAAGAACACGTCTACCCTAGCGGTCGTCGGTTCTGCGGCAAATGTGACCAGCCCACACAGTCAGGAGAGGCAGATGTTCCAATAGGAACGTGAAATTTCGCAAAAGAGGGCAAATGGGTACAAATTAAATAACTACATACAAAAAACTCGTTTAGACACGACGCGACGTATTTATGATTTTTATAGCAGTATCGCCTGCTCAGCGTAATCTACAGATTAATTTGTAAAGGAAAAATTTGAATCACGAGCGGGACTTGAACCCGCATCCATCCGTCCCTAAAGCCGGGACATGCTTTACTTAAGCTACCGTGACAAGTGATTCAAATTTTTCCTTTACAAATTAATCTGTAGATTACGCTGAGCAGGCGATACTGCTATAAAAATCATAAATATTGATTTGGGAGGCGTTATCTTTACAGCATTTGTGTTGATGTAACTTGACCGTGCTGGTTGGGATAATTCTTAAGAATTTCTCAATAGATGGCGCTGCCAACCCCGTAAGTTGGTTGTAAAAGGTGAAGGATAAATTCGGACATGAGACCACTTGTCACGGTAGCTTAAGTAAAGCATGTCCCGGCTTTAGGGACGGATGGATGCGGGTTCAAGTCCCGCTCGTGATTCAAATTTTTCCTTTACAAATTAATCTACGACGTGACGTGTCACGTTACACTTTTATCATTGCTGAAAAATTACGCCATCATCCCTACTGTGGTGATTAGGTAAAAAAAACAATGATTTTTTTCCTTGCCCTCTGCTTTCCATGTTGCTCCGCGACATTACAGAAGTAAGTAATAGTAGAAAAGTCCTTACAATTGTTTCAGAAAACACTTGTGCAAATACTATTAGTTTTTGAGGCAGTTGACGATCGCCGTGCGCGCGCGCCGCTCTCACCACCGCGATTTTCAGTTCGAAAGTTTTCAGTGAATTTCATACAATAATAGGTATTTCAAGCGTTGGATTCTTGGAGCTTTGACACTGCAAGTTAGAAGAACACTCAAGATAAATCAATATGAAAATAGTTTAAATTTTGTCTGAAGCCTATACCGTATACCTCTCGTATAGCGTTTATAAAACGCCATACTTATGTAGAGTATCCAATGTAGCTCAAGATGAGAAATAAATCGGACATCTTTAATTCTTCACGTGCTTTCTCAGCATTTCAAATTGGCTTGGAATTGGCGTAGGTACTATTAAATATTAGATGATTTTGGCTATATAGTCTTGTATGTACGTAGTTATATATACCTACCTACTTAGAAAATAGAAAACCGATAGGTACCTACAGAATGGAAAACTTGTGTCAGCGTTTTCGAGTTCCTAACCGTAATAACTAAATAACTCAATCAATCAATCAAATTATGTATTTGCTAAAATACAAGTATAGTAGACGGAAAACTTTAAGAACTTGAATCTAAATCCTCAACAGCAAACATTTCATAGTCGTACTTGCCGTATTTTGTTCTGGCATTGTTTAAGCAATAGAACCTTCTCCCATGAAAAACATGCGACCACCAGCCACGCCCCCTTCAGCTAATCGTAGTTGGACAAACCTACAGCGGCTGCAAGAGCTCAATGCGAGTAATAACACTACCAGGGAGTTCCTCTGTAAGTTACTTCTTGCACGAACCTTTTGCGGTCGCATCAACCATCGACTCTACTAAAGAAATCCAAGAAAAAATTATGCAAACTAGAGCCATTCATCGGATTCAAAAGTTATTTGAACATATTCACACTTGACACTCGAGGTAATGACTCCATCGCATGCTATCCGTTTGCCAAAGGCCAAATTGTCTAAAAATGGAATGAAAATGATAATATGTAAAGTGCAAAAACTATCGATCAAAACACATGTAACCTAAAATTTTATGGTTTTCCCCGACCATCGGAAAATGCAAAATAGAATTAAGAAAGAACCTGTGAAGCATCCCACTTCGAAGAACCAATGAAACGTTGACTGCAAGTCGACCCGAGCGGTATGAGCAAACTATGGAGTTAAAGCTAGTTTGTTCGCCCCGGCTCGAGTCGGCTCGCGTCATACTTAAGCAACGTGGAAGTCTCCGATTGGCACAGCTGGATTCGGAACTCTGTGTAAGATTTAATGTAAGTAATTGGCTACGCAGACTATGGGAAATTCAGTCACTCGGGGTGCTGATGGGGATGGTAGGAAAAGCCAATGTAGAGAGTACCATCCAGGAATGAACCAGCCACAGGAATTTGACCGGAGAGCTGTATAAGGCAATACGTAATTCTGGTGCCAGATATATTAGCGAACATCTGATATGAACCTGTTTCGCCTTTACTTTTCTGTGACTTACAGTTATTGCAAAGAATGGTAATGGTAGGGGTATTATATGCAGTAGGTACCTAGTATATTTAGGTACAGTATCGGTTCGTTATAATCAGGTCAAATATTCATCGTGGTTATCATCACCTACGCTGCTGGACCATACGAAAATATTCTAGGTCTGTGTGCTGGACATAGGCCTCTCCCAAGGTACCTACATCACCTTTCCTCTTCGTCTTCGGCTCTTATCGCATCCAACAAGTAGAGGTAGGTACCTATACTGTCAGCTACTGAGGGCGTCTTATACGACGATGCCAAGTCGTACCTCTTGGAGGGGGAAATGGACCCTAACGAAGAACAAGGTAAGAAGCCGAATTATGTAAAATCCAAAATCCAAAACTGTTTTTTTTCTATCTAGATACAATCTTCCTCCTTCCTAGGGAATTTGATGTAAGTATTGAGTACCTACATTTTCATCATAATCACAGGGTCACAATAAATTCTGTTTCCTATCAAAACATTTGGCTGGATAGAACATAACCACCGACAACACGAGCAACGTCAACGATTTTGGAATATGACTGCAATATATTTGTGGGGGCCAACGAGGATAAATATTCCCGTTGGCCCCGCGTGGGGCGCTAGAGGAAAAAAGTCCCCGTTGGGCCCTATGGGGGCGAAGACGAGGGGGCAACGGGAACAACCCTGCAATTACGGTCTACAAATGGCGTGTTTCTACGTGAAATAAGTATTGCAGCAGTTGAGGCAACTAAAGTATGTAAGAATCTCACGCTTTGTAGTTGCTAATAGCTACATGGTGTAAATCATCAATTACTAAATATCATCGACAGCAAGGTATACCTACGTAGCCCGTTTCCTCGAGGGCCCGCCGCCGCTATCGGGCAGTAATTCTTAAATTCCTCGTGGTAACAATGCGCTCGTAAAGCCTCAGTAACTAGGGCAAGTTGTTACAACTGGCTGCCCGCCGGCAAAGCTGTGCCTAACCTAATTGTGTGGAATGAATTCGACTAAACGATCATTTCGAACGAATCATTCACGATCTAATGAGGTTTGTAACGTACAGATGGGAGCTACCCTAAGGAATGGCTTGAAGATAGAACTGCTAGAAGACCAAATTATTATATTTTAGAAGTTCTACCTTGACGGTCTGTGAAGCAATAAGCTTCTAAGAAATAGACAAGTAAACATAGTAAATAAGCGTGTCGAGTACAGTTTCGATTCATTCATCATCACCATCATCAACAGCCCGAAGACGTCCACTGCTAAACATAGGCTTCCCGCACAGAGCGCCGCTGCGTCTTCCGGTCCGTGGTCGCCACTCGAGAACCTTTCTTTCGCATCGGTTGTTAGTTCTACGAGCGTATGTGGCGTGCCCATTGCCATTTCAACTTGCTGATTCTGAGAGCTACTTCAGTCACTTTAGTTCTCCTGCGGATCTCCTAGTTTCGGATCTTATCTCGCAGGGAAACACCGAGCATATCTCTCTCCATAGCTCGTTTAATTCATTATTGCAGTCTACCTAATATTACTGCCACGTGCGCCGACTTTCCAGTAAGTTGGTGTTTAATATCAGCTGATAATATACCCTGAATATGAATGAAGACCACCCCTTCCATCGAATACTTCCTGTGTTGCTATATTTAGACTTCCATTGACTCGCTATACTAAATGATATTACCTTTTTATCCATTAGGTACCTCTACAGAAGACACTCAAATTAAGTTCCAATTCTACTTTCATAAAATCCCACATTTCATTAAAAAGTGAATTTTCCATGGCGTCAAATTGTGGGTCTTATCGCGCCATAAAACTTTTCAACCAGAACCTGTATATGGCGATAAACCTCAGGCTGCAGTCGTTGTTATGCGTCCCACTACCGTTATCGCCCTCCGTTTAATGTCTGGCCGTAAATACGCGCATACTGCACTGTAAATTATAAATATGTACCTATACATCTTAACATATAATATTATAAGTAGGACAGACAGTACTATTAACATAATGTAATTGCCAATACCCCACGCAAGCACTTGTGGGTACTTGTATAATACCAAACTCAATAAAAAATATACTGTTACATACAGTTTATTTTCCAACTGTAATTTAAGATATGGGTACCTACTATTGTTTTATTCCAAAAATATATATTTTTCAACACATTTACTCGAAAACATACAAACATTGTTTGAAAGTTAAACATTACGCACCATACAACGGAGCGTGCGGTAAAATAGGTACTCTCACCTAAGTACATAATTTACCGCATCCTTCCTTGTATAGCGCCGTGCGTAACCTTTACGGTTTTATTTTTAATTTCAATAAAACATACCTATATAAGAGTTCCACCAAAGAGTTTCACATAACGAGAATAAATAAGCTGAATGACCGAAACTCCTTGGAAGCGTTTTTGCTCAATATGTTTGTCTCACTTTAATATTTAAGAGAAAATTAAACTAAAGATGTAGTTCTAATTTTCACCACACGCACGTGGCGCCATTTGCATTGTAAATGCGCGCCATTTTAGCCCATTTTCATATTAGATTAGGAACATAAAAGATTGTTAGTTGCGACTTTGCCACTAAAAACAAAAGTTTATGTCATTACCTATTGTGCTGTTTTCTCGCAAATATGTTGAAAAACGTTGTATGATACACGTGCGGAAATTGGTTTCTACAAACTCGTGACTATGGTAAGCCCTCGTCTTCTTCTCGGGCTTACATTTGTCTACTCGTTTGTAAAAACCAACTTACCGCCCTAACATCATAAATAACTATAATATACACCTGCCACAGTAAACAAGTGAAAAGTTCCTGTATATATGTATTATTGCAATTATAACATAACCATTCGTATCTAGGCGTATCTAAGAATATTTTCTAGGGCCCCTGAAAAGTGGCCGATGGAGCTTCACCCATTAATGAATAATTATAATAACATATGAAAATATGACGCCCCTTAGGTCTCTAGGTTTGTATAAGTAGTAGCATTTTAATCTAATTTTCTCTTTGATCTGATAATAAACACCTATTAGAAAATAGGTGATACACGAGCTATATAGGTTACATAGGGCCCCCTATATACGCCTATTAACATAATACCCTATCCCTACTCCTTATTAATATATAAAAGTGACGTTGTCTGTTTGTTTGTAGTGGCCCTGCCATCTGAACCATAGGTTGTGGGTTCGACTCCCACCCGGGACAAACATTTGTGTGATGAACATCGGTGTTTGTTCTGCGTCTGGGTGTTATATTTTATTCTATGTATGTATTTACAAACAAAGTATTCAATCAGTTATCTGGTTCCCATAGTACAAGCTTTGCTTAGTTAGGGGCTAGATGACGCTGTGTGAAACGTCCAAAAATATTATTATATATTATTATAGAGTAGAATACATAGTCGTAATAAAGCAACATACATTAAATAGAATTTAATTAAAAAGTTTCATTTATAATACACGCAGAAAATAAACAAATCAAAGTTTTATACGTTTGCGATAAGATATAACTTTTATAGACCCTACGAGTAATATTCCGAATGGTGCAATCCGTCATATTTTATCGAACGCTTGTAATAACCTGCCATAACATTACATATTTGTCATCACCATAAACCAGCTATAACTGAATTCAAATAAAAACCAACATAAAATATCGATACTTTTAATTCAATGAATAAATTTAGCTATTTAAGTATTATTGTTCTTATCGATAAAACTAAATAAATAACAATTGTAAGACCAACTCCGCTTACATATTAATATACATATACTTGTGGCTTAAAATATAATATATTGATAGCTCACTCACAACTCGGGACGATATATTAATAGCTTCACTATAATACAGTTAGTAGCCCACTCCACGAAGACAAAGCTTGTGGAAATAATTCGTGTAAACGTGAATTTTGGCACAGCTGCGTTAGCACAGACGGTAGACAAATTGTCTTTCCCCTGTTTTACTTGACAAGTAAGCAAGTATGAAGGAAGTGACATAAAACAAGAAAAGACAATTTTGTCTACCATCCGTGCTAACCATAGAAATATATAAGCTAACTTATGTATTTCTATGGTGCTAACCTAGCTGTTGTAGATGAAGGTGTCCTGAACAACAGCAAAAAAAATGTATAGAGCCTTTCTTGTAGGTGATTTAATGTAGATTAATTTAATCCTTAACCATTTTTTAGCACAGGCTACAGATTTAGAGTTATTCACAAATGTCTGAAAAAGGGACCATTACACCCCCCTCCCTTTCCTTAGCGGCACCCCCCAGTACTTTTAATATGTTTATCAGGACACCTTTAGAGGCCAAAATGTGCCAAAATTCGCCTTTACACGAATTATTTCCAACAATCGGATTTTTTTGGTCTTCGTTGACCGGACTATAGAATTCTCATATATCCCAACATATTAATCCATTCCCTACTAATATAAAAGTGAAACGTAGTCGGTTTGTTTGTTCGTGTGGCTTTCAAATAAAACGGCTGAAACAATTTCAATGAAACTTTGCACACAGATTGTTTATATTACCGGGATTAACATGGGATAGTTTTTATCCCGGAGAATTCTTCTTTTGTCTTTGCCCATTTCAAACTCAACAGAGACTCAACGTTTTTCAGGGGGTTAGTATTTTGTGAATAAAAGTATCTTTATGCTACTTGTATGATCTTTTAAATTAATTTATTATTTTTAATTGCACGTAACTATTTGAAACGGATGGTTTCTTGTTAAACTACAATTTTTAACAAAATTACTGATTTTTAATGTGATATGTTTGCCTGTTTTATTTATAAGTTGTGCTAGTTTTGTGTCAGTTGTAAATATACGGATAACTTAATTCGCATTTGCTTATATAAAAAAACAAGTATAATAGATTATTTACTGAACATTGGCAGCAGTTAAACTTTGTGTGTGACGGATAACATTTAGTCCACAAAATACCATGAATACAAACTTAAATCTACAGAATATATTCAATTCCATTCTTACAAAAATATTCAATTCAGATCTAGATATAATTTCAATTATGCAGCAGCATACTTTAATATTGTTGAAGTAAATACATTTTTGCACTCGTCAAGTAATTTCTAAAGCAATTCTAATTTTATTTTGCAACGTTGACTAACATAATGAAATAACTGCATTAAATTACTATTAATTTGATACATTTAAGTAGTGTAGTTTTAGCCAAGCCAGTAGAACTCACGAAAACCTAAGCTATGCAGCTATATCTATATAATACAACACAAAATTACTAAGAGTACATAACATAGAATTTAACATTTCAATTCCTAACTTATGTAGGTATTTGTTAATTTGCTACTTATTTGTAGGATGATAATATTTTTAGTAACACATACGTACTTTGGCAATTCCTCATTTCATGCCAAAACGTACTTAAATCCAATAAAACAAAGCCCATAATTGAATGCCACGATATCACACAATTAATTTTATCTAAACCCATTGGGAGATTATAATTGGAAAATAATTGATTTAGACCATTATTATGCTAAGACACAATGTAAAATGAGCTTTTTCACAACTACATGAGAGTCTACATTCGAGATACATAAACAAGATTTATATGATTATATCACACGCACAAGCGAAACGTTCAAACCCAAGTATCATGTAGGTATGTTTAAAATACACATATACAATAAACATTTGACAAAATTACATTAGTCACAGCGAAAGTAGAATTCAAATTTCAAAACTCTAAAAATTTATTGCAACACCACTAAAACCAGGCTTTAACTAATAACTGGTTAGATGTGTTATTTAACTACCACAAATATGGCTTCTAGTTATAACCTTCCTTTATGATCTTATAACATATTGCTAAAGATCCATTAAAATATCTGAAAGCAGCTGACGAACTTATAGCTTACTCACTCCCACTCCCAAGTAGTTCCACAGAACTTCCTTGCTCCCACAACACTTTTAACAAGATTTGTAGAAGCGAGAAAGCAATATTTTTCCAGTTTACTGTTGTTATGCAGAGTTACACAAATTGAGTAAATGTTTATCTATTCTGTTCACGAGTTGTAAATGTACAGCCATAATTCTAATCGTTACTTAAAATTGATCAGTGTTTAAAACCTGTCAACTTCTCTGACGTGAAATGTAACGTGCGAAAACGAGACCACGCATTTTAAGCGTACAATGCAGGCTGTCTGTATTTTGGACGTGGAAGAATAGGCTAGTGTCCTGCTTTTTTATAAATTAAATATTTCAAAGTTACAAGCATTTTAAAATACAGGAATAGAAAGAGACAGTTCAAACGTGCAGTGACGTCAGTTCTTGCTCCTTCATAGTCCCTCATTACTAAGCTGTGGTAGCTTTACATACAATCTCTTTGGCATGTTACGTCACTAACGTGCGTTTTCATAGTAACTGTGGGGAAGCTCTGTTTTGCGAGAAAGGGACAGGCGATGCCCCCTCCAGAAACTTCAAAAGCTTATTACTCCGTGATTTATTTACCATTTTTACTAATTTTTTTCAATTATTGCATTCATTTTTAATCTACTTTATGAAAATAATATTTACTTGTTAATTTTTAACAGCAGAACACTAGCATTTAATTAGATTCGTCGGAATTTTTACCACATCACTAGATATGGTTATTATTTATTTATGAACATTAATATGTTTTTTTACTATTCTTTCTTTCCCTATCCCAACTGATTATAAGTCAAGATGTGTTTTGATATTGCATTCAAACTATTTTACTTTCTCTAAAAACGAGTTACTTCAGTAATACAATTAAATCGTCAGATATACGTTTGTGTAAATTCCAATTTAGGTATATAAAAATCATAGTCATAATTATCATAAAAAATAACATAATTAATGAGCGATTAGGATTAGGATTAGGTAAATTGTACGAATATTTATATTTTCTACCAAACAGTATTTACATTTCAAAAATATATACTGGTTATCAGTATTTCACAATTTCTTCTAATTTCTATTATAACTAGGTATATTGGCATATTCATGGGACATTCTATACATACATATACACTCTCAAATATTGAGTTACCTCTCCATACCATCAGGTTTCCTTACGTATTTATAGCATTTGCCTCTTCTATACTCATATAGCTCGCGCCAATAAAAGACTGAAAAGGAGCGTATATACAGTATTTCTATTGCCTTTTTATTCTAACTACTTCCAACAAGATTGAGAGCCCCTCGCTTGTAGGCCCTCCAACCTCCCAATCTTGTGTAAGCCCTGTTCCTGTTATTTTATGTAAACAAAGTAATGTCACGAAAAGTCACTGTCAAAGTGACATGCCAGTTGCCCAAAACATGTTTTACTTGTGAAACGTATTTTTATTAAATGGAGTTTAAGAGTATCAATCTTACTGATTAACAAGCAAAACTTTGCATACTAAATATTAGTAGGATAATATGATGTAGGATTAAACAATTCCAAATTTCTAAAGGTAAAATTTTAGAAAGACGTAAATAAAACATTAACATACATTACTTAAGTTTTTTAACTGACCAGAAACCTTATAAATTATACTGACAATTCTGACAAACATTCTATAATTTAAAATCGAGAGATTTATTCATATTTAATCTATAAATATTTAGTTTGACCTGTTTTTTCATATTTTACATACTTTTCATCATATCTCAAAAAGTGCACGAAAGTAGCTTAAGTAGCACCAGGTCTTTGAAGAAAGTATGGCATATAATCGTATGATACCATCATATAAATCCCGGAACGAAACGAAAAAAATGTTTAGATCCTCTACAGTCTTACCAGTATAATAAAATATTTTCTACCAAAAATCGATTTCTTTATCATAAAATTTTATATATCCGATATAACGTTAAAATATATGGTACAAAACTATTTTTATTTTATAATTAAGCAGATTATGAAAAGAACATAATATTTGATATTTTTTGGTCAAATATAGTAACCTACCGTTATAAAAGATATTTTTTGCACTGTTATCCCCTTTGTTTACATAAAATATCTAAGATTCAGGAACACGGTACAGACAAGTGATTTTCAGTTTTATAAGATAATTTTTATTGGCGATAGTTATACGAACATATTTTTCATTAGCTTCATTTGTTATTTTGTAGTCTGTAATCGAATCAATTTATCTAAAATATCACAGATTGTTAAAATGTCGACTCTTGTTGATGACAAAGTTCCTTGTAAAATGCATAATGTAAGAGACAAATGCCGATTCAAGTCAATAGTTCACTGTCTACAATTTCTATAGTTTTTTTAGAGCTAAAGCGCTAGGCCTAGTGGATCGGAAACTGGCTCTCAAGCTTCGATCAGTAGCCTCAAGCGATTACGCCAGAACACTCGACATGCTCGCCTTGCCGTCCTTTGTTATTTCAGCCTATTTTTTTATATTTGCTAAGATAATAATTATTAGGCTATCTGAAAAATAGACTTTAAATCTAATCAATAGAGTAAGATTTCGAGCTACTTTAATTACTATGATAAAACTTTTATTAAATCTTTTTTTTGATATTTGACAAGTTAAAATCGATGCCTAATAATATAGATCGAGTTATCTAGCGGAAGTATAGTATAAGTATACGCCAGACCAGCTACTGAAAAACATTGGAATCGCCAGCCAAGTGAAGTCTTTCAAGAAACATCAAGTACTTTGAAGCGGACAGTTAAATATATACTCTATTACTGAATACATTTACGACACGTTTTTACTTGTAACATCAACAATAAGTACAGAATTACTACAATAACAATTTTGTTTTATTTTCCTATCCAATTACACTTATGTACTGCTTAATCACAACTTTCGTTCCAAATATATTGTAAAATATATAATTTAATATTATTAATTTTTAGTTTTATTTATTACATTATAATAATTTTTAGAGCAAAATCACAAAATAGATGGCGCGTAAAATACTAAAACTGAAAAGCTAAAAAGACTTAAATTTGAACGCGCCTTTTATGTTGTCTTCTATGTGAATAAAATCTATTTTGCTCTTGAGATATATTACTTTGAATTTCACTTAAAAAATACTTTTTTCCTTAAAATTTGCTATAATTGTCTATTTTATAATATTAAGATCACACGCGGTAGATGTGAAACTCTTTGCTTGTAATCTAATAACCATTGTAACTTTCTTAAATAAATATAGCTCTTACAATTTTTGAAAGCAACGGCTGTTATAAGGCATAGTGCTTTATAAACAACTATACCTACATCCTGCTGCAAGAAATATACTGGTAAGTGACCATACGTAGAGTTCCGGCTACGAAAACAATTAAGGCCCGCATTACAAAACGACGCTCAGTCGCTAATCGATTCACAAATCAAGATTTCATTCATATAATGATCAATAACCGGCCAAGTGCGAGTCAGACCCGCGCACGAAGGGTTCCGTACCATTATATATCCCTGCCATCTAGTGTAGAGTAGCAGTACTATTTAAAGCAGCGCCATCTATGACTCATCTGGTAAACGAGCAAAAAATCACGTTTGTTGTATGGGAGCCCCCTTAAATGTTTATTTTATTCTGTTTTCTAATTTTGTTGTTATAGCGGCAACAGAAATATATCATCCGTGAAAATTTCAACTGTCTAACTATCACGGTTCATGAGATACAGCCTGGTGACAGACCGACGGACAGACAGACAGTGGAGCCGTAGTAATAGGGCCCGTTTTACCCTTTGGGTACGGATCCCTAAATATGATCATTTTATGAATGACATCTCGACGTGAGCGTAGTTCTGTAGAGACCTAAAAAGTGTTAAAGCCAGAAAGAAATACCGAATGGCCCAACTTCACTTTCTAGTGTTTCTCAGAGAGCCGGGAGAGAACTGACGAAAGTTAGAAATAAACCAATAAATTAATGTCACATTTCATACTTGTGTAGGTTTTGAGGTTTTACCAACAGCGTCAATAAAAAAACCGGAAGCGCCCCAATTTTAATATTAAACAAAATTTTATTATTTTAAATTAAAATGTGATTTGAAACTTTTTGTAAATTGTGTTTGTATTTACACTTTTATCACAGAATGCTTAAAAGTACATAAATGTACTATTAAAAAATATTGCATGCAAAATACCCATACAAAGTAAAAGGAGACATTTTTTGATATAGACATTCGGATTCGGCAGTTTCGTCAACACCATTGTACTGCCCTCATAGTGAAGAACGCAGTAGCTAACGTTTTCGGAAAAATCGAGTTATATAACTATTCGGAATGGCCCAAAAAAACTATAATCCGGTCTTTCTCACGTATCAAAATTTCACCTGGAACTCAAAAACTCAGGAAGTAAGAATGCAGCAACTCGACTACTCTCGACTACTCGCAACTTTTGTTTTTGCGTTTTTCTCGAAAACATGATTTACCTACTTACTGCATTTTTCATAAGGATGGAAGTGTAGTAGTAATATTAATGTATATCTAATACCACCTCACCCTAAACAAACAGGTCACTTAACATGTTCATTTCCTACAACAGCAAGTTACACATCCACCGCTTCACCCACAACCCACATGTAATGTCTGAACTCCACTTTACACTAAACCACGCACAATGTCACGCCAAACTTAACACCAAATTTACGTGAAACTTACACCAAAGTTACTTCAAACATAAGCACAACTTACACCAAACTTACGTAAAAGTTACAACAAAACTACGCATAAGTTACGTGAAACTTACGCCAGTGACACTAAATTTACGCCAAAGTTACGTGAAACTTACGCCAGTTACGTGGAACTTAGGTGAAGTTACGTCATAGTAACGTCTAGCGAGGCCGCGGCGCCGACGGCCCCGCCGGCGCCGGCGCGCGGCGCGGGGCATCACCGCGACGGACACGACGACAGGTTGGACTTGCCCGAGAGGCACGAGAAGCCGGACGTGCCCGACTGCAGGCTTGACATCGAGCCCCTGGGAAATGGTGCGCTATGTTAGCTAGTGTTCATCGCTGAAAATATATCGAAGTATCAGAACGCTCCGTGACTTGTTATAAGCTCAGCATTCCACACCAAGCTTTTCGCTGACTCTTTTATTACGCGATAGGGAATGGAATTCCACTCCCGGCTTCCTTGTTTCCTGACAAATATAATTTGGGTCTCTTTAAGACTAGAGTGAATGAACTCCTCGTAGGTCAACGTGCTACGCCTTCAACTAACATCAGGTGAGTCGCGGTCAAACGTACATTAAGAAAAGCTAAATACTTCTCGAAAATTTCGTCAAAATTGACGATTTGTAAGTAAAGATATTGTTTTTAGAGCTAGGTAATAATATTAACAAGCGACAAAGATTGATATTTTCCCGGACTTAAAAGAAATTAAATAAAACACTCATTCGATCAAATTGGTTCTGGAATGTGAATGAAATCAATCGATAGAAGAGATGTTGAATGTACAATATTTGCGCATGGACGCATTCTCGCCCATTCGACGTATCAACTGCCTTTTCAGTTTTATTCGAAAACCTAAAAGTCGAGTTGGTGAAAATGTCGCCCAAGCAACTCAATATGTGAGGAATGCTATGAATGAATGCGGGCGTAAAATTGGCTATAAAATACATGTTTATTACAAAATATATTCAACCTTCGTATTAGCTTCGGAGCCTAATGAACGGCAGATAAAATAAGAGTTAGTTACCAATCCAATAGCGTGGTTTCACCTTCAGCCATATTGTCAGTTAACATCAGGTGAAATATGGTCAAACGCTACTACCATGTCCGACATGAAAAACGAGGGTAACTCGCTACACCTGGATTGGGAAACGGCTCTCAAGTAACGCTGCAGGAATACTCCATCAGTTGATTCCGTCATCCCCTTTCCATTACAGAACTCCCGTCTCTCTGGGGGTGTGACATGGTACTACGTACTTGTAGTGGTGGCTAGCGAGCGTCTCGTGGAAGTACATGAGTTGTGCGGCGCGGTGCGAAGAGTCCAACATCTCGCAGCGCCACTGCAGCACGTAGCTGCCGCCGTGCAGCATCACGTGGGAACCCTGGACGGAGGAAGATATTGGACGTAAAAGTAGTGTGTGAATTCAGACTTGCACCGCTACACGCCGTAGTTAGGACGCATCATGGTACTAGTATTATCAGGAATATCAGTAACATGCGTCCCGCCCCCTTATTACCTAACTCGCAACAGGTTTGCGACAGGCGTAAATCTCGCGGTGATTGCTGTCATACATCATTAGTGGTGTCGAGCATGTATGCTACGCTACTGCTGCTGCTTTGCTACTGCTGTCGCATTGCTATTGCAAATTTTACGTAATTACCCCGCCGAACTACGTGTAAGGTCAACCATTCAGTATAAGACCACGCCTTCCACCGTGTAGACGCCTCAACTCAAATATACAGCAGGACTCGATTACGACGCGAACGTTTTTCATTTGTCAGCGGTCACCACCACCAGAACCTAGAACACCTTCAGAGCTGGCTCTTCTACCCCAGCTCACCAGACATAGATAGCAACCCACCAGCGCTATCATATCACCACATGGGATGGGATGTACCAGAGGTTTTCCTGATATTACATAAATCCAACAGGGTTTTAAAAAAAATCTATTGTAATTTGTATTTATTTTATAACGTGAAACCTGAATTTGATCGTCATTTAGAGACAATATCGGGCGGTGCAATAATACAGATTATGTTCAAGTTTTTAGCCTAGTAATGATTTAATTATTCGACAGAAACCCTTTTGTATGTATGTGTAGTTATTACCGCTACATATTGAAACTGCTGTACGGATTATGATGAAAGGTGGACCTGTAATGGCACTAAAGATACTTCATATCCTAGAAAACTGTGAGACAGCAGTCACATAGCTTATCTATACTTATAATAAAACTATAGCAGGTCCAATTCTGGACAAGGTTAGGGCGTAAAACTAACTAACCCGTGCGAAGCCGGGGCAGGTCAGCTAGTATTATATATAAAGTAGTGGGGTGAAGTGTTGCTATGAGAAATGTTCTGACCTGTATGCTCTCTCCGTCGTGACATACAAGCGTGGGCTCGACTCGGTGGTAGTGTTCCCCCTCCCGCCACCCCTTCTGGAACACCGAGCCCTCCTCGACGCCACCTACGCACAGCGCTGCAAGTCATTACACACTTATTTACGAGGGGGTAAGGTGCTAAATAGCGTGAGTGTGCAACGATGTTAAAGGTAAATGGCGATACTGGTATCAGATATTAATCTGTAGGTTTATTTCAAATGACTTCAAAAAAGGAGGTTTTCAATTAGATTATTTTTTTATGTTTGTTACGCCAGATCTCCGTTTAACCGACTTGAAAATTTCTTTTATTATTTGAAAGGATATACTTTCAGATTGGGCTAATATGTAAATTTTATCTAAATCAGTTCAGTAATTTGGTTTTTAAATCAAAATAATAAGTACTTATGACCGATTCTTAGCTTGAGTGTGGTAGCTAGGCGATTACTAGACAATGTCACCACCACGCTATAGTTTTATCAGAAAATCTCAAGCTCATCGCATTCAGGTTTCGATTTGCATTAGATCGCAAGTCAACATCACTAAGGAAAGAGATGATACGAAATGGTCAAATTATAAAGCAAAAAAGTATAACTAGGAGTTTATAACAAATAAAAAAATAAAAGGTACCAAAACCAAGAGAAAAAAAAGTAAGAACATAAAAACAAAATCATTCACATCAATAGCAGTAGATCAGATTCCCTTGAAGACCAACGACAAAATCTCTTAATTACTGGTCACAAATGAAACTTAACCTCGTATATCTTGCCTCCACCATGAGCTAGCAACTTGAATCCATAACAAAATATACTTCTCTAATCAAGATCTACCACATACAGAAGTTTCATTACTGTTCATCAACAAAAAATCCGAGACTAAAATATGCAACCATCTTTAACCATTTTCTTCTGCTTACCGTTTCCGTTATCAGCTGGCGGCGCACGTAAGTCTCTTTCACTACGAAGCACTGAGAATGCTATGTCGTGTCGGAGTACGTCAAAATCCCATGTCAGCACACTTTGTGGGTCCTTGTTCACTACTATCACTTCATGGACCTGGGAACATCAAGAAGCCTGAAAGAACGACCCAAGGTGCCTATTTTGGAAAAAAAATCTGCAAGAATTGTCCAACAGTATCAGACAGTAGCTTGCAATAGTAAAAAACTAGGTTTGCAGGTGTAAACTCGGCCTTACGTACCTTTGGCATGTGTAATTTTTTTTCGGTTCTGTGGCCAACACTACGAAATTAAAGCATTTAGTACGGGTTTTGGCGGGAACGCGAAAAAGTTCGCGTCGCCGTCGTTGCATTGTAATATTTTTCAAAACTTGTGCTTTTTCCAGTGTTAATGATTAAAATTGGTGGCGTTTTACGCATTAAGTGCTGATTAACGAGCATGAGTGTGGGCAAGTAATATAATGTCGTGAACCGTGGTTTTTCGTGTTGCTTCCAAAATACCATAGAAGCTTCTAGTAAAGTTGACACCACTTTTCTAGGGCATGACTTTGACTATTTAATATTGCAACTGCAGGAATTAACCATGGTATGTATCCAGGTCAAGAAAAAAACTGTAAAATAACAATAAAAAGCATTTGGTAGCGTTTAAGCCATTCGAAAAGATCAAATAACTTTTAAAATTACTTTTTTTAATCTACCTACTTTTTTTGAAAGGGCTTACTGTTTGGTCTCTAAGCCTTTACAGCGGCACCAGGCGGGTAATCTACCTACATACATAAAGCCGATAAATAAGTTATTTGAAAATGATGTATTCGAGTGACACTGCATTTGTTATGGGTGGCCGTGACGCTTAACACCAGGCGAACGACTAGCTCCTCAAATCACCTATTTACATGAAAAATTAAAAAACTCACCTGTCCCTTGGCCAAGCTGACCGATCTATAAATGCTGTCCTCACAGAGAGGGTCTCCTTCCCGCTCCGTGAATGCTCCGCTCACGTACAAACTCTTCGGTACTAGTCCTCCCTCGTGGACGAAACTCTACGGAACAACACGTTATGTGATCTATTGTTTAAATATTAGCCCACGTTCTCGTACGTTCGTCTAATACACGAAAACAAATACTGTACGCTGATTAGTTGAAAACAGTCGACGATCAACAGGCTCCCAATAAGCATTCGCGTGTTAAGTTGGCACGAGTTTGACATATGAAGTGTTTATTTAAGGTGGAACGTTACACTAGCGCGGCAAATTAAAATTTCCTTGCGTTCTTTTGCCAATAATAGCTTAATTACTCAACGTGATTACATGAAAACTAATTTTGCGCAAATAAATAGAATGTATCAATAAATTACAATTAAAAGTATCACCTACATATCATTGGTTTAGCGACAAATGGCAATAGACTGAAAAACTAAGTCGAAATTTGTTTGTTGCCATTTGTCGCTAATCCAATGATATCTAGGAGATACTTTTAATCGTAATTTGTTGATACATTATATTTCTTTACGTTAAATCAGTTTTAATGTAACCACGTTTAGTAATTTAAGCTATTATTGGAAAAAGAACGCAAGAAAATTTGAATTGGCCGCGCTAGTGAAACGTTCCACCTTATAGTCACAATGCATTGTAGGCAAATCCGCTTTTTAGTCATTCGGCTTTATAGGCAATGTGCTGCAGTAGCATCTTTCATTTTAGGCAACGTGCTCAAAATCGATACGTACGAGAAACCAGGGAAGTCGTTATGCTGTGTTTGCTCGGTATTATACAAGACGGCTTGTTCTTCGTTTCTTGAGATGAAACAATAAAGAATGAATTTGAATGGGTGATTTAAATTGCAATAAAAGAGAAATAACAATAAAGAAAATAGTCAATCAAGTCGATTTTGTCGTGCGAAACACTAAACTTAATTTCAGTCCCATAACTGTTGCGGTCCTTGTCATTTTCATCTTTATGAAAGAGACAGCAAAATTTTTAGAACTGTCAGATTGAAGTTTAAGATATTGCACTACAGAATGTCACACACCGTAGCTACGCTATACTATCGCAACGGTAGCGTACACGTAGAAAATCTTGTATAATATTGAGCACGTTTTCAAATATCATGACAATAATGACATTACAAAAATAGGTAGTGTAGACATAGAAGAGACAATAATACGACAGATCAAGCTAAAATGTACCTACTGAATATATTCTTAAAAGTCACATTAATGTAATTGCTTAATTCGCAATAAAGTGTACCTACACGACTAAAATAGCGTTTGTGCATGACGATTTGCAAGAATGTTGTAGCTTTGCCTAGTGATGACCTACACACATGAGGAAACTAGTCTCCACGAGCATCATACGCAACTACCGCGCGATTTTCTTTTGTTTGAGTTTGAGAGACTGGAAAGATCATTACGCCGTTTCTGTCAAAACGTACCTTTCCCGCGGAATATCTTTTCTTAAATAAAGAGTGTCTTACTTTTAGTAGGGATAGGGTCAGGGGTTCGTATGGACGCTAGGCATGGATCAAATCACAAGGAGCAGGTAAAAAATCATATGATTTGATGTTTGATAAATCACTCTGCTACTTTTTGTCAGACACTCTGCTACAAATCACAGTGTGATAATCACACTTAATTGAATCGTGGCTTCAGATTTCATAATACGAGAGTAGCATAAGCGGTGAATATCAAAACATATAATTTTATTTACGCTTCAGTAAACAAACTGAGACCTAAAGAGTATAATTTTATTAACATTGTGGTGTAGCGGTGAACTTTGATCTTGTTTAAGAGATTAGCGTTAGATTACTTGTTATCATTTGTAGCAGGTCGCAACTTCACTAGGTTGCTCCTAAATCACATCTTTGTTGTATTTCATAAAGCACAGCCAATCACCATTCATCATAAATTCATTAAGCATATGAAAAATCACAGGTGAAATCACAGTGATAAAAATAATTCATATGATGAAATGACAATGATTTTAAAGTAGCAATCATTTCCATGCCTAATGGACGCCAAACAAAAGACAGTCACGCGATAATGTCGCACAGTACTCGTCAGAAAATAATTTCTTAATTTTTATAGGTATACAGAGAAAGATTATAAAGTGTATAAGTAATAAAATGATGATACGGTGTGCCTTTACATTTACGTACATGCAGTCTACACAGTGTACAGACACAGTAGTGATCGCCGACTAGCACAACTATCGAGTACACGTGTACTTAACGAGTAATATACTTCTCAGTTCATACGTTATCGTAATATTGCTGCGGCACGTGTAATGGCACCTCTATTATGTCCGACTGCCGTAAAACACAAAAAAAATCAAGAGAAAAATTAAAGTAAAATTCTAATTGACTAAAAAAAATTGAAATTATATTCAAAGCTTATAAACAAAAGGTATATACTACTAAAAATCAATGTGTAAATATTATTCTCTTAAAATAGGTTAATAAATAATGTAATAATTTTAAAAAATAAGTAAATACGGTTAATAAACCACGGAGTAAATACGCTTTTAAAGTTTCTGGAGGGGGCATCGCTTGTCCCTTTCTCGCAAAACGGTGATCATATGGTCGTGACGTAACATTCAAGGAGAGTGTACTATGTAGAGCTACCACAGCTTAGGCCCGAAAATTGTATGCAACATTAAAATAAGTAAGATTTTAATGTTGCATACTATTTTCAGCTTTGTCTAATTTGATTAAGGTTGATATTCCAATAGCACTTAAAAAGTGCTCGAGCATTTTGCTGCTCTGTCTGAATTGACCCTTACTCTCGGATGCAGCTGATAACAAGGTACTCTGTGCAGCTGATTGACAAATGAAACAACACTAAAAAGACGCCATTTTGATTGTATCCTAGAAATAAGCTTCTTATTCCTTCAAAATTGGTGGTATAAGGATTATACTCGTGTAACTCGGTTGTTCTCGGAAAGTTATACTTGGAATAAAATTTATTCTATTTTGGTAAAATCGGGCCTTAGTAATGCTATGAAGAGCGATGGTGGCCGAGCGGTAGCATGCGCGCTTCGCAATCTTACGGCACCGGGTTCGATCCTCGGCCCTGCACCAATGACTTATCTAGTAAGTTATGGGCAGTTTGTGATGCCATCGCTCCGTGCCTCGGAGAGCACGTTAAGCCGTCGGTCCCGGTTGTTATAAGAACATCTAAGGCAATCGTTACGGGTAGTCAGACGCCTGATAGAATCTGACACCCGATCTAACCATCCCTGTTATTGGTCCCTTACGGGTTGCGAGGTCAGATGGCAGTCGCTCGTGTAATCCTAGTAGCTCGCCACTACAGGTTAGATTGGGAGCCGACCCCAATAACAAATGGGAAAAGGCAAAGAGGATGATGATGATCAGTAATGCTATACTATGAAGTAATCATTTCTGACATCACTGCGTGTTTGAGCTGTCCCTTTCTATTCTTGTATTTTAAAATGCTTGTAACTTTGTAATTTTTTATGATATTATATTTTAGCTGTCTCGATTTTTGTGGAACTTTATTTATTTATGGAATTTTTTATCTCTACAGTTTTATTATATGTATACTTGTATAGATAAAAATATATCAGTCATATACCCTATCAGTGCGCTAGTATTACTTACACTGCATTCAAACTCTTGTGATTCTTCCAAGTTCAAAGCACACAGTTTTTACATTATTGCTTATATTTCTTATTAAATTATACAGGGTAGCTTTAAATCAGTTAAGTGAGGAATTATGGCCGAAGGTGGCGCCAGACTACTCCTGGATTTGGATCTGGCTGAGAAGTCAGGCTGCCGAAACACATTTATAAGCTTTTATTTAACTTAATGTATGTCCTGGAATTATACAATAAATATTTCACCAACTCCACGTTTAGTTTGGATGACACCGCATGGTTAGCTAATTAACGTCATTCGAAATCCAATATGGCGGACGGCCCAAGATGGCCGACTAGTTATTTTAATTATTATAATGTTGCTACCTTGCAAGGTCCACCGAGGAAGTCCGGGATCAGATCCTTGGGTATGTAGTCGAGTAAGCCCCCCGGCTGGAGGTAATCTTTGCCGCCGTAGAACAGAAACTTGCTGCGCGTGTTCTCATCTGAAATATACCAACAAAATATTTTTAAAACTCGCTTGTTACTGCAAAGTTTATATTTAAGGTTCAGGCTGGTTTCCTAACCAGCTAGATAAGTGTTTATCAGGAAAATATTTCATGAAAATTTTTAATTTTATTTATTGAGTTAATGGGGTACTATTTAGGTTTATTAACGGGATATTTACCATGTAAATTATTTGTTTTGAGTTGCCGATATTTCGTTAATAAACATAATTTTAGTAGTGTTATAGTGACCATGATAGTTTAAAATCTTATACTATTTAGGTTTCCTTACAATAAAATATTTTATTTTTAAATATTTTTTAATACTTATTTATATCCATGAAGATAATCCCCAATTATATTAATATAGCGCAGTACACAATTTACACTCATCTGGTTAACGAGCAAAACAATCACGTTTGTTGTATGGGAGCCCCCTTAAATATTTAATTTAATTTGTTTTTTAGTAAGTATTTGTTGTTGTAGCGGCAACAGAAATACATCATCTGTGAAAATTTCAATTGTCTAACTATCACGGTTCATGAGATACAGCCTGGTGACAGACGGACAGACAGACAGACATACGGACGGACAGCGGAGCCTTAGTAATAGGGTCCGTTTTACCCTTTGGGTACGGAACCCTAAACAGCCCCCACTTACACAAACCCTAAACAAAAAAAGCCTTCCAAAAACAAAACTCACCTATGAAAGTGCTGACAATAGTCCAGAGTATCGGGAAGACCCTCGGAGCGCGCACTATCAACACCCGTCCCATTGTTTCCGGGTAGTTAGCCTCCACGATCTGTATGATCCTGAGCAGCGCCCGGACGCCAGGCCGCCACAGGTGGCGCATGTTCAGGCCATCCAGGTCCACCAGCATGCACCAGGAAGCTATGGGAGCGTCTGCCGCTCGGGTCGCCTCTTCCAGAAGTTTGAGACCCTCTTCGCATACGTGAAGTGTCTGGAAGCGATGTACGAACGGTTGAAGACGTATTTGACGTTGTGGTTGGGCCGAAGCGATGCAAATAGTATAAAGGTAACACATGTAGTTCCTAATCTAAACGTGGACTTTACACTAAAAGTGGTAAAGGAAGTTGCTTGTTACATTATTTCAACCAAGTTATGACCGAAGGAAAAGTTGCTTAGCGGTTAGTCGAGCTCTTCACATGAGACCTACTACCCACAGAATAAATAGTAGTAAAAACCAGATACAAGACCTGGAAGTAATTAGCACTGTATTGTGTGGACCCACTCACCAACTTCAAGAGGCCATCTTCACCAATCGATTTGAGCAATCCTTTCACATCCATCTGACCCAGTCGAAGAACGTACAGCGGACGCCCGTCTGAAAAATCGAAAAGCCAACATAAAAGGAAAGGAGGCAAGCAGCCGCTCAAAATGGCGCTCTGTGGGGGAGGCCTATGTTCAGCAGTAGACGTCTTCAGGCTGTTGATAATGGTTTCTATTTAACTGAGATGGGAAATTAAAAGTCTATACTAGAAGTCTTCTGCGGTATCTACACGCAAGTGAGTTGAATTATCCCTGCTGAAGAAAACAGACAAGCTGCTTTCCCTTCAAAATGAAAACAGCTAGAACTCCTAACGAATAATAATAGTAAATTAAGCTCTAGGTCGGTGCGGCCCGTCGGTCGTGTGTTGCTTCTTCTTCCACATCAAATAAAAGCGAGAGAAACAGCTGTCACAGAATAGTACCAAGTTTGTCATACCCTTATCATGATGATGCCAGCCGCCCGGGAAGTACTGGCTGACGACGTCAGGAGTCTCGTACTCCGAGAGCAGCCGGTCTACTTGATGCTTCTTCCTCCAGAGCAAAGATTTGGAGAGCATCTCCCGAGCTTTCTCTACGTTGAAGTCTCGGGCACGGAGGAACCGGAGCAATGTTGTGTCGCTTGGAACCTATGGTTAACGATTTTTTTTATTACTCTACAACCTTGTGAGAATGAGGAGTTAGAATTGCTACTCTATGATGGTGAAATAAGATCTATTTTAGAAACATTTCGGAGCAACTCAGGCTTTTAGTTTCATGCACTAACTTTTCCTTTCTGCAGATCGGCGATCCATTTCCTAAGCTGCAGTAGCCGGGACTCCTGCATGGGAGTCAACTCGCCCAAGTACCGCTTAATGTATTCGCTGTCCAAGGTGTATTGATCTGGAAAAGGAGAAACAAAATAGGTTAATTCGATGGAAACTCAATTATAAGGCGATAAAAATGTCTGGGGATTTAGTATTTTATTACAATAGCACTAGTAGTTATCATTTGTGATTCTTTGTGTTTTTGGAGTTGTTTATTAATTAATAAATCATTATGATGCATCACTTAATTACAAAACTGTTCAGCTTTGCGAAGAAAACAGTGCTGGTTTCATCCAAAACGCAGATAGGAAGAAAATAGGATACTAAAGCAATAAAAAAAAGTTTTGCTAACGAACAGTTTCCTTCTTCTTCAGCGTCTTATTCTTCTGAGGGCTTGAACTTCAATGTTTTTTTTCTTGGAGCCTTGAAGACTCTGGATTAAGGTTTCTGACTTCATATAAGACCTTTATGTTTGAACTCTGGGCATATAAGTAATATTACGCATTATTTAATTTTATATTTATAAAAAAATACATACATAATGATAACATTTATTTCGTACCCCTAGTTCTACATATCATCCTGTATGCATTTTCCCATTTGTTACTGGGGTCGGCTCCCAATCTAACCTGTAGCGACGAGCTACCAGAATTACACGAGCGACTTCCATCTGACCTCGCAACCCATAAGGGACCAGTAACAGATCAGGCGTCAGATTCTATCAGGCGTCTGACTACCCGTAACGATTGCCATAGATGTTCTTATGACAACCGGGACCGACAGCTTAACGTGCTCTCCGAGGCACGGAGCGATGGCATCGAAAACTGCACATAACTTACTACATAAGTCATTGGTGCAGGGCCGAGGATCGAACCCGGTGCCGTAAGATTGCGAAGCGCACATGCTACCGCTCGGCCACCATCGCTCTACCACTAGTTCTACATAACTGTTAATTTTATAAGTGCGTGACAATACCAGAAGCCAAATATTCTTGTTTAACGTAAGTAACACACAATAATTACGTTACTTATTAATCGTATCAAACAGTGGTGTTTAATAACCTAATCACCCTCATTATTAAAATGATCGTCTATCGTAAGACATATTTAACGCGAGGTTGTGAGATAACGTTTACGTTCTAACCCCCGGTTTCTCGTACGTTTGTCAAACTCATGGTAAATTAACATACGAAATATACGCTCATTGGCTGACGATAACCGATGATCAACAGGCAACCAATGAGCGTTCAGTATTTTTATGTTAACATGAGTTTAAATTTAACAAACGTACCAGAAACCGTTAATGTCCTACTTCATGAATACAACTTTTTCCTAACCCACACCATATTACTCTACCCATATGTACTTCATCTGAAAACTGATAAAGCTCCTGCTTATTAGGGCAAATCCATCTGCATCTCACATCTACATGAATATATCCACAGAAGCCAAAGAGAAGGCGTCAAAGGATCAAATTCCTAACAAACTTCAGATGGATCTTATTGCCCTTGTCTCGTCGAAGCCATAAAACAACGCATAGAATCACGGAGAATTCCCAACGTTTCCCCACGTTCTACAAAACGTTCATAATCCCGGCAAATATGCCAAGTGTTCGATGTAAGTTGCGGGCATAGAATTTGCGGGATTTTCTTGGCGTTATCGGGTTTTTTCGGAGCCAGTTGAGCCTTTTATTCCCGGGTTTCAGGCCGAGGTTGACACGGGGTCAGGGTTTCGCTCTTTAGAAACCGGCTGGGAATTTTAGGCACAGAGTACCTTTACATTTTAATTTCATCTTGCTATTCTTTTCTACTTTACTGGTAAAACATATATTTGTAATGGGTATTTATAGCATATATGAAAAATGCTCACCCAATAGTACGCGTTGATGACGGTAAACGGTTACCATCACCAGAGCTGGCTTGAGGCTTTATTATGTGTAACAGCTACCCCATAGAGAAAACACCGTATCTGCATTTATTCGTATAAAAATTATGATAGTTACTTAGGTATACATAACACATTATATTTATAATGACACCCTTATTGCTTATCCTCGATTGTGTCTGGCCTTTCGGGTACTTATAACTTCATATCAGATTCCAATACCTCTAACTTTAGACAGCTCATCCCTAAAGACAATAATTCATGCTCAAAGCGTGGCTCGCTCCAAAGAACAATATTGGGTCCTGAGCAGTAATAAGTACGAATACCGCTCAGCTAGTTCCCAGAGGCAGCATCCATCGATTCATACATCCCTTCTACCGGAACAGCTCATCTACCATCCAAGTTCAAACGATTCTCGACCTTGCTGTTTAACAAGCGAGAGATTTGCCACTAGAGAGCCCCGTTAACGATAAGGTTGCATTGAACGCTTTAGGAGCATATGACCTCGAAAGTTCGCGACTGATTTTGGAACGGTTCTCAATGGAACAACGCCATTACTAGCGGGCATAATATTACGATATATTAGTTATGTTTGAAGTTCGCAGTGAATGCAAGGTGTGCGGTATCGAGATACGGTCCTATCCGCAGAGGCGGCGCTTCGTATGTAGGACTGTGTGCCAGCAATACAATACCGTAAGGTCAAGGTTAGGCAGGAGTTGCTGGGTCAGTGGCAGTTCGCATGAGTTTTTATCAACGTTTAATTAGAACCGGTTTTTTAGAATAATAGTCTGTTACGTTGCGTTTGTGTAACGCGATTAGGTGAGTTACTGGTTACGTTGCGCTCCATTAATAAATTCTTCGTTGGCTGAGCAGATTTTAAGGAGTTATGGTAGTTCTCAGCAAAACATTATTTACGACTTCCTTTACCTATACAACGTAGGATAATTCAATAACAAGAGCGTCACGCGGAAAACTTACTAAAATAGAGTTTATTCCACTAATACTTTGTTGTTGGTGACCAACAAATTGGTCGTCCTCATGTCAATAAACATAACTTGAACATAACTATTGACAATGACAAGGTAATAGGTACCTTTTTACCAAAATGTTAACGATGTAATCATTTATTTAACAAAGCATGCACGTTAATTATTTATTACACAACTCTCCTTCTAGTTAAGTACATGCTATTCGGTGATATCGCTACAACAACGCAGCTCATTTTGATCGTTACTACAAGGTGAGTTTGAATTGGTATGTTATCCCGAAAAGGGGGACTGGGACCATGATAACCCACAAGTTGTGAGAGCCTTACTTGAAACTGCGTGTTTCCAAACCTAAATACTAAAAAATAAAACCACTCACAAAATTGCACGTGCGATCGCTGCGAGAGTTAACAAGATACTAATTAAATTCATTTCTAAACACAGGTCGTTTATGTGCATTCGGTCAAGGACGAAGTTCAACCACCCAGCTGCGCTAAGGCTATCTTCGAACGTAAACCTTACATGGCATTTCTTCAATGAAAAACTATTAATTTAGAAAAGTCGTAGAAGAAACATTGTCTACCTTGGAGAGTAGATTTCTCTCCTTTCGGGATAATATACCAATTCCAACTCAGATAGTATATTGGTGTAGTCGATGTGACCAATTTACTATTCCCGAGACGTGATTCCATCATTTCACCAACCTTCCGTATTAGTTCTGTAATACGGGCAACAGATGGTTAGATTAAATGGTACACAATAATTATTGTATGCAACCATGCACTCTCCATCGCTTTTAAAACGTATTATTTTAACATTTGTGCTCCTATTTTTTTTACTCCTAGCTACTCTTTACTATGAATGAGAATTCTCATATCACATAAAATCTGCCAGATATAATGTATTCATAGTCAGATCGTTCATGAATGTTCAATGTATGAAAAAAGTCAAATAACATTTGATATTCGGTTCCATATTCTATTCCAAGATATGATATGTTTTTTGGTTTAGATTTAGGTCCATATTTATCAATGTTGAAATCTAGCTGGCGTTTCTTTTCTCATTCTGGATTCCAAAAATAACATTTCAAACATACCTATAGGTACAGGAGCACAGAGTAGTATAGTCATTTGTTTTTTCTCTAATCTGTGTACAGGAGTTACATTAGGTAGCTTGTTCAAAATTGGAACTTGGCATCATTTAAATTAATTTCATTTCAGAAGTCTGAAAAGCCTTTATTGCTTCCACGGACTACATGCATTTTCTAAATTTTATAAATCTTTTATCGGAATATTGACTTATTTATTAAATGTTTCCTTGCAAAAATTCGTCCACTACTAAAATAAAAAATGCCTGAGACATAGGCCACATTGCTGGAAGGCAGCTATGTAAGCGAGGTATTCCACTTGGCTCGCAAAACCTACCATGCCTATATATTTGGTAATATAGGCTCGTGTTCCCAGAGCCTTTGTGATATATCGGGTAATATAGGAGTGTAGGCATTCGTAGCGTCACATTGATGCGTGGGTGCTTCGGTACGCCCGATCGCCCACGGTGTGATCGCTTCCAAGTTCCAGTAATCATTCAGTAGCTTTTTAATTAATACTGACATTACAATTCCTGGAATATGAATTAATCCAATATGGATGCCCAAAGCTACGGTGACCACTTCCCATAAGGCATAAATAACGTCACTTTAGTATTTGTCGTGTTTTGCCTCGCGGGACAATGTTGCTTCGGTATTCATAATTAAGAATTGCATAAGGTTATAAGGTGCCATGACATGCGTTTTCCAGTGAAATATGTTTTCAAAGTAATTTTAATATTCGTGATACATAGCTTTTATAGATATACAATACACCTTAATAATTTTATGTAACAGTAACAGAATATTTTGTATAATTTGTATATTCAGTTCAGCTGAAACGAACGCTTTTTCAGAAAGCAGACTCAAAATGGCTTCCATAACGGTAAACATCGGTCCCTCGGTTGTTTGAGATGTAACCCTTTTAAACTGTTACATTTTAATGCGACATAGAACGTAACCGCTTGCAGGCAAGCGTGGGCTTGTCAATAACGCCTACTCGTGTATTTAAATGGCTACTTTAGTTGAGTTTCCAACAACCACACGAGCAGTAGTCTAGCTTGACCTAAACACATTAACAACGGAAGAATACGAAACGAATGCAGACACAAATCTGCGACAGCTTAATACTGTCGTCTACATCGCTATTTCAGCACCAAAATACCAAGCGATTTGACTAAAGTATATAAATATTATGTATACTTCCTTACACCATGGCTTCCATTAATTTTACATTCGTGGAAGCGAAACGAGTCTCACAATTTGTTGGAAAGCTCATTGTCTACACTCTACAGTTTACTTTCGTACTCGTTCAGTCACCACTTCCAGGCCTTGCGTATCAGGGTATTGTTTATTCACTGAGGGGTTCGGCATTGTCTTACGTTATTTTTATATCAGCCAACCTTTTTGAATGGTATTGTAATAACAATGAGGTATTTTTACCTACACTTCGGGCCATGTTGAATATTTTTGCAAAGGATTTTTTTCGGGAAAATACGAATGACGCTGTGGGTATATAGAAGCTTGTATAGATAGGCACCATCAGTGTCATCAGTTTGAATTATGAACCTACAATGCGATTCAGTGCCACTAGGAACAGTTTCGCGTGACACTGCACTGCGCACTTCATCCCGAGACATCAACACAGCCCAGCAATAAGATTACATTGCAATACTGTCTCAGTCTCATTTGCCCAGTAACACTAGCTACAGTTCCCCTCGAACCGGAACACAATAGTACTTGCGCACTACTGCTTGGCGGCAAAACAGCTGGCAATGCGGTGGTACCGAGCTAGACGAACTCTGCAGAAAACTCCTACCACCTAGTGAATTATCCCGCGGGAATTCTAATTTTTCTGGAATAAAACCTATAATTTATATTTATTTATCTAGCGCAGTTTTTCCGTTCCAGGTTCTAGGTCGTCTGCTTATACGTGCGAAGTCTGACACGTAATACCTAAGACCTCGGGAGAGTATTCTACGTGCTCTGGAGCTTATGTAAATAAAGATTGTTCAATCTGAGAATTGCTCCCGGTCGTGTAGTGGGATTTGTTATTTGTTTACAGTCTATATAACATTGCCTGGACATTTGCTGTTACTGTTGAATAAAACCATTTAGAAATAATGAAGACAAAAGCTTGGTGACCATCAAAAGCTGATTTGTCCAACAAGAAAGAAAACCCTTGTGGTCAAATTGCTGGGATAAAGAACTCTCTTTGAGAGTTGAAATTGAAACCTCAAGTGTCATTACGTCCAGAAGTCCGTCCAATTATTATGTTTTCGGCAAATTATATATTTACTTTGAAATAAGTTAAGGTCGATGTAATTCCACTTTACAGCCCTCAAGTTAGGTAAGTTTTCTGCAGGAACTCTTAATTTTCCGGGATAAAAAGTATCCTATGCTGATCTCGTTAGTATTAGCAACCTGCGTACAAAATCTCATCGAAATCAGTGCAGCCGTTTTGGCGTGAAAGCCGCACACACAAACGGACGATTCACTTTATTACTATTACAAACAGACAACAAAAATACTCTGCAAATATTATCATCAACCATCATGCAATCAGGTCGCGTCACCTGGTACTGAACGGAACGGATGAAAGGGTTAGACCCCTGTACTTATAAATTATAACCCAATTGTATGCCATTACCATGTGGTTGCTGAGAATGATTTTCATTTAGGGGAGGAGCTATTGCTCGGGCATGACAAGTGTCATCAGGGAGTACATATAAACGTTGCAGATCTGAACGGATTGCTGGCGAGAGCTCATGATTCATCGAGTACAGAACGGGTAGCATGAGCTGTAGAAATCAACACATCTCTCATCTCGAGTCTCGAGAAAGCGTTTGATCAATGAACGTACGAGGTCGAACGGACGACGTTTGCTCTTTAGTTTTGGTATCCTTTGCTTTGCTATTTTAATTTTTACATATTTGTACTATTTAGTTTTATAAATTGCGTATAACTATGTTATTCCTGCCATTAATGCCTCTTCTTTGACGACAGTACTATTAATTTTATGTATTAACTATTTTAAACTCTATCCATTTCTTGTAGTACCTATACCTGTTTGTATGAAATCATCAATGGAAAAAAAATAAAACAAAAATATCTAAAACAAACCTATATTTACACATTCCATTCCAATCAAATCTACCACTTACGTTATCTACTTCTTCTTCTTGTGCCGAGAAGGAACGATAATGTTGACGATGAGAACATCCACAAAATGAGCACGGTTACAACCAAAACTGTCATCAGACTTTCCCATGTGCCCATGGTACCCATGGTGACCATAGGTAGAGGGTCCACGGCCTGTGACCTGCAGGCTTGGGCCGACGTCGTGCTGCAGCAATCGCAAGGCCGGATACTCTTCAACTGATCCCGGATATCCTCCAAGGAGACATCCTCGCACTTATGCACACTCAGCTCCGGATCGGACGATGCACGCCTTAGTGCCTTCTGTGCCTCGTCTTTCTCTTGTTTAATTTCTTCAAGCACTAACTCTTTGGTCTCTAAACTTCTAGCATATAGCGTTTCTATGTCTTCATTTACACTTTTACGTGATAGTTTTACATCGCTTTTTCGCTTCAATGACGACGATCGCAAAAGTTTTCGGAATTTCTTTTTAGTATCAAGTACTATACTGTGCTTACGACTTGTACCATCGGAGGAACTGTTACTTTCATTCGAAGATCTTCTGGCGTCGTGAGGTTCGATTATGTTCCTTGTACATAAAGGTTTTCTGGTCTCGGACCAGCTACTTCTTGTGCAAGATATATTAGGATCGGGCTTGAATGATAGGGTTTTCTGTAAATCGGAGGTAATAGGTTGGGATCGCTGTGGAATGTTATCTTGTTCCAATGATGGACCTGCGGAGGAGAGGTAAGGATTTAGGGAGTGATGGGGAGGGAAGACGGGTCTGGGGGTAGATAAACTAATTGAAAAATAGCTTCGGGGCATGCACATACCTAAAGGTTTCGTACCTAAAAAGTGACTGAAAACCCCAAGGTTGTACAAACGTTGAAACTTGCCGAATATCAACGTTTATATGTACGTAATTGTACGCGCAATACAAACGTCATCATCACTAAATCAAACTATGATATGTCTGATTTAAAATGTAATTTAAAAGCCTCAAAACCCATTATGAAATGTTTTCAGCAGACTTAAAATTAACAAATGCCAAACCACCGACCGTCTGTCCCAACTTTTAAGCCTCAGCCCTTATTCGTCACAACGTGAAGGTTTCGCTCCTACTTCACCGGAGTATTGAGTATAAACATTTCTAATTAAAAGTTACCGAAACTTTTGCGCCTTCATGCCTAAAACAGACTCAGAGAAGGTTCACCTTTTTGAGCTGCTACTTATGTTCTCATGTTCCTCTTTAGGTTTAACGAATTTATTTACTCATAAAGAACATAGTTCACTTATAATGAGCTTAAGTAGGTATACGTAAATTATAACTAAATAATCTAGTTACAATTAATCTAAATATTATCCAGATGATCTGGCGGTACTTAAAAAACATTGGCATAAATATATTTTTAAGCTTAGTTTTGAAAACAGGTATTGTTGTACAATCTTTAAGGTCGTTAGGTAGATCATTAAATAATTGTGTTTCGTTCTTGATTCCCCTAAAAAGATGAATCTGGTGTTCCGGGCACTACCACATGTTGTCAAAAATATGCCCCTAGCAGTACCTATTTGAAAAACCCATGATACCTGTTGATGTTCAACTTAAACTTATGTAACTATACCCATTCGGGTTTACACTGAACCCAAAACACACGTACTCATGGCAGTTTAAATTTTAATGTTTATTAACATTTGCAAACTGCCATGAATACGTTTGTGGTGTTTGGTTAACTTCGTCAATTGTTTGCGATATTTCGCCTAACAGTTCCAAGGGCTCGCGGTAATACAAGGTCGTCCTTGATTGAAGTTCGCAAGGATAAAGCGGCACGGCGGCGTTAAGTCAGGTCACGGCAGTTATATTGTTGAAATACAATAAAACCACGGAAACAGAGATCCACGTGCCACCTACTTTCACCTCACCAAAAAGCTTCCATTGGTTGGTATTACTTGTTCATCACTTCAACAAGGGCATGGTAACACAGAATGGCCCTTGAAAGTTGTCAGTTTTAGCCGCACCTGCGTTGTGTTTGACATTGTAGATTATTTGAGGGGTAGTCCATAATGTCCGTATGTCTTTGTATTAATATATCTTGTACAATAGTTACTATTGTCTGTGATTATCTCTACGTCCACTTGGCTCCCCTGACTTGGATCCACTGGGTGATTATTAGAAACTCTATACCCGAAATACTATACAGCAGTTTCCTTCAACAGAATTTCATAGAAAACAAAAATTTCACTCAAAAAACAATTAAATTGTGATAAGCACTTAAACAGGTATAAATCCTATTGTAATGAAAGAAAAGGCATTGTTTTAGAAATGGAATAGGATTTGAATAATTAACCAGCCCTTATAGAGTGGTAGGTACTTTGAACCTTTGAAGGTTGGAACAGTTACCTCATGTATTGGAAAAAGCTATCATTTCTTATGCTATTCTTCTCGGAACATTACTGTCAATATGCCAATCGGTTCTGACAATAAGCCAATCGGGTCCATGGACAGGATAAAGCAACAAAGTCCTACAATTGGAACAACTCTGTGTACAGAGTTCCAAAATTGATGGCGGTAAAAATGTTCGTAAAATACTTATATTATGTAGAGTTTACAATAAATGTGCCTGGAATGGAAGAGAAGTCGTGATTTATAACTTTTAATAAGTTCAGAGTTTGGACAAATGGCGTCATAGCGCCAAAAGTTTTTGTCAAGTCCTTTTGGTACAATCGTGAGAATGGCCAGACTTCGTTCCTGTAAATGCGTATTTATTTTATCAGAAATTTTATTAAATAATATAATAACATGACTTCTACTAATTAGTAGATATTAAATAAAATAGTGAAGACGGTGATAATAACTCGGACCGATTGTGTAACTAGTAACAAGAAAGGTTTGAAAATTTTAAAGACTGCGTATATTTACGTAGCCAAAAAACCTTTTCTGTATTTAATTCCGACTTTGAAAAAATGTCCAAAGACATTTTGGTAAGCTGGCCTAGGGCTTTCATCCCGGGAGTCTCAGTCTCGAAAATATCGAGAGTCTCGACAATTTTTTCGTGTTTTCGAGACTCGAGACTGCTACCTCCAGTCCCGGGAATAACGAGACTTTCGAGACTCAAGTCAAATTATTCAAAAATGTACTAAACTACCAGTATTTTTAATCCTGGTTAATAATCTGCAGAGATTGCATCTAGCCCTTTTGAAAAATAGCATATGTCTTAACAATATAGGTTTCTAGCATGGTTTTTAGTCTGAGCTTTGATACTGATACAATATTCAAAGAGTCTTAGGGTGAGTCTGTAGGTCTTAATCACAGATATAAGGTCTGATCATCATTATCATCATCAGCCTAAAGACGTCCACTGCTGAACATAGGCGTCCCCCATAGAGCGCCACTTTAGGCGGCTGCTTAAAAATATCAATTTTGAAAGGGTTTTCACTAGTCTCCTATTCAACAGAAGAAGCAAGCTACCAGCTGCAATCTGATTTGGTGGGACATAATCTCGCAAGCGGTATATCTGACAATATAATTATGTAGGAAACCTTACTTTCAATTAATTTTTAAAAGACTTATTTAATGATTTCCCACTAGAGAGGGTCCACACATTCTCCTTGGAACATTAAAATCTTCTGCGACTACCAAGCCACCTGCCAAGCGCGGTGATTATAACAAATACTTTCATGTGATAAGCATCCAAAGTGGCAATGTTCAGCAGTGAACGTCTTTTGGCTTAGAACTACAAGGCTTGGTCATTCTTTAAATTCTTACGTCATAAGTGTACCACCAGTTCGCACTAAGCGTTTTGCTGAGTCATTCATAGTCCGAACGACCAAGGAATGGAATGCTCTTCTAGCAATAGTACCTATTTCTTCCTGGGACTTTTCAAGTAAAGAGTGAATGGGCATGTCATGGGCAAACGTGCTCCACCTCAGAAAACTTCTTCACTTAACATCAGGTGAGTGAGAAATGAATGGCTGCGATGTGTTCGTTAGCAGATGAACAAATTATGAATAAAAATTAAAAAAAACTTTAAAAGTTGTTAATTATGCTTGTATTTTAATTGTTAACAGTATGATTAGCTTGTATTTACAGCCTAAACACCTAGTTCAAGTATGAAACCTGTTTTTGATGTAGTCTCGAAAGTCTCGTTTTTCCCGGGAATTTCGAGACCGGCCCGAGTCTCAATATTTTTTCCCAGGACTCGAAAATATAGCGAGACTGAAAGCCTTAGCTGGCACTAAGCCCGGTCTAAAACAAAAATCCTAGATTATCCAAATACGTAAACAGTCTAAATAAAACCTCCAAGTAATACTGTACACATCATTCATAAGTAATCCTGCAGCTATCGCACATTCGCAGGCTGTAAATATAAATAAAAAGTTGCCGTTAGTGTCCGATCGTGGGACACTTACATTTACGGATCCTCGGGTTTCAATTATTTAGGAACCGTTTGGCCCCCCTTTGGCCTTGACCGCAGCTGTCTCTTGTACTGTGTCTAGGAATAATTTATAGGATCAAATGCGAGGATAAATGCTGTTGGTTTTATGTTCAAGCGGTTCTGTTTTAGGCTAAAGTTTGCTTCTAGTCAGCAACTGTATTATTATGCAAAACTAGCTCAATTCAGGATCTGACATGTAGGCGCGTTATAATTTGGTTCACATAATAACAGCACCTAATTTAGTTTGAAAGGCAAATGAAGGTAACTTTCTTTGTCCAAAAATAAAATCAGGACTTCTTTGTTTGCTAATTTAGGGCACTATTTTTAACGTGGATTCAGTTGAACATACAAAGCACGCGTTTATCCCGATGGATGCCATTAATTGCATTATAATAATAGGGCCTATGTGTTATTATGCCTTTGCAATACAAACATACTGAGTAAAACATAAGCAGTCTCTAAGGACTCGTCCGTCAAAGATTCCTTTGCATTTGGGTTGAAAGCTCAACTGATGCGTATCATGAGCGCCGTGAAATTCAAAGTATTCTCGTACCGTACGTAAAACGGCAACGTGACAAATTTTCTTAATCACCAGCCTCAGCTACCTTCAGTCTGAAAGTTTGGGACAGTAGGTACGGAACGCGGCTTTAAGTCTTTAAGCGGCAATGTCAAGATCATGTAGCATCTAAACACTGGAAGTTAGCCAAAATCCAATAAAGTGTGTTTACTATTATCGTGGGCAGAGTAAACAGGACCAAGTCCCGGCTCGAGTCGGCCTGCGGCCATGCCGACGAGGCCCTAGAAAGTTTCCAAAGTAAATATCGTGTGGTAAATGTTGCCTTAATCTGTTTTATCGGGGTTGTTTAAAAATAATCCGGTGGGGTATTATACATAAGCAAAATTTTGAGATCGACGTCTCTGGACTTCACGAAGCGGATAAGAGATTTAATCGCAGAAAATTAGCTAATTCAGCATTCCTCATTTTCCACATCATAAAGGATAAGATGACTGGATCGGATTATGTAATGTAGTCTACTTCTGCTCCTACTGCCTCTTCAGATCCATAGTTTACGTTACAAATATGAGCCCAAACGTACAACTACGAATAATCATGTACTTTTAGACATGTTAGGTGATTTTAGGTTAAGGTTCTAAATTCCTCTGCTATTGAATACGTCTAGAGATATGACGGCGATGAAGTTTGTTGAAAACAGATCATGACTATTGAACTCAACCTTTTTTTAACCAGCTAATGCTAATACCTCCTCGCATAATAGCTCACGGGTAGCTAGGGTGGGACTTGTGAGCCTCGACTTGGTCGTCGTTGCCGAAAGAAGAGGATCGAAAAGGTCTGGAACAGTGGAACCTATGGAAAGCACCCAACCTGCTTTGGTATCTGCTCTCTGCTGTAGCCACGATGTATTTTTCACTATGTCGCCAACATCTCAACAAGAAAAATTCTAAAAAAAGGTTTATGTAAGTTCGAGAAGGTTCTACATACCTGGCAGCGAGTGCGACCTGGACTCAGCTATGGACTTGGGCGATAGGGGCTCGGTACCTCTGGAGACTATCTTCCTCAGGTACTTGTTGTAGCCCGTGTCGTTCTCTGACCATGGCTTCAGGTCTCTAATTCCATCCGCGTCCACCTCTTGCATGAATGACTCGATTAGTTCTTTACCTGGTGGAAAATAAGGAAATTTTATCTTAGGGAACGCGTTTACGGTATGAAATTTCCTAAACCAAGTCTTATAAAGTTCAAATTTATTGTAATTTAATGTGAATAAAGTTGTTTATTGTTTTGTAACTTTCGATCACAATATTGCCCCAATACCACCGCACTGGAATACCGAACTGACTTTAAAAAAACTGAGAAAAGGTCCTTTGTTAAGATGCGACACCGGCCCGCCCCCTTTTCATATCTTCTTTTAGTTTCTGAGATCTGTGGGTATACCAAACTCCATGCTCATCACATACTAGTCTTATCGTCGTAGAGACGTAAGTTTTTCCTCGCAGTCGACTTACCCTTGGCTATGTTAGCAGCATACTGTTTCATGGCGATCTTCTCGACCGTATTCTCGAGGCCGAAGAAATTCATCACGTCGAGCAGAGCACTCTGCTCGAAGCACGTCCACTCCGAATTCTCGGGGTGCACCTGTGATGATGAGATCCTTGTTTAGACTAGTATTATGTTTGAATATTGCTAAGAGTAAACTACTATTTCTATTTCTTTCATATCCTGCATACCTACTATGGTAATTATACTTCTGATCATCGACCTATGGTTTATAATAATACTATGACTGAACTCCCGAGTCTTGTACATTTTACTTTTCTATTGGCCTTTTATTGGGTCTTTTGTCATTGCCGGAATCAATTTAAATGTACGAGAATGGGGCACTTGTTTGTAAGCGAAGAGCAAGACGTTTGCCTAACGCTGGTTTTATCTGGTATTTACTGCATGCTAAGGATCTGATATCCAATAACGGTCTTCAGATCTGTGATAGTATGATATCATTGACTACAGCAGCAGCGTATCTGGTGGTCAATCATCTATCATTGCAGTAGCTGACCCTTGTAAAGGATTACTAATTTTCTACTGAGATGCCATAAAAACATTCCGAAAGCATACCTCAGATCTACTGAAAGAAAATCGATTCTATCTGAATAAAACAAAAAGATTGAGTCTATTGCGACATTTATCATTGCGGCATTATACCGCATTATAACAAGGCGAAACGGTAAATGGCTCAATTCCATACTCATTTCATAGATCCATTATCATTAGCCTCCGTTCTGCACTAGTTTTGTTATAATTATGGCTAATGCATCCATTATGGTAAGTGGTAGGCACTAGACAGTCCTGCTCATTGACCTTGGAGCGCTCGCGAAGTATCTTGTTCAACTTAAGGCAAAGATACTGAATATTTAAACATGGAAGAACTCATGAAGACGAAATAATATCAAACGTTTTTGTTCTTTGTTTTGTTTAGGGTTTGAATGGCATGGCAATAAAAAAAAATGCAGGGACAGTCCAGTTTTTGCAGTTATTCTCAACGGAAATCAATAGGTATTTGAAACCTTCCAGACCTTGCAATAGCCGATAACTGTGTCAGTTTCGAGCGCGATGCAATGCATTCGATTACGTATGAAGAGGAAACGATTAAAATAATTACTAACATTGCAACAGCTAACAATAACGTTAGAGCAAACGATCCTACACCTTATTTTGATGAACTTACAAATGAAAATGATGTAGTTAGTGAGCTAAACGGGATACAACATTAGACATAGTGTGAAATACACGTGTTATGGCTCGTAACATAGTGAAAAATGAAGATGTATAATTAAAAACTCCGTGAGAAGATTCTAATTCGGACAGAAATAAAAATATAGTGGCCAGTTCAAAAAATATGAAAAGGGAACACAAAACACTACTAATAGTATTTTAATCTCAAGCTCTATACTTTGAAAAGAAAACTGTAAAATATAAAATTAAGCTTCTCTCAAACCAGTTGCAAATTGTCATAAAAAGAAACATTTATGCTCTATTCTACTGGAGGTCTTTTCACATATTTGACCTTTATCAACGACGAAGTGTCTATGTTATG
Organism: Ennomos quercinarius; assembly: GCA_910589525.2. Lineage (NCBI taxonomy): Eukaryota > Metazoa > Arthropoda > Insecta > Lepidoptera > Geometridae > Ennomos > Ennomos quercinarius. The sequence goes on from OU342502.1 coordinate 15,974,267, forward strand.
TTATGCCCAAGATGCCTGTTTTCGTGTTTTCATTGTGCATTTAGGGCTTACTTATTACTTAAAAATAACGCCCAAAAATAACTCCCAACGATCACATACATAAATCCTAGACCTTGACTAGGATTCCTGTATACCCAGGAACTACGAGGACCATGGAATTAGTAAAATCATTGTCTTTTTGATTTTTGAAACAAACCGACTTCTGCTGATGCAATACTAGTACTACATTTATGATATTTGATATGATCTTGACAAATAATAAAAACATTTTGTTTGCCTTCGGTACATTTGTATCAATGAAAGTCGTCCGAATGACGCCCTGACCTGACCCCATTAGAACTATGAGTTGTCAACTATCAATTAGAAATAACAATATGTTGATGTTCCGATTTATAGCGCCATTTTAAACATTCGTTGCCTCAACTATTTGTACTTGTTTGTTTTGTAAGTATTAGCAGTATTACTACTTATTATATATTCTGTGGTAGTAGCTAGCTGGTAGCCCAGCATTGTCTGTGGCCAAATGTAAATCCATAAAGTAGGTTATACATGAATTTTATAACACTGATTGTTTGCACGAAACTTTCGGATCTTGTATCTTCTTAACAAAGAACTCGGAAAAAATTCTTCAATAACATTTTTGTTCAAACTTTGGAAGCAAATATAACTTATAAGTACAACATTTTCGGGTAGATAAATCCAATCTAGCGAAGACTTGAAATTACTTTCTGTTTTATGGAATAAATGAATATTCTTATTTTGTTAATGAAATATCTAAATATGCAGAAAATGGCTTCTAATTAACCTGCATGCAAACTTTCTACAGTTGCATCACAAATTAATAATACCCGAGTATTATTGATGGATGCATTAGATAATTGGATACCATTCAACCTTAAACTAGACGAACAGTATAGACGGGATACGTAGAACAAAAAAGTGAAGCAAAACATGAAATACTAAATCACTGAATAATACAATTCCGCCCGCATGCGCAGCGTTAATCACGACGTGTGTTCGGGAGCATAATTTTAATTAATTATAGTACCTAATGCTAACGCCAAAGAGTGTGCAAAACTGTTGCAATTTTTTTGAATTCTCGAATTGATTAAATGCTTTCTAAGAAAAACGCAAGAACGGTGGTATGATATTGCAATTTGGTATTCATTTATTCAGCATTTTAATTCTGAGCGCCATCTGAAATATTGTTATTTTAGTCTGATCATTCAACACACTGCATTGTGCTGGCTGACAGACATCCGACATTTCGCGTCGAAGGAAGCTTCCTTCCGGTGTTAAATGTCGGACGTTTTGTATTTTACATACTTCGACTACATGAACAAATTGTTCGAGACTTGGATCAACGTATCCTGGATCGTTGTCGGTAGAGAACATTTCTCTTTCGATTAAATTGTGGTAAACCTGAAATAGCTTTTAGCGATTATCGACAAGTAGACCTAGACAGGTTGACACATACATAAGTGTACGTTTCAATGACGCCTATAGAATTTATATTCGGTAGTGAGCTCTCTGATATAAATCCATTATATATTAGAGTTTAGAGGCTGCTGCAGTTTTCCATATTCAAGATTGATGCATATTTAACGTTAACCAATGAACTCTACCGAAAAAGCACTACGACACTATGACTAATATTTTACTGTTCGACACTGACACACATACCGATAGAAACAAAGATTACTTGTACAATATTTCTGTTTGGCGCGTGTTTTTCATCGAAGTAAAGCCCCGTAATTTATAGTAGATTAGTAGCCAAGGGCTGTAAGGCATCAATTGCAGCCCGAGATATTTAGGCGCACGAGCGCAGCGAGGGCGCCTATAGTTCGAGGGTGCAATTGATGCTTACACCCGAGCTAACTACTCTGCTTTACATCTCGATTGCGAGGTAAGTAGAAAAAAACCGGCATTACAAGAATAAAACATTTTTTTTAATTTTTTTTTTTTCAAGAACGAAATTGAGCTTCGCCGTTCGATATTTAAAATTGATGACTATTATACTTATACGAAGACAAGGCTGAATAGCGAAGCGACCTCTTTTGTCATTGGACTGAATGCATGATGTCTATTGCCAGTATGATGGTTAGATGTACGCGAACTTTTTGAAAGAGTGAAGAGTTTTTTTTTTAAATTACTTACTGCCCTAGGGCTTTTCTAGCTACATTATTACCCTAGAGCGCTAATTGGTTACCTACAAGCCCCATTTGGGGGTAATAAGGACCTATATACTTACCGAATATGAGAGATGTAAATTTATTTTACTAAATTTACATTATGCAGAGAAAAAAATATCGGAGCAATCGCAGTAAAGCATTTTCAACATTATCTATACCTTAGAATTCCAGCCGGAAACATTAATTAAAACAAACGTTCCAAAAGGAATCCGTGTTTTCATTATTAACCAACGGAGCTTATGCTAGCAATTAGTCCTATATAAACTTTATTATCAGTCACATTTTGATGGTGTTTTTTCATGCGTAACAAATTATGCAGAGAGAAGTACTTTGAGGATGCCGGAGGGCGTTTTGGTTAAAGGATTTACGGGTTAATTATTTTAAAGTTAATAAGCGAGATCCTTCAATTTAATTTAAAATACAGCTCGATTAAAATAACGAGACCCAAATTCATGATAGGCTTGAAATGTATGCTATAACTGAGCGGCATAATATTGTTATTGGACAATTTTAAAATAAATTGCGTACTAGTAACGTTTTATGGTCATTAAAGAAATCGATAGTGGTATAATAGAAAATGTGTGTATGTTATAAATATTGGAGTTAGTCAACATGAAATATCGGACACAAATACAAATAACAGATAACAAAAGCTTATATTTACAAATATTTAAGAACAAAAAAAACTAATAATCATGAGAACGGCTGGCAGCCATGTTTTGTTCTGATTCTTTAGATATAGATTATTATATGATGGATGAGATAAATGTGAGAAATGGGAATATAGACACCTGCCGATTGACGTCAGTAGTATACAAATATTGAACAGAACAGAGTTGTGTTTCCATTAACTCCACGATATATTACGATCCGTAGGTATTATATATATTCCACTTACGTAATATCTGCATTTCTCAACGACGCCCACCCTGGCGGCGAAGGTCTCGTTCGTGGCTTCGATCTCCAAGACCCGGCTCTTGAGGTCCAGGTGGTTCTTCTGGAGGAAGTAGATGTAGTCTACGCCGATCATCTGAGTGATGCAAAAAGGATGGATATTAAAGCAGATGTAATAATACAACATGACAACAGTCATTCTCCTCATCCTAGACATACTTAATAGTGATTTCATAGTCTGACCATAGAAGCTTATATTATTCTGTTGGTGTAGGAGCTAGTAATACCAATCCAAAGTATGAAATAAGACCAATAAGACTAACTGGTAAATTCGAAGCCTATACGCGGACTACAATATTGTCATTACAAAACTAGATGCAGGATCGGTTTTGTGGAATTCCTTGGGAGCTACACACTTAATAAATAGCATTGACTAGTGTTCGTATATTTATATAAATATCTTTTTCAACACATTTGCTCAAATAATGCATTTACAAAGCCTGTATACATTGTTCGAAAGTTAAACATTACTCACCATACAACGGAGCGTGCGGTAAAATAGGTACCCTCACCTAAGTACCTATTTTACCGCATCCTCCGTTGTATTGCACCGTGCGTAACTTTAACGGTTTATTTATAATTTCCATAAAAATATATAAGAATTACACCAAAGAGTTTCACATGACGAGAATAAATAAGCTGAATGATCGAAACTCTTTGGAAGCGTTTTTGCTCAATACGTTTGTCTCACTTTAATACTAAAGAGAAAATGAAATCAAAGATGTAGTTCTAATTTTCACCACATGCACGTGGCGCCATTTGCATTGTAAATGCGCGCCATTTTAGCCCATTTTCATATTAGATTAGAAACGTCAAAGATTGTTTGTTGCGATTTTCCCACTAATAAACAAAAGTTTGTTTCAGAATAGAATAGAATAGAATAGAATTATTTATTAGCCTTATAACTGTGTTTGTTACACTTGGCACGTCAATTCATTACCATATTCCTATTCCTTATTTTTTCATTACCTATTGTACTGTTTTCTCGCCAATGTGTTGAAAAACGTTGTATGATACACGTGCGGAAATTGGTTTCTACAAACTCGTGACTATGGTAAGCCCTCGACTTTGTCTCGGGCTTACATTTGTCTACTCGTTTGTAAAACCAACTTACCGCCCTAATATCATAAATAACTATTATAATAAAAATAAAATAAGCGGTAAAACGACGCGACGCGCTGCATAACAATGGATTTATGAATGAAAGCTGCACACTACCATACACGGCTTGAACTAAACAACAGATGTATAAAATAAAAAATACAGCATTATAGGACGGAAACCTCATCATTTTCATCATTAACAGCCTGAAGACGTCCACTGCTGAACACAAGCCTCCCCCAGAGCACGCCACCTTGAGCGGCTGCTCGCCTCCTGCATCCATCGGCTCCCCGCGGCTTTCACCAGGTCGTCGGTCCACCGAGTGGGGGGCCGGCCTACGCTGCGTCTTCCGGTTCGTGGTCGCCACTCGAGAACCTTTCTTCCCCATCGGTTGTCAGTTCTACGAGCGATGTGGCCTGCCCATTGCCACTTCAAGTTACTAACTCTAAGAGCTATATCGGTCACTTTAGTTCTCCTGCGGATCTCCTCGTTCCGGAGCTTATCTCGCAGGGAAACACCGAGCATAGCTCGCTCCATAGCTCGCTGCGCGACTTTGAGCTTACTAATGAGGCCAACAGTAAGAGACCATGTCTCAGTTCCATAAGTCATCACTGGCAACACACACTGATTGAAAACTTTCGTTTTCAGGCTCTGCGGTATTTTGGACGAAAAGATAGGACGAAGCTTCCCGAACGCTGCCCAGCCGAGTTGGATTCTTCGCGCCACCTCTTTGTCGAAGTTGGACCTACCTAATTGGACAATCTGTCCTAGGTAGACATACTTGTCGACAACTTCGAGAGTATCGTTCCCAACAATTACCGGTATAGGTGGAACATGAGCATTAGACATGATCTTTGTCTTGTCCATATTCATCTTAAGACCAACCTGCTGGGAGACTCTACTGAGGTCGTTGAGCATGGTGCTAAGGTCCTCGAGCGATTCCGCCATTATGACTATATCATCGGCAAAACGAAGGTTAGTGATGTACTCGCCATTTATGTTGATGCCAGATCTTTTCCACTCCAAGAGCTTGAAAACATCCTCCAATGCGTTTGTGAACAGTTTCGGAGAAATAACGTCTCCCTGTCTCACGCCTCTTTGCAATGGAATTTGTTCCGAAATGAAATGTGGATGGAAACCTACTATAGAAGAATAGAGAATCTAAAACTAGATTCTGTTTTGAACTCTGACCAGTGATTGTTTATATTTGTTTATAGTAGCACCAACCTACAGCAGGTAGACCAAAATACTTACGAATAAAACATCAGAATCGTTTACTACATCCCAATCATGAATTCCAGAAACTAGGATCAAAGTCTATCCCGGATAATTGGATGGAAATGTTTGCAGAAATAACAAACAATTTACCTATCCTTGGCAGTGAGCCACCCACGCCAACCTCTGGGATGTTTATTACACCGGTTATATTTTTAGACTAGATATTCCTTGAGCTAGTACAAGCTGCTGAAAGCTCTTGGGATGACTATATTAGATTTAACGTCTAATTAGACGTGTTTTCCTTTAAATTTTGCTTAATAATTATGTCTGACGTGGGTAGTCGCGTACCGTGTACAGGTGTTTTATTGGTTTAGTGGCCTTCACGTTCACCGCACAGAGAGTATAATGTCTCAATTGAATAAAGTATTTATTTACTGGCATGTGGCAATCGAAACTTTAATATGTAGCTTGGTTTGCACTGCCAAAAGTGAAGAACGAACCGAAAGATTCTTTTTTTAAATTTTTTAATATATTAATTAAAATTATTGTAAAAAGAAAATTACAGCTATTTGTAGTTTGACTGTGGGCTTGTACTATTATTTATTCTGTGCCCTGAGTGTTGTATACCGCATTTTCTTCACAATTAAGTCATACCAGAATCACAAACTAACCGAGCTACTTGTCGAGACTACTACATGTTATAAAGTGGCCAAACAAATACGTAATTCTCAGGACCGCCACAGTCTTACAACTAATTGACGCGGTGTATGTTGAATTTATTAATAACAGGTAGTATTGCATAAAACAGACTAGTTTTAGAATTGTGTTTAGTGTTTTAGTTAATATTATTAGTATATAAACACGTCAAACGTTTGGATTATAGAAATCTGTCGTGTGAACGTTGCTTTGTAATTCGCGGTGTAAGATCCAGATAAACGTATCTACATTTTTTCAATTTTACAGGAGAGTTAAAAAACTATGCATATTTCACTTCTTTGAACTTTGAAGTTGTGCCTACCAATGCACTTTCCATATACGGATCAGTATTTGTAATAATTACGACGCATTCTACAGTCGTCGCTTTGCGCGCTCTCTATGCGCTTGTATTGTCTCTTCTACAAAATATAATAAACGTCATAATGTGCTAAAATTAATGAATATTATGTATGGTCACCACTAGCCTCTCATCACCTACCTATAGGAACACGCATAGGTAATAGGCAAAAAGTGTTATATAACGGATAATATATATTTGATGGATGAAAAAAGTATACAGAAATTCACTCATAATATTAGAGAATAACATTAAACATAAAAAATGTATTTTGCGCTATTATTATAGAAATTATTTATATTTTTTTACGAATTGGTTGATATACGTCGTTTTGGTCTTCCAATACCCACTCAAAATTATGAAATTTAAGTGCCTAAAAAGACGTTAACGGACATACTTTAATGTGGTTCGTTCATAAAGTTAACATTTACTCGGAATATTGCAGGGCCAGAATAACGTATAAGCTTAATACGTTATTATGGCTCGCTTAAAATCGTCAACCAAGCAATAGTTTAAGATTCAAATAACGACTTTATTGCTTATACGTTCTTTTTGTATTACCTAATATCAACTAATTTAAAAGTTTTTTTACCGGTATTCAAGTTACGTTCTTCTAGTTCAAAGAAAAATATTTTTTAGCATTACGTTATTATTGAATTAGTTAAATATTGACGATACAGATACGTCGTTTTGGCACATTATAAAAGACCACGTTTAAGAGCCATTTATGAAACCGCGTTCTTACACCGCGAATTGTGGTATTGATTTTCTACCCTTCAAAGTTTATTCAGAAACATACTGAGATTTACAATAAATACCGTTTTAAAATAACCCTTACATGTGTCAGTTAGTGTTTACCACAGACCACTAATACATACAAACTGATGATTTGTCAAACTTTAAGGGAGGCATGAATGAACCACATTATTTGCATGAATATTTTTATTGGAGGAGTATTTCCTTTTTTAAAATATCGCTGTCGTTAAGTGTTTACTGTGTTGAGTAAAAGCCAAATTTCGATGGAATGGTTCGCGAGTGATTTTTGATAAATTGCCAGTTTCGTCAGCTACAATTTCTTCCAAATAATATTACCTTTTTCAACAGATAAGGAGCGTCGACGTTGAGCTGGCAACGCCTGGTGGTATGCCGCTGCGAGTCATCCGAGGACCAGCTGTCTTCCGTGATGACGCAGTCGATTACCACCGGGATCTGCGGGCAGTTCGGGAACCGCCTTTCGTATGCCTGGAACAAATGACACGGGCTTATTATTAATGCAAACTATTATTTGTTCTGTTGCTAGAGCTGAAGATGACGTGATCTAATAACCTGCAATAGATTACCAACAGCATGGTGGATTACGCATGGCCTACTCCTACTTATACTTTAAATATCAAAAAAGGTCTAGCAGTGGAAAACGGGCTGATAATGATGACAAGGATGATCACTATGACACAACTTTTGAGAATTAAACAACACGTACGATATCATATTGAAAATACGGTAAAATAAAAGGCCCGACAGCTATAAAATTAAAAAGCTAAATAAACTACTTACTAGGTGGTAGGACTTTTCTGCAAAGTTCGTCTAGGTAGGTACCACCGCTTTGCCAGTTATTCTGCCGCCAAGCAGTAGTGTGCAAGCACTACTGTGTTCCGGTTTGAAGGGCATTGTAGCTAGTGAAATTACTGGGCAAATGAGACTTTATGATCTGATCACTCAGTCTAGTAATCTGATTATTAGACTGGGTGATGTCTCAGGATGACGTGCGCAGTGCAGTGTCGCGCGAAACTATTGTTTTAAAGTTCCGGGTGACACTGCAACTGTTATGGGCGGCCGTGTCACTTAACATCAGGTGAACGACTAGCTCGTCACGTCATTCAATCACATAAAAAAAAATTTAAAAAAAAAAACTTTATATAAAGGCATGAATGCAGTAAAAGTGTAACTGCATTAAGTATTCAAATGAAAACAGTAAGTATCCCGTACGACATCCAAACAGGGAATAAACCCACATGATGTAATTTAACCATAGTTTCCCAAACGCTCCATTTAGAGGGGTGGTATATGGGGTAGTTGTATTACAAACGCGCCCACAGAGACGGTTTAATTTTCAAGAGGGCTGTTTTGGAACTCAGAACTAGGCCATTTAGCTTAAACGGTTATTTTAGCTGTTGAGCTGTCTACAAACTTCAGTATTACGATTAGCATATTCAAATCGGAGCGATATTCGCAAATGTTGCTTTCTTGAGTATATAGGTACTCGTAGTTATAACAGTTAGATATGAATAACGCGAAGATCGTGATTAGAGCTTCGGTGGTATTCTTTAGATCGAACGAACATAGACCTAGAAGACGAACACAGACAATAACACAAACAGAATTTTCGTTATCTTTAAACATTAAAATTCAGAATATAGATCAATGGATAGATAGAAATCAAAAGCAATTGGTCCAAAAACGTCGCTCATAAATCTAAGGAAATTAAGCTCCGATACGTAGCGAGTGCCCCGTTTCTCACGTCACGACTCCGATAAATCCTGAAGGTTGCGTCCTAAGACTGCGATAAAATACTTTTATCGCGAAAGTATCCTTACGAAGATCCATTTCCATAAAACAAGGAAATGTTTAAATCTAGGCCAAACCAGATACCGCTCCTCGATAACAAATGAACGAATAGCATAGCTGTTGCGACGAAATTAGAACAAGAATTGAAAGAAAGTGATGAAAAAACAGCGAATCACGGTGATCGAAGCATCAAACCGTTAAGTAAATTGAGAATCGACGAAAAGATTGAATGTATATTACAAGACTGGAAAGTTTTTGTTTGAAACTTAACTGTAGCATTACCTAATGGAAAACAAATCGGCAGCGTTCAAAGAAAACCATCCAGTTTCTGAAACTCAAGCACAAATTGAAACAATTTTTTTATATACAAGTATAGTTGGGATTTCGTCTTAGGCGTAATTGGAATAGTGTGCTGTCTACTGTATTTTAGCTAACACAAAGGTAAAGTTTGAAACGAAATTAGGGTTGCTTTTGATTCACAGTAATAGTTCCTACAAAAACAAGCGGAGACAGCAGACGAACGGCTGGTCCCTTATTAATCTAGTTACTCCAATCTCGATCAATGAAACCGTTTGTCTGGATACTGCTCGGTTGGAGCCGGAACGGGTAATGGATTAGATTGAACAGCTAATTGAAGATGTTTGGAGCAATCAAATGGAATCATGTGATCAGTTCATTTTTTGCTTAGTTGAGGAGCTCGAGGTGTAACCAGAATTTTCGTTTCGAAACATCGATAAAATCATTGTTCTGTAACATTTCCTTACTTATGTAATTTTCCGTTTGTCAGGCGTGACATAAGTACCATTTTCTTGATATTCAAATCGAAATACTTTTCCGCTAAGCCCTTTTCAAGTACATTGGAACATAAAGTACATTTTATATGTCATTGGTATAGAATCACATCACACTAATATTATAAAGGCGAAAGTTTGTATGTGTGTATGTGTGTATGTTTGTTACTCCTTCACGCTCAAACAGCTGGACGGATTTGGATGAAACTTGGAATGTAGATAGCTTATGTACTGGATTAACACATAGGATACTTTTTATCCCGAAAAATTTACCCATTCCCGTAGGAAAGCTTTGTAAACTCAACTTCGTAAATAGGCAATGAATTTAAATGAATTAGATTGTAGCATGAACTAACTGTCAAAAAATATTATCCTGGAAACATAAATGGATCCTGTGGGATAACAATCTAACCTAGCTACGACATCACGCAACTAAAATGGTCAAAATTTAAGGAAAATCGGAGGCCGCAGTATGTAGGTACCTACTAATAATGAAATACTTTCCAATCCGGATAAATAAATGGTTCCTGTAGGATAGCATTATCCCACAGCATCCAATTCGATGATATTAAGGGCAATATACGCTCTAGCACGTACTAAAAAACAAAATACTTTCTATCCCGAAAAAAAAAATGTTTCCTGTGGGATACCGTTATTAGGTAGGTACTAAGCGTCCCCTGAGAGCAAGTCTGTAGCAAAGGTGACCTGTGATAAAGTTGGCGTTTTTTTTTTTAGGTCGCTCTGTTCGCTGGGCCGCAAGCGGCCCGGGAGTCAGTTTGTAGCGATAATGATCTTTGATAAAAGTTGGAGTTTTTTTCCGAGGTCACTCTGTTCGCTGGGCCGCAAGCGGTCCGCGAGAGTGACTTTGTAGCGATAATGCCCTGTGGTAAAAGTTGGGGTTTTTTTTCAAGGTCGCTCTGTTCGCTAGGCCGCAAGCGGACCGCGAGAGTGAGTTTGTAGCGATAATGACCTGTGGTACAAGTTGGCTTTTTTTTCCGAGGTCGCTCTGTTCGCTGGGCCGCAAGCGGCCCACGAGAGTGAGGTTGTAGCGATAATGACCTGTGGTACAAGTTGGCTTTTTTTCCGAGGTCGCTCTGTTCGCTGGGCCGCAAGCGGCCCGCGAGAGTGAGGTTGTAGCGATAATGACCTGTGGTACAAGTTGGCTTTTTTTCCGAGGTCGCTCTGTTCGCTGGGCCGCAAGCGGCCCGCGAGAGTGAGGTTGTAGCGATAATGACCTGTGGTACAAGTTGGCTTTTTTTTCCGAGGTCACTCTGTTCGCTGGGCTGCAAGCGGCCCGCGAGAGTGAGGTTGTAGCGATAATGAGCTGTGGTAAAAGTTGGAGTTTTATTGAACCCATATACGACGAGTAAACACATAGGCTTCTTTTTATCCGCGGGTGAAACCGCGGGGCGCAGCTAGTTATAGATACTTGGCATGGCATATATTATGAGCTTTCAAACCAAAAGCCTGAACATCAGACCCAAGTTTGTTAAATCAGACAATTCGGTACACTCGGTGCGGACTTGCGTAATCACATTTACAAGGTGAACGAAGGATAAACGGATTTACAGCACCTTCCACGTTGGGTTACATCAGATCTTGTTACTGGCAACTTGGCGAGTGTTTTATTGAGTTTCACTCGAAATCTCGGCAAACCTTATTGGACTGTGGAACTTCAACTGTGAAGAACTCCTATTCCAGTTCAATCACAATATCTGAACGGGAGACAATGACTTCAAAACTTTTGTATTATTCTTTCCAAATATTTGTTTCAATGAAGGTCATTGCCCTCGCCGGTCCTTAGAGATCTCTGAAGCATTTCTCCGTTAAAGTATATTACAATTGCTGGCAATTGCTAACTTTTACGAGAGAACCGATAATTTTTCAAGCATCTGGAATATTGCTTGTGGAGCTGAAAGTACTTTAATTTCAAAGTAGATGCCTTTAAAATGTTTCAGGCTTTCAAAATTATAATGCCACTTTTACAAGAGCTCTTCAAACATCTGGGATACCAGTTGCTATTGAGAACGACTTTAACAAACCTAGTGCTCAAAATAATGCCTCAAAACCTATGGACATAAATAAAACAATACCCACCCACGCAAATGGCGTGACCACACAGTATCCGTGGCGCGTGGGCAAAAGGCGATAAGCGGATTAGATATATCGAGCCAATATTATTGCCATATCGTCTGTGATATCGTTGTCCTCTGTTTCAGTAGTCTAGACTTCCTGATAAGACCCCACTTAACTGTGAGCGAGGCCCCGGGGTACTACTAGTTTATAAAAAAAGCGATAGTATAGACGTGGTTGAACGCAATGAGCTTGTTAGAGAAAACATTTCAAGGTGAAGGTGAACAGCTCTATTTAAACAGTTACTAAAGCAGATACATAAACCAGAACGCTGAACTTCTCCAGATGTTCAAACCAACTTTAAAATCTAATACATATTATGTAGCTCTCTACGATAAATGACTCTACTGTAGGTAGGTAGAGTAAGGCACATAACTTTCAATTTAACGATCCATTGTATGCTCTACCGATCGGTTTTACGGTCCAGACAATAATATCGGATGTAGGCTCTACGAACGGCTGTGAGAGAATTTATTACTTGTAAAATGAAGGTATTTGCAGATTTTCCCACAGTTGAAAGAATGCTATAATATTTAGAACGTCGAGTTAAGGAATGATGCTAAACTCTAACGCTAATGTTTGTGTATCTACTCTACATGTTGATGGTGTTATCGTGGCTTCTACTGTGGCTATTGCTAATTACATCAATAAATAGGCAATATTTATGAGTAAATATAGACCTAGAAATATTCTAGGCCTGTGACATCACGTTACGTGCTGAAATCACTGGTTTCATAATTGGAATGGAACACTTTACCAGCGTCTTTCTTTCCCGATAAGTACAATCTGGAGCTCTTCAAGTCAAGTACAATCATGTAGCAAGTACATCAAGCAAAGTAGGTATCTGTATTACACACGATACCGGATTATTCCACCCCTTGACCACACCGCAGATAATATAATACTATAACCAAGCTATAACAAAAACATACAAGTACTAATTCAACAGAGATATGTTCAAAAAGATTATTCGGTCCGGTCTCTTTATTGTTTCAACAGATGGTAATATAAATTCATACCGTTTGCTCTTCATTAAATATGGAACAGCAATAGCTAATAAAACCATTAGCCATTAATCATGTCGGGAGTTTACCCAAAATATAAAATATCTAGTCTAGAATTCTATAGATAATATACGACACTATTAATTTCTCCTGGGAAAAGTATATTCAATATCAAGTAGGCCATCTAGATAAGGGTCAAAAGCCACGAGGCGATGTTAGAACAAGAGTTAAAAGTGTTTGTGGTCACCGCCGAAGCTTTAACTATGCTGTATGCTGTTTGTGTCTTCACCATCACCTTGCAGGCAAAGGTTTTTTAAGTGTATCAACTTACTCAAATGACCCCTAAGATACCAGTGATGTCTCTTTTTTTTTCTACCGAGGGTGGGGAGTAATCCTCATGGATCCCGCAGGGCACGGGCCCGCGGGTATGTCCGACTCCGCCAATTCCGCTATGGCAACCTACGGACTAAACCTCCCTCCCTATTATTAATCACTGCAGACATAAAGTCCGCACCATTTTTACTCATCTTTTATTTTATAATTTTTTTTTCTTGTATATTTTTTTCCAAATAAGCTGCTTTTTTATATTCTCCGCGCGAGAATTTACAAATTTATTTGCTTAATATTATTCATAAAAATTTTTTTTTCAGTGATGTCTTATATCCTTGTCGAAGAGGACCAGCAAGACTACATACACTGGATTAAACCCTTTGGCAAGAATACAAAATGGTACTTGTCATTTTACAAGAAACGTCGTCACATCAAGGGACGACATTTACAATGTTTGCATTGAAAGAAACCAAACTTTAAATCATCTTACAAAGTTACTTAAATTAGACTAACTTAATTGATAAATAATTAGATAAATAATTTAGCCTATACCTGCTTATTGTGGATATTAGTTTACGACTCCACGTACTCGTATACCAGCATTTTGGCAAGTGGTACATTACACCTTATTCCGCTGAACGGAAACCAGCCCCAGACATAACCACGCCAGCACAAAAAACTTTTATTTCATTTAATTCAGAAAACATAATTTCATGCTCGTATATTCACATAATGCCCTTCGTCGGGTTTTAATCAAACGAAAACAAAAGAGCCACGAGCTTGGAACCATTTTTGGTAACAGGAGTAATGAAAAAGTGAGATAAAAGCTATTTTTATCAAGATAATTGGCACGCTTTTTCTGCGTATCTCTATTAAAATTTCATATTTTGATAATGAATAGAAAATAAACTCTGTTTGTTCCGAAAGAACGGCGAAAATGAAAACTTACAGGTGCATAAAAATTGGTGAACATTATAAAGCACTTGTTTGACTTGTTTCCCACACTAGACCCGTGTGCGATCAAGACTCGTGTCACGGAACCAGGACTATCCCCGACCCGTTCTTTAAAATGGCAAGTATATTGATTTGATCCTGTCTGAAACCAGTGGACACGTCCATCGTCCAACAGCCACCGTCAATAGTTACTGGCAGAATTTGACACTTATCTGTAACAGTATTCTGCTTACTTGGAACGCTATTGAGCGCGGAGTCGAATATTTCCTTTAGTATTTTGGTCTCTTACGAATATATTAATATCATGAATGAGTACGACGTTCGCACCAAAAAGATATTATATGAAAACGCACGAAACACTAGCCATCAATTTTGAAAAGGCCTTTTGTGTTCAAAACCACGTTTGTTCTTAGTTTCTGTATCAAATTTTCAACTAAACAGTGATATTATATGAAGTCTACGCCCGGTGTGAAGTGGTATGACACGCGTAGAGGCCATTGTGCTAACTCATGCTGGAAACTATGTTTCATGGTTTTGGCTGTTTTCTAAAAGCGTGTTCGTAGACATTCATTGTATTCCAAGCTGGTCAGAATGATGGAATTACATTAGGCATGGCGCTAACTCGTCTCTTTCTTTTCTCGTGTAGGCCAGCCCGGGTGCCAAAATTTTTAGGGTACCCAAAAGCATCTGACTGGGAGATGAACAGCTGCGAATGTCAAGACTGAAGGTGTATTCGACTACTGTTGCAATCACGAGTGTTTTATTACAGAAGATTTAATAGTACAGAAGTTTCACTTATCGATGTCAAACAAATAGAGACTCTTTCAACAAAGCAGTAAAGTAAAGTGCAGTTCAGCTCGCATGGAGCGCTACTAAAGCCTATCCTGAAAAGATGCTTTTCTTTCTATCAATATAGCTCTGCTCATCTGACTAAAGTGTGGAGTGCACCGGGCCTGTTTTTATCAAACGGTTGTCATTGCGAAAGTGTTTCAATTTTACATCGTTGTATAGCTGATCACTTTTTCAGTGCATCGTTGTGTTTAATTATCCACTAAATTCGGAACAACCAGATACTATTAAAATCTTACACAAAGTGGACAAAGCCAAGCTTTTCCGCCATGTTCCACGGCAAAGCGAACCGCGACACCTGTCACCAATCACCAAGTTTGAAGACCATTGTATCGGGAAATATACTCGCTTCTATAGATACTTACAGGCGTTGTATTCCGATTCCGTTTTGTTGCTATCATTATTTCAGTTCTCTTTTGTTCAGCAAGTCATATCTACGTAGTCACTTGTTTGTTCAGTGGTATTTGTAGAGCTATCCGTATGGGAACGACGACGGCTAAGCAAGACCACTAAGTAGCAAAATATCAAACATCTAAATGGCAATTTGCCCAAGTAGCATAATGTCTGACCCAGAATGTCTACTAAGCAAAACTTATAATTAGGGAATTAGTAATGCGATTTATTATCTCTCATCGCGTTTAGACATGTTGTCAAAGATTTTATAAAGATTGAATATTTGATTTATGTTTCAATACTAGGATAGGGTACAAATAAAAGATAAGTAAGTTCCATACAAAGCTCAATACTAATACTAGTAGTACTTATTAGAGCGAAGAGAAGGCGGATGGATTGTATGAGGGCAGATATGAATGGAACGGTGCCGGCTGAGAGGAGAGTGGAAGGAAAATACATACTGCGCTGACCTCCACATATAATGGGAACAGGACAACAAAATAATAACGATGACCATGAAGTACCTACCTGTTTCTAATCGATACGTAATGGTGTACCTATTAGGTTATTTTCCGCCCCCCAATATATTAGTCAGCGCAACACAACGATGCCGACTTTCAGATATATTATAAAAATGCAGAGATGCTTGAAATTCTTTTACTGCATCGCCACAGAAATTCTGCACTAAACTGGGAAAATGTTTCTCTGAAGAGTCTGAAGCTTTTGTTTTAACAGATGGCTAAATTGTTATAAATGGCAGGCAGATAGATTACAGGATTATGTTTACTTTTATGGATCTACAGACAAGAATTTGTGGTGTTCTTGAACGGCCAGTACATTAAGTTGAAATCTACTGACATGCACACGACCTAAATATGTATATAAATATAAGACAGAGGATTGAATACTTAAACACTGCGTTGTTATCAATTCCGCGGACAAACAATTTAAAACTGAATATTTTGTTAAGTGTCCAATCTAATTCGGATTATTGATGCAGTGGAATATTCATCAACCAATCCCGAACGCGGAGCGCTCGAGATTAAAAATTTAAAATTGAAAACGGAATACAAGAACGAATGCGGATCGGTGGCCTTCGGTCGCGTTTGGTATGATGTTGAAACCGATGTAATGGATTACGGCGAAGTGCCAAGATTGGAAATCAAATTTTCCGATTTTTGTAGCGCTGCGCTGCGAAACCTATTAGGATTGGCCTTGTAGGGGCTTAGCCAAGGGGCGTTTGTAAAGGCCCGAAAGGGCCTACCGCCGGGGCGAGATAGTGAATGCTAGCGCGACCCTATCTCGCCCCACCCCGGCGCGGCGGCGTGGCGGACGGATCCGAGATTTTAGTGGGTTCTAGTCCCACATACCCCCCGCCATCACCCCCGTGGCGGCATGGGAAAGGGTATTTCCTTCAAATAAAAAAAGGGCGTTTGGAAGCTAAATTTGAAGGTGGAACATAAAAAGACAGGAATATTTTATACGTCACAAATCATTAATCTATCACAGAAATCAATCCTAAA
Source organism: Ennomos quercinarius (assembly GCA_910589525.2). Taxonomy (NCBI): domain Eukaryota; kingdom Metazoa; phylum Arthropoda; class Insecta; order Lepidoptera; family Geometridae; genus Ennomos; species Ennomos quercinarius. Next base: position 15,991,328 of record OU342502.1, read on the forward strand.
GGTACTACTCAGGCATGCCACAGATTTGATAAAAGTTTCTCCGCAAGCCACAACTAGCCATACCATAGGATAAACACAGTAGGAACATTCCCAAAAGTTCATATCTGATAATTGAATCTTGTTAACAGGCTAGATGTAGTTTTACGGTACAAATGGAACATTTCAGACATTAGGTGTTGTGTTAACCCACGTCCAAGGCGCTTCTATATGGGTGCCAGCGCAATTTTGTTCTTTCTCTGTGCTTATACCACATACCACCGTCTAGAATTCCTCACGTCACGTCGCATTTTCCCGGGAATGTTCCCACTGTAATTGCCACTCGAAGTAAAGTGGCGAGCACGGCGGCCATCAGAGTATTGTAACGGAACGTTACTCATTTAATATTAATTTCTATTTAAATAAACATAATTACACACAATTTAAACCTACTTAAAAATTAAAACTAATAAAAATATGTACAATCTAATCCTAACTTATTTTCTAATAAATGTATATTAAATAGCTACGACGTAATCCTAGATCCTAAGTGCGGCACCTGTTTCTTAGCGCTTACTAGATCAACGCGTCCTGATTACGTCCGACCGGTTCACAAGATCTCCGCGGGGTATGTACTGGGGAAGTGGTGGTCGAGCTGGGCCACGACCGCCGGCACCGCTGACAGTCGTCACTAGACTTGTTTGTGAGCAGAACCGTATCACTTTGCCAGTTCCGAGCGCCCTAGCCGACTGTGCAATTAAAATTGAAATTAATAATTTTGTTTCTATACGTATTTTATATAAATTTGATAGTGTCTTCTAAACACGTTATAATAGTTTTTAGTGTGTTCCCGATATAGGGTAAGTTTTAAATGGCACATAAAAAAAATCCAACTGTATTTCTAATAACCGTTATTCTTTTTATTGTACTAATGATATTTTATCTTCCAGTATCCAAATTGTAGATTATTCACTTGCAAAATTGCTAAATCATGCTCATGTTTTCATACGTTAAATTGCATCATCTTTTCTTTTTTTGCCTACCTTAACATTTTCACTTTTTGCTAAATATTTCACCAGACGCTAAATTTATGCAATTAAAATTCATTTCCTTTTTTTTTAATTTCATTGCCTTTTGCTTTTGAACGATAGCCTTGTGTTTAATTAATAATTTATTGTGAACTCCGTTCTGGTTGTACCACCACGGCAACACTACACTGCGCGTAAGTATTTCTTCCTGATCCTGTAGCCGTTGGTAGGGCCCCCCAGAACGGAAGTTAGATAAATTCCTATATTAATATAGAGGAATTTTATCGCTTACAGGAACAACTTCCACCCATCAACAATAACCCTACAACAAAAACATCACAACAAAAAGGAAGAAATGGCGACATAAGAAGAACCGCCGTAAACTTCCTACTTACGGAAAAAAAAATCTCCATCGGATTTTTTTTTTTACTGTCACCGCTTCTGACATCTACGGGAACTCCTGCTGTGTCTTCGCCTGCTGCCGTAAACTTGGGGCCACCCACCATCCATAGGGCCCCCCATCAACATCAGTTCAGGAGAGTACTTTTCCCGCGGTAGTGCGTTGAAGCGTAGGAACTGGTTAAAGTGCCCAAACCCACGACCCTATAAATTTATGTGCCCTCCGTTGAACTTGCCGGTCTAACTTTTCTTCTAATTATATAATATTGTTGCGGTATACCTTGGTTTTTTTCTTTTATTCTTCCTACTAAATTAGGTAGGTAGAATTTACCATAGGGGCAAACGGCACATTGGCGCCCTCTTACGTGGGTTTAACCAGTTTCTACCTTCTTCTGCACGTAGTTAGATTTGCACGTTGTGTGGTTTTTTGTAAAACGCTATTTCTTTTTTGGTTTGCAGTAGCTGAGGTGAGTATAGTGTTTCCATTTTATGGTCGATCTCGATACTCGATACTGTATTGCGAATTTTTTTTTTTGGTGTTGCCTTTTTTTTTTAACTGCTGCTAAATTTTTTATCCGTATGCTAACGGAGAATAAACCTTTGTTTTTGTTAAGCTGTACTCACACCAGTTACAAATTTTTTATCAACGCTTTTTTTATTTTTGGTTGCAATTTTTTTTCTTGTTTATTTTTTCATCTAGGTACAATCATTCATCATCATCAAACCATAGCGTTCTGTTAAAAGCTGATTGTAACAGAACGGAGTATTTACATCATTGATCAAATTTCCTTTTGTGTGCCATTTACAACTACAATGTCGTACCCTATTAAATTTTTGTCTTTGCAAAAATCAGAATTAGAATACGAGGTTGGTGTTCGTGGAGAGACTCCTGGTTCTACTGTTGCGGATCTTAGGAAACAAATCATCAAGCTGAGTCAATGTTTTCCTTCAGAAGACATCATGTACTCGCATCTGGATGCATTGGTCGATTTAAGCAGTTCCTTAGAACTATTGGAGAAGGTTAAGGCGATCATAGATGAAGGGGTTACCGATAAAAATATTTTAACTCGTACTGAAAATATGTTTCACCATCTTTACCACAGATTGAATAGGATAAACACAGATGAAAAAACTTCTCAACAACATGCTGAATGTAGTACACTTTTCAAACAGTTTTATGAAAGCTTCCTAGTGTTGAAGAAGAAGAGTGTTGATCCACTGTCTTTGCCCGGATCGAGCTCTGAGTCGCAAACTCAAAGCGCCGTACCAATTCATGTTTCGGTAACATGCGATAGTGGTACTAGAACTTCTGAATTGGGCAGGCTGAAGTTTGATGGGAAGTCTTGCGTACGCTCTTTCATCCAACGAGCTAACGAATTTAGTGAAGCGCGCAATATTTCTGGATCAAAACTTTTTTCATATGCTACCGAAATTTTTGTAGATGACGCACTACATTGGTTTAGAAGTGTTAAGGAACAGGTATCGACTTGGGAGGACCTTGTCGTTCTCTTAAAGCAGGACTTCGATAAAACTGATTATGACTATCGATTACTCTCTGAGATTCGATCTAGAACTCAGGGTGAATTAGAGAACATAACAATTTATTTGTCAATTTTGTCAAGCATGTTTGCACGTTTGTCGAAGCCCTTGCTAGAGGAAGACAAGCTTGAAATCATCTTGCACAATATCAGACCGTGCTATGCAAGCACTTTAGCTTCAGCGACTGAAATTAAAACTATTGGCCAGTTGCGAACCCTATGTAGGAACTTTGAAAATGTTCAATCACGTTTGGTACATTTTCGTGAGCCTCCAGCTGCAACGTCTGATACTGTAGCACCTGAATTTTCTTATAAACAAGAAACAACTACATTTAATAAATCAAAACCAAACTTTAATTCAACAAATAATACAAACTACAATGATTTTAAAAACAAACAACAAAATACATATAATATGAAACCTAATGCTAATAATAATAATGTTAATGAAAAATATTTACATGCTATACACAAAGGTGATTCTGATTCTGACGGGAAACTACCTTACTGTCCTCGCTGTCGTAATAACTCACATAGCTTGAGCAACTGCCAGAATACTGAAATTATGTGCTTCAAGTGTGGTTTTAAGGGTGTTAAGAAACCTGAGTGCCCTAGGTGTAATCCGAATTCAAAAAACTAGATTCTCAGAATTGTAGCGATTCATCTTCAACAGAAGGTCGTTTTAGTATTGAAGAATGGAATGAATGGTTGAAAACAGTACGAATGTTTTTCAATAGTTACAACATTATTACAATTCTGCAAGATAAGCCTTTAGATGATACACGACCGTACGTGAATATTATGGTAAATGACATAACAGTCTCAGGTCTACTTGACTCGGGTGCAGCTGTCTCCATTTTAGGTAATAATGCGCACCACACTTTAGTTAACCGAGGTCTCAAGGTTTGTACTGATGATAACGTGTCAATCGTTGCTGCAGGTGGACAGTCTTTTGATAGTCTAGGTTATATTAATTTACCTATACATTTTGAGGATAAATTTCATATTGTAAAAGCTTACGTAGTTCCTGAAGTTAAGTCTTCTCTGATTCTAGGAATTGACTTCTGGCGCGCTTTTCATTTGTGTCCTAAATATTTAGGCTCGCTACAACTGTCACGCGTCCCGATAATGGATTTAAATGCAAATAGCCAGCAAACTTTTATCAATTCCTATGATAATTTAGACGATTCGCAGAAAGCTATTGCGGATAATATAGTCGATCAATTTAAAGATATTTCTTTCGAGCATAAGGGATTAGGTCGAACGCATTTGATATCCCACCGCATTGATACTGGTGATTCACCTCCTGTTCGACAAAGGTACTACCGACTTTCACCAGAGAAACAGAAAATACTTGTCGAACAGGTAGATGAAATGCTTAGTCTTGATGTGGTGGAACCGTGCGAAAGCGCATGGCAGTCTCCGGTTCTTATAGTTACGAAGAAAAATGGCCAGCCTCGTTTCTGTTTAGATAGCCGTAAACTCAACTCAGTTACGAAGCGAGACGCTTACAACTTGCCTTATATTTCTGAGATTTTGGATAACTTGCGCGACGCACATTTTCTTACTAGCCTTGATTTATCCAAAGCTTTTTGGCAGGTGCCAATTTCTGAGGAGGACCGTGACAAGACGGCATTTTACGTCCCAGGCCGCGGAACGTTCCGATTCAAGACCACACCCTTTGGACTTACAAATGCTCCCGCTACGCAACAACGTTTGGTTGATGCGTTGCTAAGTGACGTAGATCATCGAATTTTTGCCTATCTTGATGATATTGTCATTGTATCCAGCTCTTTTGATGATCACGTCTCTCTCCTGCTTCGCGTTTTAGACAGGCTGCGTAAGGCGAATCTCACCGTCAACCTAGAGAAGTGTGAGTTCTTCAGAAGTGAGCTCAAGTATCTGGGATATGTGGTCGATGCGAATGGACTGCGAACCGACCCAGGTAAGGTTGAAGCCATCCTCAACTACGCGACTCCTACTAGTCGCAAGGAGCTTAAGCGTTTTTTAGGCACAGCCACTTGGTATCGTAGGTTCGTTCCCAACTTTAGCACGATCGCAGGTCCGCTAAACAAGCTTACTTCAAATAAGAAAAATACTCCACCTTTCCAATGGACTGATGAAGCTGATGCTGCCTTTAAAAAGCTAAAAGAGTGTTTAGTTTCCGCTCCGGTACTTTCTTGTCCAAATTATAATCTGCCGTTCGAGGTACACACGGACGCCAGTAATTACGGAGTAGGTGCAATGCTTACTCAGACAGTTGATGGTAAGGAGCATCCCGTTGCGTACATGAGCCGATCTCTCACTACGGCTGAAAAGAACTACAGCATTACGGAACGGGAGACTCTTGCTGTTCTGGTAGCATTAGAACATTGGCGATGTTACGTCGAAAATGGTAGAACTTTCACGGTTTATACAGACCATAGCGCTCTGAAATGGTTCTTATCATTAAACAATCCCACTGGACGACTCGCACGTTGGGGTGTTCGTTTGTCGTCGTTTGATTTTGAAATCAAACACCGTCGTGGTGTAGACAACATCATTCCTGACGCATTGTCTAGAGCTGTTCCAGTTGCATCGATTGTTACTTCCAAGTCATTTGCGACTACTAGTGATGACTGGTATAAAAACATTTACAATAACTGCCTTAATAATCCGGTACACGTTCTAAATTTCCGAATACAGAATGATTCTCTTTTCCGCCTCAGTAAAAATAAGTGTCACCTGACAAATGAGTTCTCTTGGAAAGAAGTCGTTCCACAGGAACTTCGGAATGGCGTTATTGCGGAATACCATGATGAGCCGACTGCTGGTCACCTTGGCATCTTTAAGACGTACAGACGCATTGCACTTCGATACTACTGGCCAGGAATGTATCAGGATGTGGCAAAATACGTAGGTTCATGCTCTGTATGTCTGCAGTACAAAAGCCAAAATCACGCTACTCTTGGTACTATGGGTCGGCCAAAACAGTGTTCACGTCCTTACCAAATGATATCCATCGATTTAATGGGACCTCTTCCGGTCACACGAAAGCAGAATAGCTATATTCTAGTAGTGACATGCTGCTTTTCTAAATTTTGCCATATTTTCCCTATTAAAAAGGCAACTTCTGATATCATAATTAAAATTTTAGAGGAACAGGTTTTCTTAGTTCACGGCGTTCCACAGACCATACTTATGGACAATGGAAGTCAGTTTATTAGTGGGCAGACCAACGATTTCTTCCAAAAATACCGCATTCCTAACGTATTTTTCACGCCTAAATATACACCTCAGGTGAACTTAGTTGAGCGGTACAACAAAACTATAATTACTTGTATTTCCACCTTTGTCAAAGGCGATCACAGGACATGGGATCTTTTCATACCAAAGGTCCAGTTTGCGATCAATAATTCGGTGAACGAAGCCACTGGATTTACCCCATCCTTTCTTGTGTTCGGCAGGGAAGTAGTACTATGCGGCTCGCACTATGCTGATATAGACTTAGGTGATGAGGTTTTGTTTATGCCCCGCGAAGTTTATGCGGAAAACCTCGGTTGCTTAAGTAATGTTTTTGATCAGGTTCAGAAGTCACTATATCACGCTCACGTTAAGAACACATCTCAGTACAACTTGAGACGCAAGCCATTTGAATTTAATGTAGGTGATATCGTCTACAAGCGCGCTTACGTATTGAGCGACAAGGACAAGTTCTTTAGTAAAAAACTTGCCCCAAAATACTTAAAATGCCGAGTTACTGAAAAACGCTCGCCACTTGTTTACGTTTTAGAAGACATGTCGGGTAAGAACTTGGGCACTTGGCATATAAAAGATTTGAAAATTTATGGTAAATATTGTAATTGAGTTCTGTTGTGTTACCAAGTCCATTAAAATCATTTTTACATATCTTGCAAAGAGTTTTATGTCGAACATATAAAAATGGCATAAGATTTTGGTTATGAAAGGTGCGTCTCATAATTTTATAATATTATTAGATGCTTTTCTGAAAGTCAGTATGAACGTGAGGATTGAATGTCATGAATGGTAGTGTGATAGGTAATTGTAAGAAATTTTGTTCAGAGTAGTTAATGCAGATTTTATTTTTAAAATAAAATCCTTATGAGGGACGAGCGGGTAATGTAACGGAACGTTACTCATTTAATATTAATTTCTATTTAAATAAACATAATTACACACAATTTAAACCTACTTAAAAATTAAAACTAATAAAAATATGTACAATCTAATCCTAACTTATTTTCTAATAAATGTATATTAAATAGCTACGACGTAATCCTAGATCCTAAGTGCGGCACCTGTTTCTTAGCGCTTACTAGATCAACGCGTCCTGATTACGTCCGACCGGTTCACAAGATCTCCGCGGGGTATGTACTGGGGAAGTGGTGGTCGAGCTGGGCCACGACCGCCGGCACCGCTGACAGTCGTCACTAGACTTGTTTGTGAGCAGAACCGTATCACTTTGCCAGTTCCGAGCGCCCTAGCCGACTGTGCAATTAAAATTGAAATTAATAATTTTGTTTCTATACGTATTTTATATAAATTTGATAGTGTCTTCTAAACACGTTATAATAGTTTTTAGTGTGTTCCCGATATAGGGTAAGTTTTAAATGGCACATAAAAAAAATCCAACTGTATTTCTAATAACCGTTATTCTTTTTATTGTACTAATGATATTTTATCTTCCAGTATCCAAATTGTAGATTATTCACTTGCAAAATTGCTAAATCATGCTCATGTTTTCATACGTTAAATTGCATCATCTTTTCTTTTTTTGCCTACCTTAACATTTTCACTTTTTGCTAAATATTTCACCAGACGCTAAATTTATGCAATTAAAATTCATTTCCTTTTTTTTTAATTTCATTGCCTTTTGCTTTTGAACGATAGCCTTGTGTTTAATTAATAATTTATTGTGAACTCCGTTCTGGTTGTACCACCACGGCAACACTACACTGCGCGTAAGTATTTCTTCCTGATCCTGTAGCCGTTGGTAGGGCCCCCCAGAACGGAAGTTAGATAAATTCCTATATTAATATAGAGGAATTTTATCGCTTACAGGAACAACTTCCACCCATCAACAATAACCCTACAACAAAAACATCACAACAAAAAGGAAGAAATGGCGACATAAGAAGAACCGCCGTAAACTTCCTACTTACGGAAAAAAAAATCTCCATCGGATTTTTTTTTTTACTGTCACCGCTTCTGACATCTACGGGAACTCCTGCTGTGTCTTCGCCTGCTGCCGTAAACTTGGGGCCACCCACCATCCATAGGGCCCCCCATCAACATCAGTTCAGGAGAGTACTTTTCCCGCGGTAGTGCGTTGAAGCGTAGGAACTGGTTAAAGTGCCCAAACCCACGACCCTATAAATTTATGTGCCCTCCGTTGACCTTGCCGGTCTAACTTTTCTTCTAATTATATAATATTGTTGCGGTATACCTTGGTTTTTTTCTTTTATTCTTCCTACTAAATTAGGTAGGTAGAATTTACCATAGGGGCAAACGGCACAGTATCGATTTCCATTAATAGCTTTCCCGGTGTCAACAATAAAAGCTAATTAAGTTAATGATCGCCGGCGAAATGATACGGCACGACAGGTTGCTAATTAACGGTTTTGTTTATTATACTTATTTATATCTATTTAATTAGTATAAAGGTAGACTAGGTGCTCTAAAAATGATTGCTCCCTTTTGGCTGTATACCTTAGCTAGAGGTATTTGCAATTTACATACAAAAATTGGTGAGCGCATGGGAAAGATTCCTTGTACTAGAGCCCTGCGCAGCTATTTCACCCACTAACAATCCGTTTTCCATAATCTTAATTTCCTTAATATTTATTGATTTCAATTATATTTGCAATATTTCATCAAAACCGATCCAGCCTTTTTGTCGTGGAAGTTAAATAAACAAACAAACAGACGGTATGTTGCATCTTTTGTATTTTAGGTTGCCGAAATTTTAATGACAGTCATGAGAATGCGGGCTTTTTTTTTTTTTTTCTTATATTTTGGCTCCACACATAGTGTATTTAGCCAGTGTCAAGTATTGTAATTATTCATCGAGTTATGGAACATTTCACGTGTAAAGTCAAGTCTTCAAGTCTTAGTCACAGTCCAGTCTAAGTCAGGTAATCATAGTCCAGTCTAAGTCATACCCTAGTAAAGTGGTGGCGCCTTTACTAGAAGCTTCTACGGAATTTTGGAAGCAACACGAAAAACCACGTTTCACTACATTATATCACTTGCCCACACTCATGCTCGTAATTCAACACTTAATGCGTAAAACACCACCAATTTTAAACATTAACACTGGAAAAAGCATAAGTATTGAAAAATAATACAATGCAACGATGTGAACTTTTTCGCGTTCCCGCCAAAAACTCATGTGGGCTTTTAGCAATATTCATTATCAGACGAAAACAAAAGCGTTGCTTTATAGGTTTAGAATAGAACCTACCACGGCATACTCAAACTTTGCCCTAGACTAGTCTTAGAAAAATACTGAGGTACTAGTTTAGGACAAAGTCAAACTAGTCTTGACTGATGTCCTTTCGTAGTTGTACATAGTATTCGTTTTGGCGGCTACATAACACCATAAAAGACCATGATAATGAGCCATATCATGGTCTTAAGCCTACCCGAGAAGAAACGAAAGCAAGACCTCTATTTAAATTATGTTTTTTTACGCAGGCGTCAAAGCGATAATTATATTCAAATAATCAGAAACTCCTCGTATTTATTTCTCGTCACGATTCTTGACCAATTCTGCACTTTTCATATAAATTCCAATAAACAAAAGACAGCTGTTACCTAATAGATTATCTCGGACACTATCAGCACAAATTCAATTTATTTATACCCTGGGAACCTGCTGACATCCACTTACAGCGGGCGACTGTAATAGGTTGTGACGTCACAGACCCCTGGTAAATCTACTCAGTTGCATTAGCTAACTAAAGGCACCGGCGCAGCGGGTGACTTTGTTTGAGCTACATTATTCAAAAGAAGAAATTGATTGTCAAAAATATATTTCTGTTGCTCATCCATCATCATCATCATCATCATCAGCCAGAGTTCGTCCACTGCAGTGCTGATATATTCAGCAATTTGAATTTATCTTTAGTCACATTTTATTATTCGTGTCGAGGCACACACAATACAAACACGCATGATCTCGCAACTGACGGCTCTCTACGACGCATTACGCTTATGTTTAATAGATTGTTTTTTAGAGGACATGAAACGGATTTTCCGAGGATTTTCTTTAAGTCGATCGGAAATGAGAAGTGGCCATTGCTCTCAAGAGTATCATATAAATTCGAAAAGACCACGTTCTTCAAATAATTTTGTTTATCAACAAAAAATACACGCGACGCCTTAACTTATTCCAATGTTGCTGAAACTGTATCATCTGTCATATATACCAAACCGATATCCATATCCCATATACCCAGTAACCACAGTAACCCAGCAGGGACAGGGAGGGAAGCAGTGACCTTTTATAAATAATCGACACCAAATGCACTAAAAAATTGATTATTTACGTAACTCTTAAAGCTATTAGGTCGCTTGCAAATCTTTTCCCGCAAATATACACCGAAAAGTTAAGGTTCAAATAATAATATAATCTACATAGAGATAAAGTTAGATGTGGGAGTTTAGTTTCGAGTTGACGGAAAGTAGCTTAAAACCACAGATTACATATTATTAATACAGATACCTCAGCCCATAGAACGGAATAACTCGGGCTATTTTACGAATTATTTTATCTCTGCATAATGCAAGATTAGCAAGCGACATCTATTGCGTATTGGCGAGGTATTTGGCCAAATTAATACACACTCACGACACGATCACTAGATTGTTTTCACATTCGGGCTATTTTTCATTTGTTCCTGATGAGTGCATCCGTGGTATAATTAACCCCAACCAACCAGCCTTGCAATTAGATATTAGAAATAGCAGTATGAATTAGCGTTCTCAATCTTGGATAAATTAAACATTCGTGGCAATGGGCTAACAACACATTTATGGAATTACTCACAATATTACGCCATTACCTATTAAGAAGATATTATAGTTCTTAAAATTTAGCAACCAGCGGGATTTGAAACCGCGCCTAAACAACGACACTAAAATTTAAAAAAAATTACAAAAAAATGCATAAAAAAACCCAAAAAAAAACTGTTACTGTTTGCTGTTGTACTGCTTTGGCTAAAATTGTAAGAGCTATAATATCTTTATAGATATACCTGAACTGTGGTTTACACTTAAAAAACAATCCATTACCTATTGCTTTGTGCCTTTTGTAATGAATATTTATATTTATCCTATTCTTTTCTAAATTCTCAATAGATCTATTACGTCACTTCCATAATGATCTAGTGAGACACCTACGCACTACTAGAACGGAAATACTTCAGAAACTCTGAGAATAATATAGTTATTTTCGCAGTCAATAACAAAAACGATGTTTGGAAAAGTTACAAATAGTGGTTCGTTCCCTTTTCGACATACGGGTGTCGGTAACTTAGGTAACGTTTGCACAAACACCAGCTTGTTTTGCGTACATCTCTCTCATAACGTTTCCAATTAGATTACAGCGAGTCACGCAAGTCTCTCGGTGCTTAGGTCAATGGGTTCCATTCAACCATTCGTGGCCCTCTACCCTTCGTTATGACGTCATAAAAGCAACCATTCCCCAAAATTGAGTTGGAAATTTTCAGTGTTTCGGCATTTTTAGCACTTGTTTTATTAACCAGCGTGAAACAGAATGTTTGATAACTAAACACATTCAAGTTAATTATGTAGTTTGACACGAATTGAGTCCGTTGACCCTTACGGTAATTAAGTGCTGTAGCTTTTCAACTTCTTTGGGGAATCTAGGTTTCTCGAGACGTTGTTTACAATTCGTGCACGTAGGCAAATAAATTTTATTCTTATTCACCAGAATGAAAAATTATAATGTTGTTGATTTTTTAGGAAAAGACAGCATTTTATTCTGAAAGCCGCATCTTTTCTTAACTTTTGGCGTCGTATACCATTGAATAAAACAAACTAGTCTTTAAAAAACCGCACAAAACTCCATACTCAAGTTCAGTTGTTTACTCATGACCAGCAAACAAACAGAGACACATGCAGAATTTATAATATTAGTATGGATTAGCTTAGAGCGCTAGCTTTGCGGGTGTTTTTGTACGGAGTACCCTAGGGAAGGACACAAGATATTTTAACACTATAAACGGAAGCCTACGTAAGAAGTCACGTATAACATTAAATTGCCGGTAAAAGACTAGAGAGAGCTATGCTGGGCGTTTCCTTGCAAGATAAATGAAGAGATCCGCAGGAGAACTAAAGTCACTATAACATAGCTTTTATTGAAATGGTAATGGGTAGAGCAGGCCACTCGCAGAGGGGACAAATTATAGAAAAAAGGTTCTCGAATGGCGATCACGAACCGAAAGATGCAGCGTAGGCCACTGGTAGCCGTTGGTTGCAAGAAGCAAGCAGCAGCTCAAAATAGCGCTTTAGGGGAGAGGCCTAAGGCATCGTGTAATATTGATAAACAAAATTATTTGAAGAACGTGGTCTTTTCAAACTTATATAATTCTCTTGAGACCAATGGTCACTTCTCATTTCCGATTGACTTGAAGGAAATCCTCGGAAAATCCGTTTCATGTCCTCCAAAAAAAATAATCTATAAAAATAAGCGTAATGCGTCGTAGAGAGCCGTCAGCTTAGATAGTCTTTATCGTGACACCACTGCTTACACAACACCATGTCTTGAACCAAATATGCCCTTGCACGAGCATTCACTCAGTTGGAGATCACGCGTGTTTGTATTATGTGTGCCTCGACACGAATAATAAAATGTGACTAAAGATAAATTCAATACCAAATAACATGAGTCGAGAACAAAATGAGACCTTCATGCACCATTTCCTCGCAAAAACATCAGCTAATTATTATCATTGCTGCTAATTACACATAACAGGCAACGTCATGTGACAACGAGCCGGAAAACATACACAATATCCTTATTTGTGTGGAGTTAACGCCTTGCCTCTATATACTCACCAATCTCGCCATTGTAGTCGATTCAGAGAATCGTGCACTTGATGATAAAAGGACGAGCAAGATAAATAACTATTTTAAGAACTGATCTGTTTCGTTATTATACTTTCACTGAAGCTTTTATTAAAAAATAAAATTTCTAAACATTTAGTAAACGAGTTAACGAGCGCGTAAAATGTAATCCTGAAAACTATGATTTCCAAAAGAGGCTAAATGTCACTTTCTAGTTTCCAACTACAAGTGTACAACTCAAAAATAAAAGCCTAGACTAGATAAAGACAGATACAAAACTGTAAATAACAAAAGACAAAGCCACTAAGTTAGACAAGTACTAACGACAAAGACTAGTCGAACCGTGCGCATAGGCACTAACACCTAATTTACATTCATGCCGACATATCTTCGATATTGAGGCACGATGTGCTATTTCTGACCTCGAATAAGTATTAACTATATCGCACTGTATCACAATATCAATACTTAAAGTTTTTTGTAGTTTGGGCGGTAGCACAATATAGGAATATGTAAATGTGACAAGACGTACAAGATTTCATTATCGAAAGAATACGACTGTACCTAATTAATATGAGAGTGGCCGATTTATTTATTTATTTATTTATTTAATAGCACACAAAACAGAATGCAATCTGTACAGCTACAAACCAGCTGCGATTGCGATTTCTTCATGGATTTATAAGACAGATCCCGATAATGATAATTTCTAATACGAAAATATTTAGCCTAGTTGCCACGTAGACGCTGGACAGTCAGTGACCTATGATAAACCAATAATGTAGGACAAGTCACAGAACAGTGCATGTTCCAAACCAATGAAATTTACTATCAGTTCAGGAAATATTTGACCCAAATCATGTAACCAAGATAGCTACGTTTAGGGTCAGTGATAGTAATAATATAGTAGGCAAAGCATTCGTTCGGATAAACGTCTTCATATAAGAAGAACACTCAATGATAGCTTCCTTTGTCAAAATTTGCCGGTACAAAAGGCAAAGTTCGGAAAAAAAGTTCGACGGTTCGTTTTAACGTAACACAGAACAGTTAGGTAGGTAGGTAAGTAATTAAAGGTAGGGTAGGTTTTGCTTGGCGAGCCGGCCGCGGCCGTCGCGCCGCGCCCTAGTTACGCGACTAACATTAAAATTGAAATGTTTTAGTTATTATTTTAGTTGTTATATTCCCGTTCTTCTCGTTTCATTCTCAACAATAAATTAAACAACTTGATACGAGTGGCACTACCACGATAGTTTTTTGTGCATAAGCCAAAGCTGACGGCCCTAGCGCGAGCGCCGAGCGTAGGTATAAAAAGTGAAGTACATACATGGGATGGACTTCTGTTCTATTTTGTGACCCTGAGATCAATGTTTTCTAGCCAGAGACAAAAGCAAAACGCTAAAAAATAAGGCAAATAAATAAAAAGTCAAATAAATAATAAGTCCAGCCTCATCAAAACAGGAGCAAATTAACCCCCACGCACTACACAGAGAAAAGCTTCATAAAGTTCCTGAAAAGCATTCCGCACATGCTAGTGACAGGCTATTTGTTAGGGCTCCAGTGGCGGCACGCGCGTGGGCTTCCATTGACGGAGTCTATTAATCAAATGAATAAATTTACTTCAGCCTGACATTCTATCAGGGAATATTAACTAAGTTTTAGATTACTAAGGGGAAACTGGATGTTTACAATGTAATCAACAAGTTTACCTAATATAGAAGAAGTGCTTCAATTAGATAATTTATTATCGACTTCTTTTATTTAGTTAAGGATCATGGTTCAGATAGTTTCTGACACGAGAATACTAGTCAGAGGTGGTCCGATCAAGTGCCTAAACAAGAATAAGAAGTGGTGGACTATGAAACTATCATCCAATTTTGTCTTGTTTTGCACGGTACCGATAAACAATAAAACATTTGATCCCATTTCACGGATGATCGCTTTCATCCTTATCTCAATACATTTGTAAACAGAGCGTGTTTTCGCAATTTCCTATCTTTCAACGAGAACAATAAACATTTCACGAAACATACGTACACTCCGGAAAACGATTTAGGAAACTATCATCCATTGTGTTCAAGTACAAAGGAAATTGTATCTTATTTATTTGATGTCTTGTATTATATTATCAGGATGTTAAATGAACGTGCGTCTAAATGATAAGTGAGCAGATAAAGTCTGACCTCTATACATGGAATGTAAACAAGGAACATTCGGAGGAAGAATGTTCTGTAAGTCGATATGCTTTTCAGCCAAAAAGAAAAGTCAGTGGAAAAGTGAGCGTTATTAGGTTTTAACACAGAGGACGAAAAAATTACGCTTCGCCCCCGTAGCATCATTTTTTTAATGCTCTGTGGGTTTTAAAAACAAGCAACGTTCAATTCTTTTACAACATTCTGCAACAGCTACACTAATTGCATATTATTTCTAAAGATTCTTGAGCTTAGAAGACTTTCTAGACGTACAGACTCCAATAGATACGCCGAACAAGAGGATTCAGAATCCAACCTTAATCCGTGATGTTAACATATTACGTGGACCGTGTGACCGTGATCGGTGCGCTAATCAATGACAATGAAACCGTTTCCAAAACGGATGCGCCACCATATCTACAATCCGTGCATGCCGTGATGCAGGTTGACATCTACTTCCGAATGCTGAGTATTAAACGAGGCTAACCCAACTTGTATGGTGTTAAGAGGTAGGTTAGTAAGTAGTTAGGTACCTATAATATGAGCTTGACTCGACAGTAAGCTTTATAATCAAAACGCTAGTTATGTACACAAAAATCTTATTCTATTGGTTTTTGGAGTTATATCAATCAATCAACTCATTTATTTGCTTTAATATGCGTAATACATGTATAGTTAGAAGTCAGTAAATAAAAAAGGGCACTTCAATATTCCACCATGTCGGTATGTACAATTTGTAGGTAAGTTATTTATAATTTTTCAGATAAGTAATACAAATCATGTAATTAATTTATCAAAAAAAAATCAAATTTTTCATATAAATTAATTTAGCAAAATAGTAGCAATCCATTCGGTATTTTATAGAGACATTAATGTCAAGTTTTCATTCATCAAGTGTTTTTTTAAACTTGTTCGACGAAATTGCGTCTGGTTTAACAAGATAGCCAGCGTATCAAAAAGCCGGTTACAGATAATCATAACACAAGTCACAGAAAGGCTTAATGGGACATCGTATTTTCAAATTGGGTCAGGGTTTAACTTGACCACACGGGCGACGCGCTCGTTCATCTTTCGAATCGAGATGGGGAGCAGAACATGCCTCTACTATAATTGCATTGAAAAGATAAGATTGGTACAGACAGATAAGTAGCACTCATATCGAAGCTCGACTATCCGTTAAAGATAAGCAACGTTCGCTGCACTCACTACTCGGATGGCGCAACATAGAGTGGTAACTAATAACTATAAGGTCCAAGCTAACTAAAGGAAAAAATCTAAAAACCAACCGCAGCAACATTGCGCACTAGCTACAGCTAGATCAGACCTAATAAGGCCTGGTAAGGCCTATTGAGGCCTGAGCGTTGCCGAGCCTTCAGTCCCGGCCTTGGTCGTAAGACAGGCATACATTGTATATTACTTAGGCCCGATTTCACCAACGTTTATTCCAAGTATAAGGCTATTCGTTACTCTTGGATACAGCTAATTGACAAATGAAATTACACAAAAAAGACGCCATTTTGATTGTATCCAAGGAATAAGTCTTATTCCTTCACAAAATTGGTGGTATAAGGGCTATATTCGCGTAACTCGGTTGTTCTCGGAAAGTTATACCTGGAATAAAATTTATTCTAGTTTGGTGAAATCGGGCCTAACTATATGTTAGAGTTCAATGAACGCTCTGTATTAATAGTACCATAGTTGTCAAAGTCAGATCAGTGAGTCATGGCCAGTCTACAAAAAAAAAAAAAAAAAGTGTACTGCTTGTAATGGAGGTGCGGTGTCTTTAACAATAAAGCTACAAATATTTTACAGAAGAAAGAAGCTTTTATTATATACCATAGCCCACAAACCTTTACAGGTTATGGGCCCAGGCAGGCAGGCAGGTGGGGATTACAGATAGAGAGGAGAGAGGAGTCAATCCATCGGCATCGATATGGATCGCGCCATCATATTAAAAGGCGACAACTGGTCGGCGTGGAAATTTCAATTAACTATCGTACTAAAAGCAAAGGGGCTGTATGATGTCGTTACTACACCATCAAAAGAAGATACTAAGGCAGAAGAAAAAGATAGAAGAGCTCAAGAAATAATTGTTACTCGCGTCGAGGAACACGTTCTAACCTATTTGTTAACATGCAGTTCAGCGAATGAAATGTGGGAGAAACTTTCAACTATATACGAGTCAAAATCAAAGGTTTTCGGTCAAGGTTTTCAAAGGTCGGCATTCATTTAGTTCAACAGCAGTTTTACAACATCAGATATGAGTCACCCATGGCAACTTTCATTTCGAAAATAGAAGACATTGTTCACAAATTAAATTCGTTTGGTGAAACAGTTTCGGATAAGATGGTGGTTACAAAGGTTATTATGAGTTTGCCTGAAGAGTTTAGATATTTTATGTCAGCATGGGAGTCTGTCCCAGACTCTGAGCAGTCACTGAAACTACTCACAGCCCGGTTGTTGGTTGAAGAGGAGCGCATACAAGGTAAAGGAGCAGATAGAAGAGAGGCAGGTACTACATCAACAGCATTAGCAGCTACAAAGAAAGGACAGCCACGTTACACAGTAAGCGGTACAACCACAGATAGAAAGAAGACAGAACAAGCCAAGTGTTATTCGTGCGGTAAGATGGGACACTTCAAGCGTGACTGTAGGTTACGAAAATGCAACTATTGTGGGAAAATTGGACATTTATATAAGGATTGTAATAGTAGGGCTAATAAAGATAACAAAGTTCAAGACAGGGCATACATAACCTTAGGTGATACTTTTCATAATTCCTGGATTCTAGACACAGGTGCGAGTGACCATATGTGCAATGATATAAATCTTTTCAGCAACTACACAGAGGTATGTGACCAGAGGTACATAGTAATAGGGGATGGTACTAGATTAAAAGTGTCAGGAATAGGTGATATAAAGATGCAAGCATCTGTTGGTTGTGACATTTTCCCTTCAACATTAAAGAAAGTATTGTATGTACCAGATTTAAAAGCGAACTTGTTCTCAGCACGGTGTGCTTCTGATAGAGGTTATATAATGACATTGAGTAAAAATAAATGTGAATTTTCAGAAAATGGACAGGTAACTTGTATTGCAAAAAGATGTGAAAACTTATTTATTATGGATTTTAAAATTGATAGTATAAGTTTGGCATTAACTTCAGTAACTTCATTAAAAGAATGGCATGAAAAATTAGCTCACCAAAATTATAGACATGTTTCAAAAATATTAGAAAGAAATAATATTAAATTTACAGAGCAGGATGATTATCAATGCTTACCATGTTTACAGGGAAAGCAACATAGATTACCATTTCAGAGTAGTGAAAATAGAGCAGCATTGCCTGGACAGCTTATACATATGGATCTGTGCGGCCCAATGGAGAGTGAGTCATTAGGGGGCTCTAAGTACTTTTTATTATTGAAAGATGATCACAGCAGTTATAGATATGTATACTTCCTAAAGAATAAAAATGAGGTAAGTACTTTAATTAAAATGTTTGTTCCAAAATTCCATTTAGAAACAGGGTTTAAAGTCAAAAGTTTTAGGTCAGATAATGGTAGAGAATTTATTAATAGGGATGTAGAGTCATATTTAAATACAGAAGGGATAATTCATCAAAAGACGGTGCCATACACTCCAGAACAAAATGGTAGAGTAGAAAGGGAGATGCGAACAATAGTAGAGGCAGCGAGGACAATATTACAAGCGAAGAAATTACAGAAAAGTTTATGGGCTGAAGCGGTAGGTACAGCAGTATATACAATTAATAGAACTGGAAATTCAAGAATAACAGACAAGACACCATTTGAATTACTATTTAAAAGAAGTTTTAACATAAATGAGTTAAAGACATTTGGGACAGAAGTATCAATACATGTACCAAAAGAACAAAGGCTAAAGTGGGATTCTAAAAGCAAGAGTGGTATTTTTGTGGGATACGGTATTGACAGCAAGGGATACAGAGTATGGACACCGAATACTAAAGATGTAAAAACATATAGAGATGTGGTATTTATAAAAGAATGTAAAGTTACACAAGAAAATAAAATAGAGAAGCAACAGATAGAAAATACAACAATAATACAGATAGGGAACACAGAGAGTGATGGCCATCGAAAAGAAAGAGAAGTAAGACAGAGAGATAGAGGAGAACCACAGACAGAAAGAGAAGAACAACAGACAGATAGAGAAGAAGGACAGATTCAAAGAGGAGGACAACAGACTATGACAGAAGATGCACAGACAGATATAGAAGATGAAGTACAGACAGATCTAGACGAAACATACTTTGAGTCCGTGTCATATGAACCAGAGAGTGAAGAAACAGGTGAAGAAGATACAACTTTAATGGAAAGTACAACTTCAACAGAAGATGTAACTTTGACAGAACATGAAGAACAGTTGAGAACTCGGACAAGACTAATAAAGAAACCTAAAAGATATGTTGATGATGAATACCATTTATATACAGCTATGAATGAAGAACAGCTTACTTATGAGATGGCTATGAAGAGTAAAGACTCACAGAAGTGGATAGAAGCAATAAATAAGGAAATAAGTTCATTAGAAAATAATAACACATGGGATGTGACAGATTTACCAAATGGAAAGAAAACTATAGATGCAAAATGGGTTTTTAGGGTCAAGAAAGAAGAAAATGGTAAAGAGGTATACAAGGCCAGATTGGTGGCAAGAGGTTTTCAACAGGAGGATAGTTTTGATCACTCCGAGATTTATGCTCCAGTGGCAAAACTACCCACCTTGCGGATCCTCTTAGCCATTGCCAACAAGTTTAGCTTGGATATAACCCAAATGGATGTAAAAAGTGCTTTCCTTTACAGTGATATCAAAGAAGAAGTGTATTTAAAAATACCAGAAGGATTAAATAAGTACAATGGCAAAGTGCTAAAATTAAAGAAATCTTTATACGGTCTGAAAAAGTCTCCACGAAACTGGAATGAAGAATTTAACAGATTTATGATACAGGAAGGGTTCATTAGAAGCAAAGCAGACTATTGTTTATATTATAAAAAGAATGAGAAGTTCTATGCTATCCTATATGTCGATGATTTATTGATCATAGGTGAAAATAAAAGCCATATTGAAAGCTTAAAGCAATCACTACAGAAGAGGTTTCAAATGACAGACATAGGAAGTTCAGAAATGAAATACTTAGGAATAAATATAAAAAGAAGAAAAGATTCTATAGAGCTAGATCAGAAGAAATATTTGGAAGAAATATTAAGAAAATATAAAATGGATGAGTGTAATCCCATTTCCACTCCAATGGAACCAGGGCTTATATTGGAAAAGGATGAATCACCAAGTAAAGAGATAGTTACAAGGTGTAGGACATTAATAGGAAGTCTTATGTATGCAATGTTAGGAACAAGACCAGATCTGTGCTATGCAATCAGCTATCTCAGTAGGTATCAAGCTAGTGCCAATATTAGTTTATGGAAAGCATTAAAAAGGGTTTTAAGATACATAAAGGGGACGTTAGATTACAAGTTAATTTTTAAAAGGAGTACAGGGGAGACATTGGTAGGATATACAGATGCGAGTTGGGGAGGTAGTAAAGAAGATAGGAAATCAACTTCAGGAGGTATAATGAAAGTTTATGGAAGTACAGTTTCATGGTATAGCTCAAAACAGCAATGTGTAAGTCAGTCTTCAACTGAGTCAGAGTATGTATCATTGGGAAAAGGAGTTGCAGAGGGTTGCTGGATTAGAAACTTGCTAATAGAAATCGGTATAGAATGTCAAAACTTTGTGATAAACATTGATAATCAGTCAGCTATTTATGTTGCTAAAAATCCAGAATACCATAACAGACTAAAACATATTGACCTAAAATATCACTTTGTTAGAGAGAAAGTTAATATGAAAATTGTTACATTAAATTATGTAAACACTAAAGAACAGTTAGCAGATATCTGCACAAAATGTTTAAATAAATCTGTATTTGAATATTTATGTCAGGGTTTAAACTTAAACAAATAAAACAAAATTAGTTGTAAGAAAAAGATTTTATTTAAACTTATGCTGTGTTGTGCTATGATTAACATAAATAAGTAGACAGTGTACCTACTTAAACCAGGTTGATATTGATAGTAGGGTATTCCATTTAGTTTATATAATAGGTAGCAGAGTGCCTAAGTTTGTTTTAATGTAATAGGTAGCGGTGTGCCTAAGTTTTTTTTTTTTTATGCATGTTTGTACTATGAAGTTAAGTAGCGGAGAGCCTCATTTTTGTTGTTACAGAATAGTAGTATATCTAAGTAATGTTGCTAAATAAGTTTACGGTCATACATATTATAGAGTTCAATTTAAGGAAAGATTTGATTTGTAAAGTAGAGTTACCTGATTTTATGCATTCATTGAGGAAGGGTGTTAGAGTTCAATGAACGCTCTGTATTAATAGTACCATAGTTGTCAAAGTCAGATCAGTGAGCCATGGCCAGTCTACAAAAAAAAAAAAAAGTGTACTGCTTGTAATGGAGGTGCGGTGTCTTTAACAATAAAGCTACAAATATTTTACAGAAGAAAGAAGCTTTTATTATATACCATAGCCCACAAACCTTTACACTATATTATTATTATAGACCTACGTCCATGGACAGGCGGTTTAAAAATTACCAGACTAGATTTATTAACCTAGCAGGAGTAAAAGGTTTAGGGAAGCGATTAACCATTAACTAGGCCCTAGTACTACTAGGGGACAGGGGTTAACCCCTAGGGGTAACGAGAAGGGAAATCATTTCACGCCACTCTAAACGTAAGCTGATCCACATATAAGATCACTGATAATGTTAAGTTGAACACGATTGCACGAAAGTCAGGTTTTAGTTTCTGCGACGCAATCATTTCGGGTAATCTTGAATTACATTCACAAACTTCATAATATACTATCTATACAATGGGCGATGTCGGTCACGTTTCTGTTCAATGGATATTTCAATATCATAACATGTGTCACGCTTTGTTACGCTTTATGTTGTATAAGTCTAATCGCAGATCGCTGGGCAAGGATCATCACGGAGTACCTGAAGACGGGCGACGCCGCCAAGGCAGGCCCCGAAAGAGATGACGTGATGACCTCGACGCCTTTCAAGAGAGTGGTCTGAGGTTGCGAGGGACCGAGATATCTGGAAAGATATGGGGGACACTTTTGCCCAGCAGTGGGACAGTAAAGGTTAACAAAAAAATTAAAAAAATACAAAATAGCAGTAATAAAACTCTGTAATGTCACAAAAATATTTTTTATCGAATGAATCTGGAACGAATGATATTTATTTTATAACCAATATTTATCTAGGTTGACTTTATTAGTTTACTTTTCATTCTCAAGTATTTTGCGCCCTCTGCATTTAAGTCGTATGAAGAGCTACCGACCTTTCTGAGTAAAATAAATTATAAACCTATTTTAGTAGCAATTAAGTTGGGCCAAAATTATAGTCTAAATTATATATATCCAACAATCCAGTAGTGATTGCGAATTTTATCAAGTTACACAAACTTTTATCGGACCGCCAACACGTCTTCAATGTTTGCCAAACTTACAAAACTTCTTCAAGTTTCACCTAATCATATAATCAACCAAGACGCAAACGTGTCAATAAAAAATATAATAAATCACAGTTTCACCACTCGTTTTAGTCACTTTTATAGACCGTCATCAAAAAAAACCCAACGATCACATAAAATCGACTCAAGAATCTGACTCGCGAAATTAAACATGCCTATTTGATATTTTAGGCCTTACTCAACGTGACCGGTTAGGTCTCCCGAGTTATCGAGAAAAGCTGCAGCGACCAGCTAATGACTGTAATTGGGGCAGTGGGAGGAAACGTGCAATTAGCCGGAGCTGGTTAAGTGAGAGAGCATGATACGAGACCGGCTAGAGCAGAACACGACGAGTTCTTTCAAGTAATTCGAAAAAGCATCTTAAAATTTGATGTAGGACCTATCTACAAATTAACCTTAACACCACACTTTTTTAAAGTCAGACAAAGTAGTGTTTGACCACATTTCACCTGATGTTAAGTGAAAACATGGCCGATGGTGGCTCTACGCTACCTACGCTACATCTAGACTATTATTTATGTTGTGGCCTGGGTTGAAAACTGACTCAAGCTCCTCTCCAACAAGCTGGCTCCCGGACACTTCAATAAGTGCTTAGGGACAGATTCATAGCTTATGGGCGAACTGGTAGCTAGCCAGACGAGCACTGAAAAATGTCCTTCCACCATGGAAATGCAGGGTTAGATTTTTACGATCCTTCTCTTACCACAATAACAACCAACGATGATGATGATGATGATGATGTGTGAATACCTACAGAAAAATTCGGAATTATTTCTTAATAGCCATCATTCTATCAGAGAGCCCAGACCTTACAAACTTTGCTACTTCGTTAATAAAATACTCGACAAAAGCACAACCCCATTCTAAAGTTGGTTTAAATCAATCAACGACGTCAGTATTATCCTCAATAAATCACCAAGGTTCGCATTCCACTGGCCTCATGGCCTGGCCCACGCAAGACGCCCGGTCACGCGAAACTTCTCACAAGGATACCCTTCTGATTTATAGTTAGGGTAAAGTGTGAGCATATGTCATTACATGGCTTTCTTGTTAATCTAGTGACTACATTGCATTCATGTAGAAATAAAATAACCTGTGTGTGAAGTGGACTTCCATTGGTGCCTAAAGCCAACGACAGGAGCGACAAAGTTTGTCAACACCTTGAGCAGATGTTTTACTACAGGTGTCGAGATAAAGCCCGAGATTTTTACGACACGCATGTTTTAAAATTGCAAACCACAAGGAATCTGGCAGATGGTAGGTTGCGACGTACGAGCACCAGTCTTTATAGTTACAAAGATAAAGTTAAATTTTTTTGGCAGACGCTGAACACCGGTTAAAGATTATAGACTGCATGATTCGCGATGGTTCACAAAAACTGAAAGAACCTGTTAAGCATGAAGGAGACGTTCACCAAACTTGTCCATGGGTGACACCTGCTGATGGTACGAAAATATAGGTTTTACACGTCCTTTATGCCTTTGACATTACTAAAGTATTTAAAACATCCTAATCAGAATGTTATTGACCTTTCCCTATCCAAAACCCTAACAACATTCGAAAATAAAAAGCAACTTTAAACAGTCGTATTAAGAGCTATTAAACTAAAATCCAAACATCCTTCTGAGTCATAATGAAATCGCCTGAGTTCGGTCATGGTAAGTGAAAACTGCAGTCATCGAACCATTAAACTGTGCATTGACCATTTTGCCCTAATTTTTAAGTAGTAGAGAATACTTTCCGGTGGCAAAGAGAAACGCGATTGTGGTTGATACTGAAAGATTGTTTCTATTTACGATTGTCTCTCCTCAGCCTCTCTCAAGTTCCTTTTAGAATACATAGTAAATCATATGGGCAGCTTTTCCATTGCGAGTGCTTACGACATACGCCTCAAACATCCTACAAATACATTTTGAAAAGTGTGCTGTTGTGTCACATCACTCACGTCGTTTTGAGGAATATTACGCAAAAATGTAAAATTACTCCGCTTGTATCAATGTATGTAAGTCAGTAATACGGAGGCATCACAAAGAAGTTAAAGTAGGTACCGAAAGCGACCTTTTCATAACTTTTCTGATTTAAATAATACCTTCAAACATCGACGTCAAAGAAGCCTTAAAGTACGCACGGAGATTAAAATCTATGTAGGACGTACATAGATTTCAATCTCATTGTATATATGTAATGATGTATCCATAACATATTGTAATCCATGAACCAAAGATTAAACGGCGCGACTCTTAGTGTACCGATTCGATATCCATTGTGAATATAGTAGCTACTGTACTACATTATTCATTAAGGACACGAATCTTTTATATCCAGTCTCTATACCTAATACAATACACTGTATAAAAAGACATAGGGGTGATGAAACCCCAGACTACACCCTGTCCATGGAGTTTCTAAGCAAGGCTTTGGCAGCGAGCGACGTTAAGGTCTTTGGTATAATTTTATTTTAATTATATAGGTACTTACCCCCGGTTACTCGTAGGTACGTTTGTCAAATTCATGTATCAAATACTATACACTCATCGGTTGACGATGGCGGATGATCAACAGGCAACCAATGGGTTTTCCGTATTTTTAAGTTGACATGAGATTAACTTTAACAAACGTGCGGGAAACCGGGGGTTAGGCTTGCGTTTGACTAATTTTCACCTGTTGTTGCGATTTTGTGACAGTGTGGTGTGGTGTGGTGTGGTGTGGTGTGGTGTGGTGTGGTGTGGTGTGGTGTGGTGTGGTGTGGTCAAGTCAATTTACGGTACATTGTACTCAGCTGAGTACAATGTGTGCTGTGTAAATGTATGTTCAGTGAGCTACCCAATCTTTGTGTTGTAGCTACAACACAAAGATTGGGTAGCTCACTAAAGTCTGGCTGCGGCACTGCGCAACTTGCGCAGGGCATGATTCAATGAGCATTTTTGCCATAGCGTGCTGCCTCGGCTAAGGAACAACTTATTTGTGGAACACTACAGGTGCTTATAACTTGTAGTAAAGCATCAATAACAGAAACAGTGAGGACTGGCCACGAGTACAAACACACGGTTATTGCGTTGTTATCATATACATATCAGTGCCGCCGGCAATCTCATCCGTGACTAACATATCAATAGCTAATTAGAGGGCAGTGGCTGGTGCTAGAGATGCTAATTAAAGATCACATTTCTATTCAATTAAAATACATGATTGTACATAGTAGGTACTTTGCTCCCTCTGATTGTTTGTTTGGAATATAAAATATTGTATCCTACCTCTCATCTCGTTGTTTAAAAAAAACTGTATTTTTCGATATTCAAGTTGATTCACAACTTAATTATAAAAAATACTGTTTTTTTTTTAAATAAAATCTTGATGT